>CM024194.1:54760775-54837324 GCA_013435755.1 Amphilophus citrinellus | reverse complement strand
CTTTAAAAAATAGATTTAAAAAAGTGTTAAATGCTGAAAAGACCATCATGGGAGTGATGTTAGAAGGTGGAGAGGAACTATACAGAAATAAATACTGAATGATCAACAGACCTGTAATATTTTACTAACATAGATGTGCCATATAAACTATAATATTATAAATCTAGAGTGATGACCACTATTATATTAATCTTGTTCTGTTACTTATTTTCCCCTTTTTGAAATTCTACTAAAACTGTAACTTTGCCCATAACTGAGCAGGACTCTTGTTTTTAGTTCATAAAGCATTTGTGGTTCCAAACAAAGTCAAAGATGATCTTCATTTGTGTCATAAAGCTCCTCTGGTTATTCTGGATTACAGCTCTTTCTGAGGACTTTGAAACACAGTATTACACACCTGCAGCTACCAAGCAGAGCAGCTGCCTTTTGTCTTGCATGACAGTCAACAGGACACTTTGTTTCTACTTGTTTTGCTCTTTTCCTTTGATTTGACTTCATCTTCTACTGAATGCTGCTATACTCACCTTTCTCTATTTTATCAGCTTTTTAAGTGCATACAACTATTTTTGTCTCAACATGATTGATGAAGATGATTCTAATGAGAAGGATTATATATAGACTACAGCACTGAGGATGACTATGATGATGATGATGACTATGATGAATGATGATGATTGTTTCACATGCTTTTCTATGGGGCTCTGTGCTGTCAGTGCACAGCGGCTGCCTTTTGTACATACCTGAGTGACGATGAGGAGCACTCGCTGAGCATCAGCAGCAAGAGTCACTGCTGCTGCAAAGAGGAGAAGCTCCAGCAGGGGGTGCTGTCACACACAGTGAAGCACACACAGATGGCAGACTGATGCTTTTAATGGAGCTGCACAATAACTTAAGAGGCAGATCAAACAGACAATCCAGTCAGAGACATCAGCAGTTCATTAGTGTAGAAGAAGAAGCAGCTTCCAATCACAGTATTGATCAGGGCTGCAGAGGCGGGACTAAAATGGCACCGATGCCTCTAAGAAATCAGGATTCTGGATGAAGGATCACAGATGAATGAATGAATAGTGATTAATTGTGCAGCCCGACACACAAACAGCATCAAGTGTCCTCCTCTGAGGTGAGTGTGAGCTCTGCTGCCTTCCTGTCCTTTAATCAGATGAAGCATCAGCTGCACTGTGAAGGGACAAATGTAAATAAGCTGCACACTAGACATACCATAAATATAACACTTTAAATAGAAAGATAGTATTAAGTAGCAGATTGCAGAATTAATCTTCACAACAAGGTGAAGGTGTTGAAATAACACTGCACAGCAGACAGAAATAAGACTGCATAGCAGAGAAACAACAAAATCACATGCTGATGATTTCCTGGAAAAGAATGTGTGTTTTGTTCTGATGTTTTGTGTCTACAGGATCCAGATGAGGTCATTAACAGGCGACAGTGAAGGGCACAGAAGAAGGAACTGATAAGCTGCTACATGCTTGCATATTTCAATAACTGTGTAACTGTGTGTAAGTCTGTATAAAAGTTGAACTAAGATAGAGAGCCGTGTCAGACTTGTGTGAAGCTGCACTGACTGCATCAGGCAGCTTCACACAGACAGTATTCTGTGTCAGATCATGTTCCATTTTTAATGGTGCTGGATATTAAAAGCTTGCCAGAGTTGATATGGGGGGTGAATAGAGATCCCACAGTTAAAATTCAATGGTCCAAACTCTCAAAAGATGACCTGAAGATATATTGTATGGAAACTGATCTTCTTCTGAGTAATATAAGTCTTCCTTTACAAGCAGTTATGTGCTCAGATGTTAACTGCAGGGATGTCTCTCATTGTAAAGACCTTTTTACTTTGTATGATTGTATTGTGGCTGCTTTGACTGAGGGCACAAGACCACACCTTACAGGTGTAAAGGTTAAAAGAAAAATCAGGCCAGGTTGGAATAAGCATGTGTCAGTCTTTCATGCAGAGGCTAAACAGGCATTTAAGATGTGGGTAACAGCAGGCAGACCCAGAGTTGCCTTTTCTGGACTATAAAAAACTTACCAATGCACAGTATAAATATGCCATTAGATACATTTCCAAATGTGAAGAGAATAAGAGAGCAGATTCCATGGCTGAAAAATATCTATGTAATAATGTTACTGGCTTTTGGAATGAGGTGAGGGTTCTAAACAGGTCTGCTGCTTTACTTCCCAGTACCATAGATGGTGTATCTGGGACTCAAAATATAGCAGAGCTCTGGAGACAACATTATTCTGCCTTATTCAACTGTGTTAAAAGTGAACCTTATGAAACAGGACGCATTGCTAAGAGTGATACTGTGGTAATCACCCCTATTGAAGTCCAGCAAGCTATAGCATGTTTGTGTGAGAACAAGGCAGCAGGTTCAGCTAGAATCTCAGTGGAGCATCTGAAGTATGCAAGTGAAAAAGTTGCTGTGCTGCTTGCATTGTGTTTCTCTGGGTTTATGACCCATGGACAATTGCCTGACTCCTTATTGTCTGTTACTCTGGTGCCTGTAATTAAGGACAAAACTGGCAAGGCTGGAAGCCTTAATAATTATAGACCAATAGCTTTAGCTAGTGTAATATCTAAAGTCCTTGAAAAAATTTTGCTTGATCGTCTCAGTCAGTTTATTTGTACAACAGATAATCAATTTGGTTTTAAAGCCAAGTTGGGGACTGATTTTTGTATTTTGGGCCTGAAAGAGACATTAAAAGCAAATATAAGGCCAAATTCATCTGTGTTGGGTTTATTGATGCCTCTAAGGCGTTTGATCGGGTCAATCACTTCAAGTTGTTTAATAAATTAAAACAGAGAGGTGTTCCAGACAGTATGATAAGAATTTTAGTTTACTGGTATTCTAACCAGAAAATGCAGATTAAACGGGGCAATACCATCTCTGCCTCCTTTGGTGTGAGTAATGGTGCGCGGCAGGGCGGCCTTCTTTCACCAGTCCTGTTTAATCTGTACATGGATGATTTGTCAAAGCAATTAAATCTCTGTAAAACTGGACGTATGATTGGTGATACTCTGATTAATCACTTTATGTATGCCGATGATCTGGCTGTTCTCTCACCTAGCAGTGCTGGCTTTCAGCAGTTACTGAAAGTCTGCTCTGATTATGGATTGAGATATGATGTGCAATACAATGCTAGGAAAACTGTTGTGCTAATATGCAGGACTAAAGCAGATAAAGACCTTTGTTTTCCAGATTTCTGGCTGTCGGGTTAAATATCTGCTCAAAAACCAAATATCTGGGTCACTACATCACAGATCAGCTCTGCGATGATGATGATGACATATATCGGCAGTGTCGCCTATTGTATGCTCAGGCAAACATTCTGGTGAGGAAATTTCACGTGTTCAGACGAGGTAAAGATAAGTTTATTTAGAGCCTACTGTACATCTCTGTACACGGCTCCTTTGTGGTGTAAATTTAAAAAAGCTAGCATGCAGAAGCTCAGGGTAGCTTATAATGACTCTTTGAGAATTCTGCTTAAAAAGCCCAGATTCAGGAGTGCAAGTGAGATGTTTTGTAATGCGCATGTCAGGACATTTCAGGCACGCATGAGACATTTGATATAAAAGTTTATGTGTCGTTTGCGCAGCTCCCAGAATGGTCTTATTGTAATGTTGTCACACTCTTCTGCTAGTGCATTACGCTACCAGTCGTCTTTGTGGAAACACTGGTATGCAAGTCTTTTATAATGTTGTTATTATGGTTTTTTGCTTTGTTTTTTTTTTATTCTGTGTGTGGACTACGAGTCTGTTAAATAAAATATCAATCAATCATAAATGTTTGTCGTTCTGTGTTTGTATTTGTTTGTTGCTTATGCTGGTGTGTGAAACGCAGACCTGCTCTCTGTGTGTGTGTGAGGAGGCCTCCGTGTGTGTGTGACTGAGTACTGCTGTGTATTTGTATTGCCATGTGTGTTTCAGAGAGAGAGAAAAGAGAAATGCTTCATTTGGTATGTGTGCTACGGTTTGTGCATCTGTGTGTAATAGTAAACCTGAGGCTGCTTTTAAACAGTGTATCTCTATAGTAGTATAGCTCACTTCTTTGTTGTGTCTCATTGTGTGTTGGAGCAGTCAAACCCATGGTTCTTAGCCTCATAGAAGAGCAGGGTGCAGTTTGTGTGTGTGTGCTTCTCTGTATCAGCATGTTGAACTAAATCAGCATGGTGAGCTCATATTTCACACTTGCAGAATCTGGGGAACGCCTTTGATACTCTCCCATTAGGACCGCAGCTACTTTCAGAGGTGTATGGAAACTTTTTTGGGTGGGGAGGTGAAGGAGCACAGGGGTGCCTAATCAGCGCCGTTTCTCTGTTATTGATCATTTCATTTGCACAGCTGTTAAATACAGAAAATACGACTAGAGAAATAATTTCGTCACATCGTTTTGGCGCAGCCCTCTTGTGCGGCGCCCTTATGCACTGCATGTAGTGCAAACTCACTTTTAGCGCCACTGTGATCTGAGCTCGGATCCATTCTGTAAGTGCCTCTCTTTCTCACACTCTTTATTATATTTTCTCTATATTTTCCCCGCTTACTGGAGCTCATTCTTGCGCTGCCTCCTCACTCTGGGCTGTTATGAGTGTTTGTTTGGGTCCGCGCCCGGTCAACCTGTGCAGGAGCGATAACCAGGAAACGGGGGCTCGGAAGGGACAAACTACCTACCACTCATCTTTTGCTTTAATATAGAGAGATATTCAAGGAGTTTCACTCGGAAAGAAAGTCAAGCCCAAATAAGCAACTCCACGTTCAAAAACAAGCCCAAAAAACCGCGACTCACGAGATTTACAAGCGACTCTCGAAAAAAACAAGCCCAAAGTCGCTTATAATAAGCGGACTTGGCAACACCGGAGACAGGGCAGCTGTGACACATGTAGCTGGGGTGTGTCACGCCATTTAATGTCCCCAAGCAACAGGTCGCGATAAGGAACCACAATAAGGAACCATAGTAAAAAGCCACGATAACATTAACAAAGAGATATATTTACTTAAAAAAAGAAAATATATATATATATAAACATGAACTGACTTTGACTGTGGAGTTTTGAGAACGTTCGTCTAAATTAATTTGCTACACTGGCAGCATCTTTGCTCCAACCAGATGGAGTATTTCCAGTACTGCGTCTGAAGCAGAGTATTTGCTGTTTTGTGCTGCATGTCAGACAATGTTCTGACCTGATTCTCTCAACTTTGTCTGCACTTCTTTTGTGTGTCTCTCCTGGACTTTGTGTGTTTTTGTCTCATTTGTTCTCTGGCAGGATTTTTGGTCCTAATGTCTAATTGATTTATTTTACACAAGTATTTAAAAAGCTTCTTTAATGTGACTCCAAATCCATGCAGATATCATCATCACACCTGACAAATAAAGAAGCACATTTATTATGTTTTACTGTCTGTTGTGTATATTTACTGCTCTGATTTCCATATATTTAATCAGGAGCTTCCATCTGATGTGGCTGAGTTAAACAAAGCAACACTGAGTTGTGTTACTACACTACACACATGCTGCACACTTGTACAGCTGTATTTGTACTTGCAGGTACAGTTTAAAGGCAGTTTTTCATAGAAAGGTTTCATTGTCACACCTGCGCTCACACATTCATCCTGCTGCACCACTAAACACCTCCCTGCTTGAACTCATCCACCACCTTGCAGCCTCCATTCCCCGTGCTCACCCACTCCCTGCTGTTTCACCTGCTCAGCCTGCACTCTGCTGCTCCTCAGTCCACCTGCTGCCCCTCATTCACCTCCAGAGATTTACTTTGAAACACCAACTCATTTAAAGTCGTCCCTTTGCTTCATTTGGCTCCACTTGTTGCCCTGATATAACAGCGTATACTGTTGGAGTCATTCACAGAACTTCCTCTCCTTCTTTTTGGACGTCTCAAATTGAACATGTGACAGAGTGAAAAGCACATTTTTACAGTCTAACCAACACAGTTGGTTCAACACTGAGTTTTTCTCCTTCCCTGGAGAGTCCTACCACAGATACTGAGCACAAACATGGGAATGACATGGAAGACGTTCCCTTCTCATAACTTTCCATGTTGTTTATGAATGTAAGTCACTAAAGCTGAGCCACTTTAAATATTTCGATCTGTGTCACAGTTTTCAGAAAGGCCTTAAAGGTGTTACTGAATTCTGTGAACAGCATATTTGAGTCTTGGGGCTCTGAGGACGTCTGAGCTGGACCATCAGGAACTCTGTGCTGGTTTGTGCATTAATGAAGAACTGAGAGGCAGGGAGACACTTTCAGTATGTCAGTAACTGCAACACAATGACTTCAGCCTCGGAGGATAGATACGCACTGAAGAGCACAACTTTGGTCTGCATGAATATAGTTTGTGAGCGGCCTTTGAGCCGGCGACACGTCTTATTTGGAGCTGTTTGAAATGAAAAAAGAAGCATGTTGACCTCTGATGACAAGTTCTCATCTGTAAGTTCTGTTGTTGCTCCTTCATTTGTTGAGTTCAGGGACTTTATGACACCAGTGCTTTGTGAATGTTTAACAGTGTAAAGATTTACCTGCAGACTCACCTACATGCTGTGATCCTCCTGCTGAGTGCAGCTGCAGCAGCACCAACTAAATAATCAGCCTCAGGTAACCAAGAACTTTTGGGAATCCTGGAAAAACACGTCGATTCTCAGCAGGTTGTTTTTACATGATGTCACAGGTTGTGTTTTTGGACCTTTGAGACCACAAAATGATTCCAGTTTGCCGTCTTACAGGATGTCTCATTTCCTAAAATCATGGTGAGGACAGAGGAGGCCTGCTGGAGGAGGTGTGATAGAGGACGCACAGGTGTGTGTTTCTGTGAGTGGTTTTACCTGTGCTGTATAGAAGAGGTGTAACAAAAATCATGAGGACTCTGTGAGCTGTTTGTTTTCATCAGTTTTAGTCAATTAAGATCATCCACAGACTGAAATGTTGATTTATATGGTAACACAAATCTGTTGTTAGGTCATTTAAACACGGGCAGGTTGCCAGGTTGGTGCTATTGTGTTTCATTGCTTAATAAATGGAGTTTTTCACAGAACCAAAGTACTGTGGTTTGAATTGACTTAACTACACTGTGCAGAAATTCTGGACATCATTTGTTTTACTAAGTCCAAAGAAACAAAATCCAGTAGTTGTCGTACTCATTTAAGTTTGTTAAGCTGAAACTACAAATATAGTTCAGTTTGTGACTGAATACAGCTGAGCCAGTTAAGTAAGGAAATATCTCTATGTTGGTGTTAATGAACACAGTTACATAAAGCAGAAGAAACTGTATTTTGTTGACTTTATGTCAGCATGTTTAGTTAGCTGAATGTTGAACTCTTAATTAAATCCAAGTTAACTGGATATAGTTGGAATTACTGAGAATATTCAAGTTGATTACACACATGTTATTTTAAGTCAATTACATATAACATAACTTGAGGTTTGTGGAAATTGTTGAGGTCAAATTATTAAGTGAATCAAAAGAATGATTTTTTTGAGTGAGGGGACTACGCCCACTGGGGTTTAAATACCCGGGTCTCTCCACCTTTTGTCTGAGAACTGAAGAAGTGTTTCAGATGAGACGTGAAACGTCTTCAAGAAACTAAAAGAAGTCCAGCTGCCTTTTTTCAACCTCCAGAGAATCTATGACCTGGATGAACCTACACAGACCTATGGCTCTGCCACTGATTTGCACTGAACAATGAACCCTACACCCCCTCCCACAACACACCCTGTCTGGGTCTATATATAATATATATTTAGTGTATATATTTTGGTACATTTTTATATTATATTTGAAGTATTTTATTTTCCTTTTATCTTAGTGTATAATCTGAGCATATCTTTCATCGTGCTGTTGTGTAAGGGCAGTCATCAAAACATTTCACTGCTAGTTGAACCTTATATGATCATGAATGAGACAGATACAATTTGATTGGATTGGAAGGATTTTAATGGAGCCAACTTACAGGTGCATTACTGCCACCTACTGGACTGGAGTGTGGATGGAGATTAGCAGGGAAGAAGAAACTTTATCATCTGTTTGTAAACATTTAAAAGGCAAAAACAAACAAAGCAAAACCTTCCTTAAAGAAAACTAATAACCCTCAGTGGCTCAAATATTGTGATATGGAAACAGGTCCTTTGGTTTTTGTGTAACTGCTGTGAGTTCCATGAACGCAACACAACAAAATCAAAGGCCAGATTGAATTCAGACAGTTGGATCAATAATTTCTATGAGCCTTTACAACAAAGCACCTCTGCTGCTGCTGTGGAGCAAAATAATAATCAATGACAGAGCAAATGTTTGCTGTAACCCCCGGATAAGAACAGGAAAAGAAAGCATGAACAAAACGTCTGATAGAGACAATAAATCTTTGTGAGCTGAAGCTGACATAAACACACTGGAACAAACAGCAACTTTAACAGCATCAATGTTCAAGAAGGATCAAATCAGTGTTTGTGTTCATAGACATACAGAACATGGACTCATATGTGAGCCTTTGGTGTCTTTATCACTCATTTTCTGCTGTTTCATTGACTAAAACATCAACAGATGATTTTGTTAAATAGTCTTTAGTTGCAGCTGGAATCAAGAATCTGCAGTTTTCTCTCTAGTTTTTAGTCACTGTGATTTAGACTCAACATTCAGGACAAAGATCAATTTGGAACAATGACAAACACAATTTAAGACATTTCCTGAATATCACTGAATAAATGTAATTCTGTGTCAGACAGTGAACAGTAATCTGTACTGACACATGGGAAACAAACAGCAGCTCAATGATTATATCAGCATCAATAATCTGCTTCAAAAATATCAATAAAAATGACTTCAATGCTTTCAAGTGAAAACATCAGAAAGTAACAAATGAAAACAGTTTTGTTTGGCAGCTGGAAAATAAAGAAAATCTACATGTGATCCAAAAAGTCTCATTGTGTGCTTTGGGAATATCCTGAACATTATATAAAACAGAAAGATGTGTCCCATCATGTCATTGGTGCTAAAATCGGATTCTTTAAGCCTAAAGAAAAAAACAACACACATAAAAAAATCACCACACAGACGTTAAAAAAGAATCACTTTACTGTGAAATCTGACACATTTTGATATCACAGGTTTTGGCGTCTCCTGATTCTCCAACATAAAAATATGGGAAGAGTTTCTCAGTGAAAGTGTGTCTGTGAGTGTAGATGTGAGTCATGTCTTCAGGGTTGTAGAAGGACACCTCCCCCCTGTCATAGTCCAGCTGGACTCTGATCCTCTGGAGACTCTTCTTCACTGTCACAGTCTGACCAACAACATTATTGTATTTTCCACTGAGATACAGCAAACACCAGATACCACATGGTGGTGAAGGAGGAACCTCTCCCTTCCTGTCGACTGACTCTTTAACTAAACCCACAAGCCAGACAGGATGGTCTCCCACCTCCACCTCCCAGCTGTGTTTCCCTGAGCTGAAGCCCTCAGAGCCAAAAACATTGGCATAATCAGTGTTTCTCTCTGGATTGTCAGGAAGCTGCTGCTCTGTGTCTTCTTGTCTCACACTGGTCAGATCATCAGACAGACAGAGCCAGGGGTTTGCAGTGTTTGGGTCCAGAATGACAGGACTGAAGTGGAGCTTCTCCTTGATCTTCTCCCACACTCTGAAGGACAGGTTTCCCAGGTGTTTGGCCACATCTATCAGTGCTCCTGAGAGCAGCTGTGGATCTGACAGTGAGCTCTGGGCTCTGGCTCTGCTCTGAGTGGCTTTATAACTGCTGAGGAATGGCACGCTGTGTTTCTGCAGCTCTTCTTCAACAGCAGAGATGCTGTCTGACAGAGAGGAGATCTGCTCCTCAATCATCTTCATCTCTCTGCTGATAGTCCTCCCCTTCTGCTCCTCTTCCTCCCTCAGAGCTGCCAGTCTGGACTCCTCTTCCTCTCTCAGGAACTGGTGGAGCTTGTTGAACTCTGCTCTGATCTGCCTCTCTGTGGACAACAGCTGCTTCTTGGAGTGTTGAATCACTTCATTGTAGGTTTCCTCCACTTGTTTGTATTTGTTCCTCTTGTCCTGCAGAGACTTTAAGGCAGATTTCAGCTGCTCCTTCAGGTCACTGACTGCTTCTTCTACAGGAACCACTTTGTGACTCTGATGGAGAGAAAACTCACACACAGGACACACAGCTCTATCTTCATCCACACAGAACCAGTAAGGAACTTCTGGATGTTTCTCACACACCACCTCCTCCCTCTCCTTCTCTTCAGGTGAGCTATCACTCTGCCTCTTAGCAAAGGAGTCAGCAAGTTCTTTGAGAGAAACATTTATGGATGGTTCATCTTTAGAGGATCTTCTTTTACAAATGGGACAGTTTTTGTTGTTAGTTTGTTCCCAGAATTTCTGCAGGCAGCTTGAACAGAAGCTGTGGCTGCAGCTCAGAGACACAGGATCTCTGAAAGTCTCTGAGCACACGTGGCAGCTCAGGAAACTTTCAAAAAGAGCATCTTTCTCAGCCATTTCTGTAATATCCAGATTATTTAAATAAGACTCACCAGAATACAGTCCCTTTGACTTTGAGCTAATTTGTGTCCGTCAGTAAAGATCCAGCCTTTAATGTAACCACATTCCGGTCTGACCGACAAACTGAATCTTTAAGTTTCATTTCCTCTGTGATGGGTGGAGCTCATAAAAATGAAACTGCCATTTGAGCCTGTCTCCACTAGATGGTGCAGTTCCTCCCAGTGTTAAAGGAAAGCTGCCTCAGATGGTCACATGCTGATAACCTGTGAACTTGTGCTGATATCATATCCAGATGTGTCGCTGTTTAACTCCTCGTATGATTTTAGGTTAGCTGAGCTGCTGCTCTACACCAACGAGCGAGATTCAACTTTCAGCCTCTTTTTCAGGCCAATTTAAATGTGCTGCAGACATAAACCCACTGTCATGGTCCTGGACCGTGTGCCCAGCATTTTGTGTTTAGTTCTGGTTTCACTGAGTTTCTTCTGGTTTATATTTGGATCTCCTGGTTCCCTTGGTTCCTGTCTGCCCTGCGTCTCTGTCCTGTGTTTCCTGTTTTACTTTGAAAGTCCTTTGTTCCTGGTGCTTTGTGTTTAGTTTAGCATCCCCTTGTCTCGTTTGGTTAATTACGTTCAGCTTTGCCCCTCACCTGTTGCTTGTTCCCTGATGACCTTGTGTGTGTATTTAGGTCCTCAGTCTGCATGTGTTCCTTGTTGTGCCATCATCACTTACCTGCCTGCTGTGGTTCCCTCTGTCAGTCTGGATACCTGTAGAAGAAGCTTCCTGGTTTGTCCTGCATTGGGCTCCTCAGTCCTGCTGCCACAGCGGCTCATGACACCCACAGCTGCTTTCCTGCATTCAAGCTTTATTTGTTGCTGTGGAAACAAAACGTATTCAAACTCATGTGGATGATAGTTTATTAACACAAGTTCACGCAGGAGTCTGAACTTCATGAAGACACAGTGGTCATTCCACTGTTTTACTGCCTTTCCTCATTAATTTCACTGTGATTGATATTTACAGTGGAAATTACCCATGATGCACCTGATTACTATTTCTTTAAAAAATAGATTTAAAAAAGTGTTAAATGCTAAAAAGACCATCATGGGAGTGATGTTAGAAGGTGGAGAGGAACTATACAGAAATAAATACTGAATGATCAACAGACCTGTAATATTTTACTAACATAGATGTGCCATATAAACTATAATATTATAAATCTAGAGTGATGACCACTATTATATTAATCTTCTTACTTATTTTCCCCTTTTTGAAATTCCACTAAAACTTTAACTTTGCCCATAACTGAGCAGGACTCTTGTTTTTAGTTCATAAAGCATTTGTGGTTCCAAACAAACTCAAAGATGATCTTCATTTGTGTCATAAAGCTCCTCTGGTTATTCTGGATTACAGCTCTTTCTGTGGACTTTGATTCACAGCTTTGATCGTCCTGCAGCTTTGATCTCAGCATGTATTACATTGTGTATTGTAATAAATTAGTTCTCATGTACTTCCCTCTGGTTTATAATTGTAGTTTTTATTTTTGTCTTTCAGTTTTTTTAATATGATGTTTAGGATGAACAATTCCAAGAAAACCACATTTTTGTATAAAGCTTTAAAAAAATATATATATATATTATATATATAAATAACTAACCGTAAACCACAGTAGATTGTTTGTGTGGGACACATTATAAAACATGATGATTGTTTCACATGCTTTTCTATGGGGCTCTGTGCTGTCAGTGCAGAGCGGCTGCCTTTTGTACATACCTGCGTGACGATGAGGAGCACTCGCTGAGCATCAGCAGCAAGAGTCACTGCTGCTGCAAAGAGGAGTAGCTCCAGCAGGGGGTGCTGTCACACACAGTGAAGCGCACACAGATGGCAGACTGATGCTTTTAATGGAGCTGCACAATAACTTTAGAGTCAGATCAAACAGACAATCCAGTCAGAGACATCAGCAGTTCATCAGTGTAGAAGAAGCAGCGGCTGAAACATGATATTTCTGCTCATATTAAGACCTGTCATAGCTGTCAGTTCACAGGGAAACCTAAGCAGACTGTCCCACCTTTCAGCCATTTCAACATCTGATCATAGACTGTGTTGGTCCTCTGCCTCCTTCAAAGTCTGGTTGTGTGTATTTGTTGACTGTAATGTGTGGAGCCACCAGATATCAGCTGCCTATCTGTTGCAGTCAGTCTCTGCTAAATCAGTAGTTAAAGCTCTTAGTCAGTTCATTTCTGTGTTCAGGATTCCCAAAGTCATTCAGACTGATCAGACTGATCAGCATTTAAAATATTGCTCCACGTTTATTTATTGCATTGAGCTTCGGGCTGATTGGGAGGAAGTGATGCCATGGCTGTTGTTGGCAGCCAGAGAGGTTGTGCAGGAGAGCACAGGACTGAGTCCTAATGACCTTGCATTAGCACACACTGTCAATGTCAATTTTATTTCTAGAGCACATTTAAAAACAACATTGTTGACCAAAGTGCTTTACAAGATCAACTACATAAGTAAGCAAGATAATTCCATAGGTGAATAAAATAGAATAAAACATAAAAACAAAGAAACACAGTAAATATGATGCAATAAAACAAACTAAAACTAACACACTAAAACAAAAGACAATAAATATGTCTTTTCAACATAAAACCTGATCGAACTCAAACTGAATTAAGAGCCAAGGTAAAAAGGTGAGTTTTTAGAGAGGATTTAAATGGCTGTATGGACTCATCAGTACGAATATAAAGTGGAAAATTATTCCACAGTCTAGTGGCTGCGACTGCAAAAAGCTCGATCCCCTCTATGTTTAAAACCAGACCTCGGCTGCAGTAAGAGCATCTGGCTACATGATCTCAGTGGTCTCTTGGGGTTATAAAGTTTGAGCAGCTTAGCCAAATAGCTGGGTGCCGTTCCATTTAAGACTTTAAAATTAAGTAAAAGAATCTTAAAATCAATACGAGACTGGACAGGGAGCCAGTGTAAACCTGCTAAAACTGGAGTGATGTGTTCATGCTTTCTAGTACCTGTTAAAAGACATGCAGCAGCATTTTGGACCACCTGCAAACGATGGAGAGATGAAAGTTCAAGAGCCAAATACAGAGAATTACAGTAGTCCAATCTAGAGGTGATGAATACGTTTTTTTGAGGTCCTTTGGAGGAAGATAGGATTTAGCTTTGGCAATTAGCCGTAACTGATAAAAACCAGTCTTTACAACTGTGTTGTAACGACACAGTTCCCCCAGGGCTACAGAAAAAAGACCTCTCAGACAGATATGATCTAAACCATGACAAAACTGTTCCTTTAAGACCAACAACATGTTGAAGTCTCGACGAAAGAATGCTGTGATCCACCGCGTCAAAGGCAGCAGTCAGGTCTAAAAGAACCAAAACAGCAGAACAACCCGGGTCAACAGTTAAACAGTCATTAAAAACTCTTAAAAGTGCTGTCTCAGTGCTGTGATGGGATCTAAAACCAGACTGAAACTCTTCACAAACACCATGAGTATTTCAAAAGGTTTGAAGTTGATTAAAAACAACCTTTTCCAATATTTTGGACATAAAAGGTAGGTTAGAAATTGGCCTATAATTGGAAAGAACATTAGTCTCCAGATTTTTCTTTTTAATAATAGGCTGCACAACAGCATGTTTGAAGGCAAATGGTACACAGCCTGATAACAGTGAGACATTTAATATAAGCAAAATACTAGGCCCAATAATGTGAAGAATTTCTTTGAGCAAACAAGATGGGAGGACATCTAGAGGGGTTTTAGAAGGTCTTGAATGTGACACCACTTCTTTTAAAACTGAAAAGAGTCAAACTGCTGAAAAACAGCTGAGCATTTAGGAGGTGAATCCTGATCTAAAACAGCCTGTGAGTGTGAAGACCGTAAAGAGGAGATTTTATCAACAAAATGTATCAAGAACTGATCACAAAGTGCAGAAGAAGCCTCCATAGGTACAACATCACAGGGGTTAATAACAGAGTTAAAAATATCAAAAAGAACTTGAGGTTTGTGACTCTTCCTGGAAATCAGGTTAGACAGAAAGCAGATTTTGCAGCTTTAACAGTCCTCTGATATTCTGATAAACGGTCACACAGGATCCCTAAAGACACCTGGAGTTTGTCCTTCTTCCACTTTCTTTCAGCGCGCCGACATTCGCGTCTGTAGTTTCATTCAGTCAGGGCTGATGTGACGATTTGGTCCGTTTGATCCTGAGCGGAGCCACAGAATCCAGGATATCAAAACACGTTCAGTTAAAAAGACTAATTAACTCTTCAATGTGTAGATCAGCACAGAGGTCGGTATCACAAAGGACAGAGTTAGTAAAAGTGGAGGAAAACTGAGCAGTGGTTGCAGCATTCATTGTGTGCAAACGCTGCACAGGTCTCTCGCTGTTCAACCCCTGGTTACAAACCACAATGTTAAAAATTACAGTAAAATGGTCTGATATCCCACAGTCCTTAATCTCAGTGATACAGACGTCCAGGCCACACAAAAGCACCAGATCGAGTGTATGTCCTTTTTCATGAGTTGGATCACTCACCCAGTGAGTTAGACTAAAAGAGTCAATAAGGGCGAGGGAATCCTTTACCACTGGTCCAGACTCACAACAAACATGGATGTTAAAATCATCAAAAATTAAAACACAGTCGTATTTTAACATGAGACTCCCCAATAAGTCACCAAAGTCCTGGATAAAGTCCTTAACCCATTTCGGTGGATGATGCAACAGTGCACAGAAGACTGAGGGAAAGGAGTTCAGTTCCAAGAGCTGCACCTCGATGCTTGGGTAGAAGACGGGAGACAGCTGCCAGCAGCAAAATTCGGATTCAAATACTGACGCTAACCCTCCATCTTTGCCAGTGGTCTGGGGAGAACTAAGAAATGAGCCCTCGGGGGGAAGGAGTTCTGAGAAAGAAGACGACTCACCGGGTCGACGCCAGGTTTCTGTCAGGAATATAAAATCCAAATCTGAGGAGGTGAAAAACTCATTTAAGATGAAAGTCTTGTTTGCCAGCGATCTGGTGTTCAACAGAGCCATCCGAAGCCTGGTCATGCTAGCACCAACAGGAGTGCTTCCCAGCAGGCGAAGGTTACCGTGATTCCTGCCGCGTCTGGAGGGCCGCAGCCACTGCCAGACAGGAGGTGCAACAGGCTGAATCCAGTGATGACATCTGAATCTGGACCAATGCCAGAGTGCAGGAACAGATGGCAACATATCTGCGATAGTATGATGATTTGTCAGTCCTACAGATTTCTGGTAGATTTCGATGCGTACCCAGATTCGTCCGTTTCTCCCGTCTTTTCGAGCGCTTCTTAGGAAGAAATGTGAGGGGTAGGCGGAGTAGACAGTCAGGTATGCCTGCTACGCCCTCTGGTCCTACTATAATGTCTGTAGATTTCACAGACCAAGTGCTGTCCTGAAGCTCTTCCAAGTATGTCTGTCTGTATACTTCATCTTCATTTCTATCATAGTAAAAGGTTACATGGTATGGGTCGGGTGGAGCAACATAGGGACGGAGCCAGGGAGACCAGGAGAGGAAACAGGAAAAGGGCTGCAGCCTTAAACGGACTGGCTGTCATGATCCGGGGCCGGTGGCCCAGTGTTTTGTGTTCTTTTGGTTATGTTTTGTTGTGTCTCTGATTATGTTTATTTGGTTTCTTTCATGTGGGTCTTCAGTTTGTTATGGTTTTGAGTTTATTCGGCGTTTTGTATCCTTTTCTTGTCTTCCTACGTCTTGGTGTTCAGTGTTTTGTTAGTTCCTGGCCTCTTGTCTATGTTATTTCCTCATGTTGTGCTCAGTCTGCATTTGTGTCTTTGTTTACTTCCTGTTTTAGTTTGATAGTCCAGTGCTCCCTGTGTGTCATGTCTAGTTTCTTCCCCTGTTTCATTTGTTAGATTCTGTTCATGTGCCCTGTGTTCCCAGCTGTTTCTTGTTTCCCAACATTACCTCCTGTGTGTATTTAAGCCCCTGTGTTTGCTCCGTTCGTTGTTGTGTCCTCCCTCATTAAGGTGTGGCTTTGTCCGGTCATTTGAGTTTTTTGTTTCAGTTCCATTCATCTGCTTACTTTCACTTACCTACAATAAAGTCACCTTTTAAGCTCAGTTTGCCTCTGGAGCTCTGCGTTGGGTCCACCCTGCTCGCCACTCTGGCACCTTTGTATCTGTCCGAGCTGTTTCACAGTCACACCCCCGTAAGAGCTTTGAGGTCATCCAACCAGCTGCTCTTACAGAGGCCTAAAACTAGACTAAAACAGAGAGATGATGGAGCTTTTGCAGCAGCAGCAGCACCAAAGCTATGGAACGATCTACCTCTCCATATACGCACGGCTCAGACGATACACACATTTAAATCTTTATTAAAAACACATTTCTTTTCCTTGGCATTTGGCTGCAGTGATACCTCCTTTTAGATGATTGCTTTTTATGGTATTTTTATGCTATTTGTTTTAAATGTTTTTATTTATTTTATGTTATTTATTGTCTTTTAATGTTTTTATTTATTTATTTGAGTATAGTCCTTGGGGTTATAGATCTTGTACAGCACTTTGGTCAACGCCGTAGTTTTAAATGTGATATATAAATAGACTTGCAATAATCCCCAGTACACTCTGGCAGATCTGATGTTTTCAGGTGAGCTGTCAGCCTGTAACATCATTTGTGAAGAGGCTCAATAGGACTTCAGAGTGCCGTTTGTGGCTGTGCCATCCGGAAAAGTAACAATTACTCCGTCAGCACTACAGAGTACTGATGCTCCTGTCTTTGATCAGTAGATCACGGAAAGCACAAATGGATGTTCATGTGTTTGATTAGCCATCTGGACAGGTATGCGTCACAGGCAGATCTACAGATTGTCCCGAGAACCCAGTTACTGAGACGGTGTCGTTTGATAAAAAGTCTCTGTGTGCATTTGTCGTCAAGGTGGAGTATCGAGCTCCAGTGTCCACAAGAAATGGCAGTTCCATTCATGTGCATCCATTTATTTCCACCTTCAGAAGGAGGCATTTTGTCAACAATACAATTAACATCGGTAAAGCTCCATGGATTATATACCGGATTATGTCCCTTTTTGTTTTGAATTAATAAGGATTGTTGTTTTTCTCATGGTGCTGCGTGTGACATATCTCTGTTTCTGAGTGTGTGATTTCAGTCAGAGTGTGTGTGTGTGTGTGTGTGTGTGTGTGTGTGTGTGTGTGTGTGTGTGTGTGTGTGTGTGTGGGTTTGAGTGAGAGCAAGCTCCCTCGTCCTCCTCTGGAGGGTTCATTTTTCTACGTCTCCATTTCAGCTTTCTTTCTCCTGGCTTGCTCACTTTGCCTACCAACTCAACCATGTCCCCTGATCTTAACGCAGGGACTTCCCCCTCGTCTGATCCTCCCTCAGACTCTCTCTCTTCCTGGCTGCACTCATGGCTGAAGTTAACGAGATTTTCCGCATCATTACATGCAGAAACTTCCTGGTTGCCCCTCCCTCAGACTCTCTCTCTCTCTTTGCAAATGAGTCTTCAGGTTTTGTAGTGACTCTTTGTACACGTGCAGGGGGAGGTGCTGCTGTTCTGAATTGAGTGTATTCAGTTTTAGAGTGTCCACCTCTGAGTCATCTGCTGCACTGTCAAATTGTCTGTTAGTTTCTGAGCGTGTTTTCAGTGCGTCCTCTGTCACCTCCTGAGTCCTTTTACTCTGTCTCTCCAGCTCCAGTTTGCATTGCAGTATTTCTGCTTTTAATTGACTGATTTCTTGTTCTGTCTCTGCTGACTGTGCTTCTACTTCTGTCCCTTCACCTGCATCGTGGACATCTGCACAGACTTCTTTATACGCTTGTGGGGGGAGCGGGCTCAGAGAGCGCAGCTGGAGCAGAAGCCTCAGCTGCTTCGTGGCCTTTGCTGTAACACAAGTGCTCAAACACACATTTCCTAATTTATACGTCGCACAATGTTGATCAAATTCTTTTTCTTTCTTGTGCCATGATTTTTTGTTCAGCACAGTTTTCTTTGTTTTCCTGTTTACATTTTTGCCTCTCCTTCAGTTAGTGCTTTTCTCATATCTGAGACAGATTTTATATCTAATTTGGACAAAACTTTAGTTCATCTAATTTTGTGTGAATGTTTTCTCTGTTTCCAGCGGTCTCCCCACTTGAGCTTTTAAAACACTCCAAAGCACCTTTACATCATAATCATAGTCACTGTCTGTCAGTTAGTCAGCACAGTATCAATAAACACAATAATCAACAGCCAATTATTGAAACACAGTTTAATACATCAGTTTAATACTGTGTTCCCTGAACGATCTTTAGGGGCTGTTGGACGTTCCGTGAACTCAAACCCTTTTGGAAAATTATTCTCTAATTTTGGTGTTCCGCGAACACTAATACGATATTTTGGAATTTATTACTGATGTTTGAAATTAGGGCGTTCCGTGAACTTAAAACATCTTTTGTTATTCTAGTTTATTGTCTCTAATCTGCTGTTCCACAAAAAGTCTTTGACTTTAAGGGTTGATTGCTTTAACAACTGGTCCTGAAATAAGGGTCAACCTGTAAATTAACATGTAAGTCACAAGTAATTGATCATCAACTGATCAGAGGGACCGGCAGAACATGATTATTTGCTTTCATCAACCTCTAAACTGGAATGGAGTGTGGATGAGGAGTTCGAAAATAAAACTCTCTCAGACGGATTCCCATTAACACTGAGTGGATCATCACCATCACTGACGTTTTTCCATGCCTCCGCTGCTCTCTACCCTGTTTCTATGTTGTGTTTGCTGTGCTGAGAATTTCAGCTGTTATTTTCTTTTCTACTTCAGCTCCCAGAATGGATCCCTATAATCACAGCTTGCTAGCAAGCGCAGATATTAGAACTAGCGATTGTTCAGTACCGGAAGGACCCCTTCCCCGTCCAAATAGTTTTTATACTTTAATCCCTGGTTAATGACTAAATATAAACCTGCAGTATAAACATATTTAGGAGAATGCTTGTGAATATAAAGCATAACAAAATAAATTCCAACATCTTCCATATTTCTAGCTCTGCTTACTTATACAGTAATCCCTCACTTATCGCGGGTGTTACGTTCCAGGACCACCCGCGATAAGTGAAAATCCGCGAAGTAGGGACGCTATATTTATTTTAATACTTATACATTATTTTAGTAGTTATATACTATTTTAAGTTTTTATAAAACCTCCCCACACACTTATACACCAAATATATACATTACTGTACAACACGTACTACGCATGTGAAGAATGAGTACTGCAAAAACCTGCGAAACAACGAAAATACCGCGATAACTATTTTACATTAATATTGATTGAAAACCCGCGGAACAGCAAACCGTGAAGTATCGAGGGATTACTGGAACTCTATCTATGATGCTACTTATTAGTTGTTGTTAAGATTAATGTTGTCATATCTTACTTGATACTATAGCTATATTTAATACTATAGCTGCTGCAGTTATAATTAATGCGGTAGTCTATTGCTACTCCTCTAAGTTTTCTTTGTCTACTGTGCAGCTTATTTATACTCCTTCATTATAACTTTTTCAAAGTGACATCAGAAAAAGATTTAAATTTGGTAACATGTTCATGTATCACAGTCATGGTTAAAGTCTTACCTGCAGGAAATGATGTCATCATATTTTCCTCCACTTCAGGGCGTGATTCAGAGATTCACCTTCATGTTTTCCAATCTACATCCTGCATCTGTTTCTGTGCAACGACCAACATGGTGCAAATGACTTTGGCTTTTTCTCTTATTTTTCTTCTTCACATTTACATTTTTGCTCTTTTGTGTCCATTTGTCCATCTTCCTGTCATTCCCACTGTGCCAGAGTGGGACACCTGTTGCTTTAAATCCATATGATACAGGACTGTATTTAGTGTGAACTATCCCACCAAACACTTCACAGACTTTTTTATAGGATCCATTCTGTCAGCAACTTTTTTCACTCCAAGGTGAACAACAGAGACGTTGTATCAATCAGTCAATCAATCAATCAATCAATCAATCAATCAATCAATCAGTCAAATACTTTATTATCCCCGAAGGGCAATTTGTTTTGCAGCCAACAGCAAAAATAAATAAATCTATAAAAACAATCAAACATACAACACATACAACCAGGGACACATCGTCCTCGTGTCTCATCCAGTGATGATGTTCACGTCTAGTTCACCTTGTTCTGGGACTGAAAGGTCAACAGTCATGTTTGAGCACACTAACCAAACATGACTCCGACCCCCATCCAAAAACGAAGAAAAAGCAGCATGTACAGTACAAAGATGCTGTTCTTCTGTTCTTAGGGGCTCGACAAATGGGGAGCGACAAACGACAGCGACAAATGGGCCGCATCACCACTGGGGTGAAACCAAACACACGGGACACGATAGCGATGGCTGCTTTGTGACTTGTGCTCTCGCGTCACTTGTTTGATTGGTTATGAAACTGAAGGGATTTTGAAATTTTCAAAGCAGTCCATGTCAGACACAGCAATAAAGATGAGGAGTCAGAAGATTTTACTGGAACTAACTGAAATCTTGATGTTAAGTCTCCTCTACAAAAGAAAAACACAACCTTGGGTTCATCCTATATTAGCACATAAGTCCTCTCTATCCTTCTGTTTAAGGTCAGCCTGGCACCAACAAGTTTCCATACGGCTGCCTTTTGTGTGTATCTCGATAATCATTGCGTGAAGTATCATATAATACAGGAACCAAACCAGCAACATGTTTATTAGATCCCATTCCTACAGGACTGTTCAAAGAAGTCTTTACAATTATTGATGCTTCAATCAATCAAATGATCAATCTGTCTTTGTTAGTTGGCTATGTACCACAGGCCTTCAAGGTGGCTGTAATTAAACCTCTACTTAAAAAGCCATCACTGACCCAGCTGTCTTAGCTAATTATAGGCCAATCTCCAACCTTCCTTTTCTCTCAAAGATTCTTGAAAGAGTAGTTGTAAAACAGCTAACTGATCATCTGCAGAGGAACGGTTTATTTGAAGAGTTTCAGTCAGGTTTCAGAATTCATCACAGTACAGAAACAGCATTAGTGAAGGTTACAAATGATCTTCTTAGAGCCTCTGACAGTGGACTCATCTCTGTACTTGTCCTGTTGGACCTCAGTGCAGCTTTGATACTGTTGACCATAACATTTTATTACAGAGATTAGAGCATACTATAGGTATTAAAGGTACTGCACTGCAGTGGTTTGAATCATATTTATCTCATAGACTCCAATTTGTTCATGTAAATGGGGAGTCTTCTTCACACACTAAGGTTAATTATGGAGTTCCACAGGGTTCTGTGCTAGGACCAATTTTATTTACATTATACATGCTTCCCTTAGGCAGTATTATTAGAAAGCATTGCATCAATTTTCATTGTTATGCAGATGATACTCAGCTTTACCTATCAATGAAGCCAGATGACACACATCAATTAGTTAAACTGCAGGAATGTCTTAAAGACATTAAGGCCTGGATGACCTCTAATTTTCTGCTTCTAAATTCAGATCAAACTGAAATTCTTGTTCTCGGCCCCACAAATCTTAGAAACATGGTGTCAAACCAGATACTTACTCTGGATGGCATTACTTTGGCCTCCAGTAACATTGTCAGAAATCTTGGAGTCCTTTTTGACCAGGATATGTCCTTCAATGCACATATTAAACAAATATGTAGGACCGCTTTTTTTGCATTTGCGCAATATTTCTAAAATACATCCTTTCTCATAGTGATGCTGAACAGCTATTTTTTGCATTTATTACTTCTAGGGTGGACTATTGTAATTCATTATTATCAAGCTGTCCTAAAAGCTCCCTGAAAAGCCTTCAGCTGATCCAAAATGCTGCAGCTAGAGTACTGACAGGGACTAGAAAGAGAGAGCAGATTTCTCCCATATTGATTTCTCTTCATTGGCTCCCTGTTAAATCTAGAATAGAATTTAAAATCCTTCTCCTCACATACAAGGTCTTGAATAATCAGGCCCCATCTTATCTCAAAGACCTCATAGTCCCATATCACCCCAACAGAGCACTTCACTCTCAGACTGCTGGCTTACTTGTGGTTCCTAGGATACTTAAGAGCAGAATGGGAGGCAGAGCCTTCAGCTTTCAGGCCCCTCTTCTGTGGAACCAGCTCCCAGCTTGGATTCAGGAGACAGACACCCTCTCTATTTTTAAGATTAGGCTTAAAACCTTCCTTTATGATCAAGCTTATAGTTAGGGCTGGATCAGGTGACCCTGAACCCTCCCTTAGTTATGCTGCTATAGGCCTAGTCTGCTGGGGGGGTTCCCATAATGAACTGTTTCTTTTCATTCACCTTATTTACTTTGTTTATACTCCACTCTGCATTTAATCATTAATTGTTGTTAATCTCTGGCTCTCTTCCACAGCATGTCTTTTCTCTCTCCTCAGCCAAACCGGTCTCAGCAGATGACCCCCTCCTCCCTGAGCCTGGTTCTGCTGGAGGTTTCTTCCTGTTAAAGGGAGTTTTTCCTTCCCACTGTCACCAAGTGCTGCTCATAGGGGGTCGTTTTGACTGTTGGGTTTTCTCTGTATTATTGTAGGGTCTTTACCCACAATACAAAGCGCCTTGAGGCGACTGTTTGTTATGATTTGGCTCGACACACGGGGAGCGACGTCGCTCGCTCTCCATTCATTTCCTATGGAGCTTGTGCGATGAGGCGACAATCGCTTGCCCTCCTCCAGGTAAGCGACGGCGACATTCGTGCATGTGAAATTTCGAGCTCGTACACGTAGACGTGCACACGCGACCAGGCGACGCGACACAACAAAGTTGAAAAATGTTCTACTTTTTTCACTGTCCCGTGGCACTAAACCAATCAGCGAGGGTTTCATTGACTGACCAATGAGCGGAGAGTTTGCTACACGCTGCAGTCTGCAACCACTTTCAGCACGAAGGAAAGCATCATTTTAGCTGTTTGACTTTCCTATATTATATGACACTTCACGCAGTGATTATCGACTTACACATAAAAAGGCAGACGTATGGGAACGTGCTGGCACAAGACTAAGGTTAAACAGACGGATAGAGAGGCCTTTACTGATAATATAGGATGAACCCAAAGTTGTCTTTTTCTTTTGTAGAGGAGACTTAACAGCAAGATTTCTGTCAGTTCCAATAAAATCTTCTGACTCATCTTTATTGCCGTGTCTGACACGGACTGCTTTGAAAATGTCTAAATCCCTCCAGTTTCATAACCAATCACATTTCTTGAGATGAGTGATGTGAGAGCGCGATTCGCAATGCTGCCGTCGCTATCGCCTCCCGTGTGTTTGGTTTCACCCCAGTGGCGATGCGGCCCATTTGTCGCTGTCGTTTGTCGCTCCCCGTGTGTCGAGCCCATTAGTGTGTTTCTAGCCTTGAAAATCATTGTAATGAGATTCACACATTTACACTGAGGGAGGAAACAGTATTACACACCTGCAGCTAACAAGCAGAGCAGCTGCCTTTTTGTCTTTGCATGACAGTCAACAGGACACTTTGTTTCTACTTGTTTTTGCTCTTTTCCTTTGATTTGACTTCATCTTCTACTGAATGCTGCTATACTCCACCTTTCTCTATTTTATCAGCTTTTTAAGTGCATACAACTATTTTTGTCTCAACATGATGTGATGAAGATGATTCTAATGAGAAGGATTATATATAGACTACAGCACTGAGGATGACTATGATGATGATGATGATGATGATTGTTTCACATGCTTTTCTATGGGGCTCTGTGCTGTCAGTGCACAGCGGCTGCCTTTTGTTCATACCTGAGTGACGATGAGGAGCACTCGCTGAGCATCAGCAGCAAGAGTCACTGCTGCTGCAAAGAGGAGAAGCTCCAGCAGGGGGCGCTGTCACACACAGTGAAGCACACACAGATGGCAGACTGATGCTTTTAATGGAGCTGCACAATAACTTTAGAGTCAGATCAAACAGACAATCCAGTCAGAGACATCAGCAGTTCATCAGTGTAGAAGAAGAAGCAGCTTCCAATCACAGTATTGATCAGGGCTGCAGAGGCGGGACTAAAATGGCACCGATGCCTCTAAGAAATCAGGATTCTGGATGAAGGATCAAAATATTTGTACAGACAAACTAAATAAAAGTATCAAATATATGAGAGTCAACACTGGCATGCAGAAAAATCACTAAAATATCAGCAGGTTACATTTTAAGAAACAAAATCAGACCAATCAGATTCTTCTGTGGGTTTTATATGTATAATATATTTTATACACATTTATTTTTAGGGGATGTTTTATATTTACAAACAACAAATGTCAAATAATTTGATGAAAGACCAAAATTCTCATTCATTCTTTAAGCAGTAGTTATACATTTTATCTCCTCTGAATACTTAACTGGAATTCCTGGAAGGAAAAAATAATCAGCACACAGATTATTAAAAAAATCAGCTCAAAGGTTTCAATGAAATCTCAGTCTGACTGATTTTGATATCACAGGTTTTGGTGTCTCCTGATTTTCCAATATTAAAAAATGGGAAGAGTTTCTCAGTGAAAGTGTGTCTGTGAGTGCAGATGTGAGTCATGTCTTCAGGGTTGTAGAAGGACACCTCCCCTCTGTCATAGTCCAGCTGGACTCTGATCCTCTGGAGACTCTTCTTCACTGTCACAGTCTGACCAACAACATTAGTGTATTTTCCACTGCGATGTTTTAAACACCAGAATCCATATTTTGGTAAAGCAAGAAGCTCTCCCTTCCTGTCAACTGATTCTTTAACTAAACCCACATTCCACCCAGGATGGTCTCCCACCTCCACCTCCCAGCTGTGTTTCCCTGAGCTGAAGCCCTCAGAGCCAAAAACATGGGTATACTCAGTGTTTCTCTCTGGATTGTCAGGAAGCTGCTGCTTTGTGTCTCCATGTCTCACACTGGTCAGATCATCAGACAGACAGAGCCAGCAGTTTGCAGTGTTTGGGTCCAGAATGACAGGACTGAAGTGGAGCTTCTCCTTGATCTTCTCCCACACTCTGAAGGACAGGTTTCCCAGGTGTTTGGCCACATCTATCAGTGCTCCTGAGAGCAGCTGTGGATCTGACAGTGAGCTCTGGGCTCTGGCTCTGCTCTGAGTGGCTTTATAACTGCTGAGGAATGGCACGCTGTGTTTCTGCAGCTCTTCTTCAACAGCAGAGATGCTGTCTGACAGAGAGGAGATCTGCTCCTCAATCATCTTCATCTCTCTGCTGATAGTCCTCCCCTTCTGCTCCTCTTCCTCCCTCAGAGCTGCCAGTCTGGACTCCTCTTCCTCTCTCAGGAACTGGTGGAGCTTGTTGAACTCTGCTCTGATCTGCCTCTCTGTGGACAACAGCTGCTTCTTGGAGTGTTCAATCACTTCATTGTAGGTTTCCTCCACTTGTTTGTATTTGTTCCTCTTGTCCTGCAGAGACTTTAAGGCAGATATCAGCTGCTCCTTCAGGTCACTGACTGCTTCTTCTACAGGAACCACTTTGTGACCATGATGGAGAGAAAACTCACACACAGGACACACAGCTCTATCTTCATCCACACAGAACCAGTAAGGAACTTCTGGATGTTTCTCACACACCACCTCCTCCTTCTCCTTCTGCTTCTCTTCAGGTGAGCTATCACTCTGCCTCTTAGCAAAGGAGTCAGCAAGTTCTTTGAGAGAAAGATTTATGGATGGTTCATCCTTTGAAGATCTTTTACAAATGGGACAGTTTTTGTTTTTAGCTTGTTCCCAGAATTTCTGCAGGCAGCTTGAACAGAAGCTGTGGCTGCAGCTCAGAGACACAGGATCTCTGAAAGTCTCTGAGCACACGTGGCAGCTCAGGAAACTTTCGACAAGTGCAAGTTTCTCAGCCATTTGATCTTTAAATATTTTTAACTCACCAAACTGCTGTTTGTTGAACTTTTCTGATTAAAATCCTCCAAATGTGTGTTTTTCAGCAGAGATCTGACAGTCCTGTGATGGCGTCTCAGCTCAGATTAAAGTGTCGAGATTCAGTTTCATTTTCACGGATCACAGTCACGTGATCAACTGTTACAAGCAGGAAATAATATTTGTCTCCACCAGATGTTCATATTTAAAGCTTTAACAGGAGGAAGGTTAGAGGAGCAAACCAGTCTGATGCCTGTTAATATGAGCAGTAGTTATTTTAAATGATGAAATCATGAATGTTGTGAGATTAGCAGGCAGACTGAGCTGTTTTATTTAAAAGAAGAAAAAAATGTAATTATAAATTTAAGATTAAGACCCTCAAAGCATGGATAAATATGGTGAAAGGTGACTGATGTATCAGGTGTTACAGCCAAATTTACCTGTACTTTATATTAATGTTGTAAATCTCAGAGACAGAAAATGCAGAGATGCTCCTGAAGAGACGCCCTCACAGCTGTTCTTTTCTCTCTGCATTAAAAAGGGGAAAATGAGGACAGATGAGCCCAAATGTGAGCGTCAGGATTGGAACCAGAGACCTCTCTCTGCCAGTCTCTCCAACAGCTCAAAATGAGAAATGATTGCAATGAATTCTTCAGACAGCATGGATAAAAATAACTTCATTATGAAAGAGTGGATCAGCTGTTGTATGAGTGCGTTTCTAATAAAGTTTCTACAATTTCCATAAGCCAGTGGAGGTGGACCGGGCACATCGCTTTGGAACTCCTCCATCAGACGGGAATGAACGGCCCCGTGTAATGATCGCTCAGATTCACCACTTCCAGGTCAAAGAAAATATATTGCAATTGGCCCGCCAGCAGTTCCCGCTGAGCTATAAAGGCAAGTCAGTTCACATCTTTCCAGACTTCCCAGCGCAGGAGATAAAGCGGCAGCAGGCATTCCAGGAGGCCCAAAACAAGCTTAAAGAAGCCGGCGTGAAGGTTGGTTTTGCCTATCTGACTCGGTTGCGGGTCACCTCGAATGATTAACAGAAGGTATTCTCTTCTCCCTAAGAAGCTATGGCTTTTGCCAAAACTGTGTAATACATACGCTTTGTGAAATAGTTTACAAAGTCACTAAAGTAACTTTATTTTATTTAGATTTGAATATTTCTTTCTCCCGTTTTTTGCGTCTTTTTGATTGTTCAACTGGGCAGTTATTCTTTGTTAAATTGGCTAAGAATGCACTCTAGTATTTCTCAATGAGGGGGTGGTATCACTTTTACCAGCTGGAATGCTCGGGGACTGTTATGAAACATGCAAAAGTTTTCTCTCACAAAGCCCTATCCGCAGACATTATACATTTGTTTGCAGGAAAACCATATTAAACCTTCTAGAACAGCGGTGTCCAAACTTGCGGCCAGTGGGCCGCTTCCGGCCCCGCCCACTTCCGGTCCGGGAATTGATGTCAAAAATAACATAAAATTTGGCCCTTTAAGTTACTTTTTTGACATTTCGCCTTCCACTCCAATTAAGAGGGTAAAGCGACTGGGGTTAATCAGGATCGTTAATATGATCCCACTTTTGGAGGTCAATAATTTTTATTCATTATTTTATTTTTTTGTTCAAGTCAGTTCAAGGGCTTATTCAGGTGTGTTATGGGGTGTTGTCTTGAAGATCTGTATTAAAGAATCTGCTAAATATGTACATGCGAACACTGAAAGTGGTAACTTATAATGTAAATGTTACTCAATCCAATCAAAAGAAGTAAAATTTTAACAAAATTAAAAAGGGTTAATACTGGAATAGCATTCTTACAGGAAACTCATCTCTCTGAAACTGAACATGCAAAATTAGCTAGAATGGGTTTCAAACACCAATATTCATCTTCTTACTCATAGGGGTCACAGGAGGGAAGTGTCAATTTTAACATCAAGTAAAATTACATTTGAAATACTATTTGAAAAGCTAGATAAAGAAGGTAGATATGTCTTGGTAAGGGGAAGGATGGGACTCTGCTAAGTGTTTACGCCCCCCTAATTCCAAATGGTCCTTATTTAGACAAATTTTTGATTTAATTATTGAAGAAACTCAAGCCATTTTGATATGTGGGGGAGACTTTAATATAAGGTTGAATTTGGAGCTCGATTCTTCTAACCCCAGAGTAACTCAGCCAAAACTAATAAATAAAAAATTCAAAGGTGCTCTCAATGATGTTGGGCTGATCAATCTGTGGAGACAACTTAATCCAACAAGAAAAGACTATACATTCTTCTCAAATCCACACTCCCTCTTCTCTAGAAATGATTATTTTTTTATTTTTAGTAAGGATCTCCACAGGGTGTCTGATTGTATAATAGGGAGCATGGACTTATCGGACCACAGTCCAGTATATTTAGATATAGACATTAATATGGATGGCAGGAACACCTTGTGGAGATTAAATGATTATGTTCTGAACCAAAAAAAGACTCAAATTATAGCAGATATTAAAGAATACATAGAAACGAATGATGATGGTGAGATCAATCCCATAATACTTTGGGATGCCTGTAAAGCTGTCCTCAGAGGGAAGATAATCGGCTATAGCTCAAATCTGAAACGGTCAAGGCAACATAAAATACTCAGATTGGAATCTGAACTGGAAAAACTAGAACATGATTATAAACAAATAGGAGATCACAAAATTAAAGAACAAATTACTAAAAAGAGAAATGAAATAGACGAGCACTATACTAAAGATATTCAGAATAAAATGACAAATAATTACAAAACAGATTTATTATGAGGGGGGGGCGTGAAAGCCACTAAAATGTTGGCTTATAGGTTAAAAAAAACAACAAGCTGAAAATTCAGTTTATAAAATTAGAAATTCTGAAACCAAATTGATTGAACACAAATTACCACAGATTCAAAAATCTTTTGAATTATATTATAAAAAATTATACTTACAGGCCACATGTGACCAGGCAAAACTGCAGAACTTTTTAGACCAAATTCAGTTACCCAAATCAACTGCTGAACAAGGAAAAGATCTTATAAAATATATTTCAAAGAAAGAAATTGAGGCTGCAATAAGTCAGCTTAAACCACACAGAACGCCTGGGCTTGATGGATTTACTTCTATAAAGAACTGAAAGAGTCCCTGCTTCCAATTCTAACGCGTACTTTCAACTGGATTTTGCAGGAAAATATGACGCCCCCCCTTCATGGAATGAAGCTGTAATATCCTTAATACCAAAGGAAGGCAAAGACAAACTTGAATGTTGTAACTTTAGACCAATAAGCCTATTAAATCAGGACTACAACATTTTTACCTATATACTAGCCAAAAGAATGAAGACAGTTCTCCCACAGATCATCAGCCTAGACCAGACAGGGTTTATCCATGATCGCCAAACACAAGCTAATATTCGGCATGCGTTATATGTAGTAAATCATATAATAATTAATAATACACCTGCAATTTTAGTTGGTGCAGACGCAGAAAAAAGGTTTGATTGCATGTGTTGGTCTTTTCTGTATGAAACCCTATATAGATTTGGATTTGATGACAAATTGGTTAAAACAATACAAGCTTTATACAATGACCCGAAGGCAAGAATTAAGGTGAATGGGGTAGTATCCCAACCTATAAGGCTTGAAAGAGGTAGTAGACAAGGATGCCCCATGAGCCCCCTGCTGTTTGCTTTTTTTATTGAGCCGCTAAATCAGTGGTTCTCAAATCCAGGCCTCATGGCCCAGTGTCCTGCAGGTTTTAGATGTGTCTCTGCTTCAACACACCTGAGTCAAATATAGAAGTCATTAGCAGGACTCTGGAGAACTTGACAGCATACTGAGAAGGTAATTCAGCCATTTGATTCAGGTGTGTTGGATCAGGGACACATCAAAAACCTGCAGGACACTGGGCCACGAGGCCTGGATTTGAGAACCACTGCGCTAAGTCAATACATCACCCAGAACCAAAATATCAAAGGTATCGATAGGAAAGGGGGACATCAAAAAATATCATTGTTTGCAGATGATATATTACTGTATTTATCTGAGCCAGAGACCTCTTTTGTACACTTAACTTCACTACTAGAAGATTTTGGATGTTTTTCCAGATATAAGTTAAATTTGTCAAAAACACGGGTTATGTACAATCCCACTAAACTCATGTCTAATAGATACCCACTAAATTCGGGAGCTACTACAATGAAATATCTCGGAGTTACAATATCTAAAGACTGAAAAAATCTGTATCCTGATAACTACCTACCATTAAACAAAACTATTAAAGAAGATGTACAACGATGGAGTGCCATTCCTCTTCTTGGCTTTGGATCCAGAATCCAGTCAGTTCAAATGAATATACTACCTCGGCTACTTTACCTATTTCTATCACTCCCTATAGAAATGCCAGACCAACAATTCTGGGAGTGGGACAGATTAATTTCACGTTACATCTGGCAGGGTAAAAGGCCAAGAATTAAATATCAAAATCTACAATTATCTAAGAATAAGGGAGGAATGGCACTCCCATCACTTAAAGACTACTATGTAAACGCACAATTGAGACCACTTGTGTGTCTATGTAACTCAAATTATTTTGCCAAATGGAAAGAAATTGAAGAAGCAACAACAAATGAGGATCAAATTCAAGAATTAATTGGTGAAAGATTAGATTAGACAGAATAGAAAATTTGAAAAACCCATTTATAATTTTATCTCTTAAATTATGGAACAAGACAATACAATATAACAATTTAAAGGACGTGGTAGGACTGCTAAGGTGGTGTGGATATGACAAAGACTTCACCCCCGACAGGTTGGATGTACAGTTCAAAGAGTGGGCTTCGCAAGGTTTGACTGCATACTGTACCCTGCTAAGTCAAGGGAAAATGAACAACTTTCAAACACTGAAAACAAATTATGGGTTAAATAATAGTGACTTCTTTAGATTTCTCCAAATTCAAAACTATATTGAAAAATTGGTGAAGAATACAAAAGAAAAGTATCAAAATAATCATTTGATTAAAGTATTTGTGGATGCCTATATTGCAAATAACAATCATAAAACAATTTCAAGAATTTACAAAGGTCTCTGTCAACCAAAAGGAACATTGGGCCACGTGAAACAAAAATGGGAAAAACAGGGCAATTTATCAATATCTGAACTGGAATGGACGTTAATCTGTGAGGCACAGTGGAAAACTTCCAGCTCTGTAATATGGAGGGAATTTTGCTGGAAGAACGTGGTCAGGATTTTTAAAACTCCAATCCAAGGAAGACATTTTACTAAATCAGCAAGCTGTTGGAGGAAATGCAGAGGACAGGAAGCAAACCACTACCACATATTTTGGACATGCCCTCTGATTGTACCATTTTGGAGAGAAGTCCATAAAATTTTTAAAAAAGGTGTTCCACATGGACATACCATTTCAGCTGAAATCAGTGTATCTAGGTTTACTGCTTGGGGATAATATGACATATAAAATTAAATATTTGTTTCAAATTTTGACTGCGGCAGCCAGGAAAGCCATTACTAAGAAATGGCTCAGCCCCCAAACACCAATGCTAAACGAGTGGTTTGATATCATATATGACATCTTCAAGTTAGAGAGAATAACATTTAATATCAGGCTACAACAAGACAAATTTGAGGACAAATGGAGTAGATGGATTGAGTTTATCACAACTATAAGGGAAGATTTTATTTAAATGTGATGTAAATGGTAATTGTGTTGTATTTTCATTTCTGTATATATACGGATGTACAGCAATGACACACCCCACGGGTTATATGCTATGTTTAAGAGTCTTTTTTTTCCCTTTTATTTATTCATCTTTTTTCTTCTCTTTTTTTTTGTATTAACAAAAACTTTGAAAATAAAGAATTGCAAAAAAAAAAAGGAAGCCAACTATAAATCCAGATCTAATGAGTTAATATTACAAAACATACTGAAACTAAAATATGCATATAATTGCATTTAACTGACCAAGTGAAGGACCAATTGTTTAAATTAAAGCAAAATTATTTTGAGATGGGGGATAAACCCCAGAATTTACTCACCCGACAGCTTAGAGGGCTTCAAGCCAGTAGAGCTATAATCAAATTAAATCAAAATCAGGAGAATTAGTCACTGATCCTAAAGCCAGAAATGAAGTATTTAAGAATTATTACCAACAACTGTTTACATCAAAAGCTCTGCCACGTACAGATGACGGTCACGCCCACGTCAGCGATGAAGAGCGAAGGGAGCGTTTGGCTGCTCGTGTGTCCTTTCAATACAGTCTTCTGCCACAGTTTGTGTGAGTGTGTGTGCACATGTACGTCGGGGGCTTTGGGTGTGTATTCTTTCCAAGCCTGGGAGGATATTTTGGAGGTGTGTGTTGTGTGAGCGCTGAGATGAGAAGGCTTTATTTTTGGGAGGACACATCAGTCCCCTGCCTTCAGCCCAGGACTCTGTTTCCATCTGCTTTGTGTTCATGCTGTTACTTTGTTGCTCTCTTTTGTTTGTGTTACAGTAAAGTGTTATCAGCTTTGTATGACAAAGTGCCAGCGGTGGCAGGACTGAATGGATGGACTTTGCAGCACTGAAAACTGATTTTGTGGAGCTTTGACTTTAGATCAGCTCCACTTTGCTCATCCACCATTGGCTGCCTTCACACTTGTCTCACCCCTATTGGTCAGACCGAGATCTAAAAAGAGCGGGCAGTCGTCTTGGTGAACGGTCCTCAGGTTTTTATTGATTTTGAATATTTATTTATTTATTGTAGTTGACATTTTTACGCAGCTTTTTTCTTGCTTTCTCTTCGTTTTCCTCCTGTATAATTCATGCACTTGTGCACGTCCTGTCTGTAGCTGCTCCATGTAAAACAGGACTGCTTTTAAAGGGATAGTACACCCAATCTGCATCCTGCATCTGTTTCTGTGCAACGACCAACATGGTGCAAATGACTTTGGCTTTTTCTCTGATTTTTCTTCTTCACATTTACATTTTTGCTCTTTTGTGTCCATTTGTCCTTCTTCCTGTCATTCCCACTGTGCCAGAGTGGGACACCTGTTGCTTTAAATCCATATGATACAGGACTGTATTTAGTGTGAACTCTCCCACCAAACACTTCACAGCCTTTTTTATAGGATCCATTCTGTCAGCAACTTTTTTCCCTCCAAGGTGAACAACAGAGACGTTGTATCGTCCTCGTGTCTCATCCAGTGATGATGTTCACGTCTAGTTCAGCGTGTTCTGATGCTAAAAGGTCAAAGGTCACCAACCATGACCCCAACCCTGTCCCAAAAAGAAGAAGAAGCAGCTTCCAATCACAGTATTGATCAGGGCTGCAGAGGCGGGACTAAAATGGCACCGATGCCTCTAAGAAACCAGGATTCTGGATGAAGGATCACAGATGAATGAATGAATAGTGATTAATTGTGCAGCCCGACACACAAACAGCATCAAGTGTCCTCTGAAGTGAGTGTGAGCTCTGCTGCCTTCCTGTCCTTTAATCAGATGAAGCATCAGCTGCACTGTGAAGGGACAAATGTAAATAAGCTGCACACTAGACATACCATAAATATAACACTTTAAATAGAAATATAGCATCAAGCAGCATATCACAGCATTAATCCTCACAACAAGGTGAAGGTGTTGAAATAACTCTGCACAGCAGACAGAAATCAGACTGCATAGCAGAGAAACAACAAAATCACATGCTGATGATTTCCTGGAAAAGAATGTGTGTTTTGGTCTGATGTTTTGTGTCTACAGGATCCAGATGAGGTCGTTAACGGGTGACAGTGAAGGGCACAGAAGAAGGAACTGATAAGCTGCTACATGCTTGCATATTTCAGTAACTGTGTAACTGTGTCTAAGTCTGTATAAAAGTTGAACTAAGATAGAGAGCGGGGTCAGACTTGTGTGAAGCTGCACTGACTGCATCAGGCAGCTCCAACAATTCAGAACCAGATGAATCTGTAAACTGTTTGAAATGGTTTTATTAAATTTAATAACTGGACTCCTTATTCTGATTGTCTTATGTCATTCCTGTTCGATGAAACGAACACGCAGAAAACTGAAGGCTTAAACAGCAGCACACACACTTATTATTTAAATTCCTTCAACTGACATCACTGAGTCAGCTTCTCTCCGTAGGGTGTCTTTCACTCTTTTCCCACTCTCTCTGTTTCCAACCTTCTTCCATGGTTTCTCTGCAGTCGCCTCTTTCTGCTTCCCTTTGTCTCTTTTTGTCCCTTTGGGTTTCTTCTGTATAATAATATTAATCCTGCGCTTCTCTGATTCTTCTGATTATTGCTCTGTTCTCTTACTTCAAGAAAATGTGTTAAGGTGTTATCAATAAAATGAGAGTTTTAATAGAAAATTCAGCGTCCTTCAGTGTTTACAGACACATCAAACTGCAGCCAGGCTTTGATTTTTTTATTGCACAGAAATAACCCAGGAGATCAATGACCTCATGTTTCTGACATTTCCATCATATTTGCTCAGCAGGTGGAAAACAGGAAATCCACCGTTAATGAGCCGAAATCCTGAATGTGCTGATGTGCAGTTTCACATCTGACACATGAAGTGAGAGTTTACAGAAACACACTGGAACAAAGAGCAGCTCCACCTGAACAAATGCTCAGAGATGAGCAAAGAAGTGTTGCTGTTCATTCGCTCAATATGACAAAAACAAAGAGACAAATAAAGATTTTGTTTGTGTGGATAAAACTGATAAATGTACAGGAGATTTTCAGTCAACAGTAATCTGCACTGATGCACATTATAGAGAAATAATTGGTGAATTATTACATCAAAGTCCACAGATGGATTCATTCTGGACAGCAAGACAAATTATCACAAAAATATTTAACAGGAGAAAGTTAAACAATGTCCTGAATTCTTTAAAATGAAACATCAAAGTAAAATAATCTGTTTCATCTCATATTTTACATGTTTAAATGTTCAAGATAATTTGAAATCAGAGGTTAGTTACATATTTCACACAAAAAGAAAAATAAATATTAACTTGATCTCACTCAAGGTTTCAATGCAATCTCAGTCTGACACATTTTGATATCACAGGTTTTGGCGTCTCCTGATTTTCCAACACTGAAATATGGGAAGAGTTTCTCAGTGAAAGTGTGTCTGTGAGTGCAGATGTGAGTCATGTCTTCAGGGTTGTAGAAGGACACCTCCCCCCTGTCATAGTCCAGCTGGACTCTGATCCTCTGGAGACTCTTCTTCACTATGAGAGGCTGACCATCACCATTATAATATTTTCCACTGCAATGCAGCAAAGCCCAGAATCCACAGTTGGGTGAAGCCAAACTTATGCCTTTCCTATAAAGTGACTCTTTAGCTAATCCTACAAAATAGCCAGGATGGTCTCCCACCTCCACCTCCCAGCTGTGTTTCCCTGAGCTGAAGCCCTCAGAGCCAAAAACTATTTTGTAATAAGTGTTTCTCTCTGGATTGTCAGGAAGCTTCTGCTCTGTGTCTCCATGTCTCACACTGGTCAGATCATCAGACAGACAGAGCCAGCAGTTTGCAGTGTTTGGGTCCAGAATGACAGGACTGAAGTGGAGCTTCTCCTTGATCTTCTCCCACACTCTGAAGGACAGGTTTCCCAGGTGTTTGGCCACATCTATCAGTGCTCCTGAGAGCAGCTGTGGATCTGACAGTGAGCTCTGGGCTCTGGCTCTGCTCTGAGTGGCTTTATAACTGCTGAGGAATGGCACGCTGTGTTTCTGCAGCTCTTCTTCAACAGCAGAGATGCTGTCTGACAGAGAGGAGATCTGCTCCTCAATCATCTTCATCTCTCTGCTGATAGTCCTCCCCTTCTGCTCCTCTTCCTCCCTCAGAGCTGCCAGTCTGGACTCCTCTTCCTCTCTCAGGAACTGGTGGAGCTTGTTGAACTCTGCTCTGATCTGCCTCTCTGTGGACAACAGCTGCTTCTTGGAGTGTTCAATCACTTCATTGTAGGTTTCCTCCACTTGTTTGTATTTGTTCCTCTTGTCCTGCAGAGACTTTAAGGCAGATTTCAGCTGCTCCTTCAGGTCACTGACTGCTTCTTCTACAGGAACCACTTTGTGACCATGTTGGTGAGGAAAATCACACACAGGACACACAGATCTATTTTCATCCACACAGAACAGTTTAGGCTCTTCTTGGTGTTTCCTGCAAACCATCTCCACTCTCTCCTTTTCTTTCAGCGTCTCACATGATTTAGTTTTCTGTCTCCCAGCAAACGGATCCTCCGGTTCAATCGGATCAAAGTCCACCAGTGGAGGGTCAAGTGAGTTCATTTGTTCTTCCATGTGGTTTGAGGATCTTCTTTTCCAAATGGGACAGTTTTTGTTTTTATCTTGTTCCCAGAATTTCTGCAGGCAGCTTGAACAGAAGCTGTGGCTGCAGCTCAGAGACACAGGATCTCTGAAAGTCTCTGAGCACACGTGAAAGTTCAGGAAATCTTGAAGAAGAGCATCTTTCTCTGCAACTTTCTCTCAAATGAAACTCTCACTGAATCAAAGTTCCCCTCAGTTTGCCTCTTCCTGTCCACCAGGTCAGCACAGTTCAGTAACGAATGCCAAACCCTGTCACGGCTTCCTGGTTTCAACTGAATCTTTAGTGATATTCAGATGTGATCCAAATCTTTCATCAGTTAATTATTAACTGCATCCTGCTGTCTTCTATTACCTTTAGGCACAACAGGATGAGACCTGAAACATTTGTCATGGACTCTAAACTCTCCAGATTTTCTTTCAGGTCACTTTTATTTGATAAAATGATTTTTAGTTCATAAAGCATTTGTGGTTTCCAACAAACTCAAACATGATCTTCATTTGTGTCATAAAGCTCCTCCAGTTATTCTGGATTGCAGCTCTTTCTTTGGACTTTGCTTCACAGCTTTTATCGTCCTCACTGTAAATACACTGTATTGTATTTTATTAGATAAAGGAGTTCACATGCACGTCCCTCTTTTATGATCTGTTTATTTTCACAGTGCTTTGGTCTAAAGGTTGAACAATTCCAAGAAAAGCTCATTTCATTGTACGGCCTTTTTATAATTATGTATTAAAAAAAACATTTGGTCACCTTTGGTGTCTTTATCTGCTATTTTTAAAAATATTTTCTTGTGTTTCATTAAATAGATTATTTAAGTAATGAAGAGATAAATAAGACAGGAGATCAATGAACTCATGTTTTTGACATTTTCATCATAGTTGCTCAGCAGGTGAAAAGCAGGAAACAGTCGTTTAACATGTGACGGATGAAGTGAGAGTTTAAACACGCTGGAACAAACAGAAGCTCCGACTGATCAAAATGTTCAAGGATTATTTTAAAATGCTGCTGCTGAGCCACTAAACAGACATCCACATAGATGATTAACCATCAAAATCACTGATCATTTCAAACAAACAAACAAACATGGTGCTGTGGTGGTTAGCACTGCGCCCTAACAGCATCCAAGTCTTGGATTTGGGCCTTTCTGTGTGATGTTTCTCCATGTCCAGAGATCCATCCACCCTGCTGGAGCTGAAGAAGTGGAGGAAAGTGGATGGATGTACTGAGACGTTAAAAAGCACAGAAAACAAACTCAGCATTTTGTGTCTGCTCACAGTTTTAGTCAGATTTATTACATTTTCTAATCCACTGGATTCCACTGCTGATTCCAGCACCGCTGCTCATTAACTACCTGCTTTTAAACACATCCTGATGCCGTCCAGTCCAACTGTGGCTGGAGATCCTCATGTTTTTATCAGAAAACTGATATGGAGCTTCAACACTGTACTTCTGTGCATTACTTAAGTAAATCTACTGAGCTACATCACATCTAAGGGGCCACCGCAGCAGATCATCTGCCTCCATCTCACCCTGTCCAAACCATCTCAGCCTCACCTCTCTAGCTTTGTCTCCAAACTGCTCAGCCTGAGCTGATGTCCTCACTTCTAATCTCATCCATCCTGCTCACTCCCAGTGAAGATCTTCAGCTCAGCCTCCTGTCTTTGTGTCAGTGCCTCCGTCTCCAAACCAAACATCACAGCAGGTCTCACCACCATCTTGTAAACCTTTCCTTTCACTCTCACTGCTCTCCTTCTGTCACAGATCCTCTGACACTCGTCTCCATTTGATCAAATGATTTTTGGTTCAGTTGTTTCAAAGAAGAAGTCGAGCTAAAGTCAAAACCTTGGTGGTGTTGTTGGTGTTCAGCTGTAACCTGAGAACGATGTGACCTCAGATGATCAAATTCACACCATCGATTGATCTGCTATAAACCTTGACTTCAAGGTAAAGGTCAGAGGTCAATTTTTATGAAAATCTCGTGCATGCGATAACTAGATGATGTCATCGAGGATTTTCAAATTGGTCACCCAGAGCAGGAGAAATGCTTCCTGCTTTCTTCATCTTTCAGGAGTTCAGCTGTTAAATAAATGGTGTCTTTGAAGCTGTGATGTTTGTTTCTTTATTTCAAAGGTGCTTTTCATTGTTGACCTTTTTTCTCACTTACATATACAGGCTTTATGGAGCGGCTGATGCTTTATTCATTTGTCTCATTGTTCACTCGTTTGTGACATTGCTGACAATAAAAAAAGACTAATTTCTATACATGTGGATTTTTAGAAGCTTTGCACTGAGTTGCATTTTACAGCACGTATACAACCTTCAATAATCTTTGTGTGTGAATCAGTTTTCCATTTGTGGCTGTTTAATGACAGTTTATCACACCTTTAGTTCATGAGGTTGTTTTCTAACAGTTTAAATGTGCTGCAGACATAAACCCACTGTCATGGTCCTGGACCGTGTGCCCAGCATTTTGTGTTTAGTTCTGGTTTCACTGAGTTTCTTCTGGTTTATATTTGGATCTCCAGGTTCCCTTGGTTCCTGTCCGCCCTGCGTCTCTGTCCTGTGTTTCCTGTTTTACTTTGAAAGTCCTTTGTTCCTGGTGCTTTGTGTTTAGTTTAGCGTCCCCTTGTCTCGTTTGGTTAATTACGTTCAGCTTTGCCCCTCACCTGCTGCTTGTTCCCTGATGACCTTGTGTGTGTATTTAGGTCATCAGTCTGCATGTGTTCCTTGTTGTGTCATCATCACTTACCTGCCTGCTGTGGTTCCCTCTGTCAGTCTGGATACCTGTAGAAGAAGCTTCCTGGTTTGTCCTGCATTGGGCTCCTCAGTCCTGCTGCCACAGCGGCTCATGACACCCACAGCTGCTTTCCTGCATTCAAGCTTTATTTGTAGCTGTGGAAACAAAACGTATTCAAACTCATGTGGATGATAGTTTATTAACACGAGTTCACGCAGGAGTCTGAACTTCATGAAGACAGAGTGGTCATTCCACTGTTTTTACTGCCTTTCCTCATTAATTTCACTGTGATTGATATTTACAGTGGAAATTACCCATGATGCACCTGATTACTATTTCTTTGAAAAATAGATTTAAAAAAGTGTTAAATGCTAAAAAGACCATCATGGGAGTGATGTTAGAAGGTGGAGAGGAACTATACAGAAATAAATACTGAATGATCAACAGACCTGTAATATTTTACTAACATAGATGTGCCATATAAACTATAATATTATCAATCTAGAGTGATGACCACTATTATATTAATCTTGTTACTTATTTTCCCCTTTTTGAAATTCCACTAAAACTTTAACTTTGCCCATAACTGAGCAGGACTCTTGTTTTTAGTTCATAAAGCATTTGTGGTTCCAAACAAACTCAAAGATGATCTTCATTTGTGTCATAAAGCTCCTCTGGTTATTCTGGATTACAGCTCTTTCTGTGGACTTTGATTCACAGCTTTGATCGTCCTGCAGCTTTGATCTCAGCACGTATTACATTGTGTATTGTAATAAATTAGTTCTCATGTACTTCCCTCTGGTTTATAATTGTAGTTTTTATTTTTGTGTTTCAGTTTTTTTTTAATATGATGTTTAGGATGAACAATTCCAAGAAAACCACATTTTTGTATAAAGCTTTAAAAAAAATTATATATATATATATATATATATATATATATATATATATATATATATATATATATATATGTGTGTGATTGTTTCACATGCTTTTCTATGGGGCTCTGTGCTGTCAGTGCACAGCGGCTGCCTTTTGTACATAACTGAGTGACGATGAGGAGCACTCGCTGAGCATCAGCAGCAAGAGTCACTGCTGCTGCAAAGAGGAGAAGCTCCAGCAGGGGGCGCTGTCACACACAGTGAAGCACACACAGATGGCAGACTGATGCTTTTAATGGAGCTGCACAATAACTTTAGAGTCAGATCAAACAGACAATCCAGTCAGAGACATCAGCAGTTCATCAGTGTAGAAGAAGAAGCAGCTTCCAATCACAGTATTGATCAGGGCTGCAGAGGCGGGACTAAAATGGCACCGATGCCTCTAAGAAATCAGGATTCTGGATGAAGGATCACAGATGAATGAATGAATAGTGATTAATTGTGCAGCCCGACACACAAACAGCATCAAGTGTCCTCCTCTGAGGTGAGTGTGAGCTCTGCTGCCTTCCTGTCCTTTAATCAGATGAAGCATCAGCTGCACTGTGAAGGGACAAATGTAAATAAGCTGCACACTAGACATACCATAAAAATAACACTTTAAATAGAAAGATAGTATTAAGCAGCATATTGCAGAATTAATCTTCACAACAAGGTGAAGGTGTTGAAATAACTGCACAGCAGACAGAAATAAGACTGCATAGCAGAGAAACAACAAAATCACATGCTGATGATGTACTGGAAAAGAATGTGTGTTTTGGTCTGATGTTTTGTGTCTACAGGATCCAGATGAGGTCGTTAACAGGTGACACTGAAGGGCACAGAAGAAGGAAGTGATAAGCTGCTACATGCCTGCATATTTCAATAACTGTGTAACTGTGTCTAAGTCTGTATAAAAGTTGAACTAAGATAGAGAGCCGTGTCAGACTTGTGTGAAGCTGCACTGACTGCATCAGGCAGCTTCACACAGACAGTATTCTGTGTCAGATCATGTTCCATTTTTAATGGTGCTGGATATTAAACGCTTGCCAGAGTTGATATGGGGGGTGAATAGAGATCCCATAGTTAAAATTCAATGGTCCAAACTTTCAAAAGATGACCTGAAGATATATTGTATGGAAACTGATCTTCTTCTGAGTAATTTAAGTCTTCCTTTACAAGCAGTTATGTGCTCAGATGTTAACTGCAGGGATGTCTCTCATTGTAAAGACCTTTTTACTTTGTATGATTGTATTGTGGGTGCTTTGACTGAGGGCACAAGACCACACCTTACAGGTGTAAAGGTTAAAAGAAAAATCAGGCCAGGTTGGAATAAGCATGTGTCAGTCTTTCATGCAGAGGCTAAACAGGCATTTAAGATGTGGGTAACAGCAGGTAGACCCAGAGTTGGGCCTTTTCTGGACTATAAAAAACTTACCAATGCACAGTATAAATATGCCATTAGATACATTTCCAAACGCGAAGAGAATAAGAGAGGAGATTCCATGGCTGAAAAATTGCTATGTAATAATGTTATTGGCTTTTGGAATGAGGTGAGAGGTCTAAACAGGTCTGCTGCTTTACTTCCCAGTACCATAGATGGTGTATCTGGGACTCAAAATATAGCAGAGCTCTGGAGACAACATTATTCTGCCTTATTCAACTGTGTTAAAGTGAACCCTATGAAACAGGACGCATTGCTAAGAGTGATACTGTGGTAATCACCCCTATTGAAGTCCAGCAAGCTATAGCATGTTTGTGTGAGAACAAGGCAGCAGGTTCAGATAGAATCTCAGCGGAGCATCTGAAGTATGCAAGTGAAAAAGTTGCTGTGCTGCTTGCATTGTGTTTCTCTGGGTTTATGACCCATGGACAATTGCCTGACTCCTTATTGTCTGTTACTCTGGTGCCTGTAATTAAGGACAAAACTGGCAAGGCTGGAAGCCTTAATAATTATAGACCAATAGCTTTAGCTAGTGTAATATCTAAAGTCCTTGAAAAAATTTTGCTTGACCGTCTCAGTCAGTTTATTTGTACAACAGATAATCAATTTGGTTTTAAAGCCAAGTTGGGGACTGATTTTTGTATTTTTGGCCTGAAAGAGACAGTAAAAGCAAATATAAGGCCAAATTCATCTGTGTTAGTTGGGTTTATTGACGCCTCTAAGGTGTTTGATCGGGTCAATCACTTCAAGTTGTTTAATAAATGAAAACAGAGAGGTGTTCCAGACAGTATGATAAGAATTTTAGTTTACTGGTATTCTAACCAGAAAATGCAGATTAAATGGGGCAATACCATCTCTGCCTCCTTTGGTGTGAGTAATGGTGCGCGGCAGGGCGGCCTTCTTTCACCAGTCCTGTTTAATCTGTACATGGATGATTTGTCAAAGCAATTAAATCTCTGTAAAACTGGATGTATGATCGGTGATACTCTGATCAATCACTTTATGTATGCCGATGATCTGGCTGTTCTCTCACCTAGCAGTGCTGGCTTTCAGCAGTTCCTGAAAGTCTGCTCTGATTATGGATTGAGATATGATGTGCAATACAATGCTAGGAAAACTGTTGTGCTAATATGCAGGACTAAAGCAGATAAAGACCTTTGTTTTCCAGATTTCTGGCTGTCGGGTTAAATATCTGCTCAAAAACCAAATATCTGGGTCACTACATCACAGATCAGCTCTGCGATGATGATGATGATGACATATATTGGCAGTGTCGCCTATTGTATGCTCAGGCAAACATTGTGGTGAGGAAATTTCACGTGTTCAGACGAGGTAAAGATAAGTTTATTTAGAGCCTACTGTACATCTCTGTACACGGCTCCTTTGTGGTGTAAATTTAAAAAAGCCAGCATGCAGAAGCTCAGGGTAGCTTATAATGACTCTGAGAATTCTGCTTAAAAAGCCCAGATTCAGGAGTGCAAGTGAGATGTTTTGTAATGCGCATGTCAGGACATTTCAGGCACGCATGAGACATTTGATATATAAGTTTATGTGTCGTTTGCGCAGCTCCCAGAATGGTCTTATTGTAATGTTGTCACACTCTTCTGCTAGTGCATTACGCTACCAGTCGTCTTTGTGGAAACACTGGTATGCAAGTCTTTTATAATGTTGTTATGTATGGTTTTTTGCTTTCTGTTATTTTTTTTTTTTATTACCTGTGTGGGCTACGAGTCTGTTAAATAAAATATCAATCAATCATAAATGTTTGTCGTTCTGTGTTTGTATTTGTTTGTTGCTTATGCTGGTGTGCGAAACGCAGACCTGCTCTCTGTGTGTGTGTGTGAGGAGGCCTCCGTGTGTGTGTGACTGAGTACTGCTGTGTATTTGTATTGCCATGTGTGTTTCAGAGAGAGAGGAAAGAAAAATGGGTGCTTCATTTGGTATGTGTGCTATGGTTTGTGCATCTGTGTGTAATAGTAAACCTGAGGATGCTTTTAAACAGTGTATCTCTATAGTAGCATAGCTCACTTCTTTGTTGTGTCTCATTGTGTGTTGGAGCAGTCAAACCCATGGTTCTTAGCCTCATAGAAGAGCAGGGTGCAGTTTGTGTGTGTGTGCTTCTCTGTATCAGCATGTTGAACTAAATCAGCATGGTGAGCTCATATTTCACACTTGCAGAATCTGGGGAACGCCTTTGATACTCTCCCATTAGGACCGCAGCTACTTTCAGAGGTGTATGGAAACTTTTTTGGGTGGGGAGGTGAAGGAGCACAGGGGTACCTAATCAGCGCCGTTCCTCTGTTACTGATCATTTCATTTGCACAGCTGTTAAATACAGAAAATACGACTAGAGAAATAATTTCGTCACATCGTTTTGGCGCAGCCCTCTTGTGCGACGCCCTTATGCACTGCATGTAGTGCAAACCCACTTTTAGCGCCACTGTGATCTGAGCTCGGATCCATTCTGTAAGTGCCTCTCTTTCTCACACTCTTTATTATATTTTCTCTATATTTTCCCCGCTTACTGGAGCTCATTCTTACGCTGCCTCCTCACTCTGGGCTGTTATGAGTGTTTGTTTGTGTCCGCGCCCGGTCAACCTGTGCAGGAGCGATAAACAGGAAACGGGGGCTTGGAAGGGACAAACTACCTACCACTCGTCTTTTGCTTTAATATAGAGAGATATTCAAGGAGTTTCACTCGGAAAGAAAGTCAAGCCCAAATAAGCAACTCCACGTTCAAAAACAAGCCCAAAAAACCGCAACCCGCGACTCTCGAATAAAAACAAGCCCAAAGTCGCTTATAATAAGCGGACTTGACAACACCGGAGACAGGGCAGCTGTGACACATGTAGCTGGGGTGTGTCACGCCATTTAATGTCCCCAAGCAACAGGTGGCGATAAGGAACCACAATAAGGAACCATAGTAAAAAGCCACGATAACATTAACGGCTTGATACAAAGAAATATATTTAGTTAAAAAAAGAAAAAATATATATATAAACATGAACTGACTTTCACTGTGGAGTTTTGAGAACGTTCATCTAAATTAATTTGCTACACTGGCAGCATCTTTGCTCCAACCAGATGGAGTATTTCCAGTACTGCGTCTGAAGCAGAGTATTTGCTGTTTTGTGCTGCATGTCAGACAATGTTCTGACCTGATTCTCTCAACTTTGTCTGCACTTCTTTTGTGTGTCTCTCCTGGACTTTGTGTGTTTTTGTCTCATTTGTTCTCTGGCAGGATTTTTGGTCCTAATGTCTAATTGATTTATTTTACACAAGTATTTAAAAAGCTTCTTTAATGTGACTCCAAATCCATGCAGATATCATCATCACACCTGACAAATAAAGAAGCACATTTATGATGTTTTACTGTCTGTTGTGTCTGTTTACTGCTCTGATTTCCAATATATTTAATCAGTTGCTTCCATCTGATGTGGCTGAGTTAAACAGAGCAACACTGAGTTGTGTTACTACACTACACACATGCTGCACACTTGTACAGCTGCATTTGTACTTGCAGGTACAGTTTAAAGGAAGTTTTTCATAGAAAGGTTTCATTGTCACACCTGCGCTCACACATTCATCATGCTGCACCACTAAACACCTCCCTGCTTGAACTCATCCACCACCTTGCAGCCTCCATTCCCCGTGCTCACCCACTCCCTGCTGTTTCACCTGCTCAGCCTGCACTCTGCTGCTCCTCAGTCCACCTGCTGCCCCTCATTCACCTCCAGAGATTTACTTTGAAACACAAACTCATTTAAACCCGTCCCTTTGCTTCATTTGGCTCCACTTGTTGCCCTGATATAACAGCGTATACTGTTTGAGTCATTCACAGAACTTCCTCTCCTTCTTTTTGGACGTCTCAAATTTAACATGTGACAGAGTGAAAAGCACATTTTTACAGTCTAACCAACACAGTTGGTTCAACACTGAGTTTCTCTCCTTCCCTGGAGAGTCCTACCACAGATACTGAGCACAAACATGGGTAAAGATTTACCTGCAGACTCACCTACATACTGTGATCCTCCTGCTGAGTGCAGCTGCAGCAGCACCAACTAAATAATCAGCCTCAGGTAACCAAGAACTTTTGGGAATCCTGGAAAAACACGTCGATTCTCAGCAGGTTGTTTTTACATGATGTCACAGGTTGTGTTTTTGGAGCTTTGAGACCACAAAATGATTCCAGTTTGCCGTCTTACAGGATGTCTCATTTCCTAAAATCATGGTGAGGACAGAGGAGGCCTGCTGGAGGAGGTGTGATAGAGGACGCACAGGTGTGTGTTTCTGTGAGTGCTTTTACCTGTGCTGTATAGAAGAGGTGTAACAAAAATCATGAGGACTCTGTGAGCTGTTTGTTTTCATCAGTTTTAGTCATTTAAGATCATCCACAGACTGAAATGTTGATTTATATGGTAACACAAATCTGTTGTTAGGTCATTTAAACACGGGCAGGTTGCCAGGTTGGTGCTATTGTGTTTCATTGCTTAATAAATGGAGTTTTTCACAGAACCAAAGTACTGTGGTTTGCATTGACTTAACTACACTGTGCAGAAATTCTGGACATCATTTGTTTGACTAAGTCCAAAGAAACAAAATCCAGTAGTTGTCGTACTCATTTAAGTTTGTTAAGCTGAAACTACAAATATAGTTCAGTTTGTGACTGAATATAGCTGAGCCAGTTAAGTAAGGAAATATCTCTATGTTGGTGTTAATGAACACAGTTACATAAAGCAGAAGAAACTGTATTTTGTTGACTTTATGTCAGCATGTTTAGTTAGCTGAATGTTGAACTCTTAATTAAATCCAAGTTAACTGGATATAGTTGGAATTACTGAGAATATTCAAGTTGATTACACACATGTTATTTTAAGTCAATTACATATAACATAACTTGAGGTTTGTGGAAATTGTTGAGGTCAAATTATTAAGTGAATCAAAAGAATGATTTCTTTGAGTGAGGGGACTACGCCCACTGGGGTTTAAATACCCGGGTCTCTCCACCTTTTGTCTGAGAACTGAAGAAGTGTTTCAGATGAGACGTGAAACGTCTTCAAGAAACTAAAAGAAGTCCAGCTGCCTTTTTTCAACCTCCAGAGAATCTATGACCTGGATGAACCTACACAGACCTGTGGCTCTGCCACTGATTTGCACTGAAGAATGAACCCTACACCCCCTCCCACAACACACCCTGTCTGTGTATATATAATATATATTTAGTGGATATATTTTGGTACATTTTTATATTATATTTGAAGTATTTTATTGTCATTTTATCTTAGTGTATAATCTGAGCATATCTTTCATCGTGCTGGTGTGTAAGGGCAGTCATTAAAACATTTCACTGCTAGTTGAACCTTATATGATCATGAATGAGACAGATACAATTTGATTGGATTGGAAGGATTTTAATGGAGCCAAGTTACAGGTGCATTACTGCCACCTACTGGACTGGAGTGTGGATGGAGATTAGCAGGGAAGAAAAAACTTTATCATCTGTTTGTAAACATTTAAAAGGCAAAAACAAACAAAGCAAAACCTTCCTTAAAGAAAACTAATAACCCTCAGTGGCTCAAATATTGTGATATGGAAACAGGTCCTTTGGTTTTTGTGTAACTGCTGTGAGTTCCATGAACGCAACACAACAAAATCAAAGGCCAGATTGAATTCAGACAGTTGGATCAATAATTTCTATGAGCCTTTACAACAAAGCACCTCTGCTGCTGCTGTGGAGCAAAATAATAATCAATGACAGAGCAAATGTTTGCTGTAACCCCCGGATAAGAACAGGAAAAGAAAGCATGAACAAAACGTCTGATAGAGACAATAAATCTTTGTGAGCTGAAGCTGACATAAACACACTGGAACAAACAGCAACTTTAACAGCATCAATGTTCAAGAAGGATCAAATCAGTGTTTGTGTTCATAGACATACAGAACATGGACTCATATGTGAGCCTTTGGTGTCTTTATCACTCATTTTCTGCTGTTTCATTGACTAAAACATCAACAGATGATTTTGTTAAATAGTCTTTAGTTGCAGCTGGAATCAAGAATCTGCAGTTTTCTCTCTAGTTTTTAGTCACTGTGATTTAGACTCAACATTCAGGACAAAGATCAATTTGTAACAATGACAAACACAATTTAAGACATTTCCTGAATATCACTGAATAAATGTAATTCTGTGTCAGACAGTGAACAGTAATCTGTACTGACACACATGGGAAACAAACAGCAGCTCAATGATTATATCAGCATCAATAATCTGCTTCAAAAAGATCAATAAAAATGACTTCAATGCTTTCAAGTGAAAACATCAGAAAGTAACAAATGAAAACAGTTTTGTTTGGCAGCTGAAAAATAAAGAAAATCTACATGTGATCCAAAAAGTCTCATTGTGTGCTTTGGGAATATCCTGAATATTATATAAAACAGAAAGATGTGTCCCATCATGTCATTGGTGCTAAAATCTGATTCTTTAAGCCTAAAGAAAAAAACAACACACATAAAAAAATCACCACACAGACGTTAAAAAAGAATCACTTTACTGTGAAATCTGACACATTTTGATATCACAGGTTTTGGCGTCTCCTGATTTTCCAACATTGAAATATGGGAAGAGTTTCTCAGTGAAAGTGTGTCTGTGAGTGTAGATGTGAGTCATGTCTTCAGGGTTGTAGAAGGACACCTCCCCCCTGTCATAGTCCAGCTGGACTCTGATCCTCTGGAGACTCTTCTTCACTGTCACAGTCTGACCAACAACATTATTGTATTTTCCACTGCGATGCAGCAAAGCCCAGATTCCATATTTTGGTAAAGCAGAAACCTCTCCCTTCCTGTCGACTGACTCTTTAGCTAAACCCAAAATCCAGACAGGATGGTCTCCCACCTCCACCTCCCAGCTGTGTTTCCCTGAGCTGAAGCCCTCAGAGCCAAAAACAGTGACAGAATAACTGTTTCTCTCTGGATTGTCAGGAAGCTGCTGCCATGTGTCTCCATATCTCACACTGGTCAGATCATCAGACAGACAGAGCCAGCAGTTTGCAGTGTTTGGGTCCAGAATGACAGGACTGAAGTGGAGCTTCTCCTTGATCTTCTCCCACACTCTGAAGGACAGGTTTCCCAGGTGTTTGGCCACATCTATCAGTGCTCCTGAGAGCAGCTGTGGATCTGACAGTGAGCTCTGGGCTCTGGCTCTGCTCTGAGTGGCTTTATAACTGCTGAGGAATGGCACGCTGTGTTTCTGCAGCTCTTCTTCAACAGCAGAGATGCTGTCTGACAGAGAGGAGATCTGCTCCTCAATCATCTTCATCTCTCTGCTCATAGTCCTCCCCTTCTGCTCCTCTTCCTCCCTCAGAGCTGCCAGTCTGGACTCCTCTTCCTCTCTCAGGAACTGGTGGAGCTTGTTGAACTCTGCTCTGATCTGCCTCTCTGTGGACAACAGCTGCTTCTTGGAGTGTTCAATCACTTCATTGTAGGTTTCCTCCACTTGTTTGTATTTGTTCCTCTTGTCCTGCAGAGACTTTAAGGCAGATTTCAGCTGCTCCTTCAGGTCACTGACTGCTTCTTCTACAGGAACCACTTTGTGACCATGATGGAGAGAAAACTCACACACAGGACACACAGCTCTATCTTCATCCACACAGAACAGTTTAGGCTCTTCTTGGTGTTTACTGCACACTGACATTAATTTCTTCTCTCCCTTTTCTGTCTCAGATGATCCAGCTTTCTGTCTCCCAGCAAATGAATCAGCAAGTTCTTTCAGAGCAAAGTTCACAGCTGGATCATCTTTAGAGGATCTTCTTTTACAAATGGGACAGTTTTTGTTTTTAGCTTGTTCCCAGAATTTCTGCAGGCAGCTTGAACAGAAGCTGTGGCTGCAGCTCAGAGACACAGGATCTCTGAAAGTCTCTGAGCACACGTGGCAGCTCAGGAAACTTTCAAAGAGTTTCTCAGCCATTTGATCTTTGAGTATCTGTAACTCACCAAACTGCTGTTTGTTGAACCGTCTGATTAAAATCCTCCAAATGTGTGTTTTTCAGCAGAGATCTGACGCCCTGTGATGGCGTCTCAGCTCAGTTTAAAGTGTCGAAATTTAGTTTCACTTTCATGGATCACAGTCTCGTGATCAACTGTTACAAGCAGGAAATAATATTTGTCTCCAGCAGAGGGCGCTGTTCAGATGTTCATATTTAAAGCTTTAACAGGAGGAAGGTTAGAGGAGCAAACCAGTCTGATGCTGTTAATATGAGCAGTAGTTATTTTAAATGATGAAATCATGAATGTTGTGAGATTAGCAGGCAGACTGAGCTGTTTTATTTAAAAGGAGAAAAAAATGTAATCATAAATTTAAGATTAAGACCCTCAAAGCATGGATGAAAATGGTGAAAGGTGACTGATGTATCAGGTGTTACAGCCAAATTTACCTGTACTTTATATTAATGTTGTAAATCTCAGAGACAGAAAATGCAGAGATGCTCCTGAAGAGACGCCCTCACAGCTGTTCTTTCCTCTCTGCATTAAAAAGGGAAAAATGAGGACAGATGAGCCCAAATGTGAGCGTCAGGATTGGAACCAGAGACCTCTCTCTGCCAGTCTCTCCAACAGCTCAAAATGAGAAATGACTGCAATGAATTCTTCAGACAGCATGGATAAAAATAACTTTATTGTGAAAGAGTGGATCAGCTGTTTTATGAGTGCGTTCATGTTCGCTACTTTTGGAGCTTCTTTCAAAGTGACGTCAGAAAAAGATTTAAATTTCCCAGAGTTGGATTTGAACAAAGTACAATAATGAAGGACATGAAAACTGAATCTTTATGCTTCATTTTATTTATTGTTGAAAGAGTTTATTCATAGATGCAGAGTCTGGGATATTAGGATTCAAGGAGTCTTTATTGTCATCACATGTACATGCAGTGTTGCCCTTCAATATTAAAGAAGAATAAATATGAATATAAATATAAAGTACGAGGAATATAAAAGAGAAGATCCTCCAGTCGTGTGTTTCAGCAGTGATCTGACGTCCTCTAACGGCGTCTCGGCTCAAACTTTAGTTTCATGTTCATGTATCACACTCATGGTTAAAGTGTTACAGCAGGAAATGATGTCATCATATTTCCCTCCTCTTCAGGGTGTGATTCAGAGATTCTCCTTCATGTTTTCCAGTTTGTGTTTAAACAAAAGAGAAAATGTATCAAATTTTGAGCTCTTGTGTTTTGTTGAAGCAAACAAAATGTAACCATGATACTTGTGGTGTTGATGTTCCACTGAGGAGCATTTCAGCAGGCTGAGCGGCTCTAAAGCAGTTTTATAAGTTCTGTTTCTCAGCTGCTGCACCAAGAAACAGATTCTGCCAACATGTCAGCATGACTGATTATTGAAGTGAACCAAAGAAGATTATTAAGAGAGACTGGTTAATCTTCATGGTGGACCCAGGTAATAATGTCACATCAGATAACCACTTTGATGTCCTGTTGAAGTTCCTGAAAAACCAGGAGGAGATTCTTGAGAGGCTTGAGCAGCTCAAAGTGGTTGAGAAGACAGAAAGACCAGAGCATCATCCTGCTAAGACATGTGAGAAACAATATGCCTCTACAAAAACCACTAAAAAAGTGCTGGAGGATGTGTGCAGCATTTGTGGTGATGGAAGACATGCTGATAAGATCTTCTTCTGCAAAAAATTTAAGGAATTAAAGCTAAATGAGAAGAGAGCTGCATTTAAAAAGCTGGGAGCTTGTAGTCGTTGCCTTGGACGTCATGATCGTGAGGGGTTTTGCAGAGACACTTTCTTATGCAAAAATAAGGACTGCAAGAAAGATGGCACTTCCAATCATCATTACTTTCTTTGCCCGAAAGGTGACAGCAGGAGGGAAAGTGAAGAGGAGTTTGGGAGACGCATCAGAGGAAAACTTCAGCTGACATCCGAACAGGAGGACTTTTTGTCTGAGCTTTCTCCGGAGATGGCAGAGAGATGCAACAAAGCTTTCACAAACAAAACAGCAAGGATGACAAACACCAGTAAAAACCAAACGGAACTTTTGAAGGGAAACAGACTCTATGAGCTTCCTGTAATTATGATGCTGTTGGAGGTCACTGCTAATGCAGGTCAGAGGATTGGCACTTTGATCGACTTTGCATGACACAAACTACATCACACACAAGGCTGCTGATAGACTGAAGCTACGCAGTGAGAAGGTGACCTCAGTTGTGCATGGTGTGGGTGGGATGTCCCTGAAGGTCAGCACTGAAAGATACCTCCTCAAGGTCAGGATAAAGACAGCTGATGGTAAACTTGTAGCTCATGAACTTATATGCTATGGTCTGGATGAAATTGCCAAAGTGCGCAGAGTCATTGAACCTGAGAGGCTGCAGAAGTTTTTCCCAGAGGTCCAACTGGAGGAACTGAGGAGGCCAGAAGAGGTTGAACTCCTCATCAGCCACAGAAAAGGACGACTTGCTCCTCAAAGAAAGAGAGTGATTAGTGACCTCGTTTTATGGGAAAGTCCATTAGGGAAAACAGTGGGAGGAGCCCACCCGGAGCTTTTTGAGGATGTGGAGCTGCTGGCACATGTGTCAAAGACCCACTTTGCTCGCTCCATGAGAACAGCTGCAGTTAAATATGAAGAAATCACCAGAGACCATAGTAATGTAACTGATGGGAAGTTGACAACTGCCACAAACCACGAATTTCTTGAATGGTGGAAGTGGGAAAGTATTGGTGCAGCCTGCGAGCCGAAGTGTGGTGGGTGTCGGTGTGGAAATTGCCAACCTGGAGGAAAGGAAATGACTCTGGCAGAGGAAAAAGAGCTTGAAATTATAAAAAGAGGATTGACCTATGTAAAAGGAGATACTCACGTAAGTTCTCCACACTGGGATGCAAAGTATCCGTGGACAGCAGATCCCTCCTCACTCCCCAACAATAAAAATGCAGTGGAGGCCACATTCCTGAGAACAGAGAAACAGCTGGAGAAGGAACCAGAATTGAAAGTTGCATACACAGCCCAGGTCCATGAGATGGTTGAACGAGGTGCAGCCATGGAATTAACTGAAACCATCAGGAGTAACTGGGATGTGTGGTATGTGAGCCATCTGGTGGCCCCCAACCCACATTCTGTAACAACACCCGTCAGGCTGGTGTGGAACAGCAGCCAAAGGTTCAAGGGTCTGAGTATGAATGATCTTCTTGTAAAGGGCCTGACGTCCTCAATCCCATAAGGGCTGTGCTGCTAAGGTTTAGGAGAGGTGTATATGCAGCCCTGGGAGACATCAAAAAGATGTATAATTCAGTGTGGTTGGAAGAACGTGAGATGCATCTTCATAGAATCCTCTGGAGGGATGGACCTAACCAGGAAATTAAAGAATATGTCATCACTCGTGTCAACATGGGCGACAGACCAGCTGGATGCATCGCACAGGTAGATATGAGGGAGACAGCTAAGCTGACCAATTTTGCTCACCTAGAAGAAGAGCGCAGGGCCCTGGAGGAGGACAGTTATGTGGACGACATCCTCACTTCCAGTAACAGTCTGGAGAATCTGAATGTTGTCACAGAAGGACTAGAGGAGATTTTAAGGGCTGGTGGGTTTTTCCTGAAACCTTGGGTCCGATCAGGGCAAAGTGGAAGGCAGAAAAGTGTAGAAACCCTGGGAAGACATGAAGTTGTGCCACAAAACACAAAATATTAATTACAAGTATGTGTTAAATAATGATGACACTGCTTTTTTGGTTATCAAGAGTTACTTTAATGTGAATTTGTGTTTCTCTTCTATAGGTTTTCAACCTGCCTCATTACTTTGCTTTAAATGTTGAAATGCACATTTGGAACAAATAAAGTATAATCGAGTGAGGTGGCCAGCGTCCTCTGTGGAATCCTAGCCGGTTCGAGTTACGCCTGACACTGAAACTAGGAAATTTGATAAATAACTCGACACTGATTATTGAAGTGAACCAAAGAAGATTATTAAGTGAACAGAAATGAGGAGAAAAGCTTTCTTTAGCTTTTAGTGGATCACCAGGATTTTCATCTGTGCAACTCTCTGTCAACTTCTTCATGACAGAGTCAAAGTACTCAGCTTTGGGTTCAGCATGGCTGTCCTGTCTCTGTGTCAGGAAACCACATGATGCCTGTGTTTGCTGTCTGTGGACAGCTCTGACTGACCTTTGAGCCTGCTCAGCACCTTTGACCTCATTACTTGTTCACCCGTGTCTCCTCTCCCTGCCCCACTGCTACCTTCACATTCTTGGCTCTGATTCAATAGAAGACACAGCTTTGGAATAAAAACCTAATTTTATAGTATAGAATTTTAGCTTTTAGCAAAGATGATGGAAACTGACCAGTAGCTGCAGTAAAAGTCGTCTAGTTTGCTCACAGTTCAACACGATGCCAGCAGGAAATGAGACTTTGCTTCAGTTATTGGACTCATGAGTGGCAGGAACACAGCAGCAGCAAACATCCTGCTGGGAAGATGTTTCTCCTTCTGTTCAATAATCAGCTCCTTCAAATTATTGCTTTTTTACTTCTTCTCATTCTGTCTCACAGGAATGGAGAGGAAATATTTTGCTCTTTGCTCAACAGTTACATTGAATCAAGAAAGTAACCACTTTATGATGGTTATAGTTTTCATTGATCATAATGAGATCATATTTAGGGGGTTGTATTGGCTGATTTAGATTCCTTAAAGTCTGAACACATTTCCCACATGTGCAGGTTTATCAGCCATGATTTCCTTTTCCAAGAAAGCTCCGTTCTTTCAGAGATCTGAGCCTTTGTAATGACGTCCTGGTTCATCAATAATCAGAAAACACACTTCTGCCTGCTTTTATTACCTGGGCTGTGGCCTCACACCTGCATGAGATCACCTTTGGACTCCAACTATCAGGTTTGTGCTGCACTGAAATGTGATGAGCTGAGCAGTGTGAGAAATATGGAGAAATCCGAGCAGAGACAGAGAAAGCAGAATAATCTGATATGACACATAGTTATATGTTGGTCCTGCATTTGAATGTTCAGTGGAAGCCACTTTGATTTTGGACATGATTGGTCTTCATGGATTCTAGATTAGAGCAGGTGTAGATGTGAGAGTGTGTGCTTCTCTGTCTGTGTGTGTGTGTGTGTTAGCCCTGTGACACACTGATGACCTGTCCACGGTGTACCTGACCTCCCACCCTGTGACCCCTCAGAGAGGCTCTAGTCTTCTTGTGACCCTGAGTTGGAAAAGTCATTAAAATGGTTTTAGTTGATCAAACATGATCTGATCAAACATAAGTCACATGATCAAACACGCTCATGGATCTTTGACCTTTGCTCATCATCTTTTATTATCCAGCTCCTGCACCTTTAACAGCTGCTGCATGGAGCATTGGAAGAAGCACTGATGTTCTCATGTACTCTCATTTATTCAGTAGTATAAATGACTGCATGTGGTGAACAGTTCCATTGTTTAATGTGGGTTATTGGTTTGCAGCAGAGATCAATAATCACAGTATAATCACAGGATAAAACATGGCCGCAGCTTCCGGGTGGGAAAAATGAAGCCAGTGTGGAAGTGTAGAAAAAGCTGCATTCTCTCTGAAGGCCAGCAGATGGCGATAGCTGTGGCTGCACAAAGACTTGTGGTCCTATAGAAATCAATGGAAACACTATAAAGCAGAAGAAAGAGCTTTAAAAATGAACATATAGGCCAGATTTACTCAGAGTCTGCAGCAGAGCAAAGCCTTCTTTTAACACCAATAAAGCCACTGGATTGATGAAAGAGGCGAGGTGTCAGCTTTGGGACTGAAAGTTGTGCACAGAGGGATTTTGCAGCTGTCCTTATGGCACATGTGTTTGCAGTAGTTTCCCTTTGAGGAGAATATTTCAGTGAATCACACAAAGGTGATTGATCAAAGTTTGTGGCATGTCATTTACTGCAAATTGCACTAATGCTGAAAAAAAGCAGGTCTTCTGCCTGTTGTGGCTGATAGTTGCTTCTAGGAGTGTTGATGTATTTGGACTGAGAGGGAGAGATGAGGTCAGAAGGAATCACTGGCATATTGGGTGGATGGCTCCTAGCTGTGTGTCCTTAAATCCTTCCCTCAGTCCTCAGGCTGAGTGCTCAGAGCCCAGCCTGATTTGTGCTCTGCAGTAATTCTGGGATTTTGATGAAGCAGAGCAGAAATGAACTGAGCTGAGCCGTGGTTTTCTCAGCAGTGCACACACACACACACACACACACACACACACACACACACACACACACACACACACACACACACACACACACACACACACACACACACACACACACACTCACTTCTCTCTACTGTATGTGTAACAAAGCAAAGTCAAATGTGTGTTCAAATGCAGCTATTAATGGGCCTATGTTAGTGTGTTAGATTAACATGTCAGTCTTACTGTGTGCTGCGGCATACAGACTTCAGATGTATGATGTGGAATAGTTTGTAATAACGCAGCCCTGATCTGGATCAATCCACCTGAGTCTCAGAGCTCAGGACCTCACACAGCTGTTTCTATCAGAAGAGTTCTCCTGAGAGCAGCTGTGGATCTGACAGTGAGCTCTGGGCTCTGGCTCACTTCAGATCCATCTGCTCACATACAAAGTCCCAAATGATGAGCCAGCATCATCTTAAAGAGCTCGTGATCATTTGCCGTCAGAGCTCTTGGCTCTCAGACTGCAGGCTTGTGCTTCCTGGAGCTTCTAGAAGCAGAATGGGAGGCGGAGCCTTCAGCTGCTCCTCTTCTGTGGAATCAGCTCCACCTCAGGAGACAGACACGTCTCTGCTTTAAGATCACACTTCAGACTTTCTTTGTGATGAAGCTCATAGTTGGGGCTTAATCAGCTGACCCTGAACCCTCCCTCAGTCATGCTGCTTTAGGCTCAGGCTGCTGGGGGGGCTTCCCATGATGAACATGTGTCCTTCTCTGCCCCCTCCCCTTGTGTTTCTGTCACACTGTTTCATGTCATTAACTTGAGCCATTTTCACTGATGTGCTGCAGCTCTGAACTCTGTAGGATGCAGTCATTTGTGAACATTGAGCATCTTTAAGCTCTCAGACTGAAACTAATGCTCTAACTGTCCTCTGAGTTTGCTGCTGCTGAGTGGGCGTCATGCGTCCTTCCTCCTGCCGCTGCATCCTGGCAGCATCTTTGCTCCAACCAGATGGAGTATTTCCAGTACTGCGTCTGAAGCAGAGTATTTGCTGTTTTGTGCTGCATGGCAGACAATGTTCTGACCTGATTCTCTCAACTTTGTCTGCACTTCTTTTGTGTGTCTCTCCTGGACTTTGTGTGTTTTTGTCTCATTTGTTCTCTGGCAGGATTTTTGGTCCTAATGTCTAATTGATTTATTTTACACAAGTATTTAAAAAGCTTCTTTAATGTGACTCCAAATCCATGCAGATATCATCATCACACCTGACAAATAAAGAAGCACATTTATGATGTTTTACTGTCTGTTGTGTATATTTACTGCTCTGATTGTCCAATATTCAGCTCGAACCTGGTTCCATGTTTCAGGTTCCTCCTGAGGACCATTTTACTGATCAAGCTTTCTATTTTACCATAAGACTATGACATGTGTGTGATGTGCAGCGTCACATCTAAACTCAGACAAGTTCAGTGAAATGATAAATTAATATTAACTTCTGAGAACTATGAGTCTGTTTCTGCTGTCAAAAAAGTTCATGTTGTTAATCCTGAAATGTTCTTGGTCAGGATTTTTATATCCAGAGAAATGGTCTGTTACTGCACTCACATTTGGACTATAAATTATATAATTCCAGAAGAATTCAAATTTGGGGAAGTTGAAGCAAACTGGGCAGCACGGTGGTGCAGTGGTTAGCACTGCTGCCTCACAGGTAGAATACTATCTGGAAGGCCTGGGTTTGATTCCACCTTGGCCCAGGCCCCTCCCTCTCTCTGTATGTGGAGTTTGCATGTTCTCCTCGTGTCCCTGTTGGTTTCCTCTGGTTTACTCCCACAGTCCAAAGACATGCACTGACTGGGGTCAGGTTTAATTGGAAACTCCAAATTGCCCATAGGTATGAGTGTGGATGTTGTCTGTCTCTCTGTGTTGGTCCTGCGACAGGCTGGCAACCTGTTCAAGCTGTACCCTGATTCTTGCCTTATTCCACGATAGGCTCTAGACCCCCCCCCGACCCTGAGCAGGATAAGTGGAAGTGAATGAATGAATGAATGGAGCAAACTCAAGAAAAATTCATCTCCCTGCATGAAAGTGTTTTTATTTGAAATGATAAAATGTGGAAATTTGTGACGTAAATCAGAAAACAAGCTTAAAATGAAAGATGTCCTGATTAAATCAGTTTGGCAGATATCCAGATTCATGGGTTGGTGTCGGGTTTAGAAAGACTAGGTGGTCAAATAAGATCCTGAACACCAAAATCTAGTTAAGATATGATAAACAGTCACAGGAGGTAAAGAGGGGGGGCTTCTCCCTAAATCTGATCAAATAAGCTGTTTTTATGATCTTCATACAGGAAAGACTCAAGAAAACCCTCAGACGATGTGTCATGGTCTCTGGATTTGATCCAGAGCTTTGTGGTTTTCTTATCCTTTGTGTGTGTACTGAGTTTTTGTCTGTACTTGGTTGTTGCTGCTTTTCCTGTTTTATTTTGGTAATACTTCTGCTTCTGTGTTTTGCCTCTGGGTTTACTTCCCCTTTAATAATGATGATGTTGTTCCCAGCTGTGTGCACACCTGTTTCCCATCCTCTCTTATCCTCAAATGCATTTAGCGTCTCAGTTTCACTTTGCGCTTTGTCACATTGTCCTTCATGTTGTGTGTTTCCAGTGTAGTCTATTACTTTCTTTATTTTGTGTTCTTAGCTTTCATTTAGTTTGTTATTTAGATCCATCTTGTTTTGGTGTGACTCCGGCATTAAAGCTGTAGAAAGTCATTTCCTGTTTCTGGGTCCTGCATTGGGGTCCTGACAAAAAGCTCCTTTCTGTTGTTGGGATTGTTTTTATCTCTGAGCCGTGACTGAAAAAGAGAAGCTCACATTTGGGTAAATTGTGCTGTAACAACGTATCATGAAGTTTCCTCTGTTTGCTTTCAGAAAAGAAACACAGATGAGTAAACTCCTCGAGATGTTGATAATATATAACTCATTTATAACAACTCAAACCTCACCATGACCCTTAAAGGAGAACGGGCCTGTAAGAGGATAACAAAGACAACATCAAGGCAGACTAAACATAACATAAACATAATTTAAGGCCATGTGCCTCCATGATACTCCTGATACTGTAACATCTGTCAGGATGTTGAAGGGACGCGAGAAGCTGCCAGCAAAGGTCGTCTCTGATCACTGACTCAGAGGTTACTGTTGGCTGTAAGCACCCAAAACTCTACAAGCAGGAAGGAACCTGACTGACTCGTTCTCACAACCTCATTCCTACACACACACACACACACACACACACACACACACACACACACACACACACACACACACACACACACACACACACACACACACACACACACAGATTGGGTAAGTGGAAGGTTTGCCATCACAGGAATCTCAGGGAGCCTTCTGGGGAATTTCAGCCAAAGTTCAAACACTTGCTGATTTTAACCCTTTAACAATCCTGGAGTTTTTTCCACATGTATTTGGGCTCATATACGGGCCCAAGGATTGTTAATTAAGACACTTGAAACCAGATCAGCACTGAGAGAAGAGGCTGCATCATTTTGAAACCTCACTGAAAAAAAAAAAAGAAATCGAGCTCTGTCATCCTCACAGATTTGAGTTTGTTTCCCTTTGATGAAAATTAAAGACAAGATTTTTATTCTGAGCTTGGTCTAAACTATAAAGTCAAAATAAAAATCTGTGACTCTCTCCCACAGGTGTGTGTCCTCCATCACTGTGGTTGTTTCTCAGGTGTTGTAGAAACTCTGATGTTGGCTAAAGTCAGACGCTGTTGTGTTCAGATGTTCTGTAACAAACTGTCCTCCTCAGTGTCTTCATGCTGACTTACTCGTGTTTATTCTGCTCAAAGTAAACTGGACCAAGAGTATAAATATCAGAACAAGTGTCCATGTCACATATAGAAGCACTGCCTTTGTTACATGTTGCTACTTATTGTGTCTACTTTCTATTCTTATTTCCCATATATTTAATCAGGAGCTTCCATCTGATGTGGCTGAGTTAAACAAAGCAACACTGAGTTGTGTTACTACACTACACACATGCTGCACACTTGTACAGCTGCATTTCTACTTGCAGGTACAGTTTAAAAGAAGTTTTTCACAGAAACGTTTCATCGTCACACTGGGAGTCAAACCTTGTTCATCAGCCATCTGCTGACCTGCGCTCACACATTCATCATGCTGTGCCACTAAAAACACCTCCCTGCTTGAACTCATCCACCACCTTCCAGCCTCCATTCCCTGCTGGAGGAGGTGTGATAGAGGACGCACAGGTGTGTGTTTCTGTAAGTGGTTACCTGTGCGGTAGAAGAGGTGGAACAAAAAGCTGGAAGGTGCAAATCATGAGGACTCTGTGACCTGTTTGTTTTCATAAGTTTTAGTAGTTTAAGATCATCCACTGTGTGATGAAACTTTGTGGTCTTCAGTCTTTGGGGGGGCCGTTTGCTTCCCGTTTGCTGGGGAGGGCATGCGTTTGTTGTTGGGGTGTGTGGCCACAGGTCTTCAGTGCTCTTGATGGGTTGCAAACAGCCCAGGTGTCCTGGAACTTTCTCTATCTGTCTCGGGCTTCTGGTGGGTGGAGCTGCAGCTTTCCACCGTCATTAGTGAGTACATGTCATGACATGCACACAGACACACACAGGCACTCACTCTTACTCATTCAGGCACAGTATAGGAGGATTGTTGGTTTGTGTAGCCATGCTTTCTTTCTGTTTTTTTCCCTTATAAATTGTATTTTTCCAGGTATTATTTGTTCTTTTTTGTATGCTTTTTTATCTTTTTATTTATTTACTCATAAGGACACCTATATATGTATGGGAAAAATAACACAAATAAATAAAATAAGAGGAGAAACATTAAACAGAGGAGCCTTTAGAGAATCTATAGAGTTCATCTTGGAAGAGTAAATATGTCTGGCACAACAGTGCATTCAGATCACAATTCTGGCTGCAAAATCTGTCAGACATGACAGAAAAAAGACCCCAAACATCCCACCTATGGACTCTGCTCTACTTCTCTCTGCTGAGGTCAGGGAAGAGGTTTTACTTCCTAAGGTTAAATCAGAGGACAATCAGGACAGCTGATGGAACCCCCCCCCACACACACACACACACACAAAACATACCCTGTCTGGGTGTATATATAATATATATTTAGTGTATATATTTTGGTACATTTTTATATTTTATTTGAAGTATTTTATTTTCATTTTATCTTAGTGTATAATCTGAGCATATCTTTCATCGTGCTGGTGTGTAAGGGCAGTCATTACAACATTTCACTGCTAGTTGAACCTTATATGATCATGAATGAGACAGATACAATTTGATTGGATTGGAAGGATTTTAATGGACCAACTTACAGGTGCATTACTGCCACCTACTGGACTGGAGTGTGGATGGAGATTAGCAGGGAAGAAAAAACTTTATCATCTGTTTGTAAACATTTAAAAGGCAAAAACAAACAAAGCAAAACCTTCCTTAAAGAAAACTAATAACCCTCAGTGGCTCAAATATTGTGATATGGAAACAGGTCCTTTGGTTTTTGTGTAACTGCTGTGAGTTCCATGAATGCAACACAACAAAATCAAAGGCCAGATTGAATTCAGACAGTTGGATCAATAATTTCTATGAGCCTTTACAACAAAGCACCTCTGCTGCTGCTGTGGAGCAAAATAATAATCAATGAAAGAGCAAATGTTTGCTGTAACCCCCGGATAAGAACAGGAAAAGAAAGCATGAACAAAACGTCTGATAGAGACAATAAATCTTTGTGAGCTGAAGCTGACATAAACACACTGGAACAAACAGCAACTTTAACAGCATCAATGTTCAAGAAGGATCAAATCAGTGTTTGTGTTCATAGACATACAGAACATGGACTCATATGTGAGCCTTTGCTGTCTTTATCACTCATTTTCTGCTGTTTCATTGACTAAAACATCAACAGATGATTTTGTTAAATAGTCTTTAGTTGCAGCTGGAATCAAGAATCTGCAGTTTTCTCTCTAGTTTTTAGTCACTGTGATTTAGACTCAACATTCAGGACAAAGATCAATTTGGAACAATGACAAACACAATTGAAGACATTTCCTGAATATCACTGAATAAATGTAATTCTGTGTCAGACAGTGAACAGTAATCTGTACTGACACACATGGGAAACAAACAGCAGCTCAATGATTATATCAGCATCAATAATCTGCTTCAAAAAGATCAATAAAAATGACTTCAATGCTTTCAAGTGAAAACATCAGAAAGTAACAAATGAAAACAGTTTTGTTTGGCAGCTGAAAAATAAAGAAAATCTACATGTGATCCAAAAAGTCTCATTGTGTGCTTTGGGAATATCCTGAACATTATATAAAACAGAAAGATGTGTCCCATCATGTCATTGGTGCTAAAATCTGATTCTTTAAGCCTAAAGAAAAAAACAACACACATAAAAAAATCACCACACAGACGTTAAAAAAGAATCACTTTACTGTGAAATCTGACACATTTTGATATCACAGGTTTTGGCGTCTCCTGATTTTCCAACATAAAAAAATGGGAAGAGTTTCTCAGTGAAAGTGTGTCTGTGAGTGTAGATGTGAGTCATGTCTTCAGGGTTGTAGAAGGACACCTCCCCCCTGTCATAGTCCAGCTGGACTCTGATCCTCTGGAGACTCTTCTTCACTGTCACAGTCTGACCTACAACATCAGTGTATTTTCCACTGTCATGCCATAAACGCCAGATTCCAGATTTTGGTGAAGCAAAACGCTCTCCCTTCCTTTCAACTGACTCTTTAACTAAACCCACACTCCAGTCAGGATGGTCTCCCACCTCCACCTCCCAGCTGTGTTTCCCTGAGCTGAAGCCCTCAGAGCCAAAAACAGTGGCATACTTAGTGTTTCTCTCTGGATTGTCAGGAAGCTGCTGCTTTGTGTCTCCGTGTCTCACACTGGTCAGATCATCAGACAGACAGAGCCAGGGGTGTGCAGTGTTTGGGTCCAGAATGACAGGACTGAAGTGGAGCTTCTCCTTGATCTTCTCCCACACTCTGAAGGACAGGTTTCCCAGGTGTTTGGCCACATCTATCAGTGCTCCTGAGAGCAGCTGTGGATCTGACAGTGAGCTGTGGGCTCTGCTCTGAGTGGCTTTATAACTGCTGAGGAATGGCACGCTGTGTTTCTGCAGCTCTTCTTCAACAGCAGAGATGCTGTCTGACAGAGAGGAGATCTGCTCCTCAATCATCTTCATCTCTCTGCTCATAGTCCTCCCCTTCTGCTCCTCTTCCTCCCTCAGAGCTGCCAGTCTGGACTCCTCTTCCTCTCTCAGGAACTGGTGGAGCTTGTTGAACTCTGCTCTGATCTGCCTCTCTGTGGACAACAGCTGCTTCTTGGAGTGTTCAATCACTTCATTGTAGGTTTCCTCCACTTGTTTGTATTTGTTCCTCTTGTCCTGCAGAGACTTTAAGGCAGATTTCAGCTGCTCCTTCAGGTCACTGACTGCTTCTTCTACAGGAACCACTTTGTGAGTCTGATGGAGAGAAAACTCACAGACGGTGCACACGGCTCTATCTTCATCCACACAGAACAGTTTAGGCTCTTCTTGGTGTTTACTGCACACTGACATTAATTTCTTCTCTCCCTTTTCTGTCTCAGATGATCCAGCTTTCTGTCTGCCAGCAAATGAATCAGCAAGTTCTTTCAGACCAAAGTTCACACGTGGAAGATCTTTAGAGGATCTTCTTTTACAAATGGGACAGTTTTTGTTTTTAGCTTGTTCCCAGAATTTCTGCAGGCAGCTTGAACAGAAGCTGTGGCTGCAGCTCAGAGACACAGGATCTCTGAAAGTCTCTGAGCACACGTGGCAGCTCAGGAAACTTTCAAGAACTTTCTCAGCCATTTGATCTTTGAGTATCTGTAACTCACCAAACTGCTGTTTGTTGAACCGTCTGATTAAAATCCTCCAAATGTGTGTTTTTCAACAGAGACCTGACGCCCTGTGATGGCGTCTCAGCTCAGATTAAAGTGTCGAAATTTAGTTTCACTTTCATGGATCACAGTCTCGTGATCAACTCTTACATGCAGGGAATGCTCTCATAATAACAGCCTCCACCAGAGGGCGGTGTCAGGGTGTCATTCATACAGTTTTCCAGTTTGTGCTCCACACAAAAACTAACAATGTATCAAATGTTGAGCTCTCATGTTTTGTTGAAGCCAATCAAATGTAAAAATGGCCCAAAGAAGTGCGAGTTTGTAGCTTATACTGACCTCCTGCACTTGCCAAGATTGAAAACCAAACCTTGTTTTTAACAGTCAGCAGTTACTTTCCACAGTAAAAGTCACCTAATGGGCTCAGTAATCCTGATCGAGACATTCAAACCAAGGAAGCATTTTTATCTAGTCAACAAGTTGCTGTTGTCTTGATAACTGTTGGATTATTTCACAGATAGAGGTCAGAGGTCATCTGTGGTATGATAAACTGGATAATAATTTGTGGTGGTAATAAACATAAGACTTAAAAAATAATCTGACAAATATGTAATACGCCACTTATATCAGGAAAATTTCCTAAATAAATGAAAACAGCCAAGGTCCTTTGTATGAATCTGATGATGAAAGTAATTTCAAATGATTTCACTGCTGCCTCAATGTTCAAAAATATTTGCTATTAGTCCAAATTATGTAATTGATAAATATGTTACACTTGGGTAGCACTTTCTGTTACAGCTCAGTAATAATGTGTTAATAATGGGGTAACAAGCTGGAAACAAAGGTAACAATGTGGAATGTTATTACCATATGATTACCAAAGTAATAACCAGATAATATCCAAGTAATATAATGGTAGCAACAGCGGTTACAACTGAGTAGTAATTATTCCACTGGAATTTATGTAACTGGATATTAAGGCCCCAAACCTCAGGGTAATACTGTGGAAACAAAGATATGCCCATGAGGCTAAAACATTTAGCAACAGTAGCTTAATAATGTCTTAACAATACAGTAACCAGATAGCAATAAACAATTTTATTATAAAGTAATACTGGCTGATGTTTTAGCATAATGGTATAGTATTTCCATATTATAAGGCTTGAATTAATCATACCTTAAGCTCCCAGCATTCTGCTTTGCTTAATAATGTAAATATTATGCTTAGTGCTCTGGCTTATTAAATCATAAAACCTGTGGTAGTTTCTGTGTAATAAGCAGGAATCAGTTCTGCAAAATGCAAATCCAACTCTTTCTATGTAATTAAAGCAAACTGCAAGAAGTGTGATCATTAACTGGTAGTTTCTAAAGCAATAACTGCATCAAACTGTCCATTTACAAGAACAAATTTCTGCTTTTAATAAACTAAAAATGTCAAATGAAGTCCTTCATGAACTTGCAGTTTTATTGTCATTTTCCTTAAAGAACACAGTGATGTTTACATAACACAATATCGATAAACTTGAAGCAACCTTATCAAAATGATCACTTGATCAATGCGTGAACTTAATCAAAGATATTTTATTTGGCTATATGAAACAAAAACAAACAAAAAAACAACATGAAGAACAACAAAAAAACACAGAGGCATGCAAAAAATAAAATAAAGTAAATCAATAAAAATCACCAACCTTAAGACATACTGTGGTTTTACTCCATATGTATAATATTAAAAGAAAAAAATTAATAAAATATCATCCAGACTTCTCATCAGCCAAACTATTTATGTTAAGAGATGGGCAGCAACTCTCTTTTTTTGTCCATTCCTGCTCTTAACTCTGGCTCATCATCGAGGGAAACCTTCACCTCTTTGAAATACTTAAGCAGTGAGTCACCAGTAAAGGGTGAAACCCTACATTTCTGCCTGCTGTCAGCTACCAAAAGGACTTCAGCAGTGATGAGAATTTGATCATCAATAGTGTTGAGAGCCCAGCTGACCAGATCCATCATTTAAGTTCCAGTTCGGGGATGTGTGAAGAGAGCAGTGAAGCAGCAAAGCAGTAAAAGCAGGGGTAGATAGGGAAGGCTGGGGAGAAGAGAAAAACACGACCGTCTCCTCTGAGACACAACATCACAGTTGTGAAGATATGGAGGAGGGAGAGCATCACCAAGATGAGGAGGGAGAAAGAGAGAGACAAGATAACATGCAGGGCTCAGACAGTCAAAAAGAAAGGAGCCGTCACAATGATCTCAAGTCAAGCTGGTCCACATGGCATGGAAATTGTTGCTGCATAGTTTATTAAGTTACTTATGAATAAGAACAACAAATGACAAAAACGGACATTTTGTTATAAGGTGCATTAAAGAGACATTGCTTAGACCTCTTCAAATAATAAATAAATAATATTCATGCTTGCATAAATATGAATAATTGGGGAAACTTGTAAGAGTTTTAATATTTTGTGTATACATGTATTTTCCATCTATTGCTCAGATTAAATTCCAGAATTAAAGAAATGAACCTAAAAATAATAACATGTTTGTGTGTGTTAACACAGTCTGATGGTTATGTTATATGGTATAATTAGTTTAGATGTAATGCAGTTTGAATCTTTCCTCCTCTCATTCTTCTAGACATATCCAAGTCCAGGTGTGAGGTGCAGCCAATGAGAGAGAGTTTCCCGAAGACCCTCCAGGGCGGGGCCAGGAGAAGCTTCCACAGTGACTGGTTCAAATCTCATCCCTGGTTAGAATACTCCCAATCAAAAGATGCAGCTTACTGTTTTGCTTGTAGGCATTTTTCCGTCCCCGATGCTCCAAGGACTGTTTTCACCTCATTCGAGGGTTATCGTAACTGGAAAAAGGCTCCAATGAAAGACGCTGGTTTCTGTTCTCATGCCAGATCTGAAAGCCATGTAAACGCAGTGTTTGCATGGACAGAGAACAAGAAAATATGGATTAAAAATACCTCAATGTTTGGACTCATGGATGAGCAAAGAAAGAAGCAGGTTGCTGAAAATCAATACTACATTAAAACATTAGCTGAAATTTTACTTCTAACAGCCACAGAAAACATAGCACAGCGGGGTCACAGGGAGTCTCTTGACTCAGATAAAAAGGGTGTTTTTCTGTCTGTGTTAGACTTGCTGGGTAACCATAACCCCATCATTAAAAAAAGACTTGAACAACAACTTAAAAATGCAAAATACACCAGTAAAACAATACAGAATGAAATACTCGAGTGCTTGGCTGCAATGGTCAAAGAGGAAATCATCCAGGAAGTTAAAACAAGCGAGCAGTTTTCAGTTATTGTTGATGAAGATAAGATAAGATAAGATAGTGTTTATTTGTCACATGCACAGTTATACACAGTACAATGCACAGTGAAATGTATTTTGTACCTGCAACCATATATACACACACATATAAATAAGAAGAATAAAAATAAAGATGTTCAGAAAAAAGAGCAAATATCATTTGTTCTGAGATATTTTTACAACGGTATGGTTCATGAGAGCTTTCTAGAGTTTGAAGTGGCAGAACACCTGGATGCTGCCGGCTTAAGTGACAAGATTATATGCTTCCTTGAGAAGCATGAGCTGGAGTACAAGAAAAACCTTATAGGCCAGGGCTACGATGGCGCGGCACATGCAGGAGTTCAAGCTAAAATAAAAGAAGTAGCCAAACATGCTTTCTATGTTCACTGTAGTGCACACTGCTTGAACTTAGTTATAGTAGACTCTGTAAAAAGTGTAGCAGATGCAGGAAACTTCTTCTCATTATTGGAACGACTGTATGTATTTATGTCTGGTTCTTATGTACGTAACAAATGGCTGGAAGTGCAGCGGGAGGTGTTTGTACCAAGAGAACTCCAACAGCTAAGTGATACACGCTGGGCCTGTAGGCACATAGCATGTCACAATGTTATGGACAGGTTGCCTGCAGTAGTTCGGCTGCTTGAAGAAATCGCATCTGAGAACCATCCACAAAGAGCTGGTGAAGCCAGAGGGATATTGGCTCAAATTGATCTGAATTTTGCTGGATCTCTTGTTCTGTTCAGGTTTTGAGTGACTCCAAATTTTTATCAGACATGCTCCAGTCTAAAACAGTGGACTATACTAAGGCTGCTGAACTTATTGAAGCACTTACAGAGACACTGGTCCAGTACCGTACTCAAGCCTCTTTTGAGGCAGTGTGGAGTGAAGCACTTGATTTATGTGAACAAAGTAACATTGATACAACTCAACGAAGACTAAAGAAGCCAAGACAGACAACAAAGGTGCTTCAGGATACTGTCATCCACTCCACCTTGGGACAGCATGTAGAGAGCAAACACACTTTTTGTGTCTCTGTGTACGATCCAGTCCTGGATAACATGATTGGAGACATAGGAAGAAGATTCTCTAACACAAATTGTAACATTATGCAGGGTGTCCAGGCACTAAATCCATCAAGTCCAACTTTTTTGAGAGAGGAGGCTGTTCTCTTATTGGCTGAAGCTTATGATTCAAATATTGAGGATCTCAAAAATGAGTTACATCAGACAAGGAGAGTACTAGAAAGAAAAAAGGGGGTAAAGGAGTGTCCTACCACTCTACTTGAGTTCACTCAGTTTTTGGACCCATACAGGATGTTTTTTATGAGTTGTTCAGGTTGTGTAAAATAGCGGTTGTTTTAACTGTGAGCAGTGCATCCTGTGAACAAAGTTTTTCATCTCTCAGGCTCATAAAGACTTATTTGCAGTCTGCTATGACAGAAAAGAGACTTAAGTTTGGCTGTACTCAGCACTGAATCAAAACGCACAAAAGCATTAGATCTAGATACATTTGTGAAACACTTTGCTGAGCAACATGGAAATCGCCGTATTCAGCTGTTATAATGTGGTTCTTGTTTTTTTAATGTCTCCTCTTTTGTATATATAGTATAAAGTATGTTCAAGCTACTGAGGGACTAATGGGGAGAATCTGTGTCCTGAGTAAACAATAAATGCAATGCTCAGTACCTTGTTTGAGTGCCATGACCCATTTATTTCCACAGTTTGCTTTCCCTCTCATACATCTGCCACTCATCACCTGGGTCTTACCTTAATTCCTTTTCTTTGATAATGCCCCACCTACAGTAGTGTTACCATACTTCTATCTCCTATTAATGAGATCACATTGTATGGTCACTTATTCCTAATATGAACTGTTTCACATGAAACCTCAAATGCAAGACATTGATTGCGCGAGATGAAGTTTGTCTGTATGAGGTCATAAAAGCCGTCTAGTTTGCTCACAGTTCAACACGATGCCAGCAGGAAATGAGACTTTGCTTCAGTTATTGGACTCATGAGTGGCAGGAACACAGCAGCAGCAAACATCCTGCTGGGAAGATGTTTCTCCTTCTTCTGTTCAATAATCAGCTCCTTCAAATTATTGCTTTTTTACTTCTTCTCATTCTGTCTCACAGGAATGGAGAGGAAATATTTTGCTCTTTGCTCAACAGTTACATTGAATCAAGAAAGTAACCACTTTATCATGGTTATAGTTTTCATTGATCATAATGAGATCATATTTAGGGGTTTGTATTGGCTGATTTAGATTCCTTAAAGTCTGAACACATTTCCCACATGTGCAGGTTTATCAGCCATGATTTCCTTTTCCAAGAAAGCTCCGTTCTTTCAGAGATCTGAGCCTTTGTAATGACGTCCTGGTTCATCAATAATCAGAAAACACACTTCTGCCTGCTTTTATTACCTGGGCTGTGGCCTCACACCTGCATGAGATCACCTTTGGACTCCAACTATCAGGTTTGTGCTGCACTGAAATGTGATGAGCTGAGCAGTGTGAGAAATATGGAGAAATCCGAGCAGAGACAGAGAAAGCAGAATAATCTGATATGACACATAGTTATATGTTGGTCCTGCATTTGAATGTTCAGTGGAAGCCACTTTGATTTTGGACATGATTGGTCTTCATGGATTCTAGATTAGAGCAGGTGTAGATGTGAGAGTGTGTGCTTCTCTGTCTGTGTGTGTGTGTGTGTTAGCCCTGTGACACACTGATGACCTGTCCACGGTGTACCTGACCTCCCACCCTGTGACCCCTCAGAGAGGCTCTAGTCTTCTTGTGACCCTGAGTTGGAAAAGTCATTAAAATGGTTTTAGTTGATCAAACATGATCTGATCAAACATAAGTCACATGATCAAACACGCTCATGGACCTTTGACCTTTGCTCATCATCTTTTATTATCCAGCTCCTGCACCTTTAACAGCTGCTGCATGGAGCATTGGAAGAAGCACTGACGTTCTCATGTGCTCTCATTTATTCAGTAGTATAAATGACTGCATGTGGTGAACAGTTCCATTGTTTAATGTGGGTTATTGGTTTGCAGCAGAGATCAATAATCACAGTATAATCACAGGATAAAACATGGACGCAGCTTCCGGGTGGGAAAAATGAAGCCAGTGTGGAAGTGTAGAAAAAGCTGCATTCTCTCTGAAGGCCAGCAGATGGCGATAGCTGTGGCTGCACAAAGACTTGTGGTCCTATAGAAATCAATGGAAACACTATAAAGCAGAAGAAAGAGCTTTAAAAATGAACATATAGGGCCAGATTTACTCAGAGTCTGCAGCAGAGCAAAGCCTTCTTTTAACACCAATAAAGCCACTGGATTGATGAAAGAGGCGAGGTGTCAGCTTTGGGACTGAAAGTTGTGCACAGAGGGATTTTGCAGCTGTCCTTATGGCACATGTGTTTGCAGTAGTTTCCCTTTGAGGAGAATATTTCAGTCAATCACACAAAGGTGATTGATCAAAGTTTGTGGCATGTCATTTACTGCAAATTGCACTAATGCTGAAAAAAGCAGGTCTTCTGCCTGTTGTGGCTGATAGTTGCTTCTAGGAGTGTTGATGTATTTGGACTGAGAGGCAGAGATGAGGTCAGAAGGAATCACTGGCATATTGGGTGGATGGCTCCTAGCTGTGTGTCCTTAAATCCTTCACTCAGTCCTCAGGCTGAGTGCTCAGAGCCCAGCCTGATTTGTGCTCTGCAGTAATTCTGGGATTTTGATGAAGCTCATAGTTGGGGCTTAATCAGCTGACCCTGAAGCCTCCCTCAGTCATGCTGCTATAGGCTCAGGCTGCTGGGGGGGCTTCCCATGATGAACATGTGTCCTTCTCTGCCCCCTCCCCTTGTGTTTCTGTCACACTGTTTCATGTCATTAACTTGAGCCATTTTCACTGATGTGCTGCAGCTCTGAACTCTGTAGGATGCAGTCATTTGTGAACATTGAGCATCTTTAAGCTCTCAGACTGAAACTAATGCTCTAACTGTCCTCTGAGTTTGCTGCTGCTGAGTGGGCGTCATGCGTCCTTCCTCCTGCCGCTACATCCTGGCAGCATCTTTGCTCCAACCAGATGGAGTATTTCCAGTACTGCGTCTGAAGCAGAGTATTTTCTGTTTTGTGCTGCATGGCAGACAATGTTCTGACCTGATTCTCTCAACTTTGTCTGCACTTCTTTTGTGTGTCTCTCCTGGACTTTGTGTGTTTTTGTCTCATTTGTTCTCTGGCAGGATTTTTGGTCCTAATGTGTAATTGATTTATTTTACACAAGTATTTAAAAAGCTTCTTTAATAAGACTCCAAATCCATGCAGATATCATCATCACACCTGACAAATAAAGAAGCACATTTATGATGTTTTACTGTCAATACAGTCTCCTGCCACAGTTTGTGTGAGTGTTCATGTATTTGTGTGAGTGTGTGTGTGCACACATGTACGTCGGTGGCTTTGGGTGTGTATTCTTTCCAAGCCTGGGAGGATATTTTGGAGGTGTGTGTTGTGTGAGCGCTGAAATGAGAAGTCTTTATTTTTGGGAGGACACATCAGTCCCCTGCCTTCAGCCCAGGACTCTGTTTCCATCTGCTTTGTGTTCATGCTGTTACTTTGTTGCTCTCTTTTGTTTGTGTTACAGTAAAGTGTTATCAGCTTTTTATGACAAAGTGCCAGCGGTGGCAGGACTGAATGGATGGACTTTGCAGCACTGAAAACTGATTTTGTGGAGCTTTGACTTTAGATCAGCTCCACTTTGCTCATCCACCATTGGCTGCCTTCACATTTGTCTCACCCCTATTGGTCAGACCGAGATCTAAAAAGAGCGGGCAGTCGTCTTGGTGAATGGTCCTCAGGTTTTTATTGATTTTGAATATTTATTTATTTATTGTAGTGGACATTTTTACGCAGCTTTTTTCTTCCTTTCTCTTCGTTTTCCTCCTGTATAATTCATGCACTTGTGCACGTCCTGTCTGTAGCTGCTCCATGTAAAACAGGACTGCTTTTAAAGGGATAGTACACCCAATCTGCATCCTGCATCTGTTTCTGTGCAACGACCAACATGGTGCAAATGACTTTGGCTTTTTCTCTGATTTTTCTTCTTCACATTTACATTTTTGCTCTTTTGTGTCCATTTGTCCTTCTTCCCGTCATTCCCACTTTGCCAGAGTGGGACACCTGTTGCTTTAAATCCATATGATACAGGACTGTATTTAGTGTGAACTCTCCCACCAAACACTTCACAGCCTTTTTTATAGGATCCATTCTGTCAGCAACTGTTTTCCCTCCAAGGTGAACAACAGAGACGTTGCATCGTCCTCGTGTCTCATCCAGTGATGATGTTCACGTCTAGTTCAGCCTGATGCTAAAAGGTCAAAGGTCACCAACCATGACCCCGACCTCGTCCCCAAAAGAAGAAAAAGCAGCATGTACAGTACAAAGGTGTTGTTCTTCTGTTCTTCTTAGTGTGTTTCTAGCCTTGAAAATCATTGTAATGAGATTCACACATTTACACTGAGGGAGGAAACAGTATTACACACCTGCAGCTACCAAGCAGAGCAGCTGCCTTTTTGTCTTTGCATGACAGTCAACAGGACACTTTGTTTCTACTTGTTTTTGCTCTTTGCCTTTGATTTGACTTCATCTTCTACTGAATGCTGCTATACTCCACCTTTCTCTATTTTATCAGCTTTTTAAGTGCATACAACTATTTTTGTCTCAACATGATGTGATGAAGATGATTCTAATGAGAAGGATTATATATAGACTACAGCACTGAGGATGACTATGATGATGATGATTGTTTCACATGCTTTTCTATGGGGCTCTGTGCTGTCAGTGCACAGCGGCTGCCTTTTGTACATACCTGAGTGACGATGAGGAGCACTCGCTGAGCATCAGCAGCAAGAGTCACTGCTGCTGCAAAGAGGAGAAGCTCCAGCAGGGGGCGCTGTCACACACAGTGAAGCACACACAGATGGCAGACTGATGCTTTTAATGGAGCTGCACAATAACTTTAGAGTCAGATCAAACAGACAATCCAGTCAGAGACATCAGCAGTTCATCAGTGTAGAAGAAGAAGCAGCTTCCAATCACAGTATTGATCAGGGCTGCAGAGGCGGGACTAAAATGGCACCGATGCCTCTAAGAAATCAGGATTCTGGATGAAGGATCACATATGAATGAATGAATAGTGATTAATTGTGCAGCCCGACACACAAACAGCATCAAGAGTCCTCCTCTGAGGTAAGTGTGAGCTCTGCTGCCTTCCTGTCCTTCAATCAGATGAAGCATCAGCTGCACTGTGAAGGGACAAATGTAAATAAGCTGCACACTAGACATACCATCATGGGGGGGGACATATATCATGGGGTGGCTGTAGCTCAGTAGGTAGAGCAGATCACCTACTGATCGGAAGGTCAGCGGTTCGATTCCTGGCTACTCCAGGCTACATGCCAATGTATCCTTGGGCAAGATACTTAACCCCAAGTTGCTCTCCGACCGTCCCGTCGGAGTATGAATGTGTGTGAATGTTAACTAATTAAAAGCACTTAGCTTAGCAAAAATGGAAGTGCTTGTATGAATGGGAGTGCATGGGTGAATGTAACATGCTGTATAAGCGCTTTGAGTGCTCTGACTGAGTAGAAAAGCGCTATATAAGAACTAGTCCATTTACCATTTACCATTTACCATAAATATAACACTTTAAATAGAAAGATAGTATTAAGTAGCAGATTGCAGCATTAATCCTCACAACAAGGTGAAGGTGTTGAAATAACTCTGCACAGCAGACAGAAATCAGACTGCATAGCAGAGAAACAACAAAATCACATGCTGATGATTTCCTGGAAAAGAATGTGTGTTTTGTTCTGATGTTTTGTGTCTACAGGATCCAGATGAGGCCGTTAACAGGCGACAGTGAAGGGCACAGAAGAAGGAACTGATAAGCTGCTACATGCTTGCATATTTCAATAACTGTGTAATTGTGTCTAAGTCTGTATAAAAGTTGAACTAAGATAGAGAGCGGGGTCAGACTTGTGTGAAGCTGCACTGACTGCATCATGCAGCTTCACACAGACAGTATTCTGTGTCAGATCATGTTCCATTTTTAATGGTGCTGGATATTAAAAGCTTGCCAGAGTTGATATGGGGGGTGAATAGAGATCCCATAGTTAAAATTCAATGGTCCAAACTCTCAAAAGATGACCTGAAGATATATTGTATGGAAACTGATCTTCTTCTGAGTAATTTAAGTCTTCCTTTAGAAGCAGTTATGTGCTCAGATGTTAACTGCAGGGATGTCTCTCATTGTAAAGACCTTTTTACTTTGCATGATTGTATTGTGGCTGCTTTGACTGAGGGCACAAGACCACACCTTACAGGTGTAAAGGTTAAAAGAAAAATCAGGCCAGGTTGGAATAAGCATGTGTCAGTCTTTCATGCAGAGGCTAAACAGGCATTTAAGATGTGGGTAACAGCAGGTAGACCCAGAGTTGGGCCTTTTCTGGACTATAAAAAACTTACCAATGCACAGTATAAATATGCCATTAGATACATTTCCAAATGCGAAGAGAATAAGAGAGCAGATTGCATGGCTGAAACATTGCTATGTAATAATGTTACTGGCTTTTGGAATGAGGTGAGAGTTCTAAACAGGTCTGCTGCTTTACTTCCCAGTACCATAGATGGTGTATCTGGGACTCAAAATATAGCAGAGCTCTGGAGACAACATTATTCTGCCTTATTCAACTGTGTTAAAAGTGAACCCTATGAAACAGGACGCATTGCTAAGAGTGATACTGTGATAATCACCCCTATTGAAGTCCAGCAAGCTATAGCATATTTGTGTGAGAACAAGGCAGCAGGTTCAGCTAGAATCTCAGCGGAGCATCTGAAGTATGCAAGTGAAAAAGTTGCTGTGCTGCTTGCATTGTGTTTCTCTGGGTTTATGACCCATGGACAATTGCCTGACTCCTTACTGTCTGTTACTCTGGTGCCTGTAATTAAGGACAAAACTGGCGTCTAGTTTGAGTGGGCTACCCTCTGCGATGGGGGCGATGGCGCCAGTCTCAGGTGCTGCAGTGCTCACCCCTCCCTGCCCTGTGCTGGGGTGCGGGAGGTCGGGGTGCTTATTGAGCCAGTGGACAGCTGGCTCTCTTCTTCCAGGTTGGGTGGGTTTTTTTTTTTTTTTTAATTTTATTTAATTTTATTTATTTATTTATTTTTTCTCCCCCTTCCTGGTCATCCCCCCCCCTTTCCACACACACACACACACACACACACACACACACGTAGGGTGTAGGGTGGAGAGGCTACGTGCAGAGCCACGCGGCCACTTGCCTCTCTTTTTTTTTTAATTGCACTATAGTCATTATAATTCACAACACATACACACATACTACACGATGTACATAGGACCTTTGGGGCAGGCATGTTACATAGAGGTTGATGAGATGGGGCCGCTGGCCCCATTCAGATCCTCTTTACTGTCTGTCCCCAAATTTTATTTGCACTTTAGACATGGAGGGTTTTGGGGGGGCAGTGTGGGCGAGCACTGACAATCAGCAGTTAGTGCTTGTGGCACAACTGCCCCCTCAATTTTAACTGCGCCTTATACACCTCATTCATTCACAACATAAACACATACACTTACAAGTTGGGCGGGGGGGGGGGGGGGGGGGGGGTCATCTCACACTCTGATTTCTTACACCTTGCCCGGGGTGGGGGTCGGGCGGTTCCTTGGGACCGGGCTGGCGGCATCTTGGGGTCACTGTTGGCCCTGGGGTGGTTTCCACTCACCCCATCTTCAGAGGGTGGGTAGCTATGGATGAATGTGTGTCTTTGTATTTGTCACAGTCTTCGTGAGTATGGGTGGGTGAGTGAATGTGTACGTATGGTGTATCTATGTTTATATGTGTGTGGGTGAGTGTGTTTGTGCATAAATGTGTACACAGGTGTGCTTGCGGGTGTGCATGTGTTTGTATGTTTGGCTGGACCTGGGTCTGAGCCTGTGCCTTGCCTCCTGGCCGCTCCTTGCTGGTTGCCTCTCCCCCCTTGCCCCCCTGTGGTGTGGGTACCTCCGGGTTCCTGGGTGGGGCTGGATGTTCTGATGTGGGTGGTGACCTGCTTCCCTGGGGGCTGCGGCGCGGGGCTGCATTGGCTTCTTCGGCGTGGGGGGGGGGGGGGGGGGGGGGGGGCTCTGTGGGGGCTCGGGCGGCCCTCGGGTGCCGGGGGCCCTGGGGCCCTGCTGCCGGCCGTGCAGGGGGGCTGGCCACTGGGGGGGGTGGTTGGCTTCTCGTTGCCTCAGGTTCTCTGGTGTCCTTGCTCCTT
>CM024194.1:54736337-54760275 GCA_013435755.1 Amphilophus citrinellus | reverse complement strand
AAGAGCTTTAAAATGAACATATAGGGCCAGATTTACTCAGAGTCTGCAGCAGAGCAAAGCCTTCTTTTAACACAATAAAGCCACTGGATTGATGAAAGAGGCGAGGTGTCAGCTTTTGGGACTGAAAGTTTGTGCACAGAGGGATTTTGCAGCTGTCCTTATGCACATGTGTTTGCAGTAGTTTCCCTTTGAGGAGAATATTTCAGTCAATCACACAAAGGTGACTGATCAAAGTTTGTGGCATGTCATTTACTGCAAATTGCACTGATGCTGAAAAAAGCAGGTCTTCTGCCTGTTGTGGCTGATAGTTGCTTCTAGGAGTGTTGATGTATTTGGACTGAGAGGGAGAGATGAGGTCAGAAGGAATCACTGGCATATTGGGTGGATGGCTCCTAGCTGTGTGTCCTTAAATCCTTCCCTCAGTCCTCAGGCTGAGTGCTCAGAGTCCAGCCTGATTTGTGCTCTGCAGTAATTCTGGGATTTTGATGAAGCAGAGCAGAAATGAACTGAGCTGAGCCGTGGTTTTCTCAGCAGTGCACACACACACACACACACACACACACACACACACACACACACACACACACACACACACACACACACACTCACTTCTCTCTACTGTATGTGTAACAAAGCAAAGTCAAATGTGTGTTCAAATGCAGCTATTAATGGGCCTATGTTAGTGTGTTAGATTAACATGTCAGTCTTACTGTGTGCTGCGGCATACAGACTTCAGATGTATGATGTGGAATAGTTTGTAATAACGCAGCCCTGATCTGGATCAATCCACCTGAGTCTCAGAGCTCAGGACCTCACACAGCTGTTTCTATCAGAAGAGTTCTCCTGAGAGCAGCTGTGGATCTGACAGTGAGCTCTGGGCTCTGGCTCACTTCAGATCCATCTGCTCACATACAAATGATGAGCCAGCATCATCTTAAAGAGCTCGTGATCATTTGCCGTCAGAGCTCTTGGCTCTCAGACTGCAGGCTTGTGCTTCCTGGAGTTTCTAGAAGCAGAATGGGAGGCGGAGCCTTCAGCTGCTCCTCTTCTGTGTGGAATCAGCTCCACCTCAGGAGACAGACACGTCTCTGCTTAAGATCACACTTCAGACTTTCTTTGTGATGAAGCTCATAGTTTGGGGCTTAATCAGCTGACCCTGAACCCTCCCTCAGTCATGCTGCTTTAGGCTCAGGCTGCTGGGGGGGCTTCCCATGATGAACATGTGTCCTTCTCTGCCCCTCCCCTTGTGTTTCTGTCACACTGTTTCATGTCATTAACTTGAGCCATTTTCACTGATGTGCTGCAGCTCTGAACTCTGTAGGATGCAGTCATTTGTGAACATTGAGCATCTTTAAGCTCTCAGACTGAAACTAATGCTCTAACTGTCCTCTGAGTTTGCTGCTGCTGAGTGGGCGTCATGCATCCTTCCTCCTGCCGCTGCATCCTGGCAGCATCTTTGCCCCAACCAGATGGAGTATTTCCAGTACTGCGTTTGAAGCAGAGTATTTGCTGTTTTGTGCTGCATGGCAGACAATGTTCTGACCTGATTCTCTCAACTTTGTCTGCACTTCTTTTGTGTGTCTCTCCTGGACTTTGTGTGTTTTTGTCTCATTTGTTCTCTGGCAGGATTTTTGGTCCTAATGTCTAATTGATTTATTTTACACAAGTATTTAAAAAGCTGCTTTAATGAGACTCCAAATCCATGCAGATATCATCATCACACCTGACAAATAAAGAAGCACATTTATGATGTTTTACTGTCTGTTGTGTATATTTACTGCTCTGATTGTCCAATATTCAGCTCGCACCTGGTTCCATGTTTCAGGTTCCTCCTGAGGACCATTTTACTGATCAACCTTTCTATTTTACCATAAGACTATGACATGTGTGTGATGTGCAGCGTCACATCTAAACTCAGACAAGTTCAGTGAAATGATAAATTAATATTAACTTCTGAGAACTATGAGTGTGTTTCTGCTGTCAAAAAAGTTCCTGTTGTTAATCCTGAATTGTTCTTGGTCAGGATTTTTATATCCCAGAGAAATGGTCTGTTACTGCACTCACATTTGGACTATAAATTATATAATTCCAGAAGAATTCAAATTTGGGGAAGTTGAAGCAAACTGGGCAGCACGGTGGTGCAGTGGTTAGCACTGCTGCCTCACAGGTAGAATACTATCTGGAAGGCCTGGGTTTGATTCCACCTTGGCCCAGGCCCCTCCCTCTCTCTGTATGTGGAGTTTGCATGTTCTCCTCGTGTCCGTGTTGGTTTCCTCTGGGTACTCTGGTTTACTCCCACAGTCCAAAGACATGCACTGACTGGGGTCAGGTTTAATTGGAAACTCCAAATTGCCCATAGGTATGAGTGTGGATGTTGTCTGTCTCTCTGTGTTGGTCCTGCGACAGGCTGGCAACCTGTTCAAGCTGTACCCTGATTCTTGCCTTATTCCTGATAGGCTCTAGACCCCCCCGCGACCCTGAGCAGGATAAGCGGAAGTGAATGAATGAATGAATGGAGCAAACTCAAGAAAAATTCATCTCCCTGCATGAAAGTGTTTTTATTTGAAATTATAAAATGTGGAAATTTGTGACGTAAATCAGAAAACAAGCTTAAAATTAAAGATGTCCTGATTAAATCAGTTTGGCAGATATCCAGATTCATGGGTTGGTGTCAGGTTTAGAAACACTAGGTGGTCAAATAAGATCCTGAACACCAAAATCTAGTTAAGATATGATAAACAGTCACAGGAGGTAAAGAGGGGGGGCTTCTCCCTAAATCTGATCAAATAAGCTGTTTTTATGATCTTCATACAGGAAAGACTCAAGAAAACCCTCAGACGATGTGTCACGGTCTCTGGATTTGATCCAGAGCTTTGTGGTTTTGTTATGCTTTGTGTGTTGTACTGAGTTTTTGTCTGTACTTGGTTGTTGCTGCTTCTGCTTCTGTGTTTTGCCTCTGGGTTTACTTCCCCTTTAACCCTCCTGTTGTCCTCGGGTCAAAATGACCCGCCACTGTGTTAAAACCCCCCCAAAAAATCCACTAAATGCTATTTTTTTAACTTGAAATTTTATGACTTTTCCTAGATTGGCCCCAACAGTAGAAAAAGTGAAATGTTGCTTTTATTCACATTTCCATGTAAGCGGTACAAAAAAGTTACAAAGGTGGTCTTCGGGTCAAAATAACCCATGAGGCAAATAGAGTTGAAATCAAGGTCACAGATTAGAAACCACAGAATGTTACGATGGTTTAGTTGTGTCTCTGATCAATCAGTAGCAGAAGTAAACAAGGCAAATCAGGAGGTGTTCTCGCAGACTTCAAAAGACCACCTGTTTATTTCCAGAGGTTATAAAGGTGCTGCAGATAACAGGACCCCGAATTCTGTCTGTGCTGAAGCCATGAGTGTGCGTTATAACATTGAAGAGGCTATAGAGCTGATTTTCTCAGATGTCCAGCAAGACAACTCTGATTCAGAAGAGGAAGTGGAGGATGTATCTGAAGAAGAAGATGGGGAGGAATACAACCCAGAGCATGATGAATCATCTTCAGAAGAAGAAGAAAACCCTAAAGCTGAAAGTGAGACTTTCCTTTCAAAAAATGGCAAAATAACATGGTCCTCAGCAGCATATGACCAACACGGCAGGCATGCAGAACAAAACGTCATAAAGATGACCCCAGGACCAACAAGGTATGCCGTTTCTCATGCCCATGACATTGTCTCTACATTCTACCTGTTTATCACACCAGCAACAGAAAAAATAATCCTGGAGATGACAAATCTGGAGGGTTTTCACAAATATGGAGACAGCTGGAAAAAGATGGATGAGATTGACCTGCAGGCCTACTTAGGGCTGCTAATCTTAGCAGGTGTATACAGGTCCTGAGGTGAGGCTGCAGTTAGTCTATGGGATGTAGAGAGTGGAAGGCCAATTTGGCCACAATGCCACTCAAACTCTTTCACACCTACTCAAAACTGCTACGATTTGATGATCGTGAATCAAGACCAGCAAGACGTGTGACAGACAAACTTGCAGCCATAAGAGAGGTATGGGACAAGTGGGTGGAGCGGCTGCCCTACCTCTACAATCCAGGGCCTGACGTAACAGTGGATGAGCAACTGGTTCCATTTAGAGGTAATCTGTTTTCATATTTGTAATAAAAGTGACAAGCCAGCAAAATATGGGATCAAGTCATGGGTGGTTTGCGATGCCAAATCAAGCTATGCTTGGAAAATGCAAGTCTATACTGGGAAGCTGACCAGTGGATGCCCAGAGAAGAACCAGGGCATGCAAGTTGTGCTTGATGTGACAGAGGGACTGAGGGGTCACAGTGTGACATGTGACAATTTCTTCACCTCTTCACCTAATTAGTTGAATGAGTTATGTTATTTTTATATTTTTGCATTGTACATTGTCTTAAATTGTTCACTGGACAAAAAAAAGAAACTGAGTCATTGGGATGAATAAAAATGCATTCAAAACTCCTTTTTGCACATTTTTTTCTTTAGAAAGGTCATAGAAATTCAAGTGAAGAGGGAAAACTCAGGTATTCACACATTTTGTGGTGAATGACAATATGCAAGATGAAATTTGGTGTTTAAAATTCAATTAAGCTGCTAATATTGGGATTTAGTGAAGATGGGTCATTTTGACCCGGAGGACACGGGGTGTATACAGAAAATGAGGACAACAGGAGGGTTCATAATTATGATGTTGTTCCCAGCTGTGTGCACACCTGTTTCCCATCCTCTCGTTATCCTGAAATGCATTTAGCGTCTCAGTTTCACTTTGCGCTTTGTCACATTGTCCTTCATGTTGTGTGTTTCCAGTGTAGTCTATTACTTTCTTTATTTTGTGTTCTTAGCTTTCATTTAGTTTGTTATTTAGATCCATCTTGTTTTGGTGTGACTCCGGCATTAAAGCTGTAGAAAGTCATTTCCTGTTTCTGGGTCCTGCATTGGGGTCCTGACAAAAAGCTCCTTTCTGTTGTTGGGATTGTTTTTATCTCTGAGCTGTGACTGAAAAAGAGAAGCTCACATTTGGGTAAATTGTGCTGTAACAACGTATCATGAAGTTTCCTCTGTTTTCTTTCAGAAAAGAAACACAGATGAGTAAACTCCTCGAGATGTTGATACTATATAACTCATTTATAACAACTCAAACCTCACCATAACCCTTAAAGGAGAACGGGCCTGTAAGAGGATAACAAAGACAACATCAAGGCAGACTAAACATAACATGAACATAATTTAAGGCCATGTGCCTCCATGATACTCCTGATACTGTAACATCTGTCAGGATGTTGAAGGGACGCGAGAAGCTGCCAGCAAAGGTCGTCTCTGATCACTGACTCAGAGGTTACTGTTGGCTGTAAGCACCCAAAACTCTACAAGCAGGAAGGAACCTGACTGACTCGTTCTCACAACCTCATTCCTACACACACACACACACACACACACACACACACACACACACACACACACACACACACACACACACACACACACACACACACACACACACACACACACAGATTGGATAAGTGGAAGGTTTGCCATCACAGGAATCTCAGGGAGCCTTCTGGGGAATTTCAGCCAAAGTTCAAACACTTGCTGATTTTAACCCTTTAACAATCCTGGAGTTTTTTCCACATGTATTTGGGCTCATATACGGGCCCAAGGATTGTTAATTAAGACACTTGAAACCAGATCAGCACTGAGAGAAGAGGCTGCATCATTTTGAAACCTCACTGAAAAAACAAAAAGAAATCGAGCTCTGTCATCCTCACAGATTTGAGTTTGTTTCCCTTTGATGAAAATTAAAGACAAGATTTTTATTCTGAGCTTGGTCTAAACTATAAACTCACAATAAAAATCTGTGACTCTCTCCCACAGGTGTGTGTCCTCCATCACTGTGGTTGTTTCTCAGGTGTTGTAGAAACTCTGATGTTGGCTAAAGTCAGACGCTGTTGTGTTCAGATGTTCTGGAACAAACTGTCCTCCTCAGTGTCTTCATGCTGACTTACTCGTGTTTATTCTGCTCAAAGTAAACTGGACCAAGAGTATAAATATCAAAACAAGTATCCATGTCACATAAAGAAGCACTGCCTTTGTTACATGTTGCTACTTATTGTGTCTACTTTCTATTCTGATTTCCATATATTTAATCAGGAGCTTCCATCTGATGTGGCTGAGTTAAATAAAGCAACACTGAGTTGTGTTACTACACTACACACATGCTGCACACTTGTACAGCTGCATTTCTACTTGCAGGTACAGTTTAAAGGAAGTTTTTCATAGAAACGTTTCATCGTCACACTGGGAGTCAAACCTTGTTCATCAGCCATCTGCTGACCTGCGCTCACACATTCATCATGCTGCGCCACTAAACACCTCCCTGCTTGAACTCATCCACCACCTTCCAGCCTCCATTCCCTGCTGGAGGAGGTGTGATAGAGGACGCACAGGTGTGTGTTTCTGTAAGTGGTTACCTGTGCTGTAGAAGAGGTGGAACAAAAAGCTGGAAGGTGCAAATCATGAGGACTCTGTGACCTGTTTGTTTTCATAAGTTTTAGTAATTTAAGATCATCCACTGTGTGATGAAACTTTGTGGTCTTCAGTCTTTGGGGGGGCCGTTTGCTTCCTGTTTGCTGGGGAGGGCATGCGTTTGTTGTTGGGTGTGTGGCCACAGGTCTTCAGTGCTCTTGATGGGTTGCAAACAGCCCAGGTGTCCTGGAACTTTCTCTATCTGTCTCGGGCTTCTGGTGGGTGGAGCTGCAGCTTTCCACCATCATTAGTGAGTACATTTCATGACATGCACACAGACACACACAGGCACTCACTCTTACTCATTCAGGCACAGTATAGGAGGATTGTTGGTTTGTGTAGCCATGCTTTCTTTCTGTTTTTTTTTTCCTTATAAATTGTATTTTTCCAGGTATTATTTGTTCTTTTTTGTATGTTTTTTTATCTTTTTAATTATTTACTCATAAGGACACCTATATATGTATGGGAAAAATAACACAAATAAATAAAATAAGAGGAGAAACATTAAACAGAGGAGCCTTTAGAGAATCTATAGAGTTCATCTTGGAAGAGTAAATATGTCTGGCACAACAGTGCATTCAGATCACAATTCTGGCTGCAAAATCTGTCAGACATGACAGAAAAAAAGACCCCAAACATCCCACCTATGGACTCTGCTCTACTTCTCTCTGCTGAGGTCAGGGAAGAGGTTTTACTTCCTAAGGTTAAATCAGAGGACAATCAGGACAGCTGATGGAACCCTGCCCCCCCCCCCCCCCCCCCCCCCCCCACACACACACACACACACACAACATACCCTGTCTGGGTGTATATATAATATATATTTAGTCTATATATTTTGGTACATTTTTATATTTTATTTGAAGTATTTTATTTTCATTTTATCTTAGTGTATAATCTGAGCATATCTTTCATGGTGCTGTTGTGTAAGGGCAGTCATTAAAACATTTCACTGCTAGTTGAACCTTATATGATCATGAATGAGACAGATACAATTTGATTGGATTGGAAGGATTTTAATGGAGCCAACTTACAGGTGCATTACTGCCACCTACTGGACTGGAGTGTGGATGGAGATTAGCAGGGAAGAAGAAACTTTATCATCTGTTTGTAAACATTTAAAAGGCGCAAACAAACAAAGCAAAACCTTCCTTAAAGAAAACTAATAACCCTCAGTGGCTCAAATATTGTGATATGGAAACAGGTCCTTTGGTTTTTGTGTAACTGCTGTGAGTTCCATGAACGCAACACAACAAAATCAAAGGCCAGATTGAATTCACACAGTTGGATCAATAATTTCTATGAGCCTTTACAACAAAGCAGCTCTGCTGCTGCTGTGGAGCAAAATAATAATCAATGACAGAGCAAATGTTTGCTGTAACCCCCGGATAAGAACAGGAAAAGAAAGCATGAACAAAACGTCTGATAGAGACAATAAATCTTTGTGAGCTGAAGCTCAATGTTCAAGAAGGATCAAATCAGTGTTTGTGTTCATAGACATACAGAACATGGACTCATATGTGAGCCTTTGGTGTCTTTATCACTCATTTTCTGCTGTTTCATTGACTAAAACATCAACAGATGATTTTGTTAAATAGTCTTTAGTTGCAGCTGGAATCAAGAATCTGCAGTTTTCTCTCTAGTTTTAGTCACTGTGATTTAGACTCAACATTCAGGACAAAGATCAATTTGTAACAATGACAAACACAATTTAAGACATTTCCTGAATATCACTGAATAAATGTAATTCTGTGTCAGACAGTGAACAGTAATCTGTACTGACACACATGGGAAACAAACAGCAGCTCAGTGATTATATCAGCATCAATAATCTGCTTCAAAAAGATCAATAAAAATGACTTCAATGCTTTCAAGTGAAAACATCAGAAAGTAACAAATGAAAACAGTTTTGTTTGGCAGCTGAAAAATAAAGAAAATCTACATGTGATCCAAAAAGTCTCATTGTGTGCTTTGGGAATATCCTGAACATTATATAAAACAGAAAGATGTGTCCCATCATGTCATTGGTGCTAAAATCGGATTCTTTAAGCCTAAAGAAAAAAACAACACACATAAAAAAATCACCACACAGACGTTAAAAAAGAATCACTTTACTGTGAAATCTGACACATTTTGATATCACAGGTTTTGGCGTCTCCTGATTCTCCAACACAGAAATATGGGAAGAGTTTCTCAGTGAAAGTGTGTCTGTGAGTGCAGATGTGAGTCATGTCTTCAGGGTTGTAGAAGGACACCTCCCCCCTGTCATAGTCCAGCTGGACTCTGATCCTCTGGAGACTCTTATTCACTCTCACAGTCCGACCAACAACATTAGTGTATTTTCCATTGCCATGCTCTAAACACCAGATTCCATATTTTGGTGAAGCAAAACACTTTCCCTTCCTGCCAGCTGACTCTTTAACTAAACCCACGTTCCAGTCAGGATGGTCTCCCACCTCCACCTCCCAGCTGTGTTTCCCTGAGCTGAAGCCCTCAGAGCCAAAAACATCAGCAGAATAAGTGTTTCTCTCTGGATTGTCAGGAAGCTGCTGCTTTGTGTCTCCATATCTCACACTGGTCAGATCATCAGACAGACAGAGCCAGCGGTTTGCAGTGTTTGGGTCCAGAATGACAGGACTGAAGTGGAGCTTCTCCTTGATCTTCTCCCACACTCTGAAGGACAGGTTTCCCAGGTGTTTGGCCACATCTATCAGTGCTCCTGAGAGCAGCTGTGGATCTGACAGTGAGCTCTGGGCTCTGGCTCTGCTCTGAGTGGCTTTATAACTGCTGAGGAATGGCACGCTGTGTTTCTGCAGCTCTTCTTCAACAGCAGAGATGCTGTCTGACAGAGAGGAGATCTGCTCCTCAATCACCTTCATCTCTCTGCTGATAGTCCTCCCCTTCTGCTCCTCTTCCTCCCTCAGAGCTGCCAGTCTGGACTCCTCTTCCTCTCTCAGGAACTGGTGGAGCTTGTTGAACTCTGCTCTGATCTGCCTCTCTGTGGACAACAGCTGCTTCTTGGAGTGTTCAATCACTTCATTGTAGGTTTCCTCCACTTGTTTGTATTTGTTCCTCTTGTCCTGCAGAGACTTTAAGGCAGATTTCAGCTGCTCCTTCAGGTCACTGACTGCTTCTTCTACAGGAACCACTTTGTGACCATGATGGAGAGAAAACTCACACACAGGACACACAGCTCTATCTTCATCCACACAGAACAGTTTAGGCTCTTCTTGGTGTTTACTGCACACTGACATTAATTTCTTCTCTCCCTTTTCTGTCTCAGATGATCCAGCTTTCTGTCTGCCAGCAAATGAATCAGCAAGTTCTTTCAGACCAAAGTTCACATGTGGATGTTCTTTAGAGGATCTTCTTTTACAAATGGGACAGTTTTTGTTTTTAGCTTGTTCCCAGAATTTCTGCAGGCAGCTTGAACAGAAGCTGTGGCTGCAGCTCAGAGACACAGGATCTCTGAAAGTCTCTGAGCACACGTGGCAGCTCAGGTAACTTTCAAAAAGTTTCTCATCCATTTGATCTTTGAGTATCTGTAACTCACCAAACTGCTGTTTGTTGAACCGTCTGATTAAAATCCTCCAAATGTGTGTTTTTCAGCAGAGATCTGACGCCCTGTGATGGCGTCTCAGCTCAGATTAAAGTGTCGAAATTTAGTTTCACTTTCATGGATCACAGTCACGTGATCAACTGTTACAAGCAGGAAATAATATTTGTCTCCAGCAGAGGGCGCTGTTCAGATGTTCATATTTAAAGCTTTAACAGGAGGAAGGTTAGAGGAGCAAACCAGTCTGATGCTGTTAATATGAGCAGTAGTTATTTTAAATGATGAAATCATGAATGTTGTGAGATTAGCAGGCAGACTGAGCTGTTTTATTTTAAAAGAAGAAAAAAATGTAATTATAATTTTAAGATTAAGACCCTCAAAGCATGGATAAATATGGTGAAAGGTGACTGATGTATCAGGTGTTACAGCCAAATTTACCTGTACTTTATATTAATGTAAATCTCAGAGACAGAAAATGCAGAGATGCTCCTGAAGAGACGCCCTCACAGCTGTTCTTTTCTCTCTGCATTAAAAAGGGAAAAATGAGGACAGATGAGCCCAAATGTGAGCGTCAGGATTGGAACCAGAGACCTCTCTCTGCCAGTCTCTCCAACAGCTCAAAATGAGAAATGACTGCAATGAATTCTTCAGACAGCATGGATAAAAATAACTTTATTGTGAAAGAGTGGATCAGCTGTTTTATGAGTGCGTTCATGTTCGCTACTTTTGGAGCTTCTTTCAAAGTTGAGCTGAGCGGCTCTAAAGCAGTTTTATAAGTTCTGTTTCTCAGCTGCTGCACCAAGAAACATATTCTGCCAACATGTCAGCATGACTGATTATTGAAGTGAACTAAAGAAGATTATGAAGTGAACAGAAATGAGGAGAAAAGCTTTCTTTAGCTTTTAGTGGATCACCAGGATTTTCATCTGTCCAACTCAGGGCTCAGGTCGGCCATCTTTGTAGTCTCTTCTTCATGACAGAGTCAAAGTACTCAGCTTTGGGTTCAGCATGGCTGTCCTGTCTCTGTGTCAGGAAACCACATGATGCCTGTGTTTGCTGTCTGTGGACAGCTCTGACTGACCTTTGAGCCTGCTCAGCACCTTTGACCTCATTACTTGTTCACCTGTGTCTCCTCTCCCTGCCCCACTGCTACCTTCACATTCTTGGCTCTGATTCAATAGAAGACACAGCTTTGGAATAAAAACCTCATTTTATAGTATAGAATTTTAGCTTTTAGCAAAGATGATGGAAACTGACCAGTAGCTGCAGTAAAAGTCGTCTAGTTTGCTCACAGTTCAACACGATGCCAGCAGGAAATGAGACTTTGCTTCAGTTATTGGACTCATGAGTGGCAGGAACACAGCAGCAGCAAACATCCTGCTGGGAAGATGTTTCTCCTTCTTCTGTTCAATAATCAGCTCCTTCAAATTATTGCTTTTTTACTTCTTCTCATTCTGTCTCACAGGAATGGAGAGGAAATATTTTGGTCTTTGCTCAACAGTTACATTGAATCAAGAAAGTAACCACTTTATCATGGTTATAGTTTTCATTGATCATAATGAGATCATATTTAGGGGGTTGTATTGGCTGATTTAGATTCCTTAAAGTCTGAACACATTTCCCACATGTGCAGGTTTATCAGCCATGATTTTCTTTTCCAAGAAAGCTCCGTTCTTTCAGAGATCTGAGCCTTTGTAATGACGTCCTGGTTCATCAATAATCAGAAAACACACTTCTGCCTGCTTTTATTACCTGGGCTGTGGCCTCACACCTGCATGAGATTACCTTTGGACTCCAACTATCAGGTTTGTGCTGCACTGAAATGTGATGAGCTGAGCAGTGTGAGAAATATGGAGAAATTGGAGCAGAGACAGAGAAAGCAGAATAATCTGATATGACACATAGTTATATGTTGGTCCTGCATTTGAATGTTCAGTGGAAGCCACTTTGATTTTGGACATGATTGGTCTTCATGGATTCTAGATTAGAGCAGGTGTAGATGTGAGAGTGTGTGCTCCTCTGTCTCTCTGTGTGTGGGTTAGCCCTGTGACACACTGATGACCTGTCCACGGTGTACCTGACCTCCCACCCTGTGACCCCTCAGAGAGGCTCTAGTCTTCTTGTGACCCTGAGTTGGAAAAGTCATTAAAATGGTTTTAGTTGATCAAACATGATCTGATCAAACATAAGTCACATGATCAAACACGCTCATGGACCTTTGACCTTTGCTCATCATCTTTTATTATCCAGCTCCTGCACCTTTAACAGCTGCTGCATGGAGCATTGGAAGAAGCACTGACGTTCTCATGTACTCTCATTTATTCAGTAGTATAAATGACTGCATGTGGTGAACAGTTCCATTGTTTAATGTGGGTTATTGGTTTGCAGCAGAGATCAATAATCACAGGATAAAACATGGACGCAGCTTCCGGGTGGGAAAAATGAAGCCAGTGTGGAAGTGTAGAAAAAGCTGCATTCTCTCTGAAGGCCAGCAGATGGCGATAGCTGTGGCTGCACAAAGACTTGTGGTCCTATAGAAATCAATGGAAACACTATAAAGCAGAAGAAGCAGCTTTAAAAATGAACATATAGGGCCAGATTTCCTCAGAGTCTGCAGCAGAGCAAAGCCTTCTTTTAACACCAATAAAGCCACTGGATTGATGAAAGAGGCGAGGTGTCAGCTTTGGGACTGAAAGTTGTGCACAGAGGGATTTTGCAGCTGTCCTTATGGCACATGTGTTTGCAGTAGTTTCCCTTTGAGGAGAATATTTCAGTCAATCACACAAAGGTGATTGATCAAAGTTTGTGGCATGTCATTTACTGCAAATTGCACTAATGCTGAAAAAAGCAGGTCTTCTGCCTGTTGTGGCTGATAGTTGCTTCTAGGAGTGTTGATGTATTTGGACTGAGAGGGAGAGATGAGGTCAGAAGGAATCACTGGCATATTGGGTGGATGGCTCCTAGCTGTGTGTCCTTAAATCCTTCACTCAGTCCTCAGGCTGAGTGCTCAGAGCCCAGCCTGATTTGTGCTCTGCAGTAATTCTGGGATTTTGATGAAGCAGAGCAGAAATGAACTGAGCTGAGCCGTGGTTTTCTCAGCAGTGCGCACACACACACACACACACACACACACACACACACACACACACACACACACACACACACACACACACACACACACACACACACACACACACACTCACTTCTCTCTACTGTATGTGTAACAAACCAAAGTCAAATGTGTGTTCAAATGCAGCTATTAATGGGCCTATGTTAGTGTGTTACATTAACATGTCAGTCTTACTGTGTGCTGCTGCATACAGACTTCAGATGTATGATGTGGAATAGTTTGTAATAACGCAGCCCTGATCTGGATCAATCCACCTGAGTCTCAGAGCTCAGGACCTCACACAGCTGTTTCTATCAGAAGAGTTCTCCTGAGAGCAGCTGTGGATCTGACAGTGAGCTCTGGGCTCTGGCTCACTTCAGATCCATCTGCTCACATACAAATGATGAGCCAGCATCATCTGAAAGAGCTCGTGATCATTTGCCATCAGAGCTCTTGGCTCTCAGACTGCAGGCTTGTGCTTCCTGGAGTTTCTAGAAGCAGAATGGGAGGCGGAGCCTTCAGCTGCTCCTCTTCTGTGGAATCAGCTCCACCTCAGGAGACAGACACGTCTCTGCTTTAAGATCACACTTCAGACTTTCTTTGTGATGAAGCTCATAGTTGGGGCTTAATCAGCTGACCCTGAAGCCTCCCTCAGTCATGCTGCTATAGGCTCAGGCTGCTGGGGGGGCTTCCCATGATGAACATGTGTCCTTCTCTGCCCCCTCCCCTTGTGTTTCTGTCACACTGTTTCATGTCATTAACTTGAGCCATTTTCACTGATGTGCTGCAGCTCTGAACTCTGTAGGATGCAGTCATTTGTGAACATTGAGCATCTTTAAGCTCTCAGACTGAAACTAATGCTCTAACTGTCCTCTGAGTTTGCTGCTGCTGAGTGGGCGTCATGCGTCCTTCCTCCTGCCGCTGCATCCTGGTGTAGCAGCTCTGAATCGGTCGCTAATGAGACGAGGACACTTGCTCTGGTCACCACAGCTTTTATTTGAATCCCCCCTTTAAAATGGGGAATGAGGGGCATTAGTTTGGTGTACACAGCCAGGCTACACTCTCTGTCAGACGTGGATGAAAGAAACACAGATGATTTAAAATCTATTATTTCACAGGCTGGAAATAGATACAACCCTATTAACAGCATCTTTATAATGCCTAATGCAGTAATTACATATTTTCAAAGTCTATTAACAGTCTTTTCAGCTGCTAGCTTAGTTTACCAGCAGTGAGTGGAGGAACACATCTTACCATCACAGGCTGCTTCTCTCCTCTGAGCGGAAGACAGGCAGTGTTGCCAGATTTCGCGACAGAAACAAGCAACCACTCTATGAAAACAAGCCCAAAAGAAGCCCAACTGGCAACCCACAACACTGTGTAAACCTGAGGCTGCTTTTAAACAGTATATCTCTATAGTAGTATAGCTCATTTCTTTGTTTTGTCTCATTGTGTTTTGGAGCAGTCAAACCCATGGTTCTTAGCCTCATAGAAGAGCAGGGTGCAGTTTTTGTGTGTGTGCTTCTCTGTATCAGCATGTTGAACTAAACCAGCATGGTGAGCACATATTTCACACTTGCAAAATCTGCAGAATGCCTTTGGTATGTCTCCCATTAGGACCGCAGCTACTTTCAGAGGTGTATGCAGACACTATTTTATTTATTTATTTTTTTTTTTGGGGGGGGGGGGGGCAGGAGGAGGGGAGGTGAAGGAGCACAGGGGTGCCTAATCAGCGCCGTTCCTCTGTTACTGATCATTTTATTTGCACAGCTGTTAAATACAGAAAATGCGACTAGAGAAATAATTTCGTCACATCGTTTTGGCGCAGCCCTCTTGTGCGGCGCCCTTATGCACTGCATGTAGTGCAAACCCACTTTTAGCGCCACTGTGATCTGAGCTCGGATCCATTCTGTAAGTGCCTCTCTTTCTCCCACTCTTTATTATATTTTCTCTATATTTTCCCCGCTTACTGGAGCTCATTCTTGCACTGCCTCCTCACTCTGGGCTGTTATGAGTGTTTGTTTGTGTCCGCGCCCGGTCAACTTGTGCAGGAGCGAGAAACAGGAAACGGAGGCTTGGAAGGGACAAACTACCTACCACTCGTCTTTTGCTTTAATATAGGGCGCCCAGAGATATTCAAGGAGTTTCACTTGGAAGAAAGTCAAGCCCAAATAAGCAACTCCACGTTCAAAAACGAGCCCAAAAACCGCAACCCGCGACTCACGAGATTTACAAGCGACTCTCGAAAAAAACAAGCCCAAAGTCGCTTATAATAAGCGGACTTGGCAACACTGGAGACAGGGCAGCTGTGACACATGTAGCTGGGGTGTGTCACGCCATTTAATGTCCCCAAGCAACAGGTGGCGATAAGGAACCACAATAAGGAACCATAGTAAAAAGCCACGATAACATTAACAAAGAGATATATTTACTTAAAAAAAGAAAAAAAATATATATAAACATGAACTGACTTTCACTGTGGAGTTTTGAGAACGTTCATCTAAATTAATTTGCTACACTGGCAGCATCTTTGCTCCAACCAGATGGAGTATTTCCAGTACTGCGTCTGAAGCAGAGTATTTGCTGTTTTGTGCTGCATGTCAGACAATGTTCTGACCTGATTCTCTCAACTTTGTCTGCACTTCTTTTGTGTGTCTCTCCTGGACTTTGTGTGTTTTTGTCTCATTTGTTCTCTGGCAGGATTTTTGGTCCTAATGTCTAATTGATTTATTTTACACAAGTATTTAAAAAGCTTCTTTAATGTGACTCCAAATCCATGCAGATATCATCATCACACCTGACAAATAAAGAAGCACATTTATGATGTTTTACTGTCTGTTGTGTATATTTACTGCTCTGATTTCCATATATTTAATCAGGAGCTTCCATCTGATGTGGCTGAGTTAAACAGAGCAACACTGAGTTGTGTTACTACACTACACACATGCTGCACACTTGTACAGCTGCATTTGTACTTGCAGGTACAGTTTAAAGGAAGTTTTTCATAGAAAGGTTTCATTGTCACACCTGTGCTCACACATTCATCATGCTGCACCACTAAACACCTCCCTGCTTGAACTCATCCACCACCTTGCAGCCTCCATTCCCCGTGCTCACCCACTCCCTGCTGTTTCACCTGCTCAGCCTGCACTCTGCTGCTCCTCAGTCCACCTGCTGCCCCTCATTCACCTCCAGAGATTTACTTTGAAACACCAACTCATTTAAAGTCGTCCCTTTGCTTCATTTGGCTCCACTTGTTGCCCTGATGTAACAGCGTATACTGTTTGAGTCATTCACAGAACTTCCTCTCCTTCTTTTTGGACGTCTCAAATTGAACATGTGACAGAGTGAAAAGCACATTTTTACAGTCTAACCAACACAGTTGGTTCAACACTGAGTTTCTCTCCTTCCTGGAGAGTCCTACCACAGATACTGAGCACAAACATGGGAATGACATGGAAGACGTTCCCTTCTCATAACTTTCCATGTTGTTTATGAATGTAAGTCACTAAAGCTGAGCCACTTTAAATATTTAGATCTGTGTCACAGTTTTCAGAAAGGCCTTAAAGGTGTTACTGAATTCTGTGAACAGCATATTTGAGTCTTGGGGCTCTGAGGACGTCTGAGCTGGACCATCAGGAACTCTGTGCTGGTTTGTGCATTCATGAAGAACTGAGAGGCAGGGAGACACTTTCAGTATGTCAGTAACTGCAACACAATGACTTCAGCCTCGGAGGATAGATACGCACTGAAGAGCACAACTTTGGTCTGCATGAATATAGTTTGTGAGCGGCCTTTGAGCCGGCGACACGTCTCATTTGGAGCTGTTTGAAATGAAAAAAGAAGCATGTTGACCTCTGATGACAAGTTCTCATCTGTAAGTTCTGTTGTTGGTCCTTCATTTGTTGAGTTCAGGGACTTTATGACACCAGTGCTTTATGAATGTTTAACAGTGTAAAGATTTACCTGCAGACTCACCTACATGCTGTGATCCTCCTGCTGAGTGCAGCTGCAGCAGCACCAACTAAATAATCAGCCTCAGGTAACCAAGAACTTTTGGGAATCCTGGAAAAACACGTCGATTCTCAGCAGGTTGTTTTCACATGATGTCACAGGTTGTGTTTTTGGAGCTTTGAGACCACAAAATGATTCCAGTTTGCCGTCTTACAGGATGTCTCATTTCCTAAAATCATGGTGAGGACAGAGGAGGCCTGCTGGAGGAGGTGTGATAGAGGACGCACAGGTGTGTGTTTCTGTGAGTGCTTTTACCTGTGCTGTATAGAAGAGGTGTAACAAAAATCATGAGGACTCTGTGAGCTGTTTGTTTTCATCAGTTTTAGTCATTTAAGATCATCCACAGACTGAAATGTTGATTTATATGGTAACATAAATCTGTTGTTAGGTCATTTAAACACGGGCAGGTTGCCAGGTTGGTGCTATTGTGTTTCATTGCTTAATAAATGGAGTTTTTCACAGAACCAAAGTACTGTGGTTTGAATTGACTTAACTACACTGTGCAGAAATTCTGGACATCATTTGTTTTACTAAGTCCAAAGAAACACAATCCAGTAGTTGTCGTACTCATTTAAGTTTGTTAAGCTGAAACTACAAATATAGTTCAGTTTGTGACTGAATATAGCTGAGAGTAGTAATAGACCTGCAGCATTGGTGATTTATGACTGACAGGTGGGTGACAGGTGGGGGTCAAAGGTCAATGAGCGTACATGAGCGTCCTCGTGCGTGTGTGATCGTGTGTGATCGAATGATTTATGATTATCAGCTGCATGTGTGTGAGTGGAGGAGTGCCCTAACAAAATGATTCCCACAGTCTCTCTCCCACTATCTCTCAAGACTTCATCAAAAGGGCTATCCCATTCATACTGTTTGTGAAGATGCTTAAATAAACTCTTTCTTTAACAGGTGATATCTGAGCATCAAAGGCTGTAATTCTCCACGCAATTATACCATCTGTTTTTTAACTAAAAGACAATGCACACTTCAGCTGACTGGCATAAAAACAGACCATCACCTGTTTCCCACACTCTCTCTCATTACAAGAAGACTTCATCAAAAGGGCAAACCCATTTATACTGTTTGGGACGATGCTTAAATAAACTCGTTGTTAAACAGGTGATATCTAAGCATCAAAGAGGGTAATTCTCCACACGCAACGTTTTTTACTAAAAGTCGATACAGCGCAAAAATAAATTAAAAAAAATACAGATATAACTACAATTCCCATCAGCCATAGAACAACGTGGCGCTTTTTACAACGTCACAACCGGCGACAGCGACCGGTCTTGTTGTTTACAGATACAGCTGGCAGGGTTGCTGCTTTCACGTTTCAACGAGCTCGTCAGTTTCTTAAAAAGAAAAGTTATGTGGTTATTTTTAATTTGATTTAACAATCAGGATATAATGATAATACACATGGCAGGACGCAGTACTTTTCCAGAGCGAACAGGTGGTGGTGGTTAAAAAAAGGACTGAGGGGAGGGTTTCAAACCAAACAAACAGGACACACACACACACACACAGAGTCATAAAATAGGGTTGTGGTTTTATAAAACAGGCATGGCGAAGACCGTAACATTCACTAAGAGTCATTGTGAAGACGAACGCTGCGCCCTTTTCCTCGTTTTTCCACAGACTCCGGAGCAAACGCTACTCTCTCTGTCTTTTTAAATGGATTCAGGTAAGCATATTTTACACAAAATTATGTGAACCAAACTGTATTCTGTATACCATCTCATTTCTTTTTAAAAAATAAAATAATAATAATAATGGTATGTTTGTGTATTACATGAATGATGGCTACATAACTAACAATTTTTTCTTTTTTTTTCCAGACGTTAAAACTTCAACTGTTACAACTTCACAACCATCACAGATGCTGGCCGTTCCTCCTCCTCCTCCTGATTCCTCATCTTCTTCACTTTCACCATCTCACCAAATCAGACTACATAGAAGCAATAGAGAGTGTGCGTTATGAACTGAGGGATGAGTATGTCTTTGAGGACTTACCAGCAGACCTTCTCATGGTGGAAAACTACTGGTTAGGCAAACACAGACTGTGTATGTAATACATTCTCTGTATTTTTGGTTTATGGGGTTGAAATAAAAATCAATGTTAAAAACTGTACAGGCTGCTCATTTTTAACTCTGCATTCCTCATGGAAAACACAGTGCAATATATGTTTAAACATCTTTTCATTCATAAAACATCACATACTATGTCCCAAACAAAAACAAACTATGGTTAAAGCAATAGCTGTGTATTTTCCTATCTAAGGTGGGGGAAAAAAAAGAGTTTTTACAGCATTCTTGTATTCTATTTGTTATCACATTTGCATTTTTGTTAAAAAAACACTAACTGACTAATTTTCAGATACAAAAGAGGTCGGCACTCACCCATGTACACTTTAACTATTCATTCCCAATTACCAGGGTGTGTGTGTGTGTGTGTGTTACTTTAGTTTCTGTTTTTTTAAAATCCACAGTTAAAACTTTTGAATAGTCTGTTTTTATTCAATAATAATAATAAACCCGTCATCACTGTGAAAAGGATCATTGCATTAGTTTCTCATCATCCAACAACATTATAAATTTGACTCGATAAAGTCAGAACATAAAGTAAAACATCACAGGTTTAGATTAGTATTACTCAAATAGATGTACGTCCCTAATAAACACCTAAAAAAGCCCCAAATTCTCAGTCATGCGAGGCCTAAATTGTTTTTATTCATAAAGAATCAAAAACTTCACATGCACCGTAGTTTTGATCAAATGTAAGCTCGACAAGAACCCCTGACAGGAGGAGTTGAATAACATCAGGAGCTATTTCCCTAAAACACTAACGAGTGTAGAAGATCATTTAATCATTAAAGATATGCGTTTTTCACACACTTTAACCACAGTATGCATTGAATGATACCATAATCTTCTGTATCATCCCTCCTATGATCACTCCCCACTCCTATGTACGATTTAAAATCCACAACTTGATGGTTAAGCCTGTCTTTTGACCTGGATAAATAAACTTAATCTACTTTTTATTTTACCCAAAAGCATCTACACCAGCTTTCAGCATCATAGGACATATCCTCTAACCGCTTGTCTGCACAAAGAGTCTAAAGTCAGCACAGAAACATGCTGTGGAAACATCACAACTTAAAATACGTTTGTTTGTTTTTTCTGTATCGTAGCCTGCACATAGGGTTAGCGTCAGAGCAAAGGATCATGGGAGTTCTCATGTCGGTGTTTATGTGTTTAGTTATAGAGTTATCAGCTATGTTTTGCTGCTCTCTCTCATTATTATTAGTTTGAGATGTGAATTACGCACGTTGTGTGGTATGAGGTTAGCTAGTTAATGGAACACCGTGACTGTGATGGTCGTAGCTGCTAAAGGCCTAGGGTCACCGTGACTGCTTCAGTGCACGTCCTGTGCGAATAAAACAGCAGTACCTGCATATGACCAGTAGGATGAGGTCAGGAATTAGGTTATAAGCTTGGTCCTGCAGCTTTTGCACAGTGTGAGAATTTTACAATGTCACAGGAGTACGATCTGGTGGAACTGCACAACTTCCCTGTGGAAACGTGTCAGCTACACGCGGTCGTGCTCGACTTTGTGAAACTTACCGTCAAGTCCGTTCTAAACATGATTATTCAAAAAACACAGAAGAGAGATTTGCGCAGGTTGTGAAACCTCACAAAGAAGGCACACCTGTGGGTCTCCTTTAGAGAGGCACTACTTTTTCAAGTATTACGATCACCTATCGAAAAGATTTTGGAATGGACATTTCATCCCTATATTAGTGCAAATTCTCCGTTTGGAAGGCTTCACCCCGGACACACACAGACTTATGGGCGCTACGGAGGCTTATGTCCATGAGTTAAGAGAGGTCAAAGATATTGAACGGGCACTTTTTGAAATGGAGGACAGTGTTATCGGTGTCAAACGAACATCTGTTGACCATGTGCTAAACCAGAAGTATCATCTGTGGATTTAACTTCATTGTGTGTATTTAAATCGAAACTGCAGACTTTTTGGCTGGTTCCATCATTTGTACTTGATTTACTTAATTTATGCTACAAATATTTAATTATTTTATGTCTATGAACATGTATTTTAACTATGTGATGTTTGTATTTCTGTTTTACATGATTATATTCTGCTGCTGATTATCTTAGTCTGAACTCCCATGAAAAATAAGAGATTTTTAATCTCAATGGATCCTTTCCTTGCTAAAATATCACCTTAGTCTGATTTCACTATAGTGGACTTAAGTATTTTTTCATAGTATCATATCAATGTTTGTTGATGCACAAAGTCTGCAACAAGATGTTTTTAAAATAAAAGTTTGTAGTGCAGTACTGGTGAGACATCAGCGGTTTTATACACAAATCTGCACACTGTCTCCTGTCAAAGTACTGAGCAGACACTTGATGGTTTGTATAGTTATGATCCATGATACAAAGACCAAAACATAATGCATTTATATATTTTTGTGTTTCAAGCGTGTGCTACAGACGAGTCATTGAGCTTAAAAGGAAAAAAAAGTCCACACAACTCTGCTCATAAACCCTAAAGGTGTTAAAGCATCTTTGTACTTCAGCATCGCTGTTATCAACATTATTCTTAAAGATAATTACCCGTCTATTCATCTGCTGTTTGATCCATAAAGACTTTATATGTTCATATATCACACCAAACAGTTCACAAACTCCATGTTGGACACGCAGGACTAGTGAACGTGTAGACACACAAAGTATTTTGTTTATCTCCACAGTTTGTATGTCTCTCCTATTGTGGTTTTAGTTTAAAGCAGCTGTGCAAGAGAGAGAAAAGCATCAGTTATATTCTGCTTGAAAGAAAGTTCAAAGTTTTTACTCAAACCAGCGCTGCACCACGCACATCTACTGGGTGAATATCAGTTAGGATTAGCTACCAGGCTTTGTTTTATGAGTAAAATCATTTGTATTGAATTATATTACTTAAAACTATGAGGTGAAATTAATACCATCACACAAGGTTGTGGTGTTTATGTATCCAAAAATCAAAACATTCAACGCTCTGAAAACATTATTGCAGCAGGGTCCTTTATACACACTTTACAAGCTTTGTCTAAATAAAGTTCACAGATTAAGCAAAAATGGACTCTAAACAAATGCAAAATCCCACAGACAGGAGAAGGGGATAACTCAGAAAACCTCATTCACACATATTTTGTTGTAATTAAAGGGGTCTCTTACACTTAGTTTGTAACCACAAATTTATTCTGTAGTAAACATCATGAATTTTTACGTGTGTGACAGTTTTTAATGATCAGATACACATGAACAGATGTGTTTAATGGCTCTCTGAGAAGAAAAGATTCGTTAGTTTGACCATTTGTAGCTGAGATCAGTAAGCACAGAAAAGTCCTTTTCTTTTTGGAACACAAAACTATAGCTTTTAACCCGTACACAAAACGGTGTATCACTTCTGCTTTATGAACGTCTATTCCATCACATATCACAAAAAAACAACGTGAGGCATCAAATGAATATTCAAGTTGATTACACACATGTTATTTTAAGTCAATTACATATAACATAACTTGAGGTTTGTGGAAATTGTTGAGGTCAAATTATTAAGTGAATCAAAAGAATGATTTCTTTGAGTGAGGGGACTACGCCCACTGGGGTTTAAATACCCGGGTCTCTCCACCTTTTGTCTGAGAACTGAAGAAGTGTTTCAGATGAGATGTGAAACGTCTTCAAGAAACTAAAAGAAGTCCAGCTGCCTTTTTTCAACCTCCAGAGAATCTATGACCTGGATGAACCTACACAGACCTATGGCTCTGCCACTGATTTGCACTGAAGAATGAACCCTACACCCCCTCCCACAACACACCCTGTCTGGGTATATATAATATATATTTAGTGTATATATTTTGGTACATTTTTATATTATATTTGAAGTATTTTATTTTCATTTTATCTTAGTGTATAATCTGAGCATATCTTTCATGGTGCTGTTGTGTAAGGGCAGTCATTAAAACATTTCACTGCTAGTTGAACCTTATATGATCATGAATGAGACACATACAATTTGATTGGATTGGAAGGATTTTAATGGAGCCAACTTACAGGTGCATTACTGCCACCTTTGTTTGGCAGCTGAAAAATAAAGAAAATCTACATGTGATCCAAAAAGTCTCATTGTGTGCTTTGGGAATATCCTGAACCTTATATAAAACAGAAAGATGTGTCCCATCATGTCATTGGTGCTAAAATCTGATTCTTTAAGCCTAAAGAAAAAAACAACACACATAAAAAAATCACCACACAGACGTTAAAAAAGAATCACTTTACTGTGAAATCTGACACATTTTGATATCACAGGTTTTGGCGTCTCCTGATTCTCTAACATAAAAATATGGGAAGAGTTTCTCAGTGAAAGTGTGTCTGTGAGTGTAGATGTGAGTCATGTCTTCAGGGTTGTAGAAGGACACCTCCCCCCTGTCATAGTCCAGCTGGACTCTGATCCTCTGGAGACTCTTCTTCACCTTCACAGGCTGATTATTGCCATCAATGTATTTTCCACTGTCATGCCTTAAACGCCAGATTCCAGGTTTTGGTAAAGCAAAACGCTCTCCCTTCCTGTCGACTGACTCTTTAACTAAACCCACACTCCACCCAGGATGGTCTCCCACCTCCACCTCCCAGCTGTGTTTCCCTGAGCTGAAG
>CM024194.1:54424462-54735837 GCA_013435755.1 Amphilophus citrinellus | reverse complement strand
GGTTTGGGGGTTTGAAAGGAAAGGCTCGGCCGAAAGGCTGAGAGGATTAAAGATGAAGACGAGGCTAGTTTTATGCAGATTCTTTCTGTTTCTGTTCTTTCTTTTCTTCATTTTTCAGCAGGCTTCATCAAGCCTTGCTTGCAGTCTTCATTTTTTTTTTCTTGGTGTCGTGAAGTTCACACTGCACCTCTCTGTGTGTCACTCCCAGTTCATGGAACTTGTCCTACAACTCTTTGTCTTAACTTCATGTTCTTTCATTTCTTTAAGCAATTGTTTATGTTTTTTTGCAGGGCTTTAGAAAGCCTTTCTTGCAAGACTTCATTTTTTTTCTCACTGTCGTGAAGTTTGCGCTGCATCTCTCTGTACATCCCTTCCACTTCATGGAGCTTGCTTTGCAACCCTGTGTATTTAGCTTCCTGTTGTTTTTTTACTTTAAGCGTTTTTTCATTTTGTAGCAGGGCTTCCTCAAGCCTTTTTTTCAGGACTTCATTTTTTTGCTCGCTGTTGTGAAGTTTGCGCTGCATCTTTTTGTGCATCCCTTCCGCTTCATTGAGCTTGCATTGCAACTCTGTGTGTTTAGCCTTATGTTGCACCTTCACTTTAAGCATTTTTTCATATTTTAGCAGGGCTTCATCAAGCCTTGCTGGCAAGCTTTCATTTTCTTTCTCTGTGTCGTGACATTTGTCTTGCATCCCCTTGTCTTTAGCTTCCTGTTTTCTCTTCTTTTTAAGTATTTCTTCATTTTTTAGCAGGGTTTCAAGCTTTGCTTTCAAGGCTTCATTGTGTTTCTTGGAGAAGTCAAGTTTGGACTGCACGTCTTTGTGTGTCGCTTCCAGTTCACGGAGCGTGCACTGCACCTTTCTGTGTGTTGCTTGCAGTTTACTGTACTTGCACTGCACCTCCTTGTATTTAGTTTCCAGTTCTTTCTTTGCTTCATTTTTTAGCAGAGCTTCATTAAGCCTTGCTTTCAAGCCTTCATTTTGTTTCTTTACTTCTTTCAGTGTTTCTTTCACTTCCTGGAGCTTGGACCGTTTGTATTGAGCTTCCTGTTCTTTCATTTGTAGCAGGGCTGCATCATGCTTCGCGCGCCAGCTTTTATTATCTTTCTCGGTCTTGCGAAGATCGCCCAGCACCACTTTGTAGTTCACTTCCAGTTCATGGTGCTTGTCCTGCAACTCCCCGTGTGTCGCTTCCAGTTCACGGTGCTTGCGCTTTAACTCTTCGTATTTAGGGTCCTGTTCAATCTTTTCTATAAGCATTTTTTCAGCTTCTGGCAGGGTGGCATTAACCATTGCTCGCAACTCTCTATTTTCTCTCCCTGGTGCGCTGAGCATGTCAATGAGCCTAAGCCTCACATCTTGCATCTTGCACAGCAAGTCTGTTTTAGGGTAATATCCTTGCCTACGCGTTGTCTCCCTAGAATCCTTTTTGCTCTGCAACCCCTGAACTTCTTGTTGTCTGTTCATTTTTGGTTGACTGCAAATTCCTCCTGCCTGTTCTGTGTGAACCTTTCTGTCTCTCTGTTTCCTCAGCTGAAGAATCGACTTATGCATATTCAAATGTTGGAATGCTTCGAATGCTGTGAACAAACTCACTTCTCGACTTAAAATGTTCTGCCGAAGTTTGTCGCCTGTACTTATAGGTGAAAGTTCAAAGGCTACGTCACCTTCGAGGCCCCGCTGTTAACATAAAAGGCTTTGACGGTGACGTAAGATTCCAATGACGTAACCGAGGTTACGGTAAACATTCCATATGCAAATTAGATTGTCACGTGACATGTGTTCATTTTATTGTAAATAAATTGCACGGTTTGACCAGTGTCGCCAACTTACCGACTTTGTCGCTATATTTAACGGCTTTTCAGACCTGATGTCGGAGACTTTTGGGCAGTTTTTTGTTAACCTGAAATCCGCCGCTATCGCCGTGTTTTCTGTGCCTACCAGCCTTCGTACTGCGTCCGTTCAGACGCTTTGACATCGCCCGGACCCCCGAGAGTAACCTGGCTGTTGGTACGTACCGTAAGTCACGTGACTTTAATAGCGGAATTGGGTCTGTTCTTGTCCTCGTGAGGCAGCCGGTGGATACGCCGCATTGAGCAGGCTGGCGCGTCGGCATATATGTCTACCCCGGGGCCGATCCGCCCCACCCTGTGACTTACTTCTTGCTCTCCCGACGGGGCCCGCCTCACCTACGGACAGCGGATTATCAAAACGCGGCTCCGCCACGGCTCCACGACCTTCAGCAACCTCGCGCCTTTCCCCGCCCCCCTCTTTTTTCTCTTTCAAAAGTTAATGGCTGCTGTCATTGGGAGCGCAGGAGCAGAGCTTCTCTAAGGTAAGAACTGTAAGCTGTAAGAACTGTTCTGTTAAATATTCTTCATTCATGGCATTACCTGTACAGTAAAGTTATCCTGGTAGGAGATAATTAAGGTTTTATTTATTTTTTATTCAGAAATGTGAGATTGTGGCAGCGGAGTTAGCTTATAGCACATTAGCTACTGGCGTATTAGCTAACACAGCGGGAAGCTGTGAGGTTAAAAGAAAAAAAAAAAGCTCCCTCGGGATTTATTTCGGTGGGGAAGGCGAGGTGATTTGGTTAGCTGTCCAGGTAGCTGATGTTACTCCTGACTGAGCACATGAAGGATTTTATTGAGCCTCTCCAGGACTGACTGCAGGTAAAGTTAAGCTAACACAGCCTATTGTTCTCCAAATCCAATCTGAGAGCATCTATCAGGTTAAAGTGGATCTCACGATTTCAGGTGTTGCTGTAAAGTATTTAATAAGCTTTAGAAATGGATTTAATTATGTCTCTGCTAAGACTTTTGATTCAAATTTAATTCCTTTTTTCCTATCGGTGCTGGAAATCCTTGAAAATGCTTCGATTTTAAAATTGTCCTTTCAAGGATTGAAAAGCGCTTGATTTTTGGGCACAGTGCTTGAAACTGCTTAGAACTGTAACTGCCTTAAAAAAAACAATCTGAATAGTTAACTTATGAGATGGAAACGAACATGCACGTCTGCATGTGAGCTGTCAGTCTGTTTCTGACCCCGCCCCTCCCCAGAAGACAGTCGCTGTGAGAGAGTGAGCGGACCTTTAGGAGGTCACATTCTTTTAGCCGGCCAGAGTGGGGCTTTAATTGTTGTTGGCTGGAAAACTGCAAATCCCAGTAATGGATAAGACGAGTATGGAATCACAATTAAGTCAAAAGAAAACAATCCGCGCAAATTCCCCAGGCGTAGGTATTCACTTCTCGCGAGTAAATTCAACAACTCCCGTGCGTTGGAAGTGTATGAACCCTATTTATTATCTTTGCTTGACCTTAAACTTTTCCACAATGCATATTTGGACTCTGACTTACTGAAAGTCCCTATTTATACAGTTAAAATACTTTGATTTACCAAAGTTTAATATCCAACATGCCAAAAAAAGAAAAAAAAAAATCAGCTTAAGATTTTCTGAAGTTTCATCATTATAATCCTTAAATTTATTTATGTCATCTGTTACAGATCAGTTCAGCCTGCCTTTCCCTGCCTTTCCCCCCCCACCTTGTCTGCTACCTCACTGAAGTAAGCCAAAATTCAATCTTAGAGTTCATTTAGATTTTCTAAAACTGCAAATACACTACTCACAAAAAGTTAGTGATATTTGGCTTTTGGGTGAAATTTCTAAAATGCATTCAAACCTTTACAGGTGAACTTAATGTGACCTTCTCTAAGCTTTTGAATGCACATGTCCAGCTGTTAAATGTTTCAGAACTTTTTGCACAAGTCGCTGTTCTCTAACGAGGAGCTTAATGGCAACATTCACAACAGGTGTTTGATCCTCATGATGAGGATGACTGTTTAAACACCAGCTCTAATTGAACCAGGACATTTATTGGTCGAGTCGAGGATGCGAGGACGGCTGCATTGACCTTGGACCTCAGAAAACACAGTGGACCAACACCAGCAGATAACATGGCACCCAAACCATCACTGACTGTGGAAACTTTACACTGGACCTCAGCCAGCGTGGACTCTGTGCCTCTCCTCTCTTCCTCCAGACTCTGGGACCTTGGTTTCCAAAGGAAATGCAACATTGACTTTGATCAGAGAACATAACTTTGGAGCACTCAGCAGCAGTCCAGTCCTTTTTGTCTTTAGTCCAGACGAGACGCTTCTGACGCCGTCTCTTGTTCAAGAGCGGCTCGACACGAGGACTGCGACAGCTGAAACCCATGTCTGCATACGTCTGTGCTGGTGGTTCTTGAAGCTCTGACTCCAGCTGCAGTCCACTCTTTGTGAATCTCCCCCACATTTTTGAATGGCTTTTGTTCCACAATCCTCTTCAGGGTGCAGTTATCCCTATTGTTGTACACTTTTTCTACCACATCTTTTCCTTCCCTTCACCTCTCTATTAATGTGCTTGGACACAGAGCTCTGTGAACAGCCAGCCTCTTTAGCAATGACCTTTGTGTCTCGCCCTCCTTGTGCAAGGTGTCAAAGGTCGTCTTTTGGACAAATGTCAAGTGAGCAGTCTTCCCCATGATTGTGTAGCCTACAGAACTAGACTGAGAGACCATTTAAAGGCCTTTGCAGGTGTTTGGAGTTAATTAGCTGATTAGAGTGTGGCACCAGGTGTCTTCAATATTGAACCTTTTCACAATATTCTCATTTTCTGATACTGAATTTGGAGTTTTCATTAGTTGTCAGTTATAATCATCAAAATTAAAAGAAACAAACATTTGAAATATATCAGTCTGTGTGTAATGAATGAATATAATATACAAATATCACTTTTTGAATGGAATTACTGAAATAAATCAACTTTTTCATGACATTCTAATTTTAAGACCAGCACCTGTAGCCATCTTCAGATCCTCCATCCCACCTGCACCTGGATACAACACTGTCCACCCCCCACCCCCCCCCACCACAGTCTGTCACATGTGTCTTCGTCTCTCCTCCACACTCAGCACTGCCTCTCCTCAAGGCTGCTCGGTCCTCTACTGTACGCCCTCTATACGCCCAACCAACACCATCATCAAATATGTAGATGACATCACCGTGTTTGGGCTCATCTCTGATGGGGCTGAGACAGCAAAACTGTCCCATTGGTGCTCAGTGAACCACCTGACACTGAACATTTTACAAACCAAAGAACTTATTATAGACTTCAGGAAGCACCCGCAAGACCACACCCCCCCTGAAATAAATGATAAACATGTCACCACCTTCAGGTTTCCTGGCACCCCCCACCTCAGCTGGTCTTTCCTGGACCTAGAACACCAAGGCCCCAGTGAAGAAGGCTCAGCAGCATCATCGCTTCCTCTGCGTCCTCAGAAAAAACATCTGGACCAGAAGCTGCTGCTGACCTTCTATGGCTCCTCTGTGGAAAGTGTCCTGACGTACTGTCTGGGTGTGTGGTACATAAGCTCCACAGCTGAACACAGGAAAGCAGTGCAGAAGGATATCAGCACCGCCCAAAAGATCATCAGCTGCCCTCTGCCCCCCCCCCGGAGGTCATATCCAGAACCTGCTGCCTCAGGAGAATCAGTGACCCCTCACATCCTGCCCATAACGTGTTTGACCTGCTACCATCCAGACAGGTCAATTAAACCATTTATTTATTTATTTTATACTAACTATTTAATCAGTGCAGAGAACTAGACTTTGTCTGGAGTGGAGCATGCACAATTTCATTGTACCATGTACAGTGAAAATAAAGGGTTATTCTATTCTGTTCTATTCTATTCTATTGAGAAGAAGCAGAATAGAACAGAATAGCATCAGCGTGTTTGCTGGATAAGCACAAACTGAAACCTTCAGCTGGGTCTTTGATTCAGGACCTGCTCTATTTGAATCAAACAAACTGAGTCTCGCATTAGTTGGTAAACCTGATCGAGACATTCTTACCTCAATAAACTGCTGTTATCTTGATGTTTGTTGGCTTATTTCACAGAGGTCAGAGGTCATCTGTGGTGAAAATAATCAGCTCAGGCTTTGTTTCAGACTCCGTGCTGCTGGCAGACTCAGTCTGCTGGGAATGTCGGTTTTCCTCTGACCAGCACTGACCGAGGATTTTGTTTCCTAAACCTAACTGAGTAGATTTGGTGTTTAAACCTAAACAGCTGGCCTCATCACTGCTCCCACAGCTTCCACCTACGGCTCCAAGAAGCTGGCTGTTTAAGCTGGTGCAGAATATGGAGCAGGTCATCTGTTACTGGAGTCTCTATTTCTTTAGATTCATTTTTACATGTTTCTATAATATATTGAAGAAAAATCACAGGGATGGAACAAGTGCTGGCAGCAGTGCCCCTTCCAAAGGTTTTGGTCACAGCTGGAAATGCAGCAGCATGTTGAGATAATTCAGACTCAAAGAAACTGAGCACTGAGGAAGAGCTTCACTGGAGCTCTGCTGCTGTGACAGCAGCTCTGTGCTCCTCTGCTGCCTCCTAGTGTCTGTCTGTGTGCACTGCAGCGCTGCTGTTCTGATGCTGTCTGTAACACACTGACATCCTCACTGCAGCCTCTCGCTGCCCCCTCAGAAACCTACTGTGAGAAAGCCCGTCTTTGCCCACAGTCACAGTGTCACTCTTTCCACTCTGCCAGGTTTGCAGCATCGCAGCAGCACTGAGAAACGTTCTGCTGGAACCCTGAAGCACAGCCCTGCTTTAGCACTCACTTTATTTCTCATATGAAGACACAGACTGAAATGTTTCTCGTGTCAGACTATAGTTGTTGTAGTTCATTCTGGTTTCAGGAAAACTCTTCAGGTGGTGTTTCTGTGTGCAGAAATCAAACTGACTCCACTTTCATCCAAACTCTTTATTATAAAGCAGCTCATGGATCCTAAACACATCTTCCAGCTTCCAGAATTTTCCTGTTTGATGGAAGCATTCAGCCACAGTAACGCCACACTAACATGGAGATCCACCAGGACACAGCACAGCAACACTGAGGAACACACTCTGGATTATCATCATTCTGAGGTTCTGATGTTAGAAACACACCTGGGTCCTGTTCCAGAAAGCAGCTTCAAACATCTGCACATTAATTCTGAGGGTCCATCTGAGGGTCACCTCCTGCTGACCAGTCATTCCTTGGAAAACAGCATCACCATTCCTGTCATATCCATCAGTGGGATAGCAGGAGGCTCTGAAGTCTTTATCTGATGAGCATCAGTAATTAATTAGAATCCTTATTTTTTCCTGGTGGCTGCACACAGTTGTGTTACTGTGACAGGAAAGCAGAGCTCATGTTTCCTCGTGGAGTTTCTAGTCTGAATCCGTCTTTTAGGGCTGGGTGATATATTGAGTTTTATTGATATAAGATGAGACAGTTTCGTATATATCAATATAGTCTATGTGGCGCCCAAGAGTCTCTGCCTGCAGGTAAGAGAGCGCCGCCATACCTTAACTCCATAGCAGTGTTTGTACTGTAAGTCACGTGACCTTAATAGCAGAAGTGGGTCTTTTTTGTGTGCTTCCAGATGCCGCATTGAGCGGGTGGGTACGTTGTTGTGATATGTCAACGCATATGTCTATGGATTTATTGGCTGGCTGTTCATTTTCTCTTTCTATCTACAGCTGAATGTTAATAAAAGTGTCTGTGTGACATTTGTAGCTTTGACTCTGAAGGGCCTTTTTGTTTATACCTTTGGGAAGAAAAAATCTCTCTCTCTCTCTCTCTCTCTCTCTCTCTCTCTCTCTCTCTCTCTCTCTCTCTCTCTCTCTCTCTCTCTCTATAGATAGATAGATAGATATAGATATAGATATAGATATAGATATAGATAGATAGATAGATAGATAGATAGATAGATATAGATATATATAATCTCACCAGTTAAAAAATATTGAGATATTACTTTTTGTCCATATCGCCCAGCCCTACTGTCTGTACTCTCACACTGTTAAACAGCAGCGAGGCTGCAGCTGAAACAATCACACTCACAGTGTCTGAAAGCTCATTCAAAGGAATAATTAGAATGATTGACCTTCAGTCAGCTCTGAGTGAAAAATCCATCATCAGCAGAGCTCTGATGAAGCAGGTTAATAAAGAGCAGAGCCTCTGTTTGAATCCAGAAGAGTGAGGAATATCAGGAGGAAAGATCAGCATCGTCCACTCAGTCCTCAGTTACCCAACTCCAGTTCTCATGGATCCATAATAAAGCTAACAACAAACCTGCTTTGTGGAACACATCCCAGGCAGAACATCTCACTGAGGTTTAGTTAGCTGCTAGCAGAGGAAGAACAAGCTGCATCCTCATGTTTGTGAGCATCACAGAGATTCACTGAGGAGCTGAAACAAGCTGATCCACAAGCTTACATGATCCTGTCAGAGCGGAGAGCCGAGCTTCATACCAGCAACCAGCTGTCAGAGAGGCTCTTCATCCTTCAGCTCCTCCTCCTTCATTTGGACCACAGATTCCTATCCAGCTAGGAGAACAGTCTCTGACGTGCATATCTGAAGGGGTGAGCTGAGGAGGACACACGTAACAGCACATGATCCAGTTTGACACAGAAGGAGTGACGCTGTGATTCACACATGATTCAGAGATCAGAGATGTTATCAGAGAGACGCATGAAGAAGAAACGTGAGCCTGTAATTAGAGCCAATCAGAGCTGGAGCCTTCCAGCTGATCATCTCCAGCTTCATTTGCAGGATGTTACAGGTCGAAACATATTAATCAGTTTGTTATTGGAACACTTTATGATCACTAACAGCTTCCAGCATTGAAGTTGTTATTGAGTTGAACTCTGGGCTCAAACGTCTTGCTAAAGGGTCCAACCCTGCTACACACGACACTGACCAGTATATGTAGAATCTTGTTGGATTGTTTTACTGATCTCAGTGACTTCACTGATAAATTATATTTTATTATTTTACTGGTTGTCATCTTTTTGTCTGCAGTTGAGACTCCCAGGGTCTACTATTATTAGCCTATCTGAAACTATAACGTCTGTGTTGCAGACTGTTAGCAGTGTGTTTGTGTAAGCTGATGTTTGAATTTATATATCTTTTTATTATACACATGGAAGTGTGAGGCTTCTTCTTGCAGGTGGACTCGTAGGAGTCTCCTGACCTCCAGAGAGGGAGCAGACAGGGTCGGCTCATTCCATCCATTCGGTGCAGTTTTAAGGAACCTTTTTCAGATGAAAAAGGTTCCTTAAACTATTAAAAATAGACTGGTCAGGCTCAGGAGTTTGTGCTGTAATAGCTTTGTCCACATCTTTACTCTGCAAATGTATTTAAGACAGTTAAGAAAAGGCAAGTTCTATTTTTTTAAGTCAATTTTTTATATATATATATATATATATATGACAGAGAGAGCGAGAGAGACCACACACAGACCTCACTGCCTTCAGAGGTCAAAGTTCAGCTCTGAGTAAAACTCCTATTTCTCTGTTCCTGAGGTCAAATGAAGGATAAAGGAACTAAACCCCACCTGTGAACACCATCAGCATTTCCTTACTGAATCACACAGCAGAGTGACACACACACACACACACATTATAACACACTCAGATACCTTCAACAGCCTTAAACTCTTTATGTCTGCGATACAGCCTGACACCAACGACAGCAGCCACAAGAACCAGGAGAACCAGGAGAACTGAGAAAACTATGGGCCAGACTGGATGTTCTGTAATCAGCACAAACACAAACAACCACAATAAGTTGTTATGAATTCATGTCAGAGTTCACTTATATTCTAAACTTTGACAGCACTGACCTTTGACCTTCAGCTGTACTTCAGTCCGGCTCAGATCTCGTCCAAGCCTGCGGACGGTGCAGGTGTAGGTTCCACTGTCAGAGACTGTAGGGTTCCTCAGAGTGAGGCTGAGGTCTCCAGTCTGCAGAGCGTCGGCTCTCATTGATGTTCGGTTGGTGTAACGATCGTTTTGTTCATGCAAATCATCTCCGCTCTGCAGACGCACGTGGACCGTTGGGATCTTGAACTCTTGACAATCCCACACTGCTGCAGAGGAGCCACTGGAGACCGAAACTGGGACCTGACAGGGCAGCAGGACAGACTCCTTCCAGTTATACACCTCCACCCCTGAGGCATGCTGGGAAACTGAGGAGAGAAACATTAAAAAGGTGAGTACTTTGAATAGAGAAAATGCACACACACACGCACACTCAGGTTTTGGTGTGTTTTTCAGCCACTGGGAAGTTGTAGAGTTTGCAGGTCCAACAAACCTGATCTGAGTTCAGTCTGCTTTCATCATGGTGAGATCAGCATCAATGGAGCTCTGATTCACCATGGCAACGGGTAAACAAAGAGTGGAGTCCTGTACGATGAAGCAGGTTCAGCATATCCAGGATCTCTTTTCCTCTCTGGCTTCTTTTATCTTCACGTTATCGATCAGGCTCAGAGGTCAGTTAAAGTTGGTTATCAACTCAGTACATCAATCCACCTTTTGTCAGTCTATGGAAGAGGCGGGGTTTGCAGCATGGGACCAATCACAATCGTGAACAGGTGTACCGGCAGCAGAGTGACTGATTTTACAAAGATAAAACTGTAACGTTATAAAAAATATGCAGAGCTTAGACACATACTGGAAACAGGAGGTATTCATGGTAGAAGAAAAGTGCTGTACAGCAGGGATCTACATCCTAATTATGCAAAACAAGCCAAGAGGCCAAGAAGGAGAAGTCCACACAGGAAGTGGGGTGTAGCAGTTACACTGTTCTCCCCTTTGAGGGGTGTGGTTGATGTGACCAATGAGAGCAAAGATACCTGAGGGTGTAGGAAACATTCAGAGCATGCAGTAGTTCCAAAGTGATGGGTGATGAGTGTGGTCGGGAAGACAAAAGGGATTCATTAGTGTCATGAGTGAATGAACAGAGCTGTCATGGACTTTCAGACAGATGCAGGACAGTGAAGCTCTGTGTCAGCACAGCTCCAGAGGAACGAGTGCTCACAGAGCCACAATTCATCCAGCAGGACACAAAGGAGCTCCACACAAACTGCTCCCATTGTTGTATCTGTGGAGGCAAACGCCTCCATTCACAGGAGAAAGTTTCTCAGACACCTACACACAGATGATGATGAAGATGATGAAGAATATGGACGTCCTGCACGTCCATATTAACACAGGAATCGACTCCAAGAGCTCCAAACTCGTCTCATCTTACCCCCTGTACCTGTGTCACGCTGACCACACACCTCAGTGAGAGCTCTGAGGACCGTCCCAAAGTAGATGGTCATCATCAGGAATGATGATCCAGCAGGTCTGAGAGCTTTCTGCTCTAAACTGTGAGCAGTGAGTGAGCTGCAGACACTTTAACACAAGGCTGCTAAAATCCACTCAGCCACACACACACAAACTTGTTACAGAGTAACAAATCCTGATTTACATCATGTCACACACAGAGCACACACACACTGACAATCACTCTGTGTGTGTGTGTGTGTGTGTGTGTCTTTGTTTTCTCCTACCGTGCAGGAGGATCACTAACAGCAGCCTCAGCTTCATCATCCTCCTCGTCCTCAGAGTCCAGATAAAGAGTGGCTGAAGGAGCTGGTCCTCCTCCCAGCTGATCCTCTGCACAGGCAGACACCTTCAAAATAAAAGCTGCTCTGTGGCAGTCACGTCCTGCTCATGTGTTTCAGCCTGAGAGCTTCATGAGCAGCTTTAAAACACACGCTGGTCACTGAGGAAACAGAGTCACTGCAACAGGATCTCAGCCACCCGTGGAAGCGTCACACACTGCTAGATGTAATAAATGAGGCTCAGTGGAGTTGTGCTGTGTGTGAGCTGTTATTTTTCTGTGCTTATTATTTTGTCTCTGCCCCACAGTGCAGTGAGGATGTGTGTGGATTTTTTCCAGTTCTGCTCCTTTTGTAACTAATTATCAGCTCATGCGAATAACAAGAAACGACCTCTTTAGATGAAGCATTCATCAAGACCTTCAAAACCTGGCCAAGCCTTAAAGCTTCTGCCAGCCCCATGACCCTGCAAACACCTGAACCAACCTGCAGGCCTCTAAAGGGCATCCACACAGGAAGCAACGATACCAGTGATGTACTAACCAGAGACCATCAAAGGTCAATAAATGCAGCAATGCCAAGCAACCAAAGGTAATGCAAAGGGGGCGGGTCTCAAGCAACTACCTAAGGGTGTGAAGAACACTGCTGACTGATAAATGATGGTGTGGTAAACACATTAGAGGATTGCCTAATCAACAGCAACAAAGTAATGTGTGACCAACAAATCACTTTATGTGTGGGCGAGGCTTAAAACATTGAAAACCAACCCAGCTAAACAGCTGATGATGATGTCACTGATGTCAACTTCTTGTTTGTGTATGAAGATTTGAAGGTAAAAGTAAAAATAAAAATAAAGAATCCTATCATCTGTAAAAAACTTTATTGGAACATTTTTTTTACTCAAACATTTATTTTCTAGTTATTTCATTTATTGAATGAATTGATCACTTCCATTCCTGTGGCTTCTATAATATAAACTTCATATCTATACATAAATATATACATACAGTGTACTGAATCACTGAGCCTCTATTCAATCACTATAAGTAACTTTAAAATCTAAAGCAGAACCATAAAGGTTTGTCAGTCGGTGAATCGATGCATGTTGTGGATGCTCCACACGTCTCCGTTCAGGGCATTGGCGGCTCCCTGCAGCGTCCACGTGAACAGAGCCAGCTGCCGCCTGAAGCCGCTCTCATCGAAACGTCCGGGGTCAGAGGTCAGCAGGGCAAGGTGCTCAGTGAGGGCGCTCAGAGTGTGGTTGCCACGTCCGTGGATCACATGACGGAATGGTGCTTCAACTGCAGACACATACTGAGACAGGAAGTAATACTCCACCTGGGCAAAAGGGAAAAGATGCAGAACTGTTTGAAGAACTTGTACCTCCATGATGTCTGTTGTCGCACTGCTTGCTATAGTTGTGTTTTCGTTATGCAGGTGTTCCAGTACTGTTTAGAGTACTTATATGATACAGGTGTTGTAGTGCTGGTCACAGTATTTGTACCTTCATGATTCGGGTGTTTCAGTATTGTTTGGAGTACATGTACCTTCATGATGCAGGTGTTTCAGTATTGTTTGGAGTACTTGTACCTTCATGATGCGGGTGTTGTAGAAGCGTGCTGTGTTGGGCTCGTGCAGGTCACTGTAGTCGATGGCTCTCTGTAGTGTCTCTGCTGCTCGGCTGTAATCTCCACGGGCGCTGAAGACCCACTGAGGAGACAAACCTCTGGACTGAAGACACACACAGAGAAGTCACATTACAGCGATGGGTTTGAACACCTGTAAAAACACTCATACAGGTGAGCTACCTGTAGCTCAGCAGAGCGTCTGTTGAGCTGAGCACTGAACTGTAGCACTGTCTGGGCGTAGGAAGTGATGCGTAGTGGCAGGATGTGGTCGTGGGCCAATCGCAGCACTATCTCCCCCACCAACTCCCCTAGGCTCCGCCCAGTGACCCCCAAACGACCCCCCAGCACTTCCTGGAGGCGGGAGACACTGTCCAATGGCGTGTTCACGAATGGATATGCTCGCTCCTAAACACGACATGGATAACATGACACCATGTACCATGACAGTAAGTGTGTTTGCTGTATACATGCTGTAACAGGTACCTCAGTAAATCTGAGCTCCATGGCAGGAACTCCTGCAAACGCTGTGAAGCTGTACGCGCCGCTGTTCAGATACAGCGGCTTCAAACTGAGGAGAGGCAGCAGCAGAGTCTCAGTTAGATCTCATCACAGTAACGTCTGTTAATCTTTTATATTGAAGGTTGGTGTGTGTGTGTGTGTGTGTGTGTGTGTGTGTGTGTGTGTGTGTGTGTGTGTGTGTGTGTGTGTTCTCACATCCTCCAGCTGCCTCCCTCTCTCTCTGCCTGGCTGTAGATGGTCTGACCTGCATGTTTCGGATGCTCCACCTGAAACACACAAAGTCCTAATCAATAACAAGGCCTCTTTCTGTCCACTAGTTTAGTTTATGTGGATCATTATTCTTTTTATTCAGACTTCTAGGCCCTAGAGTCTCAGATTTAGTTGACTTTGCTCTGGTGTGTGAAAAACAATTTGTAGGTAAATTTAACCGTGGTGTGGTGACAGATTCATACCGTTACTCTTTTGCTTAACACGTTTGGGGGCTTATCTGAGACCATTCTCACTTCAGTGATCATAACCCTGCACACATGACGATCAACCAATTGTGTTATGCTTGAATCATAAAGTGTGACAAAAAGGGAGACAAATACCAACATTTGGTAAAGCAGGGGTTTTATTTTATATACTAAGTTAAAATCTTGATATATTGATAAAGGGTAAAAAAGGTAAACAAGAGCATGAGAGGCTCAAAAAGGTAATGCTTTGTATTAAACATCTGTAATAAACTTCAAAGCACTAGTTAACTAAAATTTAATAAATAGTTATTGAATTCATTCTCATGAAAATACTGGGATGTCAGTTATTGACATTCAGTCTAAGCTTGCAGCATCACAAATTTCAGCACCAGCAGACAGTCTGTGTCCTGATTCAAGCAGGAAGTGAAAGCAAATAACTGAAAAGAGCAAATGTGCTGCAAACAGGTGCCAACACAACCACTAGTTTATGATTTAAATCAGCACAACAGCAGCTGCCTACAAGTAGTGGCATTTACATTAACCATCCACATAATATTGATCTTCAATCAAATGAGGACTCCTACTGCTACCATTTTTGCTCAGTGCTATCCACAGTGAATTAGAATGTTTTCTGTATAAAAAATAGGTATGTTTGTATGTATATAATATGTAATGACGTATCATTGCTCTTATGTAAATTAGATTTTGCTATGTTAGGGTAAGAAAGGTCCAAACCTGCTTCCAGATTCTTTACTGTCTCTGAGAAATTCTGCAACTTTATGGGAAATGTTTTTTGGAATATAAATGAGTGTGTCATCTGCATAGCAGGCACACCAAGAACAACAGTGGACCATATACAGATCCCTGAGGGACTCCAAGTGTACAACAGCAAGAATAACATTTTGTTTTATAAAGATCTGATGGGAATGAGCTCCAGCCATTTTTGTCCTCAGACTGGACTATTCCTGAGACTCACACTCACCTGTCTGATGGCAGCATCCAGCAGGTCAACCAGGAGAGGACTGGTGTAGGCTGACAGGACATCATCACCTGACATTAAATAAAAAAAGATAAAACACTGTGATTGGTTAGCAAAGGAAGTGCTTCCTGATTCACTACAAGCTTTGTGTTACCCATGACTGCCTGATCCAGACTGAAGTAGGCCACAGCCTTCAGGTGAAGCATGGATAGGTAACCCTGCCAAACAGAGGTTAAAGGTCAGACAATTATTTTGATAGGCTGTGAAGTATTGTTTGGTTTGTGTTCTCTGTGGATGAACCTCAAGCCATTCGGTTGCTCCGACATTCCCAAAGTCTCCGGCATCCCAGCTGACAAACAGCAAACTGCGTCTTGGACTAAAACCTGAAAATAAATCAATCAGTTCAGACAAAAGAAAAATCAATACACACACCAAAGTAAGTTCAGCAGCCCCTGAGCATCATGCCAGCACTCACTACCTACAACACAGTAAACACACATATGTATCCAGGTGACTCTTACCCTTCTTCACCATGCCTGAGAAGGTTCGAGCCAGCTCCAGCAGGATTGCTGTTCCAACTCCAGACTTCACAGCTCCAGGTCCCAGAGAGTCCCTCTGAGCTCCCAGTATGATATACTGGTCTGACAGAGAGATACCACAGAGAGATAGTTTACCACTGTTGCACATTCACCTGTCCCTGTTTGTAGTTAGAGCGTACCTGGCTCCACCCGGCCTTCCAGTGATGAGAAGATGTTGTTGAGCAGGACAGGTGTCATGACGTTGTGTACCGACATCTGGATTCTGCGACCGTTGTTGAACTCTGGACCAACTACGCAACGCACGTATGGCAGCCGACCCTGCCAGGACCGGGGACAGGACAGACCTGACAGCTGGCTGAGACACAGAGCAATGCTGTGAGGTCACAGTCACACCTGGGCAAGTCATCTGAGGGCATGGGGCTTACCTGAGCAGCTTGGCGGCAATGGTGGCAGTAATTGGCAAGGCTGGAATGAGTGGCAGACCGGAGGACGGAATCTGTGGGAACTGAGTATGATTGAAAGAGGGAAAGCCAGGGGTGAAGGGGTCACCTGACCCTAGGTGGACCTGTGATTGGACAGCAGCGTGGAGATGAGGATGATTGTTGGTCAGAAGTAAAGAGACATGGATAATGAAAATGTGTGTGTGTGTGTGCGTGCGTGCGTTACATGCTCAGACACAGCAGTGTGTGTGTTCAGTCCAAGACGGCGAGGGTCCTGGGGCACGTCCGCAGGGTCAGGGTAGATCAAAGCTCCGCTCGCCCCATTCTTCTCAGCCAACCAGACCTTCTCAGCAAAACTGACCCCGCCCCCAACACGCATCACCACCACGCAGCCAACCGCAGACACCCCCTCACGCTTCAGCCAATTAAAATCCTCCGGTCGTCCATAGTTGGCATAGACCACACCCCCCTGCAAAGAGACAGGTACAGGTAAAGGTAGCAGGGACTGTGATTACCATGGTGTTGGATGCTTCCTGTCTGTTTGCCTCACCGTGGCATTTCCTGTGGCGCTGTATGGGCAGAAGTCAGACGGGTTCAGAGGAATCTGCTCTGAGACGAGACCTGCAGCGTCCACCAGGCTCAGGGAGCTCCTCTGAGACCTGAGCACACACACAAATACAGGAGTGTAGTGCCCTCTGGTGGCTGAACAAGAACACTTGTAAATGTTTAATTTTACATGGTATGAAAAACATGTCTTTTTATGACCTGTGTGTTGATGTGGAATTTGTTTGTGTCTTTAAATCCTGGTTTTTATTATAGAGATGTATTCACTGCATTCATTCTGATGGAGTTTCTGCTTTGCAGTCATTTCAGAAGCTCATGAACAACATATCCTAACACGATTTTGAACAGTGCAGCTAAAGTGCTTAAAGTATGACTGCAGTCAGGCTTTAGTGCTATTCTTCACACAGCTTCAAAATACACCAGGAGTGTTTGAGAAACTGAGCATTCAGCTCTTACAGTCTTTTACTGTTTGTCCATCTACAGGGGTGGTTGTAGCTCAGGAGGAAGAGGAGGTCACCTACTAATCGGAAGGTTGGCAGATCGATTCCTGCCTTAATGCCAAAGTATCCTTGGGCAAGATACTGAACCCCAAGTTGCTCTCTCTGATGGAACTGTTGGAGTGTGAATGGGTGAATGAGGCATGTTGTGTAGAGCTCTGTGAGTCCTCAACATAAAGCATTTAAAGCTGCTGTTAGGTGCTTCTGGGACATGCTGCTGTACATTTGGTCGACTTCTGATCATCAATAACATCTGGTCTGGACTATTGTAATTCATTATTATCAGGCTGTCCTAAAAGCTCCCTGAAAAGCCTTCAGCTGATCCAAAATGCTGCAGCTAGAGTCCTGACAGGGACTAGAAAGAGAGAGCAGATTTCTCCCATATTGGCTTCTCTTCATTGGCTCCCTGTTAAATCTAGAATAGAATTTAAAATCCTTCTCCTCACCTACAAGGTCTTGAATAATCAGGCCCCATCTTATCTCAAAGACCTCATGTCATCATATTAGGAAATCAGAGAGTGAACACCAATCATAATACAGTAACTGATATTTTTAAAACCTTTCAGCTTCAGCTAGGAAACAGCTGATGCAGCAGAAATGACTCTTTACTTTTAGACAGACAGTCTGCAGCGTATATCAGTTAAAGGGCACATATCAGGCTTTTAAATCCTTCCTTTTCATATATAAATCATTCATTGTGGTCTATATAAAGTAGAACTGCAGTGCTTTGGTCTGAATTCATCGTTATTGGAGCTCCACAGACCCCTCATTTACACCTGTTCTGACCCCCGTCTCAGAGCAGCTCGTTTTGGTGCGGTCTCTTTAAAAGACATTTCACGCCCCGTCCCCCTCCAGGTCACAGAGCGTTCCACTCCACCCCGTTCGGCCATTTTTGTAGTTTGATAGCAGCGATACGATTATCTACCAGCAGAGAAACAGGAACTTTGAAGAGGCTCTGATGCCGGGGGGGGGGGGCGATGTAAGGAATCGTGTGGGTTAATACACCCAACAACTGAACATTTGGACTTGTCTACTTGCAACTTCAGCATAACTGAACTTGGACTACAAAATCACTGTGAGAAAAAAATGGCGGATTGACGAGATTGGTTAGTTGGAAGTCCATGACCTTGTTTAGCAGTTCCACAGCAAATACTGTGACATAAGAGGAAAGAAAAGGTAACAGGGAACCGAGAAAACTGAACAGACTGAAAATTATGACCCCAAAAGAATATAAAGATATCTACGCAGCACCGGGACAGAATGCATTTAAATTTCCTGAACTGCTACACACTGAAAGTACACAACTAAATGTTTTTAAAGGCTAAAACAGTGGATTTTGCATGATATGTCTCCTTTAACCACAATGGCTGTTAACAACCACAAAACAACTGGTTTTAGTTACAGGAGAGTTCAGTGACTGCAGGCTGTAAACAAACTGCATTAGGAGTTAAAGTTTAACCACAGGTTCAACAGCATCACTGCTGAATCAACAAGCTGCAGTCACACAAACATCTCTGAGCACAACATCAAATCACAAAGAGTGTCAGTCACAAAAGTTTCTGTTTCCTCTTTGGAAAACCTGGAGATTTTTCTTTGACTCCATCAGCTGCTGATTTAATATCACTGAGTTTAAATGTAATTATTACATTTCCTTAAGTTTGAATGTGGGTAATTGAGATAATTGAGACTGAGCCTGATATGAAATGTAAGCAAAGTGTTGGCCCTCTTCCTGTGTTGGATGTGGGCGGGGCTTCTCTGGCTCGTACCTGTCGGGGAACTGCAGCGTGGCGTACAGGGACTCGGTCCACGTGTGGTCCATCTGCAGCTGCCTGAAGCGCTGCAGGATCTCTGAGGCCAAAGCCGTACCCTCTGAGGAGCCCGGAGGATGAACCGCCCTGCTCACTTGACTGACCACACGCACACACACACACACACACACACCTGTAAGCCTGTAAAGGTAGCTCAGTCTACATGTTTATTAATTATATAGGATCTGATGCTGCAGTGCTGCCTGGGTCTCCTTCTGTGCATCCTAGTTTATAACCTTCTGAGCTAAACCATCTTAAACCTGCATTCTTTCTACTGTCCTGCAGGGGGCGACTAATCTAAAGTGTGATTGGATAGAAGTCTATGAGAAAATGAGGCTCCTGCTCAGCTGATCTGAGCTCAGTAAACTCTTTCCTGATGAGTTGATGGTCTCAGTCTCTGATTGACTAGAACATGAAGTTCATGATGATGGTCCCATCAGAGCCACAGAGGAGCAGGAAGCAGTGTGATGGATACGTTATTACTGTATTCCAGCGCTCGCTCATCACGTTGGGTTTTAAAAGGCTAAGTTATTGATGGGGAAAATGATCAGTTTGAAAACAGGTGACATCACAGTGTCCAACTTTAATAAAAAATCTTCTGTAATGTCTTTAATCTCCCGATGACGCCTCAGTTTTACCTGCTGACCCTTTAAACAACCAGTAAACTGTAAAGTTTCTATTTGTAAAGTATGTACAGCTGAAAAATAAAACTACAGTACTTCTCTCACAAATACTGTACAAGAACTCTACTTGTACTTGTACTGAAAAGTGAACAGTACCTGACTGTGTTGTGGATGTCTTCATCCTGCAGCAGTTTCCTCATCATCACCCTCAGCTCTCCCAGGTAAAGCCCCACCCCTCCTTCTGCAGGTGCTTTAGCTCCACCCCCCTGCTGCACCTGCCCTTGCTTCACTTGTGAGCAGTGGTACCGCCCACTGAAAATGGCATAGGCCAATAGGAACGCTGAGAGAGAGAATCCATGCTCACTTTAGTCACATGATCAAGCTAATCAGTTAAAATGATTGGCGTTTGTTTACCAGCAGCGAACACGATGACTCCGCCCACAAACAGCAGCACACAGCCTCTCCGGTATCCATGGCGATACCTCAGCACCAGAGCTGTGAGGTCACTGAAAGGTCCCGCTTCCTCCCCGTCCTCTGATATCGCCAGCCTTAGCTCCACCCCCTGAACTCTCACCTCCTCCTCTTCATCATCATCAGACACTGAGTGCTGGAGGGACATGGAGAAAGCCTTTGGCGAGAAAGATATAACCATGGAAACAGGGGAAAGGAGGCGGGGCTTGTCTCACCTGTGTCATGTTGGTCATCATGGTGTCAGTGCTGCTCTGCAGAGAAACCAAAAAACACACCAAAAACCTCAACAGCAAAAACTATCCAGATACACCTTCATTCTTATTAGATCCCATTCCTGCTAGACTGCTCAACTGATTAATGCTTCAATCTTAATTATGATCACTCTGTCTTTATTAGGTGGTGATGTACCACGGGCCTTCAGGTGGCTGTAATTAAACAGCATTAGTGAAGGTTACAAACTCAGTAACACATCAGTCACCTGTTTCAAACACATGAGCAGGCTAAACTGTGAGCCATAGTGATGTTCGATCCCATCAACAGTGCACTGCTGTGGATTATGGAGCAGGACTATCTCCTCTCCTTTCATAAAGCGTGGTCTGGTGACTCCACTGATAAAGGAGGTCATAAAGGAAGCATAGAAGCTCCTTTCCTTAGTGTTTAATTCCTCCAGCTCTGAATGTGGCTGCAGACTTCCATTAGACCACAACCCAGCACACCAGCACTCACACACTGATCTGTTCTAATGTTAAACTGAGAATGTTAAACATCAGGCAGTGGGGGCACCACAGCCCTGAGTGGACCCCCGTGTTCTTCATCGTGAAGCTGAGCCTGATGGAGTCTTCAGCCGACACACAACAGAACCACAAACACACTCAGGAGTTTCTCACCTTCACCTCAGACTCTTCATTTGGACTCCGCTGGTCTCAGATCAGGATCCAGAGCTTCATCGTGGATTCTCTGACAGGGTCAGGGTGAGCTCAGAGCTTTTTACTCTTCAGCCTGCTGTGATTGGCTGCTGACAGGGGTCAGAGGTCAGCGTGTGCTGTCTGTTTGATCTGCTTAACTTTATTAACAGCTAAGTAAACACAGCCACACACTGAAGAGCGAAAACACTGCCCCCCCCCCGCCCCATTTAACCACATTTGAAAGAAGACCCTGATCACATGACTGAAAACTGGATTTACTGAGAAGAATCAGGAAGCAAAAATCCAAAAACAACAGGGGGACGACAGTCCGACCCTCAGAGTCTGGGTTCATCTGCCTGCATCCATTCGTGTGCTCACTGTGTGTGTGTGTGTGTGTGTGTGTGTAACACTGGAAAGTCCCACACAGACAAAGACTCACAAAGCTCCGCCCATCCAGGCTTACCTCCAAACAAACCAATCACAGACTCTGTTTCCCAGCACACACCTGGGTTTCTTCCAGCTCAGCTCCATCCTGGAAGCAGCTCAGCTGGATGGGAAGAACTTTTGGACCTGAGTGTCTGGATCCAGTTTAGAGAAACAGCAAGCTCACAGCAGCAGCTGCTCCTGCTTCCAGCTGACAAACAGAAGCAGAACCAGGATCAGGATCAGCTACTGGGAGCCAGGATCAGTCCTGGGTACAAGAAGAAGACAAGGAGAGATGAAGTAATGAAGCTTAGGCATAAGTTCAAGCTCATCCACATTCGTTCCCAGGTGTTTGGCCTCTTCTCACCTCCACTTTCCCACGCTGTCAAATTCAGTTATGACCTCATCTCTTCTAGTCCAATCATTTTTCTTGAGCCAATCCTTCGCTGAGCGTGCTTTTAATATCACTGCTTAGCTGTCATTCTCCATCCCAGGTTCATTTGTGCAACACACCACCTCCCCTTTCACCACCTAAGAGGTCCTTCCAAGCCTCCATCTTTGTCTCCACCACCACCAACGTCTTGACTCTGGGGGGGGGGTTCTACCTAATTCCTCTCTCTACTGGGATTCCTTCAGCTTCAATGAGCCATCAGAGTCTAATCACCATATCAGCCATTTGCATTATCAATAAATTATCAATTCAATTTCTCCTAATGATCTCTCCTCATTGAACTGACAGCTCTCCATGAAAACAGGAGTGACTGGTTTAAACTAAGGTCCTGGACAAAGAGTCTGTACTGGTTTAAAGAACAACTCCATACTGGTTTCAGAGCCATTTGTCCTGGAATGTGGAAAGTTATTTTCTGGTGTGTTTGTTGCATCAGAGATGACACCCAAGATTGTTGGTTTGAGTAACGTATATTTTTTGTATGTTTTTTTCTTCTTTTTTTTTCCAGGTGTAGCTGCTGATGAAGTGTTGTGGTTTTTACTTGTGCTCTGTCCTCTCTGTCCTCTCACCTTTTTCTAATTTTTCTGCCTGTCAGCTCCAGCACTGCTACAATACATACACATTTATGTGAAAAATAACATGAGGAAGTATCCAGCATGGTGGCGTGGTGGTTAGCACTACTGCCTCACAACTAGAATGACATCTAGAAGCCTGGGTTTGAGTCCACCTTGACCTCTCTGTGTGGGGTTTGCATGTTCTCCCTGTGTCTGTGTGGGTTTCCTCCCACAGTCCAAAGACATGCACTTACTGGGGTTAGGTTAATTGGTCATGCTGAATTGTCCATTGTCCATAGATGTGAATGTGAGTGTGGATGTTCTCTGTCTCTTTGTGTTGGCCCTGCGACAGGCTGGTGACCTGTACAGGTGTACCCTGCCTCTCGCAAATGTGGGGGGCCTCAGAAGTCCCCCCCAGTCCAAGGAAGCCCAAATATATATATATATATATATATATATATATATATATATATATATATATATATATATATATATATATATATATATATATATATATATATATATATATATATATGTGTGTGTGTGTATAGGAGGAAACAGAAGAAGGTGGTGAGTGTTGGCAGGTGGCATGAATTTTGTTTGCTGAATTGGTTTTTGATACTTTCTTTGGTTACAGACTACGAGCCTGAATTACGGATGGCAGTTGGCATCAAGTGGACTGTGAATGGATGGGAGACGGCAGATGGACCTGGTGGTGAGCCTCCAGAGATAGAGTTGGCTAGTGGGAAGGATGATGGTTGGAACACTGCAAGTAGTGGTAGGAAATGTAGGAGGCATAGGCTGCAAAGTGCATCTCTAAGTACAGTTGAATCTGATAATGATCAAGGTACCCTTGCATCAGGGATGCAGAATGGAGGGCTGTAAGGTGATAATCAAGCCGAGTTGAGAATGTGCTTCATTCAGGGAGTGGAGCCTGATATTGCTCACCAAAGCAATCGATAAACTGGTAGAAATCAAAAGTGCTAGAATACTACTAAGTGGGGTGCTGTTAATTTACTGCAAGGACAGCACACAAGAGGGTAAGGCTATTAGGTTGAATAAAGCTGAAGGTAAAAAGGTGACAGACACATTGATTGAGGCCAAAAAGAGTACGTGTGGAGTTATCTCTGGAATACCTATAACTGCTACACCTGAGCAGGTTAAAGAAAATGTAGTAGGGGCTAAGGTGATTGAGGCAAGTGTGATGAAAATTTTGACTTTAACCTTTTATATGTTGTTCATTTATAGAGTGTGTGACCATGAAGTGACCTGTAGGCTGTAAAAACTGTCCAGATGACCATTCCCTTATCTGTAACCTACACACAGCCTTCCTCTCTCAGGACCCTCTGTGTTAACAGGGTCCCATTTATTAGTTTTATTGTCCTTCTGGTTAGTCTCTCTTTATGCAGGAACATGTAACTGGGAGAGGTTCTCCTCTTCTTTATGGTGGGTTAAGGAGGGGGAGAACAGGGGGATGTAAAAGGGTATTAGTACTTTGTGTTTCTGTGGAAGATTCAGAACTCACTTACATACATCTCAGTGTGTGGGTGACTTCTCCTCATACGAGTAATAAACCATGTAAAGGAATCTTGTCTCTGTCATTTGATAAATACATTTCCATAACACAAGGCGTTTCAAAACTACAAGAGATGGAGAGAAGTGTGACAGTTTAGCTGTAATGCTGAAGTTTGAGGAGGACAGGGTGCCATCTAAAGTTTACACTGGACATATGAGTCATGCTGTTAGGACTTGTATTCCCCACCCTTGAGGTGTTTTAAAAGTAGGGGCATATTGCTGCTGTGTGTATGGGGATGTGCGAGATATGTGTGTGTGGGTGGTGGGGGCATGACTGTGGGAAATGAGAAGTGGGAGTGAAGTTAAAATGTTATGTCCGTGTTATGATCTAGTTTGTTAGTGTCACGGGAACCAGTGAAGCTTGTCGATTTAATTTCAGCAGTGACGTATCGCGTGACCGAGACACGCATCTTGACACACAAGAGAAAGTCACTGACAGATGTAACAGAGGGAATCCGCCCATTTTCCAAAATAAAACATTGTTCAGACTCAGATAAGAAGTCAAATGGAAATAATGTAGGGTACTTATTCTTTACATGTGGCCTGGTACCAAATGACCCACCGACCGGTACTGGTCCGGGGTCGGGGACCTCTTATCTAGATCAAGGATTAGGCAAATCTCTGTATGCAGATGACGGAGCACTCTGGATCAGGGGCTGGAATCTCACCTATATACAACAGAAAATGTAAAGAGCAATGGTCAAATACATGCAGATTCAACCTTTCAGTGGCTAACACTCGAATAATATGTTTCTCTAAGTGGCATTAGCCACTGTCTTTAAAGCTATATGGCCAAATGCTCGAACAGGTTAATAAGTCAGATTTTTAGGATTTCTGTTTGATGAGAAGCTCACTTGGAGACCCTATATAGACAAAATTATAGCGAAATGTAAGAAAATTAACAATCTTTTGCTTTGTCTATCAGGTTGGACTTGGGGGCAGCTAGGGTTACTTGGAGAAGCGGCATACAGATAAGGTCATAACATTTACAGATGGGTCAAAAGATCTGGGGTCTGGGCGCACCGGTGTCGCAGCCTTCATCCCACAACTTGGAATTTCTATTAAGAAAAGATCAACAGATTATCTGTCAGTACATACTGTAGAACTGGTGGCCATAATGCTGGGCTTACAGCAGGCAGAAGGAAACAATCAGGAAGATGTACCTATTGCATCTGATAGCTTGTCAGCTCTAATAAGTATTAGATCTGGGAATTTGTGTAGATTAGATGTTGTATATGAGATATATTATATTAAAGCTTGTGGAATAGGGGTGTAAGGTGGGTTTTCTTTGGGTTCTAGCCTGTAGGTGTGGAAGGGAATGAGGATGTGGATATACTAGCAAAGCAGTGATTGAAAGTGCAATCAGCTGAGCTGAATAAAGCTGAAGTCAAGAGCATTATTAATAGTCAAGTCCAGAAAATATGGCAGGAGCACTGGGACATCTGGGACACAGGAAGGCATCTTTATAATACCTTTACAATGGTCATGGGAAGAGAGTGGGTAGGAACCCAAATGGACAGTGTGTGCACTGCACTGAACCTGAACCAGTTCAGCATGTGTTGATAGTGTGTCGGGCCAATGACCTGGACACTATCAAGGAATCGATGGAAACCTGTAAACAGATCAAGATTACTTTCACATTAGAGAACCTTCCTGAAAAGTGGCTGTCGCACGTTTATGGTCATTTGATGAATTTTGTGAGCAGAACGGGCTGAATAGACAGAATATAAGAGGTTTTTTTTCTTCCTGAGCTACACTCCAGTCCAGTAGGTGGCGGTAATGCGCCTCTAAGCTGTTTGAAAACTGCCAGTAAAACCCCAAGAACAAGAACAAACCCTCGCTTATCAACGGTCACGTGATGTGGATGTTTTGAACATATATATATAGGTAGACTCGTTGACTGGGTTGGCCCGCTGAGGACGTAACTGTGTGTCCGCCATATTGGTGGAGGCAAAGCTGCGCTGTGAGCTAATACAAGTGAATGGACTGAACTTCATAAAGCGCCTTTCTACAAAGTTATTTAAGTTAATGCGTTCATTGACACATTCAAATATGCACTAATATACACTGGGAAACTGTTAGGCACAAATAAATAATTTTGTTTTTGTTGGGGATTATTTTTTACTCAGTGAATAAAGGACAAATGCTTAAAGATAAACTCCAGTAAATTAATTAATAAACAGTGGATCAACCAAATAATAAACAATTAAATAATACATTAGACAGAGAGCAACAGATCAGAAAGTTCTAGACTAACTTCTCTGTTTCAGAGCATCTTATCTCGAGGTCCGGCCACTGAACGTACAATTAGAACATCACCAACGTCACCATGTTCTGTTATTAATCTGGACAAGATTTCTCTGTATTGATTAAATTAGAACATCAGGAAGAAGATGTGCCTATGACTGAGAGGAATCTGGGTCATGAAAAACCAGCTGGAACAAGACTGAATGACGAAGGTCAACTCATAGCGCCCAGAGATTGTTTATGCTTAGATAACAGGAGTATAAAAATGTTTTGGTTAGACAGGAACACTCAGAGAGAGAGAGAGCACTCTCTTACTCTGAGTCCCCACATGGCCATGTTTTCTGATTCTTTAATACATTAAATTAATCACTTTTTAATGTAAGTGTTTCAGGTGTCTTCCTTCATAAAAAACCTGTTTAGCTGTCATTTTCAAAATGTTAAAATGGCCAAATACAATCAAAAACAATTCTTCAGTCTTACCTGTGAAAGGTAATCCCACGTGATCCCGTTTTGACTGTAAAATGGTTCGAACAACTCCACACAGCACCAGAGTGCAGCATCTCTCTCATGTTACGTTGGCCGCTTTCCCCCCCTCCATTATTGGAGGGGGGGAAAGCGGCGACGTTGACGTACGAGTCAGCGCTCAATGCGGCGTCTACGTATATATGTCTGTGTTTTTGAGCCGCACTTCGGAGCAGAGTTTCGGAACACCTGCGCTTCAGAAGCGCCAGCATAGAGCGTCCCATGGCTTAGATGGAGTGTGAGACTTTGTGCCGGTTTTAGTTTTTTTTTTAAAGGAGGATGAAGATGTTGGCGGAGTTCTTGCTCCTCGTGAAGGGTAAGAAATGATGAACTCTGTTTAACCTGCAGCAGTCTCAGTCCTCTGCGCGTCACTCAGGTGCAGCTCGCTCCTTCACGCAGTGGCGGAAAATAGCGATTTAATGATGTGTGACTATTTGTAATAGTGTGAGGGATGGTTCGAAACAGACCCGGACTCGAAATAATAAACTGTTGTCAAAGATTGGGTACTTTGGGCATTTCATAGTAAAACGTGTGTCGTAAACTTGCTTTTCAGGAGCCGCTACCGACAAACCAAGAAACAAACCTTGTGAATATTTCGTCTATTTGTTATTGGAGAGAGTTCTGCTCTGCTTTTTTGGAAGTGCTTCTTTCACTTTCCTCGTCCGCCATTGCGCAGCAAAGATCCAGGATCAGCTAATCGCGCTGCAGCTGGTGTTGTGCCCAAAAGTGGTCGCCTGCCAGAATATGATTGCGATCCGGAAGAGCGCCTTAAAGCTGCAGCGCCTATCTTACCCTGCCGTACATAGTTAACCCACTAGTTCACTATATTAAAAAAGTATTATTAATCAATGAATAGGAAGGAGGCGTACAAGCCACGGACTTTGAATTTTATGAATGGAACTCTGAAAATGAACTGGCTAAAATCATTTATAAACGCTTATATTCTTTGGTAGCACATCCCCAGAGAAATCTTTAAAAATTTGGGTGGTATTGAATTTTTACTTAAATGTGATTTCTTAATCCAGAGACTCCCTATTAAATTATCTCTTTTTCACCAGCAGGTCCTTTTGTACTGGAAACATCTCTATAATCATAATTTCACCCCTCATAATACTCCGATAGGCAATGACAAATATGTTGTTGTCAGGAGCAGATCGATGTGCAGCAAGGAATGGCTGGATAAAGATGTTTGGTCACCAGTTCATTTAGTTGATAATACTGGCTGTATTTTATCCTGCAATGAATTTTGCCTTAAATAGAGTGATTTCTATAATGCTAAGACATTTAGAACCACAACCAAAGCAATTCCTGATTTGGTTTGGGGTTTAATTAGAGGATCCCTAACAGCCCCCACTCCTGTCTCTCTCCTCAGCTTCCATTAATTTTAATTGGGGCTGTGACTTCACTGAAATCTCACTCCACAACAGAACACTTAGAAACTTATTCATATTTTTACACCCTATTCAATTTTATAAGAATCCAGTCTCTCAAATATTTCACAAAAGCACAATTCATACTTGAAGAACTAAATATTTAGAATTTCCTATTGCACCAAAGAAATTCATTTTAAGATATTGAATGAAGTTTATCCTTCCAGTGATTTGTTGCACCAGCAGTTTGGCTTTGAAACCAACTGTTGTGTATTTTGTGTCAATGATTTTGAATCTACTGACCATCTGTTTTTACACTGTATGTTTTCTGAATCTTTGTAGTTTGATATGTATGACTAGTTCTACCTAAAAGTGCCTCAACTAGAAAAATTCTCTCAAAAGGATATCTTATATGGACTTATTATTAAGAATGAAAAAGATGGCTGTGAGTGAACATTATTCTGATTCTAGGGAAAACATATTTACACAAATCCAACTTTATGAAAGTAACCCACTAGTCCTCGGCCTCCTTCCTTACGATTAGCATACAGCAGGGATCCTCAAATTCAGGCCTCGAGGGCCGGTGGCCTGCAGCTTTTAGATGTGTAAATGTTTCAACACATCTGAATCAAATGGCTGATTGACCTCCTCAGTATGCAGTCAAGTTCTCCAGAGTCCTGCTAATAACTTCTATATTTGACTCAGGTGTGTTGAAGCAGAGACGCATCTAAAAGTTGCAGGACACCGGTCCTCGATGCCTGGATTTGATGATCCCTGGCGTACAGTCTCAGGGTGCTGGATTTGGGGTGAAACCCTCCATGCATGGTAAGGAGCGTTCTTGTCTTGACATCAGTGGCTTCGATCTCTTCCTTTGGCCAGCTTATTATCCCAGCAGGGTATCTGACAACTGGCAGGGCGTAGGTGTTGTTAGCCCAGATCTTGTTCTTCCCATTCAGCTGACTCTTCAGGACTTGCCTTACTCTCTGCAGGTACTTGGAGGCTGCAGCTTTCCTAGCGGCCTCTTCATGGTTCTCATTTGCCTGTGGGATTCCAAGGTACTTGTATCGGTCCTCAATTTCTGCAATGTTGCCTTCTGGTAGTGTAATCCCCTCAGTTCTGGCTACTTTTCCTCTCTTAGTTAACATCCGACTACACTTCTCCAGTCTGAATGACATTCCGATATCATTGCTGTAGATCCTGGTGGTGTGGATCAGTGAATCAACATCTTGTTCACTCTTAATATACAGCTTGATGTCATCCATGTAAAGGAGGTGGCTGATGTTTGCGCCATTCTGTAGTCGGTATCCGTAGCCAGTCTTGTTGATGATCTTGCTGAGGGGATTCAGGCCTATGCAGAACGGCAGTGGGGACAGGGCATCTCCTTGGGAAATCCTGCACTTGATGTTGACTTCTGCGATGGGCTTGAAGTTGGCCTCTAGGGTTGTTCTCCACATTCCCACTGAGTTCTTGATGAAGGCTCCTAGGCTCCTGTTGACCTTGTATCCACAGGTTTCTGAAGGAGCATACGTAGGCTGCCATGACAGACTGCTACTTCCGCTGTGCGGTTTTATACTTCCGGTTACCCAAAGTCAGAGCCAGAGTTAATGACAAAATTCGGTTACTTTGTGCTGTAACAGGCAGCTCTATTAGTTGGAACATGAGCTCGGATTCAACTTGTGCTGTTGTCGGTTGTCACTACATCAGTCTGTACATTTTTTCAAATTATTTTATTCTGTAAATTTGTTCTTTTTCCCCCAAATTATACTACCCAGTTGCACATCCTATTACCGTATTTTTTTCCGTATTCATGTTTTAAGTTTTCCTTTAAATGTACAGCTTTATATTTTTTTACGTTATTTTATTTATAGTGTGACACTACAGCATACAGCCTACACAAAGCTTAAACAATACGTGCCTTCATGTAAACACGTACAGTGCCTTGCGAAAGTATTCGGCCCCCTTGAACTTTTCAAAATTTTGCCACATTTCAGGCTTCAAACATAAAGATATAAAATTTTAATTTTTTGTGAAGAATCAACAAGTGGGACACAATCATGAAGTGGAATGAAATTTATTGGATGTGTCAAACTTTTTTAACAAATAAAAAACTGAAAAGTGGGGCGTGCAATATTATTCGGCCCCTTTACTTTCAGTGCAGCAAACTCACTCCAGAAGCTCAGTGAGGATCTCTGAATGATCCAATGTTGTCCCAAATGACTGATGATGATAAATAGAATCCACCTGTGTGTAATCAAGTCTCCGTATAAATGCACCTGCTCTGTGATAGTCTCAGGGTTCTGTTCAAAGCGCAGAGAGCATCATGAAGACCAAGGAACACACCAGGCAGGTCCGAGATACTGTTGTGGAGAAGTTCAAAGCCGGATTTGGATACAAAAAGATTTCCCAAGCTTTAAACATCTCAAGGAGCACTGTGCAAGCAATCATATTGAAATGGAAGGAGTATCAGACCACTGCAAATCTACCAAGACCTGGCCGTCCCTCTAAACTTTCATCTCAAACAAGGAGAAGACTGATCAGAGATGCAGCCAAGAGGCCCATGATCACTCTGGATGAACTGCAGAGCTCTACAGCTGTGGTGGGAGAGTCTGTCCATAGGACAACAATCAGTCGTACACTGCACAAATCTGGCCTTTATGGAAGAGTGGCAAGAAGAAAGCCATTTCTCAAAGATATCCATAAAAAGTCTTGTTTAAAGTTTGCCACAAGCCACCTGGGAGACACACCAAACATGTGGAAGAAGGTGCTCTGGTCAGATGAAACCAAAATCGAAGTGTTTGGCCACAATGCAAAACGATATGTTTGGCGTAAAAGCAACACAGCTCATCACCCTGAACACACCATCCCCACTGTCAAACATGGTGGTGGCAGCATCATGGTTTGGGCCTGCTTTTCTTTAGGAGGGACAGGGACGATGGTCAAAATTGATGGGAAGATGGATGGGGCCAAATACAGGACCATTCTGGAAGAAAACCTGTTGGGAGTCTGCAAGAGACCTGAGACTGGGATGGAGATTTATCTTCCAACAACACAATGATCCAAAACATGAAGCCAAATCTACAATGGAATGGTTCACAAATAAATGTATCCAGGTGTTGGAATGGCCAAGTCAAAGTCCAGACCTGAATCCAATCGAGAATCTGTGGAAAGAGCTGAAGACTGCTGTTCACAAACGCTCTCCATCCAATCTCACTGAGCTCGAGCTGTTTTACAAGGAAGAATGGGCAAGAATTTCAGTCTCTCCATGTGCAAAACTGATAGAGACATACCCCAAGCAACTTGCAGCTGTAATTCCAGCAAAAGGTGGCACTACAAAGTCTTAACTTAAGGGGGCCGAATAATATTGCACACCCCACTTTTCAGTTTTTTATTTGTTAAAAAAGTTTGACACACCCAATAAATTTCATTCCACTTCACGATTGTGTCCCGCTTGTTGTTGACCCATGCTAAGCGCTTAGCTTGGCCGATGCTCTGGCTCGGCTCTACAGCTGCTTTAAGGAAAACAACGTTGCCTTGTTTGTTCAGCATTACTTTATTGATTTTATTGCTTTGAAGGTAATCTGGTGCTCTTATAATTACGTGATTCCTCACCATCAACACATTCGGAAAAAACAAGGTAACTGATAATGTCGATGTAGCTGACTTCGGGCCATAATTTCATGTCATTTACACAAGTGACGGGTGAGGCACTGTTACCTCACTGCTTTTTAAAACATCCTTGCAATGTATCCACCTCCGATGTGGTACAATTTAGGCCAGGTAAAAGAAACTGCAGTGTCAAAATGTTGTTTAAATGAACGGCAAGTGCGTAAGCCCACAACCGTAAACAACAGTGCAAATGGAAGTAAAATAGTGGCTTCCGCAATGAATTATGGGTAATGGCGCGAAGTCAGGAATACCGTGGATAGTTCTAAGCATTCCAGGATCCATGTGTATGGCATCGAGTCATAGGCTTGCTTGTAATCAATCCAGGCAGTGCACAGGTTAGTCAATCTGGTCTTACAGTCTCGAGTGACTGCGCTATCTACAAGTAGCTGGTGTTCTGATTCCCTGGTATTTCTGCCAATTCTTTTCTGGGCCTCACTCATGTATTGAGCCATGTGCCTTAGCTGCTATGATGCCTGACAGGAGTTTCCATGTTGTACTGAGGCAGATTGTGGGCTGGTAGTTGGATGGGACTGGTCCCTTCTGGGGGACCTTGGGGATCAAGACCGTTCGGTCTTCAGTCATCCATTCTGGGTGTGTCTTAGCCTCTAGCAACTGGTTTATTTGTGCTGCCAGGCGCTCATGGAGTGCCGATTGTTTCTTTAGCCAGGAGGTGTGAATCATGTCAGGGCCTGGTGCTGTCCAGCTCTTCATATGTGAGATTCTTTCCTGGATATCTGCCACTCTGATGGTTACTGGAACCTGTTCAGGGAGGTTGCTGTGTTCTGTTCTTATATCCACTAGCCACTGAGTATTGGTGTTGTGTGATGCATCCTTCTCCCATATGTTTTTCCAGTATTGCTCTGTCTCCAGCTTTGGTGGGGGTGCTGTTCTCATATTGTTCTCCTGCCACTGAAAGTATACCTTGGATGGTTCAGTGGAGAACATCCGGTTCATTCTCCTGGCTTCCATTTCTCTGGTATACCTCTTCAGCCGGTTAGCCAAGGCTGTGAGTCTTTCCTTGTAAGGCCTCAGGTATGGACAGCCTGTTGTGCTTATTAGGCACCACCTTTCTTCATTACACCTTTTTGCAACTCTGACAGCTGGCTGACTTCCTGCCGTGCTGCCTTGATCTTAGCCTCTAGCCATCTTTTCCATAGAGGGTAATGCTCCTTGTGGCTGTTCATGTTATAGTCAAGCATCTCAAGGATCACTGCTGCCATGGTATAGATCAAGTGATTGGTTTGAGTGTCCGTAGTGCTTCATTTGCATCTTCTAGTAGACTTTCAGGGGGTAATTGATGTAGTGTTTGTAGTCAGCTTTGAGGGGTCCAGGTTTCCAGCTTAGCCATCATTTCAAATGATGGCTAAGCCAGAATTAATTTCAAATGATTCAGTGACTGCTGGAGTACGGGGTGTCTGACCCACTGTGTGGGTGATTCAGTCCTTATACAACCACAGCGAGAGCTTGGTCTGTATAGCCAGCAATAAGTCGGACTCCTTTCTTGTGGGTATTGGTCTTTGCCAGGGCTGCCCTTTGTCACCAATTCTGTTCATAATTTTTATGGACAGAATTTCTAGGCATAGCCATGTGGTGGAAGGCTTCTTCCTTGGTGGCATCACAATCTCAGCGCTGCTTATTGTGGATGATGCTGTCTTGTTGGGTTCATCAGATGGTGGCCTCCAGCTCATAGTGGAATGATTTGCAGCCGAGTGTGAAGCGACCGGCATGAGAATCAGCACCTCTAAGTCTGAGGCCATGGTCCTCAGCCGGAAAAGGATGGAGTGCCCTCTCCATCTCAGGAACGAGTTCTTGCCCCCAAGTGGAGGAGTACAAGTATCTCAGGGTCTTGTTCACGAGTGACGGGAGAAGGGAGCGGGAGATCGACAGACGGATTGGAGCTGTGTCTGCAGTGAATACAAGCAGCAGAAATGAGTTTCTTTGAAGGGTGGCTGGCCTCTACCTTAGAGATGGGGTGAGGAGTGTGGCCCATCGGGAGGGGCTCAGAGTAGAGCCGCTGCACCTCCACATCAAGGGGAGCCAGTTGAGGTGGCTCTGGCATCTGGCTAGGATGCCTCCTGGGCACCTTTTGGGTGAGGTGTTCCGGGCATGTGCTACCAGGAAGAGGCTCCGGGATAGACTCAGGAAATGCTGGTGAGATTATATCTCTTGGCTGGCCTGGGAATGCCTTGGGGTCCCTCTGGATGAGCTGGTGGAGGTGGTTGGGGAGAGGGAAGCCTGGGCTTTTCTTCTTAGGGTGCTGCCCCCACAAAAGTGGAAGAAAATGGATGGATGAATGGATGGTTTTGGTTAGGTGGATTAGACCCAGCAGAGTTCTCCATGCTTTGACATGTCTCAGTTCAGTTCAGTTCAGTTTTATTAATATAGTACCAAATCACAACAAAAGACCGTACAATGATGCAGAGAGAATCCAACAATCAGACGATTCCTTGTGATCAAGTACACAGTGGGAACGAAAAACTCAATTTTAACAGGACGAAACCTCCGGCAGAGCCAGGCTCAGGCAGGGGCAGTCATCTGCTGTGACCAATGTTCCCTCTAAGCTGCGCGCCTGCGTAATCGCACACTGCTCGCACATACTCAGCGCACAGGAAAATCTATGCAGGGCAAAAAATTGAATCCAACATAAACCGTAAACCACGTGTGTCAGACTGAAGGCCCGTGGGCCGGATTTGGCCCGTGATGTAATATGGCCCGCGAGATGATTTCATATTGCTATTATTAATGGCCAACGGTAAACAGCGCTCCCACGACTTATACTACAAATCCCATAATGCACTGCAACAGTTGCTGCGGGCCAAGACCTGTGCGCTAACCCGTTTGTGTTAACTCATTGATCAGTGATCAGCAGACAGCACTTTTACAGTGACATATACGCTAGTCTGACCTCCAAAAATGGCCAAATGAAAAGTGGAAAATGTGCAGGGAAAGGACAGTTAGGGGAGAAGATGCAGAGGGACACCTGCACAGGTGAGCTGACAGTGCATCACTGCGTCACACAGCAGGAAGCGCTGTGCAGCAAAGTCCCGAAGACACAACGCGTCATTGGCACCGTAACACAGACAGTGCCGGCGATCGTCGCTGAGGCACCCGTTACGTGCCCTTACCTGGCGTGAACAGCTGTTTAACACTGAGTGTATCACCGCTGAGCTGCTGATCAAAGGAATTTTGAATTACCGTAATTCAGCAACCGTTTGTCCTATCGGAAAAATTCAAACAGTTTCTGAAAGTTGAGAAATCGCGCTTCACGTCCAATATAGGGTTTATTACAGTAAAAGTTCACAAACGGCAGCACCTTTGTCCCTGCAGCTTCAGGGATGGAAATCAGAGCAGGTCTCCACCGCTGGACACACTGCGCAGTTTATGCAGCATTTTTCCGCATATGAAGCGCAAAAATTCACATCACAATTTTTACCTGAAAAATTAGCAAATTTTCATCAGCTTGAAATATTCTCATTTTTCCTGATGTCATTTTTGAAGAAAAATATAATTATATATTTTATTTAATGTGTTGAGGGGAAAATTTCTGTATTCTAAACCATTTAAATCATATTGCTGATTAAAATAATTTTTAATTCTGACTGTGTCTTCAATTTTGGCCCTTCATATGATTGAGTTTGACACTCCTGCCATACTAATTAGACCAATAAAAATTCTTGTACCATTTTGTACAGGAATTTATACTCTATCACAAGCTACAGCACACATTCCACTGTGCAAAATGTGAATGTTTTAATGTGAACAAAAAGTTATGCCTGAAAGATGTAATCTCTCATTTCTTCCAGAGCAGGACCCTCACATATAACATAATACACATCTCACATCCCATGAACGACAAGATTTTTTTTTTCTTCATTTTAAGACGGCCAAATCACTTATTGAATGCAAACTAATGGAACTGCTGTAATCTGATTCTTTTAATAAGCCATGTAACTTTCTATGATCCCTGGTTTATAACAGGTGTAATACTGGTGTGTAGCCACAGCGTGCACATCTCTAAGAGACTCTTCACTCAGTTTAAACTCGTACATATTAAATATGAACATTTCTTTGACTTCAGTGTTTCTGATTAAATCTAGTTTGTATTTGAGTGACTGACTGTAAACCTGCTCTCTGCTCCCTGCAGATAAATGTGGACTCAAACCCACAGCATGCAGTTCATTTGTGTTTCTGTTTGTGTGTCCTCAAAGTTTCTCAGCATGCCCTGGCTGTGCTGGTGGAGGTGAATGAGGGGGCGGAGTCTGTCCTGCTGCCCTGTCAGTACTCAGGTGTTACACCTGAGGACCCCACAGTGATGTGGACTCGTAGTGATCTGGATCCCAAATCTGTCCACCTGCTCCGAGAAGGAGGAGATGATCTTAGAGGACAAAACCAGCGTTACAGCAGACGCACATCAATGAGGTCTGATGCTCTGGACTCTGGAGACTTCAGCCTCACTCTGAGGAACCCACAACTGACTGACAGCAGCAGCTACACCTGCTCCATCAGTGATGGAAGACGAGAACGGAGACTGAGAGACATCCAGCTGCAGGTCAAAGGTCAGCAACAAACCCCAACACCTGCTGTATTTATAGGTCAAAGTCAGTACTGTAGACAAAGGTCAGAGGTCAAACTGAAGGGAACATTTGCTGCAGAACTCAGCAGCAACATTTAGCACAGACTGAACCTCAGTGGAAAGAAGAAAGCAGCAGAAAATCAGATGTGACTGCTACAACTTCTGCAGTCTTTGCTCCATGTGGAGGATCAGAGTCCTGACGTTTACAGACTGTATACAGAGTCAAACATGGAGCTCTCTGAGCCCAACTGCAGCTCAGAGAAACACTAACACTGCTGTACTATCCCCTCCTGTTGCTCCATTCAGAGGCTGCAAAGCATCCTTCACCTGATTCATTTAATCCTTCAGTTTGTTGGTTTAAACAAAACTGATCCATGAAGGTGATCGGTTTTTCCTTTTTGCAGAGCATGCACAGAGGTGTGTGTGCTGCCCCCAGGGAGGCTCAGCACACACACATCTCTGGATTTATTTACAGTTGATGGTTTTCTGTCAGCCAGTAACATCAAACTGTCAGGATGGTTTTTATAGAAGTCTGTGTTTTTATTCTAACCAGAGATTTTAATGATTTAATGCATCTTCATGCTGTTTGTTGAAGAAACCTGCCGCTGAAAAAGACCTCAGGTAATAAGGCCTCATATCTGATAGAGTAATAAAGATCATATATGGAGTTTAAAACACACAGAGTGCCAGACACTACAATCTCCAGTAGTTTGTAACCACATTGACGTGCCATAAATGCCAATTTAGTTACCATTCAAACAAAAAGATCCAGAGAATACTATCATATCTGATTACTGGTTACAGGACAGGGTCAGAGGTCAGGAGAGTAGATCCTCAGCTGGGCTCCAGTTCCCATCAGTGTGACTGCTGCTGCTTCTACAGCTCATGTTGTGGTTTATTGTCCTCTCAGACCAGCAGGTGGAGGTGAAGGTGGAGGAAGGCTCAGAGTCTGTCATCCTGCCCTGCAAAACAACACCTGACCTGCCCGAGGACACCAGGGTGGAGTGGACTCAGTCTGACCGAGAGCTCATGTTGGTCCATGTGTATTCTAATAAAAGTGACCACCTTAACAAACAGGACGGTTTTTACAGAGAGCGAACGAAGATGAATGAAGACCTGCTGAGAACTGGAGACCTCAGTCTGACCCTGAAACAGCCCACACAGAGAGACACAGGAGGATACATCTGCACCATCTACAGGGACAAAGACATCCTGAGACAGAAACTAGTGCTGCAGGTCAAAGGTCAGTGTGGTAGATAAAAGCAAAGGTCAGTGTTGTAGATTTAGGTCAGAGTTCAAAGGTCATGTTGTTTCTTGTGCCTCTCTACAGAACCATTTCCATCCTGGGTCAAAGCTCTCCTGGTTCTCCTGGTTCTTCTTCTGGTTTTTGGAGGTCTTTTATTTTATTTCCGGCAGTACTTCATGTCAGGTGAGTCTCTCCTCCTACATTACCCATAATGCCGATGGTTAGCAGGTGTCCTCTGGGGGCTCCTTGACTGTCGCTCACACAAACTTGTTCCAGAAGCTGAAAGAGTTCAGAGTTCAAACAGCTGATACAGAGAGCTGAAGAGAAACTTCCTCCTTCAGACTCAGTCACTGATCAGTGAAACAGCTCCACAACACGACTTTACTAAACAGTGTGTGTGTTTTCTCAGTTTACAAGGTGGAGGTGGATTCATGGGTGGAGTCTGTCCAGCTGCCCTGCAAAGCCATGGTTTGGCAGCTCAAAGATGCTAAAGTGGAGTGGACGGACAGAAAGAACAGAGTGGTCCACGTGTATCAGAGCGGCTCTGACCAGCCTGGAGAACAGGACAAGGTTTACAGAGGCCGAACCAAGATGAAGAGAAACCTGCTGAAAACTGGAGACCTCAGTCTGACCCTGAAATACCCCACAGATGAAGACAACTCCACCTGCACCTGCACAATCAGCAGGGAGGGAAACATCCTGAAGAAGAAACAAGTGTTGCTCACTGTTAGAGGTAACTTCTTCTAGTTCCCAAAAATGTATTTGTTTAGCATGTGGCTAAAACACAAACTAAGCTAAGTCATGTTAATTATCAGTAAGTACAGATGAGGACAGAATCATTGGCCCACTGTGAAAATGTTTTTTTTCCCTCCCACAGTCCAAAGACCTGCAGTTACTGGTGTTAGGTTACTGGTCACTCCAAGTTGCCCATAAGTGTGAGTGTGAATGGTTGTGTGTCTCTCTGTGTTGGCCCTGTGACAGGCTGGTGACCTGTTCAGGTGTACCCTGCCTCTCGCCCTATGACAGCTGGAATAGGCTCCAACCCCCCCCCCCCCCCCCCCCCGCGACTTTTCAAACTGAAAATCTTCAAACACATCAGCAAGCCAAGTTAAATAAACTGAAAGGTGCTATAAAGTCAATTAAGGTGCTTATGCAAACTGCAGATAGTGCTGCAAATGTCCAGTCTCATCTTGAAAATGTAACTGTGTTGCTTGAGGATGCAGGTCAACTCCATAAATCTGTGGTTCAGTTGCTTCCTTAAGAGGAAGAAGAAAAACAAAGTGCTTCATACTCAAGTAAACTTGAGTTGAAAAACGATGCATCAATAGCTAAAGTAAAGGTGTTGTGGGCCTCTGAAGGCTCTGGAGTTTCTAGCACTAAATCAAACAGAATCAATTCATATTCTGAGAGAGCACATAACTAATAAAATGCTTGATCAGTAACGTGCTCTAATTCTCAAAGAGATTTGATAGGGATTATTATTATAAGGTCTTTACCTACAATAAAAAGCACCTTGAGGCAACTGTCTGTTGTGATTTGGCGCAGTACACATAAAACTGAATTGAATAGGGACAGCTTATTTCATGGAGATCATATCAGCCTCATGAGTGATGTAATTTCCATGAGTATTAAAGGAGGAAGCATTTGAAAGATTTTCCCACTCAGTCTGGTCTGAGCAGCTTGAAAGAAGGTTGGAGGAAGACATGCTGGGTGTTAAGCCTCAGGCTACACGGCCACATTTCCACTAGTACCCTCTATGTGATACGACTCACCACGGTCATAATTTGTTTCCATTGCAATTGAAGACCACTTCAGTGTGGGTGAAGTCTATAGCTGTGTCCAAATTCAGGGACTCGGTCCTTCACAGCCCACAATGATCGCAAAGGCCAGAAGTGAAATTGGACGGTTTGGCCTTCATATCTGCATCACTCCCCTCAGCGTAGCTCATGTCACCTAGCAACCATGACAATGCGAAGCACAGCTGTGGAAAAGCAGCTGTTATAATGGAGCCGAACTTTTGCTCCTTTTTGTGGTCTATTTAATGCATCTTTAATTCAAAATAAGCTGTTAAAACAAGTATACATTTCAACATCGAGGAATACAGCTGAGCGAATGATTAATTTCCAACTATATTCACAGTTCTATAGTAAGACATTACACCATGTTCCAAATTATTATGCAAGGGATATTTTTCTCAGATTTTCCTAAATGGTCAGTGCAAATGATGGTCAGTATAAATTTAAAGTCATGAACTGTTAGAGAATAATTAAAATTTTACTGAACAAACCTCCCAATTATAACATTATATTGAAAAAAAAAAAAAACTCAAAATGCACTGTTCCAAATTATTATGCACAACAGTTTCAAAACATTTTATAGGTTGTAAAGAACTGCAAATGTTCATTTCCTGAATTTGCAGCATTAAGTGGTCACAGTTACTAAAATCAAAAGCTATTTCAATCAGAAACATCTTAACAGACCAAGTTGCATGTTAACATAGGACTCTTCCTTGATATCACCTTTGCAATTCTTGCATCGTTGAATTTGTGAGTTTTTGGAGTTCTGCTTGAATTTCTTTGCAGGATGTCAGAATAGAGGATCCTACACCTTGAGGTTTGTGGGACTCCAGAGGCACCAGCAGCTTCAAATAACTGCTTGCTGCTTTGTAATGACATTTTAGCAGCTGTCTGGCAGAAACCCCCCTCATTATGCCTTTATCGACATGAGCCCATCTCTACCCTCTATCCTCTTCACAGTACGATGATCACGCTTCAGTTTTCATGAAATATCTAATGTTTTCATACCTTGTCCATGGCACTGCACTATTTGATGCTTTTCAGCAGCAGAGAGATCCTTTCTCTTTCCCATGCTGCTTGAAACCTGTGGCCTTCTTAATAATGTGGAACATCCTTCTTAAGTAGTTTTCCTTTAATTGGGCTCACCTCATCACAACTCAGTTGGATTACTGGAATTATTTACATGTTGGTGTTACTCCTCTCTGTCTCATCATCAGCTGGTGCAAAATGCTGCCACACAACTATTAACTGGAACATGAGAGGAAGATCAAATTTCTCCTGTTTTATCCACACTGCATTGACTGCCTCTTCAGTTTAGTGTTCATCTAAAAATTTTTTATTTCTTTTTAAGTCCTTAAATCCCTTGCCCTGCCTCTCTGAGCGGCTGCACTTCCAGTCAATCAGATCAGCTGACCGTCTGCTTCTCGATGTGCTGGGGACACAGCAGAGTCTCAGGCTCTTGACTGCCAGAGATTAATAATAACTAATGATTCAATGCAGAGTGGTGTATAAACAAACACAGAGTGATTTCTTTGTTATGCCAATTGCTGGATTTAAAAAAAAGTGCCTGTGCAGTCATCTCTCCCAGATTACCCAATCAGCGTCAAAATCCACCCAAGACTTTTCAGAGCTGCAGTAATAAGAACACACATGAAACAGTTCCTGATTGTGGATGATGTATTCAAAGCCTGTTAGGCAAGCAGCATCGGTGGCTCCAACAGGAACTGATCCCAGATTGAGCTGTGATGAAGTGAGTGTGACAGAAACACTCAGACTGTGTTTCTCTGCTTCATCAAGTCCAATCTGCTCCTCACAGACTGAATAAAGTCCTGTCCCACTAACAGCAGCTCCAACAGTCTGTTCACTGCTTTCTTCCTGTCAGTCTTCATCTTTCTGCTGCGTCTCCTCTTCACACTGAACACTTTCTAACAGTGAGCTCCCAGTGAAGCAGTAACATTCAGCCTGTTAGAGGCAACACAAATGTCTCCATCCAAGCTCATGTTGTGTTGTTGTCCTCTCAGTTCCCCAGGTGGAGGTGGAGTCAGGGGTGGAGTCTGTCCAGCTGCCCTTCAAAACCAGAGTTCCCCCTCCTGAAGATCTTAAAGTGGAGTGGATGGACAATTACAGCTTCAACAGGAAGGTCCACATGTATCGGAATGGCTCTGACCAGCCTGAATAACAGCACAGGGTTTACAGAGACCGAACGAAGATCAATGAAGACCTGCTGAAAACTGGAGACCTCAGTCTGACCCTGAAATACCCCACAGATGATGACACCAAAACCTACATCTGCACGGTCTACAGCAAGGAGGGAAACATCCTGATGAGGAAACAAGTGGAGCTGAAAGTCAAAGGTCAGTGCTGTAGATACAGGTCAAAGGTCAGAGTGGAGCTTCTGTGGTTACACTGTGTGGAGAACATGGCAGGACCCAAATCCAGGACTTTAACTCAAACTCAGCTTTACTCAGCAGTTTGACAGCAAAGTGCTCTGTTTGGGTGATACTAGGGCTGGGCGACATGGACCAAAAATAATATCTCAATATTTTTTCTTCCCAAAAGATATAAACAAAAAGATACTTATGAGTCAAAGTTAAGTGTCCCAAATGTCACACAAATCACCAGGAGAGGATGGGTTCTCTCCTGAATTTTATAAGGAATTTAAGGATCTACTCCTGACACTTCTTATGGATGTTATTAGACTAGCCTCCAGGACTCAAACCCTCCCTGACTCATTTCGTACTGCCATAATGGGCAGCACGGTAGGGTGGTGGTTAGCACTGCTGCCTCACAGCAAGAATGACATTTAGGACTGGGTTTGATTCCACCTTGCCTCTCTGTGTGGAGTTTGCATGTTCTCCCTGTGTCTGTGTGGGTTTCCTCCCACAGTCCAAAGACATGCACTTACTGGGGTTAGGTTAATTGGAAACTCTAAATTGCCCATAGGTGTGACTTAGAGCGTGGATGGTTGTCTGTCTCTCTGTGTTAGCCTTGTGACATACTGGTGACCTGTACAGGTGTACCCTGCCTTTTGCCCCCCCCCCCCCGCGACTCTGAACAGGATAAGTGGAAGAGAATGGATGGATGGATGGATAATTACTGTGCTCTACCAAAAAAAAAAAAGATCCATTAAAATGTTCTTCAAATCGTCCAATTTTATTGTTAAATATTGATTATCAATTGATCTCCAAAGTTTTGGCTAATAGACACAATCAATACCTATAGAGTGGATTTATTTCAAACTGCTTTTCAGCCAACAATTTATGTTGGCTTTTTAATAACATTCATTTAACAAAATCAGAAGTGGAACCCAGTATAACAGTAGCCTTAGATGCCAAAAAAAAAAAAAAAGCTTATGATAGGCTAGAATGGCCCTATTTTTTTAAAGTTTTAGCCAAATTTGGCTTTGGCACATTTTTTATTGATTGGGTTAAAACGCTCTACTATAAACCCCAGGCAAAAGTTAGTACCAATGGACAAATTTATCCATATTCCCCTTAGGTGTCCCCTGTCTCCAGGGCCCTTTGTTTTAGCAACTGAGCCCTTAGGTGAAGTGATTCAACAAGATCAGTATATAAAGGGTTTACAGGTGGGTCGGACAGTTCATAAAATTAATCATTTTGCAGATGATATCATTCTGTACATTTGGTTGTATGTTTGGTTTTCTTTAGTGTAGGTTTTCCGTTTGTTATGGTTTTGCATTTACCTCTGGGCCTGAGCACCAAGCACCCATCCCTGTCCCTAGTGCAGGGATGGGCAACTCCAGGCCTCGAGGGCCGGTGTCCTGCAGGTTTTAGATGTGTTCCTGATCCAACACACCTGAATCACATATAGAAGTCATTAGCAGGACTCTGGAGAACTTGACTGCATACTGAGGAGGTAATTCAGCCATTTGATTCAGGTGTGTTGGACACCAACTGTCATAGTCCTGGGCCGGTGGCCCAGTGTTTTGTGTTCTTTTGGTTCTGTCTAAGTTATATCACTGATTATGTTTGGTTTTCTTTCATGTAGGTTTTCAGTTTGTTATGGTTTTGCATTTTGTCTGGGTTTTGTATCCTGTTGCCTTCCCGCATCTTGATGTTTCAGTGTCTGGTCTAGTCTATTCCTCATTTTGTTTTTAGTCTGCATTGTGTCTGGTTTGTTTACTTCCTGTTTTTGTTTGACAGTCCAGTGTTCCCTATGTGTTGTGTTTAGTTTTGTTTCCCTTTTTTAGTTCGTTAGATTCTGTTCACCTGTGCCCTGAGCTCCCCAGCTGTTTCTTGTCTTCCATTATTACCTCCTGTGTGTATTTAAGCCCCATGTATGTTCTGTTCTCTGTTGCGTCCTCCCTCACGGAGGTGTGGCTTTGGCTTGACAAACTGTAGATAGTAACCTTAAAAACCTGTATAAATTGAATTACATTCCACTGCTCAGCAAGATTGAAGATGATTTACAAAGATGGATGCATCTACCTCTTACTCTTCTTAGAAGAATCAACTGTATTAAAATGAATGTTCAACCAAAACTGCAATATCCATTCCAAACTTTGCCCATGCCCTTAACACAATCATTTTTTAAAGCTCTTAATACCTATGTAAGACAATTTATATGGAAAGGTAAGGCACCCTGAGTATCTTTGGAGAAATTAACATGGGACTACAGATTAGGGGGACTACTACTACCCAGTTTTTAAAAATACTACCTAGCTGCTCAAATGAGATTCATTTTATCCCTTTTTAAGGTCATGTGACTTATGGTACAAACCAACTTCCGCTACAGAGTTGCGGTATGGTGGGGCCCTCTTGCCTGCAGCCAGGGACTCTTGGGAGTTCGAGCGATGCCAAAACGTATGAACACACGCAGTATGAAGGCTGTATCTACACAAAACATGGCAACAGCAGAGGATTTCAAGTTTCCAAAACTCTCCAAAAGTCACTGATGTCACCGGAAAAAGTCACTAAATTTGTTACTTGTCGCTTTTTGGGGAAAAAAAGTCACTACGAGGGTCTGAAAAGCCGCTAAATCTAGTGACAAAGTCGCTAAGTTGGCAACACTGCCATGCTGTCACTTCCAGCCTGATTTATGGGTGAAGCCGTGAGGGAGAGAGGTGGGGCAGTGTGAAGCTGTGCAGAGACAAATTGGGAGAAGAAAAAGGTGAACTGGTGGATCTACAAGTATGATTGTAACGCCACATGGACTATATCGATATAAAATGATATTTCATCTCATATTGCGTATGAAAATATATCAATATTTCTAAAAAATTCGATATATCACCCAGCCCTACTTGATACGGTACTATGAGGTCTTTGAGATAAGATGGGGCCTGATTATTCAAGACCTTGCATGTGAGGAGAAGGATTTTAAATTCTATTCTAGATTTAACAGGGAGCCAATGAAGAGAAGCCAATATGGGAGAAATCTGCTCTCTCTTTTTAGTCCCTATCAGTACCCTAGCTGCAGCATTTTGGATCAGCTGAAGGCTTCAAAATTTCTTTACAATTATGTGTAAAGAAATCCATGAAGTCACTACTAGTTAAAGTGAAAGATTAAAGTGGTGGGTGGCTCCTTTACATTTTGAGAGAAGCCAATTGAATCAAACAATAGATTAAATGCAGTGTTGAGGCTGTCATTTTCAGCATCTACATGGATGTTAAAATCACCCACTATAATTATTTTATCTGAACTGAGGACTAAATCAGATAAAAAGTCTGAGAAATCAGACAGAAACTCTGAGTAAGGACCAGGTGACGATAGATAATAACAAATAAAACAGGTTTTTGAGTTTCCCAAGTAGGATGGACAAGACTAAGAGTCAGGCTTTCAAAAGAATTAAAACTTTGTCTGGGTCTTTGATTAATTAATAAGCTGGAATTGAAGATTGCTGCTACTCCTCCTCCTCGACCTGTGCTTCGAACATTCTGACAGTTACTGTGACTTGGGGGCGTTGATTCATTTAAACTAACATATTCATCCTGCTGTAACCAGGTTTCTGTAAGGCAGAATAAATCAATATGTTGATTTATTCTGCGTGATGCCATGGTGACGCCATGATAAGAGTAACAGGCTAGGAACTAGGCTCCATCAGAAAAAAACTAGAAAACTCTGACAGGTGGAGATATTCAAGGTCCTCAAAAAAGAAATTAACTGCCAGATAACATCTCCTCTGCCCCGAGAATTAGAGAACATGGAAAATAAAAGTATTTGAAAGAAACGGATGATAAATCACCAAGCAAGGACAGCACTAGCTTGGATGCTACTAGCTGCAAGGACCACGCACTGTGTGAGACCGAGATGTCCCTGATAGGGAAATTGAGGAAATTATGTGAAGAAAATATCCAGGGATATAAACAAATAACACAAACACTTGCAAATATTCACATTTCTCAAAACAGAGTCACCAATTACCAGAGTTTTTTCCTCAGCGGGTGTGTCACCGAGTGGAGAAAAAAGGTTAGAGACGTGAACAGGTTAGTGGTGTACGGGCGGCTTCTGTTTAGGACTACACTTTCTCCTCACAGCCACCCAGCTGGCCTGTTTTCCCTGCTGCTTGGGGTTTGTTGGCGGGGGAGCTAGCAGCGGCTAAGCTACCATAGTCCAGACTGAGGCTGAAAACATAATTCATGCATTTATTCCTTCTTGGCTGGACCGTTTTTTAAGAAACATGAAGCTAGCGACACCAGCGACCATAGTCAAATGTCTTCCAGGGGTCAGAGCAGGCGACATTCATGCAAATTTGAAACTGCTGGCTAAGGCTAATCGTAGATTTGGTAAGATCGTTATTCATGTCGGCAGTAATGACGCCCGGTTACGCCAATCGTAGGTCACTAAAATTAATATTGAATTGGTGTGTAACTTTGCAAACTCAGTGTTGGACTTGGTAGTTAACCACCTCAATGATGGGTAAGTTGTTCCCAGACTACCTAAGGTGGTCCTCAAAGTATTCCTTTAACCACCCAAATATGACCTCAGTTTAAGTCAGCAGCACCCCACCCATTGGGAATGTGAGTAGAGCACGCTCTCCTGTCCTGAGTCACTTGACTGTTTGCCAGAATCGCTTCAAGATCATCCAAAAGCCTCACCAACCTCCTCCCACACCCATATTTTTGCTTCAGCTACCACTTTCTGCTTGACCTGCAGGTACCTGTCAGCTTCCTCTGGAGTCCCCCATACTAACCTAGCCTGATGGGACTCCTCCTTCAGCTTGATGGCTCGCTTCAGCTCTGGTAACCATCTTCTGATTTGGGGATTACCACCACAACAAGCACCAACCGCCTTGCAGCTGCAGTTCTGAGCAGCAGCCTCAACAGCCTCTGGAACATGATCCATTCAGACTCAATGTTCTCAGCCTCCCTCTGAATTCAGTTCAATTCAATTTTATTTATACAACACTAAAACTAAACAGCCATCTCAATTTGTCCTGATATGCTGAACACTGCTAAGAAAATCTATATTAGGGAAAACACTGTCTCTTTCTTGGAGAGGTGGCACTTTTCCTATTAATTGAAGCAGTATTGTTAGGTGATATCCATACCTGAAGAGGTCATCAGGGGTGAGTGTAACCAAATCAGGCTCTATTCCAACACAAGTGTTATCAGAAGACAGTCATTCTTCTGGCAAACAACAGGCCCCTCACCTCAGAGCTCCATCAGACTCTGATCACCTCCAACAGCTTCAAAAGCTGCTTTGACTTTCTAGATCTCTGTCCTGTTATCTTCTGCTCTCATCTGCTTCTGTCCTTCAGCTTCCTCTACAACTGAAAACCTGCTGCTGTCTGTACAGCTCATGTTGTGTTTGTTTCCTCTCAGTTTTTCAGGTGGATGAGGAGGAGGGGGCGGAGTCTGTCCAGCTGCCCTTCAAAACCACAGAAAACCTGCCTGGAGATGTTAAAGTGGTGTGGCAGTACAGTGATGATAGCAAGGTCCACGTGTATGAGAATGGCTCTGATCAGCCTGAAGAACAGCACCAGGATTACAGAGGCCGAACGAAGATGAATGAAGACCTGCTGAAAACTGGAGACCTGAGTCTGACCCTGAAACAGCCCACAGAGAGAGACAGTGGAGAATACAGATGTGGAGTCTATGGGACGATCATCAGATTTAAGAGAGTGGTGCTCAAAGTCAAAGGTGTGTGTGTGTGTGTGTGTGTGTGTGTGTGTGTGTGTGTGTGTGTGTGTGTGTGTGTGTGTGTGTGTGTGTGTCTCTGACTGTCTTGTGTCTTCTCTGCAGGGAGAGCTCAGGTCCAGGATCAAACAGGGATCATCAGGAACAGAAGCAGCTCCATTGATCCGACTCCTCTGATGGCTGATCAATCAGTTTGATCTGTTTGTTCTTTGATTATTGATCAGTGTGATGTTGTTGTGTGTTTGAGCCTTTTAGTGTCCATGAAGGTCTCTGCTGCCGTAGATCCTCTGAACTGTGACAGAGGTCTCACTCTGGAGGAAACTCAGCACTTTCCAGCAGCTCCTCCATCATGGAGGACGTTCCCTCACTGGAACAGGTGGAGGAGAGAGGAGAGGAAGCACAGGTGGATGCTCTGAGGAAGAGGAGTACAACATGATCACATGATCAGAGGGGCGTGGCCTTCAGTGGTCACATGTTCCACTTTGAAGGCTCATCTCCAACAAAGCAGACCTGTGATCGCTTTAACTCACTATGATGGATTGTTGCCATTTGGCTTTGTGTCTCTGGCTTTTCTTGAATCAATTATGGCAAAAAAAATTTTTTTTAATTAGGTCTCTACAAACTGTGGTTGTTTTCCTGTTGTTTTGGTTGCTTGTTACACTTGGTACACTGAACGTCAACTCTCTGTTTGCTTGTGATCGCCAAACACTCCTATATACGTCAATCCTGCGTATGTTGGGAATGTTTCAGTCAGGACGGGCAGAGGACCTTCTACCTTCCACCTCCTTTGGGTATACCGGCTTACCTCCGATGTTTTCCGGCTCTATCTGCATGCAGAAGGCGCAGACATCGTGGGAAACGCAGTGGCAGGTTGATAAAACTTAAGACCAGTGTGGCGTGCTCTCCTGTCGCTTTCTCTGGATATACTGGGCCGGCGTCTCTTCGTTTTTTTTCGTGGCGCTTCCTGGATCCGATTGCCTGCTCTCTGGTTCCTGTGCTCGGCTCGGATGAGGTGCAACCGACACGTCTCTCCTTTCCCTACCTCAGCGGTCGTGGGGTGAACCTATGCAGTCTGCGGCCTCTCTCTCGGGCCCAACAGTCGGCTAATGCTGTGGCTCCTGGCAGGATGGCACTGGTAAATGCTAGATCACTAGCTAACAAAACGTTTATCCTGAAGGATTTCTTTACATCCCGCAGACTGGACTTTCTCTGGGTTATTGAGACATGGATGACTGTTGGTGAGTCCAGTGCTTTCTGTGAACTTTTGCCACCCGACTGCACTGACTCTAATTCTCCGAGGACGTCAGGACTCGGCGGAGGCACAGCAGCTGTTTACAAAGAATGATATAAGTGTAAACAGGTCAATCTGACATCTTATTCCAGCTTTGAAATGAACTTATTTGAGCTTTGCTCTGCCTCCCCAGTGTTGTGCGCTGTTGTATATAGACCACCCAAGTATAACAAAGATTTTATTGGTGACTTTGCTGACTTCTTGGCAGGAATAATGCCAAACTATGATCGGATTTCAATAGTTGGTGATTTTAATATTCATGTATGCTGTCCCTTGAAGCCGTTGGCCAATGATTTCCTACATCTTATTGAGTCTTTTAATTTTGTACAGTCTGTGTCAAGTCCAACACAAAAACGTGGGCACACTCTCGACCTTGTTTTAACATATGGTTTTACTGTTTCTAATTTGGAGGTTTGTGATGCTGCTTTTTCTGACCATATGCCCGTTGTCTTTGACATGCCTTTCTTTTGTCATATGGTGAAATCTCGTACTGCTACACAGAGCTGTCGTGTTTTTAATTCCTCCACTGCCGCTCAGTTCTCCGCAGCCTTTAACACTGCGATCAGCCCTTCTGAGTCTCTCAGCTTTAATTCAGATGTTGAGGAATTTACCTCTCAGTTCAACTCGACCTGCCAGACTGTCTTAGATACCGTGACTCCGCTGAAAACTAGATTTTCCCTCTATTTTCTCCCTATTTTTAAATGTCAGACATACTTTGTTTACAGTAACACTGTAAATTGGTATTTTCAGTGGAGGTTCATTAAAGTTTGCTATTTTTGTGATTACAGATGCAGAGAGAGTCTTTTTTTTCCAGGCTCGTCACCAGCAGCCTTTAATCATAAAATTAATTTCAATAATTTATTTAATAATTTCCTACAAAGAGATCTGTGTTTTTGAGGTCTTTTTAGATGTCAGAAAAATGTGTAACCACTGAACTGATAATACTCTGGAAAACACAGCAAAAAGTTTTTTTTCTTCCATAATAAGTGTGATGTTAAGCGACAGGGTTCACCTGAAACATGCACAAATTATTAGTGTTTTATTTTTTTACCTAATGAATAAAATGACAAATGTTTAAAAGTAAACTCCAGTAAATTAATCAATAAACAGTGGCTGAACCAAATAATCGACAATTAAATGATACACTAGACAGATGACAATGCCAGATATGTTTATCTTATTTATGACCTTCTCAGTCTCAGAGAAGAATATGTTTATCTTATCCTCTAATGTTCAAAACATGAACATCTGTGTCTGAGGAGGGAAGGGTGTGTGCAGGTCATTGCACTCTGTTTCTAAGGAGAATAAAACTGCTGAGTCATGATTAGGAACATGTGAGAGGGGAATGTGTGTGTCTTTATGGAGCTTTTATTGCTGATTGGAGCAGTTTGTGCCATGATGCTGGAACCAACCACTGGATGAACCAATCAAAGAAGGCCAAGTCTAAACCACGGCTCTCTGCAACTGTTTTTGAATTAATAGTGTTTATAGTATAAAATTGTTATGCTTAGCTTAGAGCAGTGCTCTTCAGGCAGCTGCTGGGAAGGCCTGCGTCCCTGAACAAGATTTGCCCACATGTACATGTGATTTCTTCTGATTCTTTAATAGATTAAATGTCATAATTTTTTAATTAAAGTGTTTCAGGTGTCTTTCGTCACAAATAAAAAACACGCCCTGACAAAATCCAGACCAACTTAAATTAATAGAATGATAAGTGTGACTACTTTTGTTTAATGGAGTCCTTTATGTCTGTCTGATCAGAGCATTTATGTGGATTTATTCAACAGTGCTAGCACTTTAATCAGCCTGACCCACTCTGACATCATCATAGAATAAGTTTGTTATAAATATATCATTTCTTTATAATATCTGCTGTCATCATTTACTTGAATCTCCATCAGATGAAGCTGAATCCTAATTTTACATTTGATTTATAAAATCTGATTATTGAGCCTGACGGACAAACTGCAGGAGACAGAAAGAGAAGATAAAACTGTGGAGAAACATCTCAGACTGAGTTTACTGACCGACCTGTTAGAGACTGAGACAGCAGCAGATGCTGACCTCAGGTCAGTTTATTTAATAACTGTTTTTGCTGCAGTTTATGACAGTTCAGTTTATGATGGTGCAGTTTATGGCCATTTAATTATTTAAATAATCATAGAGTAAAAATGGGATAACAACCTAAATTTATTCACTTTAATTAAAGTTTTTAATGGAGAATTTCAATATTTCTGCTGTTACTGGTTAAAAATTAGATTTACAGAAAAACTGCTTTAATGTTTCCAGTTTAACAATTTTAATCTGATCTGAGATCAGCTTCACTGATAGATGACGGCTCTCTGACAGCCACAGCAGAGATGTTTCATTGAGTTACTGTTAAAGGTCAGAGGTCAGTCATAGTTTCATGTTCTCAGAAATGTCTCACAGATCCAGACTGGATGAGCTGGGAAATAACTGGAACCTGAACTGGATCTGGACCTTATCCGGTCTGAATCCCTGATCCTGATCCATTTGGATCCTCCTGCTGTGCAGGTGGACTCGGACACAGTTTGCTGATCCGTTATAGAGCCGATGATCAATGATTTAGGTGATTTTCAGTGAAAATATGTGGAGATTCATACTCTGAATTTCAGACAGCAGAACTTTCAAAATGACATCATTTAAATCCATTTAGTTCAGTTTGAAGTCTTCATCATTTCAGCCTCATCTTCACTCAAACATTCCCATCATCTCCAGGATCAGACATTTTTCCATCAGTGAGCTTTTCCAGCACAACCGATGATGGATCACTGATCAGTGATCAGTGTGTTCTGTGTCAGCAGCTTCATCCAGATCAGTGTGATGTAACAGTGATGCTACAGTAACTACAGTAAATGTTTCAGAGGAACTGACTGACTGTCTGACAGCTGCAGCTGCCTCATTATAAATGCGTGACATCATCACTGTCTCCGTCCTTACAGCCTGTTGACGAGTGAGACTGTAAAAGCTTCATGTTACAAAATAACAAACTAACGTCTAACTGGGATTTCAGAGCTTGTAGAAACATAAGTCCATAGCAAAGATAGAACATTTAATTCCATGCAAACTCAAGATGCTTAACATGCAAGGTAAAAACATAAAAACCCAAGTAAGGTTACAGTGATTTTGGGCAGGGGAAACAGCAAAATATAATTTGAAAAAATCCCATTGAGAGTAGGTCTGTGAAAATGAAAAGCATGTGAGTCTCTTTTTGAATGTATCCACAGATGTAACTGACCTCAGGTCAGCAGGCAGCTTGTTCCAAAGAACAGGACCACAATAACTGAAAGCACTTTCAGCATACTTAAAACTTATTCTGGGAACATTTAAAAGATCTGCACCTGATGGCCTGTGATCAGTGAGCCAGTAAGAGACCAAACCACTGAGAGCTTTATGAACTAAAACCATTTTAAAGGTAATTCTTTATTGCACTGGGACTCAATGAATTGCCTTCAATACTGGGATAATATGCTAAAATTTACACCTACCTGAGAGGACTCTGACTGCTGCATTCTGAGCTGAAGTCACACTACTGATGATTTGGGCTGTTGAGATATTAGTTTCATAGATAATTGGGAAAGTTTCTGGGGAAAACCTGGTCTTGTTAGGAGAGACAGCATCCATCCCACTTTGGATGGAGCAGCTCTCATTTCTAGAAATATGGCCAAATTTATTAACCCTCCTAAAACCTGACTACCCAGGGTTGAGACCAGGAAGCAGAGCTGCAGTCTTACACGCCTCTCTGCAGCTTCTCTCCTCCTGCCATCCCCCCAAAACCCCATCCCCACAGAGTCGGTGCCTGCTCCCAGACCACCAAAAAACAAAGCTAAAATCAGCAAAAAGCTATTTAAGCATAAAAATTCAAAAACAATAAATAATACAGCTTCATCAACTGCACCAAAGAATAAAACAATTAAATGTGGATTATTAAACATTAGGTCTCTCTCTCTTCCAAGTCCCTGTTAGTAAATGATTTAATAATTGATCAACATATTGATTTATTCTGCCTTACAGAAACCTGGTTACAGCAGGATGAATATGTTAGTTTAAATGAATCAACACCCTCAGATTCAGATTTACTTTATTGTCATTCAGATATCACATCAAGATGCAGTGCAGAGCAAAATTACATTACATCAGGTTAATAAATAAATAGAAACATCATGAATTTATGGCTAGATTAAACTATAAATTGCACTGTGCTGCACTGTAGTTGCATATATACACACATATATACCTCTTTTTACCCAGAACAACAGCTGGATGGTTCTCTTTATTTGGAGTGTTTCACTCCAGCCCGATAGGCTCATTATACACTGCTCAAAAAATAAAGGGAACACTCAAATAACACATGCTAGACCTGAATGAATGAAATATTCTTATTGAATACTTTGTTCTGTACAAAGGTGAATGTGCTGACAACAAAAATCACACAAAAATCAATGGAAATCAAATTTATTAACCAATGGAGGCCTGGATTTGGAGTCACAATAGCACAAGTGCTACTTGTGCTATTAGATTTAACAGCTGCTTCTGACACTGTGGACCATGAGATCCTCATCTCCAGGCTGAAGCAGTATGTGGGCGTCACAGGTGCAGCTCTCCAGTGGTTTAGATCCTACCTCTGATAGAAGCTACTGTGTTAGCATTGATGACTTTAAGTCTGCCTCTGCTGACCTCCCACGGGCTGTTCCACAAGGCTCTGTGCTCAGACCTCTCCCTTTCTGGTTATACCATTTGCACTTGGGACTATTTTCTGGAAACATGATATTTCTTTTCATTGTTATGTGGACAATTGTCAAGTTAATTTCCCACTCAAGCACAGTGGTTCATGCTCTGTCCAGCCTCTCCTTGATTGCCTTATGGAAATCAGGGGAAGGATGTCACTAAACTTTTTGAATTTTAATGAAAAAAAAGACAGAAATTTTGTTTAGATCCATTGGCACCAACAGCATCCCCTGTGTTGACCTTTCCTCTCTGGCCCCATATGAGAACTCCATTATCACTAATTTAGGTGTGAAAATGGACCCAATGTTAAGGCATGATACTCAGGTAAATGCAGTGGTGAAATCCTGCATTTTCCAGCTGAGGCAACCATCAAAACTCAAGTCTCTTCTTTCCAAAGGTAATCCCAAAATGGTAATGTGTGCTTTTATGATGTCTCTTCTTGATTACTGTAATGCTCTTTTGATTGGAATCAGCCAGGCCTCCATTGCTCGCCTACAGCTGGTGCAAAATGCTGGTGCTCGATTTTTGTTTGGTGAAAGCAAGGGAGAGCACATCACCCCAATTTTAGCTTCTCTTCACTAGCTTCCAGTTCAATTACGAATTCATTTTAAAAATTATTTTATTTATTTTTAAATCCCTAAATAGTTATGCCCCATTTTATCTGTCTGAACTGCTCCACCTATATGTTCCATCTCGTTCCTTTAGGTCAGCAGACCGGATGTTTTTACTTGTTCCAAAGGCGCAAACTCAGAGGTGACAGAGCTTTGGCAACTGCAGCTCCAAAATTATGGAATGATTTGCAGTTGTATGTCAGACAATGTTAATTTTGACAGGAAATTTTTATTTAGTTTTAGTCATAATTTAGTCATCTGAATAGTTTTCGTCAAGTTTTAGTCGACAAAATTATCTTAAGAATATATTCGACTAAATCTACAGTGGATTTAGTCGACTAAAATATAAAGGGTGTAAAATGTAAATGCTTTTTCTTCAGTTCCCTTGAATTAGTCATTATACACACTTACACAAAATTAAACATTTATTAAAGTTATGGAATATTATTAATAATATTAACATTAGCGTTTCACCTGCTTCCCACACACCTGATCATTAACACCACCTTACTGAGATAATACAGCGTTTTACAGCAGGACGCTCTGAAAGGTACAGGGCAGTGTTCAGGACTAAGATTATAAAGGCTAATCCACCGCGGTGTGGAGATTTTCTCTGAACACAAACTGGGAAAAACACTTTACCCTGCATGACATTAAAATGCTGACCTTTGCATGGAGATCTGGGTGACTGGTTTGCAGATGTTGTTTAAGGTTTGTCGTGTTTTTACCCGAGATAGTCGCCCCACAAAGTTTACACATCGTTTAGTTTGTCACAACGTCAAAGGACAAATGTGTTCATACATCGGCTCTTTTCATTTTCATTCATTGACTAAAGTGTCAATTAATTTCGTCATCGTTTTTATCCTTTTTTCGGTTTTTTTAATTTAGTTATTGTCTCGTTTTCATCAAAAAAAGGGTCTTTGATGAAAACTATGATGAAAATATTTCATCCATGAAATTAACACTGATGTCAGGCTCCTTGGCCTTCTACCCAGTGTAAGACTGTGATTTTCAGATACTTTTTGTATGGAGCCTGTAGGGGGAGCTAGAGACATGACTGAACTCACAAAGACTAAAACAGTGGTGTTGCATACAGACACACACAGTCTAATGCTTTGACTGTAACTGTGTGTTACAGAGCAGTCGGCTGATGGTGAAGTTGTGTATTCCTCATTGAGAGCAGCTAACATTTACGTATGTGTGTGTGTGTGTGTGTGTGTGTGTGTGTGTGTGTGTGAGATATTTGTTGTCTTTTTTATTTGTGTGTGTGGGGGGGTGTTTTTGTGTTGTGCTTGTCTGTGGTGTGGACTGTGGGTGCCGGCCTTGGGTACGGTGGTGCCCTGGGGGCGTGGCCACTTCAGGGCCTGGACCTGCCTTCCCTGCACTGTGGTTGGGTGTAGGGAACTGGGGTGTTTAGTGAGCCAGTAGTTTGCTGGCTCTCTTCTTTCAGGGGTAGTTCTCTACTTCTCGGTCATACATATCCTGGCCCTTCCCCTCCTCCCACTCAGTCAAACATTACATCGCACACACGTAGGGTCTTGGGGGAGGGGGGCTCATGCTGCAGTGAGTAGGGCCACTTCTTTGGCTCTGCTCACTATGTTGCGTGATGTCGAACGCCGCCTTTTTAATTACATGGCTGCTCATTGCCTCTGGCTCTCTGGACTTTTGCCATTTGACCGTGGGGGGTCCATCTGGGGTCTCCCTCCTTCCTCCTCTGGGGTGTGTGCGCAGTTGCCATCGGGATGTGTGGCCTCCTGTCTTCTGAGCTCCTAGTGGGCCGTGGATAGGCCCGGTCCCCTGTTCGCCTCTGGATCACGGGGGGCGTGGTTGCAGTTTCTTGCCCCCATTGGTGAGTACGTTCCTTGACAGAGGCACATACACACATTATTGCAAGCAACAGCTGGATTTTGTGTGTGTGTGCGTGTATATGTATATGCACGTGCATAGATATGTGGATGTGTGTATGCATATATGTATGTATATCATTATTTGATTATTCTTTTCACCCCTTTGTTTTTCTCTTTCTTTTTCTTTTCTCTTTCTCACTCTTTTTTTTCTACCCTTTCCTTTCTACCTGTCGGGCCTGGTGTAAATAAATAAAATAAAATTAAAATACAAACATTAACAAGAGTAGCTTATTGGAAAACTTACAGAGCTATTCTTGGAAAAGCAAATATGTTTGGTACACCAGAGCATTTGGATCATATTCCGATTGCGAAAACTGCCAGACATGACAGGCTTAAGAAAAAAAGATATCAGTGATTATGTGTCCCTACCTGATTCTGTGCTCCTGACTCTGCGCAGAGTATCAAAGTACTGCTACTGTTGCTAATATCCAACACATATCTATACCCATATCATACACATATATTCATACTTGTGTTCCTGCAGAAGTGTATTTGTTTACTGTGATATTTATCTTTAACTGTGTAAATGCAATTTAAACATTTTGTTATACAAAATGTTTTATTCTTATTCTGGTCTATTTTCTATGTACTTATGTTTATATTTGCTGCACAATGGGAGAAGCACCTGTAATTTTATTGTATGTCTCATATAAAGCTATTCTATTGTATTCTATTCTAATCTCGTCCGCTCCAGGGGCCCTGCCACCAAGGAGTTTTTTAACTGCCTCGGTGACCTCACCCCCAGTGATGTGCAAGTCATCTCCCTCGTCCCCAGACTCTGCTTCCACTACAGAAGGCGTGTCAGTGGGATTCAGGAGGTCCTCAAAGTATTTCTTCCACCGTCCGACTATAGCCTCAGTTGAAGTCAGCAGCACCCCACCTGCACTATAAACTGTGTGAGTCGAGCATTGCTTTACCCTACTGAGTCACTTGCCAGTTTGCCAGAACCGCTTTGATGCCATCCGAAATTCTTTTTCCATCTTCTCCTTGAATCGCCACCTTATCGTGGTGGAGGCATTTGTGTGTCCCAGTGATCCTAGGAGCTATGTTGCCGGGGGGCTTATCCCCCTGGTAGGGTCTCCCATGGCAAACTGGTCCTGGGTGAGGGTCCAGACAAAGAGCGGGTCAGATCCCCGATCCCCGGCTATCGAAACTGGATATTGGGACATGGAATGTCACCTCTCTGGTGGGGAAGGAGCCTGAGCTAGTGCATGAGTTTGAGAGATACCAGCTAGATATAGTTGGGCTCACCTCAACACATGGCCTGGGCTCTGGAACCAGTCTCCTGGAGAAGGGATTTTGTAATCGTATCATCAGATCTGCGGCCGTATATTCTGGACACTCGGGTGAAGAGAGGAGCTGAGCTGTCAACTGATCACCACCTGGTGCTGTGTTGGATCAGGTGGCGGGGGAAGATGCTGGACAGACCTGGCACACCTAAACGTATTGTGAGGGTGCGCTGGGAACGCCTGGCAGAAGCCCCAGTCTGGGAGATCTTCAACTCCCACCTCCGGCAGAACTTCGACAGTATTCCGAGGGAGGCTGAGGACATTGAGTCCGATTGGACCATGTTCCACACCTCCATTGCTGAGGCTGCTGCTCAGAGCTGTGGCTGCAAGGTGGTTGGTGCCTGTTGTGGTGGTAACCCCCAAACCAGATGGTGGTCACCGGAGGTGAAGTGAGCCATTAAGCTGAAGAAGGAGTCCTATCGGGCTTGGCTAGCCTGTGGGAGTCCGGGGGCAGCTGAGAGGCCAAACGGAATGCAGCTCGGGCAGTGGCCGAAGCAAAAACTCGGGCGTGGGAGAAGTTCAGTGAGGCTGTGGAAAAAAAGACATATTAAACAAATATGTAAAAAACAGGCTGTCCTAAAAGCTCCCTGAAAAGCCTTCAGCTGATCCAAAATGCTGCAGCTAGAGTACTGACAGGGACTAGAAAGAGAGAGCAGATTTCTCCCATACTGGCTTCTCTTCATTGGCTCCCTGTTAAATCTAGAATAGAATTTAAAATCCTTCTCCTCACATACAAGGTCTTGAATAATCAGGCCTCATAGTACCATATCACCCCAATAGAGCACTTCTCTCTCAGACTGCTGGCTTACTTGTGGTTCCTAGGATACTTAAGAGTAGAATGGGAGGCAGAGCCTTCAGCTTTCAGGCCCCTCTTCTGTGGAACCAGCTCCCAGCTTGGATTCAGGAGACAGACACCCTCTCTATTTTTAAGATTAGGCTTAAAACTTTCCTTTTTGATCAAGCTTATAGTTAGGGCTGGATCAGGTGACCCTGAACCATCCCTTAGTTATGCTGCTATAGGCCTAGTCTGCTGGGGGGTTCCCCGTAATGCACTGTTTCTTTTCATTCACCTTATTTACTTTGTTTATACTCCACTCTGCATTTAATCATTAATTGTTATTAATCTCTGGCTCTCTTACACAGCATGTCTTTTGTCTTTTCTCTCCCCTCAGCCCAACCGGTCACAGCAGATGACTGCCCCTCCCTGAGCCTGGTTCTGCTGGAGGTTTCTTCCTGTTAAAAGGGAGTTTGTCCTTCTCACTGTCACCAAGTGCTGCTCATAGGGGGTCGTTTTGACTGTTGGGTTTTCTCTGTATTATTGTAGGGTACAGTATAAAGCACCTTGAGGTGACTGTTTGTTGTGATTTGGTGCTATATAAATAAAATTGAACTTTATTGAAAGTGATGTGAATCTCCTGCTCCACCACATCCCAAAGGTGCTCCATTGGACTGAGATCACTATCTTGTCCTAGTAATCTTCGGCTATGTACGGTTCAGTTCTCTGCTTATTGCAATGATACACTGCCTGGCCAAAAAAGAAGTCACCACCAAAAAAAAGGTCACACACTAATATTTTGTTGGACCGCCTTTAGCTTTGATTACGGCATGCATTCGCTGTGGCATTGTTTCAGTAAGCTTCTGCAATGTCACAAGATTTATTTCCATCCAGTGTTGCATTAATTTTTGACCAAGATCTTGCAGTGATGACGGCTGGTCTGTGGGCCACTCCTTTTTTGTTGTTGTTGATCCGTCAGCCACACAGGAGGAAGTTAAAACACAGACAGAGCTGAACTGAAACTAAGTGTTGACACATTGGAAAGTGTCCACTGCAGCTTCAGACTGTGCTTTCCACGCTATGTTTGTGCTCTTTAATGAGCTCTGCTCCGGACCACTTGTCAACCAATCAGCACTGACCGACGCGCAGTGTCATCCACGTCGAGCATGTGCAGTTGTGGTTTTGGAGGAGTGCATGGGAGCAAATTTGTGGTGTCTAAGCACTCGCCTCGATGAGCGCTCTATAGGCAAATACATGCAAATGCACACACTGCAGTATCATATATCAGGCCCAACAAGAAGCTTTTACTGAGTCTTTGTTTTCACTGTCACTGCAGGACTTTCACTTTAATGGAGTATTTTATCCAAGGGCATAGGAATGAGTTTACTATTGGGGGGGACACATATCGTATATATCACATATCACCAAGGGCGTAACTTTGGGTCCAACATTGGGGGGGTTAAGCTCTCTGCCTATTTATTTATTTATTAAATCATTTACTTTTCTAAAAGGATTCAGGAGATTTTGGGTTAATTAGAAATGTATTAGAAATACATTGTAATGCTTTTACTATGTATTTATTTAACTTTATTTGTATTTACTCTGCACCTTCAACAATTAAGAAAAGGTTTACATTTTTCACATTTCTCCCAACAGTAACAAATAGCTTTCATGAACCTGTTTTGTTTTACTACCAATTTTGCAGCCCCTCATTCCACTTTTAAATAAACTGTTTTAATTTGGCCAAATATAATAAATACAATATTTTACAGCAGTCTGTTCTCCACTGAGCATGTGAGAGTTTAATGCAATCTTTACTATTAAACACGTTCTGTAGAGAAAAAGATTTTAACTTGATGTGTTTAAAATATAACGAGTTTCATTCTGGGACTCTCATCTTCAGTCCTGTTATCAGTACTAATATTAGTTATTAATAACTAAATACATAAAATGTTATGTGTGTGTTCACTTGAGTAAAACTATATACTTGTTTAATGAGTTTAGTTTATTACATATTACAGGTATTGTACTGAGCCGCATGTTTGCACACAAGTGCAAAGTTTGATATGTTTTATTGGTCAAGAACATTTAATACTGGTCAAAAATGCATTTATGTAGGCTGACTGACAATCAGAGGTGGACAGTAACGAAGTACAAATACTTGGTTACTGTACTTAAGTAGATTTTTCAGGTATCTGTACTTTACTTGAGTACTTATTTTTCTGACAACTTTTTACTCTTACTCACTACATTTTTACAAAAGTATCTGTACTTTCTACTTCTTACATTTTCAAAACAAGCTCGTTACTTTATTTTTAATGCGTCTTAGAAACGTTTGCATTTCCGGTCAGTGCGGGAGCGGCTTTTGATTGCGTTTTTTCTTGGAAGGAGGGAGGGAGCGAACAGACACCCCCCACACGGTAGAGGGAGAGGCTCCTGCAACACTCGCTCGGAGACCGGAAAGAGCCAGAGGAAGTTGCTTTAGCACCCCCAAGAAAATAGCTTGTGTCTGTGTGTGTTGAGAACTTAAAGAACAAATGATCCTTCATAGTCAGAGGGGGTTCCTGATATCGACATGGACAGCCGCCCAGGGCAGCTTCTCATCTAGGGCGGCATGACGCCCCCCCCACGCATTGCGATCGCCATGGGGGGCACTGTCCACAGCACCCTCAGTAAAATGCTTAGCCCCCCCCTTAGCACCTGCAGAAAAATATTTCTGGAGCCGCCACTGTCTCATATGACTGAATTATTGAAAGTATTGATACTTGGATTTGAGAATCGATTTTGAAGCATAAAGGTCTGGTATCAGAAGTATCAATATTTCAGTATCGATCTGCACATCATTTTTTCGAAGCCTCGGTGTGTTAGAGGTAGCATCACTACCTGTGAACTTTTATTTTGAAGGTTCAGATCAAACACTTGAAATCGAAAGTAAAGCTTTCCTGTTTCTCGTCCGAAGCTGAAAAGTTCAGTGTGTGTTTGTGAGTGAATGAGTGCGCTGCGGAGGAGTTTCAGTGTGCGCTATTTTTAAATGGGACTCGTTTCAGAGGAGGAGGATGAAGAGCTGGCTGCCCTTCCTGCTGCTCGCACACGGTAAGAACTTTGAATCAAGTCTTAATGAGCACTCTCTGACCGCACTCTCTGACCGCACCCTGCACCCTTCAGCAGGAGCCACGCAAGGACTCCGACTTTGGACGGGGCAAATTACAGCAGTTAATGCATTTAAAACCACCGCGTCTATAGATAAAGAAAGAAGCAGCAGTACATTCACTTAAAACTCGACCCACGCTGAGTCGTTCTGTATGGAAGAACGGATATTGTGACAAGCCTGAACAGGAATGGTTTTTCCCCTCTTCCTCATTTCTGACTGTTTTTCCGTGGTTTCACATTTAGCTAGGATCAGAGTCACTGCTGGTAACGTGAGGTCATACCTGGAGCCTACAGAGGCCGCAGGTAGTCCAGCTCCTCCAGGATGGCACCGCAATTTATGCTATTGCATTTATTGTAGAATGGGATGGGACATAATTTCAAAATTGGGGAACAAGAAGATGGTGGCATCTATTAAAAGTTTGAGTGGATTTTTAAATGCAGTTATAATTCAATTCAATTCAGTTTTTTTTATATAGTGCCAAATCATAACAAACAGTCTCCTCAACAATTGTACCTACTTATTCCTACTTATTGATTGTATGTAGGGATCATAATGGGACTGACTTATCCAGTAACCACACAAGGCTGCATTAACCAGGTCAAACTAGTTTGTAGTTTTTCACAAATATTTTGAACAATGAATTTCCTAATAACATTCACATATTGAACCATCTATAGCAGGGGTCTCAAACTCCCGGCCCGCGGGCCACTTCCGGCCCCCGTCCCACTCCTCCACCCCTGCTTCCAGCCCACGAACTGATGTCAAAGTATAATACAATTTGACCCTTTAAGTTACTTTTTTAAAATCTCCCGTTCCCCTCCAGTAAAGAAAACCATTTGTCATGTAATTTGAATCAGATATCTCCAGGTACCACCCGTAGGTCATTTGGCACTGGGCTGCACTGAAAAAATAAGTTACTTACATTATTTCTGTTTTATTTATTATGAGTCTGGATGACATTTTATTTTTAAAAAAATGGGTGGATTCTCTTCATTAGATCTGTCTGTGATTCACTCTTGACACATGTCACGATGCTTGTCTCGGTCACATCATACATTACTGCTAAAATTAAACTCACAGTTTTCACTGGTTCTCTACCTGTCAAAACGCCGTTACACACCGGACGCGTCATTTCGCAGGACGAATTTGGGCATTTGTTTTTTCAGGATCAAGTTTGATTTTTCTGACTTTTGCAAGCAAACAAACATCTGACAAATCAAAACAAAGTAAATAAGGTGAATGAAAAGAAACAGTGCATTATGGGAACCCCCCAGCAGCCTAGGCCTATAGCAGCATAATTAAGGAATGGTTCAGGGTCACCTGATCCAGCCCTAAGTATAAGCTTGATCATAAAGGAAAGTTTTAAGCCTAATCTTAAAAATAGAGAGGGTGTCTGTCTCCCAAATCTGGATTCAAAACTTATTTAAGACCTTGTATATGAGGAGAAGGATTTTAAATTCTATTCTAGATTTAACAGGGAGCCAATGAAGAGAAGCCAATATGGGAGAAATCTGCTCTCTCTTTCTAGTCCCTGTCAGTACTCTAGCTGCAGCATTTTGGATCAGCTGAAGGCTTTTCAGGGAGCTTTTAGGACAGCCTGATAATAATGAATTACAATAGTCCAGCCTAGAAGTAATAAATGCATGAATTAGCTTTTCAGCATCACTCTGAGAAAGGATGTTTCTAATTTTAGAAATATTGCGCAAATGCAAAAAAGCGGTCCTACATATTTGTTTAATATGTGCATTGAAGGACAAATCCTGGTAAAAAATGACTCCAAGATTTCTCACAGTGTTACTGGAGGCCAAAGTAATGCCATCCAGAGTAAGTATCTGGTTAGACACCATGTTTCTAAGATTTGTGGGGCCGAGAACAAGAATTTCAGTTTTATCTGAATTTAGAAGCAGGAAATTAACCTTAGTGTGTGAAGAAGACTCCCCATTTACATGAACAAATTGGAGTCTATGAGATAAATATGATTCAAACCACTGCAGTGCAGTACCTTTAATACCTATAGTATGCTCTAATCTCTGTAATAAAATGTTATGGTCAACAGTATCAAAGCTGCACTGAGGTCCAACAGGACAAGAACAGAGATGAGTCCACTGTCAGAGGCTGTAAGAAGATCATTTGTAACCTTCACTAATGCTGTTTCTGTACTGTGATGAATTCTGAAACCTGACTGAAACTCTTCAAATAAACCGTTCCTCTGCAGATGATCAGTTAGCTGTTTTACAACTACTCTTTCAAGAATCTTTGAGAGAAAAGGAAGGTTGGAGATTGGCCTATAATTAGCTAAGACAGCTGGGTCAGTGATGGCTTTTTAAGTAGAGGTTTAATTACAGCCACCTTGAAGGCCTGTGGTACATAGCCAACTAATAAAGACAGATTGATCATTTTTAGGATTGAAGCATCAATAATTGGAAAGACTTCTTTGAACAGTCTAGTAGGAATGGGATCTAATAAACATGTTGCTGGTTTGGAGGAAGTAACTATTGAAGTTAACTCTGAAAGATCAACTGGAGCCAAAGAGTCTAAACAAATACCAGCAGTGCTGAAAGCAGCCGAACATGAAGATAAATCTTTGAGATGTTATGAATAATTTTTTCTCTAACAGCTAAATGTCTATTTTTTTTTCTTAATGTCTTTAAAACTATTGACGAGATAATCGACCTCACTGGGAGCAGAGTTTAGGTAGCTGCTCTGCACTGTGTTGGCACTGAAGAGCATAACAATGAAGGAATTAGATCCTTAAACTTAGTTACAGCACTTTCAGAAAGACTTCTACTGTAATAAAACTTATTCCCCACTGCTGTGTAATCCATTAAAGTAAATGTAAATGTTATTAAGAAATGATCAGACAGGAGGGGGCTTTCAGGGAATACTGTTAAGTCTTCAGTTTCTATGATATGTTAGGACAAGATCCAGAGTATGGTTAAAGTGGAGGGTGGGCTCCTTTACATTTTGAGAGAAGCCAGTTGAATCTAACAATAGATTAAATGCAGTGTTGAGGCTGTCATTCTCAGCATCTACATGGATGTTAAAATCAACCACTATAATTACTTGGGTATCAAAAACATTAAAAGATATAATCTGCAACAGATAATATTTAACCAATAATAACTAGCTCAAGTTTGCGTTACAGTTCAGTAATATAAGTTTTGTCTACAACATTCACAGATGCATAACTTCTACAGAATCGTCCGTTACTCTGAGGATTACCCATAACCTTTTGTCATCACTAGTCAGTGCTGTGACCTTTGAGACAGTAGGTGGTGCAATTGTCCCATTTAGCAGGGTTTACCGTGAACCTTTTTTAACTGTGTTACATTCTCAGTACCAAGGTGGGATATTGGAAGAAGGGAGATAGCCTCACTAATCCCCTGCTGTTTGCAGAATTAGTCCTTCTGTTTTCTTTCTGTGCCAGCTTGCAGAAGCTGTTCAGAGTCTGCTCAGATTATTCTGTGCACTAAGACATAAAAATAATATTAATTAAAACCGCAAGCGGTGATATCGGGCCCTCGCACTCCGCGCGCGTTGACCTGTGGCGCTCGTCGACCCGTGCCCCACTCGGAGGTTTTGTGATCGTGATGGTGTACAGAAGGTCTCTAGAAAGTTGAATTCTTTTATAGGAAAAGAGATATTTTGCTCTCGGCACAGACGCAATGGAATATTTGGGGGTGTGGTCACGGCTTCAGCATGCAAAATAGGGCATGGGTCTGAGTGACTTTTTTGATCAGGATGATGTCAAGAATGTTGAAACAAATTTTCATACATTTCCGAGAAACTAAGTTTGTGGATGCTATACAAAATTTCATTTGCTTCTGTAGGGGGCGCTCTTGCAACTATAGCCTTGAATCCATAGTTATGGGTTCAGACTGGCTGTGTACATGAGTGATTACATTTTCAGGCAGATTGGGCAAAGCATGTACGAACACGTGCCCAAACAATTTTGGTCGTGATTGAGAAAAATGAAGGCCAACTTCAATGGCCTGGTGTGACAAGGCCGTTTAATATTTCCTAAAGATTTCCACAATATTTGATGGGCTACTTGTCTAGATGATCTGGAGCCAATTTGGTCTGACTGGGTGAAATGCCCTAGGAGGAGTTCGTTCAAATAGCAGGCGTGGAAATGGCAAAAATTGACACCTTCAACTGAAGATGCCGGACTTCCTGTAGGGTTGGGAGTATGGGTCCAAGAGACTTTTTTGTACGTCTTAGGATGTTACGTGAGCGTGCACAATTTCAGAGCTGTAGATAAAATGTAGCTCTGGGGCTAGCTAAAAAACATGCTATTTTATGATATTTCCAGGTGCCACTAGGTGGCGCGCTAATGTTTATGGACTTTATGCATATCATTGTGTTCGGGGCAGGAGGCTCATTAGACTGATGAGGGTTTTGTAAGCAATACTGAAAGATATTTTCATGCATTTCAGAGGAAAACTCATTCTTTGAACGGTCATACAAATTTTCATTTGCTTCTGTAGGGGGCGCTATTGCACCTACAGTCTTGAATCTGTAGTTATGGATTCAGCGTCATTGTGTACATGAGTGATTCAAATTGCAGGCTGATTGGACAAAGCATGTGCGAATGAGGGCACAAGCACTTTTGGTGGCAAGAGAGAAAAACAAAGGCCAAATTCAATGGCCTGGTGTGACAAGGCCGTTTAATATTTCCTAAAGATTTCCACAATATTTGATGGGCTACTTGTCTAGATGATCTGGAGCCAATTTGGTCTCAGTGGGTCAAATGCCCTAGGAGGAGTTCGTTCAAATAGCAGGCGTGGAAATGGCAAAATTTGACACATTCAATTGAAGATGCCGGACTTCCTGTAGGGTTTGGAGTATGGCTCCAAGAGACTTTTTTGTCCGTCTTAGGATGTTACATGAGTCTGCAAAATTTCAGAACTGTAGAGAAAATGTAGCTCCGGGGCTATCCAAAAAACATGCTATTTTATGATATTTCAAGCAGCCACTAGGTGGCGCTCTAACTTTCATGGACTTTATACATATCAATGTGTTCAGGGCAGGAGGCTTATCAAACCATTGAAGTTTAAGGCAGATTGGGCAATGTGGCGTTGAGTTACAGCCATTTTTGTCATGATGGTGAAACATCGAACTTTGCCCTCCCGCCAGGGTCACGCCCTTTGGCAAAAACTCACAGTTTTTAAAACAGTGTAAGCCCAACTCCTTAAGGCTTTCCAGGGAAAATTTGAGATGGTTCTGCTAAACCACCTTGGAGCTGGACCTCAAAGTGTAAAACATGACATTTCCAGCTCCCACTAGGTGGCGCTGCGATTATCATAAAATATGGCCATATGTATGTGTTCAGGGCCGGACGCTGATCCTACTGAGAAAGTTTGATCCAGATTGGAGTATGTAGGTATGAATGAGACCCAAGCAAAATTTCATGGCGAATGATCAAATTTCAGGGGGTCATAAGGGCCACGCCCCCTTGCCAAAAACTCACCATTTTTTAAATGTAGATTCCCCTTGGTGTGTAGATGAAACATACCAAATCTGAAGTTGATAACTTCTAAACCCTTTGAGTTATTAGAGAAAGTCTGAAGGGTGCAAATCGCCAAATTTGCATGTTTGAGTCAAAATGGCCGACTTCCTGTTGGGTTTAGAGCATGGCTCCAAGAGGATTTTTTGTGTGTCTCGATAGGATACATATGTGTAGCAAGTTTCATAAATGTACGTGAAACACAGCGGTGGGGCTCGACTTTAGGGGGCGCTACTGAGGCATTTTGGCGGGCCCTTGCCCGAGGCCATTAAAATACTTAAATTTTCACCAGGTGTGATGCATGTGCAAAATTTGATGAGTTTTTGAATATGATAAAGCCCCCAAAAAGCCAATTCATTTGCCTGAATAATAATAATAATTAAAGCCGCAAGCGGCGATGATCGGGCCCTCGCACCCGGCGCGCGTCGACCCGTGGCGCTCTCCAGCCGAGCCGCGCTCGGAGGTTCTGGCAGACGAGAGAGCGGCGTGCTCACCCAGGTGCAGACAGCTCAGCAGGCTAGCCGTACATTGCGTCGTTCAGCCGCCAAAAGTCTCCCACATCCACCAGGTGGCGTGGGTTAGTGTCCACTAATTAAAGTGCCATGATCCTCCGTGTAATGCCTGCACCCATTAAATAAATTGCAATGATCATAGGAGGAATATTATTGGCGTACTTTTGATTTCCTGTCGCCACCAGGTGGCGTTATGAGTGTGAAACAAAGCTGATAGATGAGTGTGTCCAGTCTCCCTTACCCTCCCATTAAGCCTGTGAAGTTTGGGACAGACTGGACAATGTATGTTAGAGATGTGACATTCTGGTGTACTGTGGTATAATAGTAAAATCCCACATTCAGAGGGTTGCTACGGCAACAGCGTTGGAGATTCTATAAAACCTTGAATATCTTTTGATGGGCTACTTGTGTAGATGATCTGGAGCAATTTTGGTCTCAGTGGGTCAAATGCTGTAGTAGAAGATGATTGAAATGGCAGGTCTGAAAAATGTGAAAAATGCTGCAAAAATGACACCTTAATTAGAACATGTCAGGCTTCCTGTTGGATTTTGGGTATGGGTCCAAGAGACTTTTTTGTACGTCTTAGGATGTTACCTCAGCATGCACGATTTCAGATACACAGACCAAACACAGCCCTGGGGCAGATGTTTAGAATCTTTCTGGGCCTGAAATGGAAAAAAAGTCAAAATTCAGAGGGTTGCCACGGCAACACCGTTCAATATTCTACAAAACCATGAATATCTTTTGATGGGCTACTTGTGTAGATGATCTGGAGCCATTTCGGTGTCACTGGGTCAAATGCCCTAGGAGGAGTTGAGGCAAAAAGGCCTGAAAAAGGCGAAAAATGCTGCAAAAATGACACTTTAAAGTGAACGTGGCTGACTTCCTGTTGGGTTTCGGCTATCGGTCCAAGAGACTTTTTTGTAGATCTTAGCGTCTTACATCAGCAGGCACATTTTCAGATACACAGAGAAAGCACAGCCCAGGGGCTGATGCTTAGAGTCTCTGTGGGCTTGAAATTGAAAAAAGTCCAAATTCAGAGGGTTGCCATGGCAACACCGTTCAATATTCTACAAGACCATGAATATCTTTTGATGGGCTACTTGTGTAGATGGTCTGGAGCCAATTTGGTGTCAGTGGGTGAAATGCCCTAGGACAAGTTCGTTCAAATAGCAGGCGTGGAAATCTCAAAAATTGACACATTCAATTGAAGATAGCCGACTTCCTGTAGGGTTTGGGGTATGGGTCCAAGAGACTTTTTTGTACGTCTTAGGATGTTACATGAGCCTGTACATTTTCATACATGTAGATACAATGTAGCTCCGGGGCTGCTCCAAAAACTTGCTGTTTTATGATATTTCCAGGTGCCAGTAGGTGGCGCTCTAACGTTTATGGACGGTATGCATATCAGTGTGTTCAGGGCAGCATGCTTATCACACCACTGAAGTTTGAGCCAGATTGGACAGGTTGGCTTTGAGTTACAGGCATTTTTGTGTTCATGGCGAATCATCGCACTTTGCCGTCCCATAAGGGTCACGCCCTTTTGCCAAAAACTCACAGTTTTGAAAACACAGTAAGTCCAACTTGTTAAGGCTGTCCAGGTGAAATTTGAGATGGTTCGGCTCAACCGCTTTGGAGCTGGACCTCCAAGTGTAAAATATGACATTTCCTGTTCCCACTAGGTGGCGCTGCGACTGTTATTAAATATTGTCATATGTATGTGTTCAGGGGAGGACCCTCATCCTAGTGAAGAAGTTTGATCCAGATTGGATCATGTAGGTATGAATGAGAGGCAATCAAAATTTAATGGCGAATGATCAAAATTCAGGGGGGCATAAGGACCCCTCCCCCTTGGCAAAAACTCACCATATTTTCGATTTAGATTCCTCTGGGGGTGTAGGTGACACAAACCAAATATGAAGTTGATAATACCTAAAATGTCTGAGTTATTAGAAAAAGTCTGAGGTGTGCAAATCGCCAAATTTGCATGATTAATTCAAAATGGCGGACTTCCTGTTGGGTTTAGGGCATGGCTCCAAGAGGATTTTTTGTGCGTCTGGATATGATGTACATGTGTGTAAAGTGTCATACATGTACGTGAAACACAGCGGTGGGGCTCCAGTTTAGGGGGCGCTAGCGAGCCATTTTGGATGACCCTTGCCCGAAACCCTTAAAATACTTAAATTTTCACCAGGTGTGACGCATGTGCAAAGTTTCATGAGTTTTTGAATATGATAAAGCCCCCAAAAAGCCAATTCATTTGCCTGAATAATAATAAAAAAAAAAAAAAAATAATAATAATAAACGAAGCAATTACAATAGGGCCTTCGCACGTTTAGTGCTCGGGCCCTAATAAAAAAAAAAATAATAATAATAAACGAAGCAATTACAATAGGGCCTTCGCACGTTTCGTGCTCGGGCCCTAATTAAAACCGCAAGCGGTGATATCGGGCCCTCGCACTCCGCGCGCTTCGACCCGTGGCGCTCGTCGACCCGTGCCACACTCTGAGGTCTTGTGATCGTGATGGTGTACAGAAGGTCTCTAGAAAGTTGAATTCTTTTATAGGAAAAGGTATCTTTTGCTCTCGGCATAGACGCAATGGAATATTTGGGGGTGTGGTCACGGCTCCAGCATGCAAAATAGGGCATGGGTCTGAGTGACTTTTTTGATGGGCTGTTTGTCTAGATGATCTGGAGCCAATTTGGTCTCACTGGGTGAAATGCCCTAGGAGGAGTTGATTCAAATAGCAGGCCTGAAAATGGCAAAAATTGACACTTTCAATTGAAGATGGCTGACTTCCTGTAGGGTTTGGAGTATGGGTCCAAGAGACTTTTTTGTACGTCTTAGGATGTTACATGAGTCTGCACAATTTCAGAGTTGTAGATAAAATGTAGCTCTGGGGCTAGCTAAAAAACATGCTATTTTATGATATTTCAAGCTGCCACTAGGTGGCGCTGTAACGTTTATGGACTTTATGCATATCAATGTGTTCAGGGCAGGAAGCTTATTAAACTGATGAGGATTTTGTCAGGAATGGTGAAAGATATTTCCATGTATTTCAGAGCAAAACTAATTCTGTGGACGGGCATACAAATTTTCATTTGCTTCTGTAGGGGGCGCTATTGCACCTACAGTCTTGAATCTGTAGTTATGGATTTAGGCTGGGTGTGTACATGAGTGATTAAATTTTCGGGCTGATCAGACAAAGCATGTGCGAACAAGTGCACAAACAATTTTGGTGGTGAGGGAGAAAAACGAAGGCCAAATTCAATGGCCTGGTGTGACAACACCGTTTAAGTTCTTGACAAGATTTCCACAATATTTGATGGGCTCCTTGTCTAGATGATGTGGAGCCAATTTGGTCTCACTGTGTAAAATGCCCTAGGACGAGTTCGTTCAAATACCAGGCATGGAAACGGCAAAAATGAACACTTTCAATTGAAGATGGCCGACTTCCTGTAGGGTTTCGGGTATGGGTCCAAGAGACTTTTTTGTACGTCTTAGGATGTTACATGAGTCTCTACAATTTCAGAGCTGTAGATAAAATGTAGCTCTGGGGCTACTCAAAAAACATGCCATTTTATGATATTTCGAGCTGCCACTAGGTGGCGCTCTAACGTTTATGGACTTTATGCATATCAATGTGTTCAGGGCAGGAGGCTTATTAAACCACTGAAATTTGAGGCAGATTGGCCAATCTGGCTTTGAGTTACAGCCCGTTTTGTCTTGATGGTGAAACATTGAACTTTGCCCTCCCGCCAGGGTCACGCCCTTTGGCAAAAACTCACAGTTTTTAAAACAGTGTAAGCCCAACTCCTTAAGGCTTTCCAGGGGAAATTTGAGATGGTTCTGCTGTACCACCTTGGAGCTGGACCTCTAAGTGTAAAACATGACATTTCCTGCTCCCACTAGGTGGCGCTGCGATTGTCATAAAATATTGCCATATGTATGTGTTCAGGGGCAGATACTTATCCTACCTAGAAAGTTTGATCCAGATTGGAGTATGTAGGTATGAATGAGAGGCAATCAAAATTTCATGGCGAATGATCAAAATTCAGGGGGGCATAAGGGCCACGCCCCCTTGTCAAAAACTCACCATTTTTTAAATGTAGATTCCCCTTGGTGTGTAGATGAAACACACCAAATCTGAAGTTGATAACTTCTAAACCCTTTGAGTTATTAGAGAAAGTCTGAAGGGTGCAAATCGCCAAATTTGCATGTTTGAGTCAAAATGGCCGACTTCCTGTTGGGTTTAGAGCATGGCTCCAAGAGGATTTTTTGTGCGTCTGGATGTGATACATATGTATTGTAAGTTTCATAAATGTACGTGAAACACAGCGGTGGAGCTCGACTGTAGGGGGCGCTACTGAGGCATTTTGGCGGGCCCTTGCCCGAGGCCATTAAAATACTTAAATTTTCACCAGGTGTGATGCATGTGCAAAATTTGATGAGTTTTTGAATATGATAAAGCCCCCAAAAAGCCAATTCATTTGCCTGAATAAAAAAAAAAAAAATAATAATAATAATAAACGAAGCAAAAACAATAGGGCCTTCGCACAGTTCGTGCTCGGGCCCTAATAAACGGAGGAGAAACAATAGGGCCTTCGCACAGTTCGTGCTCGGGCCCTAAAAATACAGACTGGTCCAACCAAGGAGGACCAGAAGCTAATCTTCCTTCTTTATCTTTGGCAGAGTGAATACTAAATCTGATGAATAAAGTGAAATCAGTTACATTATCAGGATTGATCTCTGTGACGATGAGGGTCTGTTGGGAAACAGAGCCTACTATGCTCTTGTGTAAACAGCACTGTTATAGTAAAGCAATGATCAAAAAGCTGCAGGTGATACACAATTATACATGATGTTATGTATTATATTGTCTATTTAGAGTTTTGCTCAAGCATCCAAGATGTGTTAGTGCTTTGTGTTGTTTCACAGCTCTCTTCTCTGTCTTGTTTCTCTCCTCAGTTTCCCAGCATGCCTCAGGGGTAGAGGTGTATGAGGGGGAGGAGTTTGCCCTGCTGCCCTGTCAGGTACCAGTTAATGTTTCCAGTGGTGCCACAGCAGTGGTCTGGGACCGTGATGAGTTCAAGACCCCAACAGTCCACATGCGTCTGCAGAGCGGAGATGATCTCAATGACCAAAACCAGCGTTACAAAGATCGAACATCAATGAGAGCCGACGCTCTGCAGACTGGAGAGCTCAGCCTCACTCTGAGGAACCCTGCAGTCTCTGACAGTGGAAACTACACCTGCACCGTCCGTAAATATGGACAAGATCAGAGCCAGACTGCAGTGCAACTGAAGGTGAAAGGTCAGTGCTTTAGATAGAAGCCAGACTGAAGTGAATTCATCAAAATCTGTTGGATGATGTTCAGGCTGTTTGTGTTTGTATTGATCACAGAACTTCCTCCGGTCTGGCCCAAAGTTCTCTCAGCTGTCCTAATTATTTTGATCCTCCTGATTGCTGTTGTCTTTGGTGTCCTCAAGTACCGTAGCTATAAAAGGAAAAAGAGGGGTGAAGGTAAGTGTGTGTGTCATAATGTTTATAGTTGTTTTTTTTAATTGTTTTTTTTTTTTTATTTGTCTTTTTTGTAGGTTTTCACTTTTTTTTGTTGTTTGGTTTTTCTGCCACGTTTGTCCTGAGTTCCCAAGTCATAGAGACTTTCCTGTCTGTACGGGAACTGGGATCCCAGGAGCTATGTTGTCCAGGGGCTTGTCCCCCTGGTAGGGTCTCCCATGGCAAACTGGTCCTGGATGAGGGGCCAGACAAAGAGCAATTCAGAAGACCCCTATGGAAACGTCAACAAGGGAACAGTTTTCCCTGCCTGGGATAGGGTTACTGGGGCCCGATTCTGGAGCCAGGCCTGGGCAGGAAGCTCAAGGGGGAGGGTCTGGTAATTGGGCAGTAGCCCATGCTGCCTGGCCAGGCGCAGCCCGAAGAAACAAGGGCCCGCCCTCCTGTAGGCCCACCACCTGCGGCAGGTGTCGTAGGGATTGGGTGCAGTGTGTTTCGAGTGGTGGCCCTGACAGACTGATTCCCAGCTGTCGAGACATAGAAACAAAGAAAAATATGAACTCCAAAACTTTCCAAAACAATTCTACAATAAACTCCCAATAAAGTTCAGCATCAGTGCAGCAGATTAATAACACCTACATGTGGTGTTTGACAGAAACAAACTCTCTGAAGGAGTCAAAGCTCAAATCCAGCTGCATCCTGATGTTGAAGCTGCTTCTGTTTTGGAGCTAGTTTGGTTAGATGCTCTAACTTGCAGGGTCTTTGTGGCCTCTGTACACAACCTACAAAGTGTCCGACCTCATGTCCACATTTATGCTTGTGTAGCTGGATTGTGTGTGTGCTGGTGTTTTATATACTGCGCCGGCTGCGACTTTTTTTGGTCCTCGCTCTTTGTGCTCAGTTTTTGGGCTGCAAACATATTTGTCCCTGTTTTTCACTTTCTTCATTCCCTCACATCCATTCTGATAGTTTCAGCAGTCTCCCTCCAGGAATCTGCTGACATTTGTGAGTCCTTATTTTGATGCTTTGATTGTTATTCTCTGACTGATAAAGTAGCTGGTGAAAAGTAGCCTGAAAGGCACAAGGACAGGTTAATCACAATCACAAACCCGACAAGAGGTGCACAGCAGGTTACCTCGTAGGATCAGAGCGGTTTGTGTAGCTGCCTTGTGTTCTCATGCAGACTTTGATGTTGATGTTTTTTCCTGACTGAGAAGTGTTCTGCACATTTTTCCTCATCCACAACAAGACTCTCACTCCTATCTGTGATATTGTGGTCTAAAGCGCTCGGCCATTACTTTTCAGACCAGCGTGGTGAGCACACGCATGCACTCAGTTGCCCGATGGCGCTCCCAGCTTAAACTCATAGAGCGAAAGAAAATATTTCATATAAATCCACAAGGCTTTTAAATAAAATGACAAACATGAAAATGGAGATCATTTTTTCTATAATTTCAGTTAGTTTTAGTTAGTTTTGTAAACTCACAATATGGTTTTAGTTAGTTTTTTTTTTTTTTGCTTTTTATTATAGTTTATTATAGTTATAGTTTCAGTTTTAAAATTTCAGTTTTCATTGTTTCATCAGTTTTTGTTAACTATAATAACCCTGGTGCAACCCACAGTTTGTCCATAATAAACACCGTGTTTGAACTAGTAGTCTGTAGGAAACTTTGGACTTTGACTGTGGGCATCAAGCAGTAGAAGTGAGTGAAGGCAGAAGCAACAATTAAATGATGGAAACTGAAGAAGCACGAATGTTGAGACAGGCTCTGGGTGGCAGGGAAGAGTTACCACATGAATGGAACCTGCCAAGAAGGTGTTTGGTCTATCTTCTGGAGAGAGGAAAGAGGACAAGGAGACTTCCTGGTAGAATGAGGAAGTACAGGAAAGTGTTCAAAGGAAGACGTTAGCAAAGAAAAAGTGGGCTAGGCAGAGGCATGAAGAAAGTGGACAGGAGTACTGGGAGGCTAGGAGTGCAGCAAAGAGAGAGGTGGCAAAGGATAAGGCTTATAATGAGTTGAATGTGAGGTTTTATGGATGGAGGACAGTTAGTGAATCAGGAAGTGTGATTAATTAGGAGGAAGTGAGGGCTACTGTGAAGAGGATGAAGAGTGGAAAGGCGGTTGGTCCAGATGACAACCTGTGAAGGTATGGAGATGTCTAGGAGAGAGAACAGTAGATCATTCATCCAGACTGATTAACATAATCTTGGACAGTGAGAGGATACCTGAGGAACGTAGAAGAAGCGCACTGGTGCTGGTTTTCAAGAACAAGGCTGATGTGCAGAGCTGTACAGAGGGATAAAACTGATGAAGATCTGGGAAAGAGTGTTACAAGCTAGTTTAAGAAGAGAGGTGATGATCAGTGAGCAGCAGTGTGGCTTCATGCTGAGGAAGAGTGCTACAGATGTGATGTTTGCTTTGAGAGTGTTGATGAAGAAGGTAGAGAAGGTCAGGAGGAGCGTCACTGTATCTTTGTGGATCCAGAGAAAGCAGATGATGGAGTGCTGAGAGAGGAACTGTGAGACTGCACGAGGAAGTCAGGAGTGGCAGAGAAGAATGTGAGGGTGGTGCAGGACATGAGGACAGAGACAGTGGTGAGGTGTGCAGTAGGAAGGACAGTTGGATGGACCAGAATCACAAAGCTAGTTTTAGCTGTTATTTGTAATGTGTCTGCAGTTTGGTTCATTTTTAATCTACTTTACTGTTACAATCCAGACATGAAGCAGATGAATTAGTTTGTTGAAGCCCTCCATCTGCCTCTAATGAAGCGCTAAGTGCATATCCACACAGAACCACTGCTTTCACACGCTTTACCCAAACAGGTGCTGACAACATTACACACACCAACAATCTTAAAGCAGAGATGAAGATTCTTGTTTTGTTAAACTTTGTTAGATAAAGGCTGGATAACTACAGTAAATCCGTTTATCTCAGCTCTCCAGGTGGAGATGGTGGAAGCGACAGAGTGGGAGAAGTCTATCTTGCTGCCCTTTAAAACCACAGTTTGCCTTCCTGATGATGTCACAGTGGAGTGGAAACACAAAGACACGACGATCGTCAAGTGTCAGAGCAGCCAAAGGCAGGCTCTGTTACAGGGCCAGGGTTATGAACACCGTGCAGAGATGAACGAAGAGCCACTGAAAACTGGAGACCTCAGTCTGATGCTGAAAGACCTCCAACTCAGTGATCATGGTGTCTACATCTGCAGCATCTATGACAAGAGTGGAAAAATCCTGAGGAAGAAAGTAGTGACACTAAGTGTTAGAGGTGAGTAGAACAGCTGTTTGTCCACAGCCTAGAACAGCTTAGAATCAGATCCAAATCAAGCTGCTGATAAGTCAGTGAATCTGCTTGGACTTTGTGTTGGACAGAGGAATTTTCAATGCATGGGAAATTATTTCCTGTTAGATAATAGATTATACATTTATATGTAGTTTTTCAATTCATTTTTTTAAAGAAAACATTTTTAAAAAGCACGTAGTCTGCACTGTCTACAAAAGTGTATCTACAAAGTCTTTCATTTTGAAAGAACTTAACCTAAATTTAACATACTACTTCTTATTAATATTATTAATACTAGGGATGCACTGATCCGATATTCAGTATTGGTATTGGTTTGATTCTGACCTAAATTAATGGATCGGATATCAGGAAGGAATAAAAAATGCAATCCAATCAATTAAGTATCATTTCAGCCACAATAGAAGCATTACTGTTCTCAGTCTTCTTCTTCCTCTTGTGGGTTTGCGGTTGACCAAACCAGCTTAGAGCTGCATTACCGCCACCTACTGGGATGGAGTGGATCAGGAGTTAGAAAAATAACCCCTCATATTCTATAAAGTTCTTTTTAAGTTCTAAAGTTCTAAAGTTCTCCGTCGCTGCGACAGATTCCTTTTAACACGGATCATTGCTGACATGTTTCCCACGCCTCCACCGCTCTCTGCTGTGTTTGTGTGTTGTGCTCGCTGTGCTGAGAATTTCAGCTGTTATTTTTTTCTCTCCTTCAGCTCCCGGAACGGATCGCTATAACCACAGTTTGCTAGCGATCACCTGGTAGTGGAGGAGGACCCCTTCCCTGTCAAAATATTTCTGACAGGGAAGGGGTCCCTGTCACTTTAATCCCTGATTAGTGACTAAATATAAAGGTACTGGTCATAAAATTAGAATATCATGAAAAAGTTGGTTTATTTCAGTAATTCCATTCAAAAAGTGAAACTTGTATATTATATCCATTCAGTACACACAGACTGATATATTTCAAATGTTTCTTTTTTGATGATTATAACTGACAACTAATGAAAACCCCAAATTCAGTATCTCAGAAAATTAGAATATTGTGAAAAGGTTCAATATTGCAGACACCTGGTGCCACACTCTAATCAGCTAATTACCTCAAAACACCTGCAAAGGCCTTTAAATGGTCTCTCAGTCTAGTTCTGTAGGCTACACAATCATGGGGAAGACTGCTGACTTGATAGTTGTCCAAAAGACGACCTTTGACACCTCACACAAGGAGGGCAAGACACAAAGGTCATTGCTAAAGAGGCTGCTGTTCACAGAGCTCTGTGTCCAAGCACATTAATAGAGAGGTGAAGGGAAGGAAAAGATGGGGTAAAAAAAGTGTCCAACAACAGTGATAACTGCACCCTGGAGAGGATTGTGGAACAAAAGCCATTCAAAAATGTGGGGGAGATTCACAAAGAGTGGACTGCAGCTGGAGTCAGAGCTTCAAGAACCACCAGCACAGACGTATGCAGACATGGGTTTCAGCTGTCGCATTCCTCGTGTCGAGCCGCTCTTGAACCAGAGACGGCGTCAGAAGCGTCTCGTCTGGACTAAAGACAAAAAGGACTGGACTGCTGCTGAGTGCTCCAAAGTTATGTTCTCTGATCAAAGTAAACTTTGCATTTCCTTTGGAAATCAGGGTCCCAGAGTCTGGAGGAAGAGAGGAGAGGCACAGAATCCACGTTGGCTGAGGTCCAGTGTAAAGTTTCCACAGTCAGTGATGGTTTGGGGTGCCATGTCATCTGCTGGTGTTGGTCCACTGTGTTTTCTGAGGTCCAAGGTCAACGCGGCCGTCTACCAGGAAGTTTTAGAGCACTTCATGCTTCCTGCTGCTGACCAACTTTATGGAGATGCAGATTTCATTTTCCAACAGGACTTGGCACCTGCACACAGTGCCAAAGCTACCAGTACCTGGTTTAAGGACCATGGTATCCCTGTTCTTCATTGGCCAGCAAACTCGCCTGACCTTTAACCCCACAGAAAATCTGTGGGCTGTTGTGAAGAGGAAGATGTGATACGCCAGACCCAACAATTCAGAAGAGCTGAAGGCCACTATCAGAGCAACCTGGGCTCTCATAACACCTGAGCAGTGCCACAGACTGATCGACTCCATGCCACGCCGCATTGCTGCAGTAATCCAGGCAAAAGGAGCCCCAACTAAGTACTGAGTGCTGTACATGCTCATACTTTTCATGTTCATACTTTTCAGTTGGCCAGCATTTCTAAAAAATCCTTTTTTTGTATTGGTCTGAAGTAATATTCTAATTTTCTGAGATACTGAATTTGGGGTTTTCATTAGTTGTCAGTTATAATCATCAAAATTAAAAGAAATAAACATCTGAAATATATCAGTCTGTGTGTAATGAATGAATATAATATACAAGTTTCACTTTTTTATAGAATTACTGACATAAATAAACTTTTTCATGATATTCTAATTTTATGACAGCACCTATAGATCTGCAGTAGAAACGTATTAAGGAGAAGGCTTGTGAATATAAAGCATTACAAGATTACGCTCACGTAGCCCCCGGTTTTTCAACATAAACACTGATAACACAACAGCAGCAGTCAGCTGTTTTACGTGCAGCCTATCACTAACTACATTAGTCCTGGTGTGGTATTGATTTTCTGCTGCTTATCTGGGTCTTGGTGTATCTGTCCTTCACTCATGAACAAGACCCCAATCAGAGGAAAAAGGGTGATCACTCCACCCTTTTTCCTCTGAGAACCATGGCCTCAGAGTTGGAGGTGCAGATTCTCATTACAGTCCTCACCTCCACCAGCAAACCACCCAAGGGTGAGCTGGAGATCAACAGAACTACATCTACAGAAAGTGGAGACAAGATCCTGAGACCACTAAACCTAACACTCTGCTATTTGGCTGCACCTAGAAATTCGATCCATCAAAATTAAGGCCAGAATCAGTGACAAGGGGAAGTCCTGACATCCAGCACCCACTGAGAACAAGTCCAAGTAATTGCCTGCAGCCTCACACATCAACACATAAGCAGTTCAGCTCCAAGTCAGAGGAAACACTGAAACAGGAGTGAAGAGCTGCTGGTTCCACAGCAGAGGAGATGATGGAGGATCACACTGATGTCTCTCTGTCTGTATACCTTATGTTCTCAGATAGGCAGGTGGAGATGGTGGAGGTGGCAGAGTGGGAGAAGAATGTCAAGCTGCCCTTTGCAACCACAGCTGACCTACCTGAGGATGTGACAGTGGAGTGGAGACGTTCTGACTCCAAACAGATGATGGTCTACATGTATCCAAGTGACCAAAACCAGGAAAACCATCAAGGACAGGTTTACAAAGGTCGAACAGAGATGAATGAAGAGCCACTGAAAGCTAAAGACCTCAGTCTGACCTTGAAAGACCTCCAGCTTAGTGACCGTGGTGTCTACACCTGCACCGTCTACAACAAGGGTGGAAAGGTCCTGCTACAGAAAGTAGTGTCACTCAGTGTCAGAGGTGAGTGTAACATAACAAATCCTCCATGAATCAGATCCAACAGCATTTGAGACAAACATCTTGAGCCAGCCCTCATTTCTTTACATTTTGCTTCCAAGCAGTCAGACTTTCTTGTCATTTTTAAGCTTGTCTTGAGCAATAACTCCCCAGGCTTTCTTTGGACATTGGCTGCTTTTACACTCAGTCTTTGCACCTGACCATTTTCAGAGAAATGTGAATCAATGTTGTGTCTTCACATGAACTTAGCAAAGAACCAATTTTAAGTTTTATTTTAGGTGCACTGTTACAAGCAGCCCATAAACAAAACCAATTGGTTCCCATTTCTTTAGCTGAATCTATGAAAAATGGCAAACATAACACAGTTTGACAAACATAAAATGGTATTTCTGCACCAACAAGGTAATTTCCAAAGAGGAAAGTAGTCTTAAGAAACTGGACAAGAGGAAGACAAAAGAAGTAGTGGCCGGCCTAAAAAAACTACCAACTGCAGATGACCAGTATCTGAAAGCCGTGTCCTCAAAAAACAGGAAGCAGTCTGGAAATTACAGAAATCTTGACTGAGTTCAAGCTGTGCTAAAGAATAAAGGTGGTGTGACCACTGTCTGATTGTTGGCCTTTTTTCACTTTAACTTACTACACAAGGCAACTGTTGTTGTGATGTGGCAACATATAAAACTGAGCTGAAGTGAACTGAATGGAATTGAGCTCAATGACAGTTTTTTTTTTTTTTTTTCCAGTTTCTCAGCTGCAGGTGGTGGTGCTAACAGAGGGTGAAGAGTCTGTTCTGCTGCCCTTTAAAATTACTGATGATTTTCCCGAGGACATCGAAGTGGAGTGGAGACACCAGAATGTGAAGATTTATGTGTATCTGAGTGGCCAGAACAACCCTCCCTTACCGGATAGCGATTACAAAGGTCGCACAGAGATGAAGGAAGAGGAAGTGAAAAATGGAGACCTTAGTCTGATCCTGAAACAGCCCAAACTAAGTGACTGTGGTGTCTACACTTGCACCATCAAGGACAAGGATGGAAAAATTCTGAGAGACAAAATAGTTGCCCTCGGTGTCCAAGGTCAGTGAACTCATGCACAGATGACAGTCAGAGGATTCGAAGTTTAAGTTTTATACATTTTGTGACTGTAAAGGCTGTTTCACACCAGATGTGTTGCGTAAAAATGACACGAAATTCCGAATCTTTCGGATGCGAACTTGTCGTGTAACCTACATACACACCGGAGGCATTGCGTTTTTGCGAGTAAATCGCCCTCATAAAACGTATTGTAAAACAAATGACGTCAACATCAAACGATGATGTAATGAGGTTGTGATGTTAAACAAGAGAAGGAAGAAACAGAGATTCTGAGTTCATCCAAACTCATAAGAAAGCAGCAGCAGGGAGAGTTTCACAGTTTGATCCCACAGTTGAAGCTGCATCACGGCCGCTTTCACGCATACTTCAGGATATCAGTGGGACAGTTTGAGCTCTTGTTGGCAGAGATGGGATCACATGTGAGGAGGCAGAGAATAATTTCAGAGAGCCGACTGACCTGGAGCAGTGTGTAGCTGTGTGTCTGAGGTAAAATAGTACGATTGTATTGGTCCCACATCACTGTATATTCAGTACATCAGTGTGCGTTTTAAGCAATGAGCTCACATGTTGCTAAATGCAGTGATCTGATTGGTCAGACCTGTTTGTTCGCTTGCAAAAGTCAGAAAAATCGAACTTGATCCGAAAAAATAAATGCCACAAATTCGTCCTGTGAAATGACGTGGTTGGTGCGAATGGCTGCAAATTAGAACAGGCGAGTCCGAAAAATGCTTTTAACGCACGAAACATTCGCACAGAATTTACACGTCCGGTGTGTAAAGGCCTTTTGACCCTGATGTAGACTGGGGTGTGCACAGGTTGTTTTTTCCTGAAGTTAATCACCAGTTCCTTTTTTTAATTGACCTTCAGGATCAAGTTGTTCGTGCTGCAGTCCACAAAAACATCACCTCTTCCCTGTAGTGTTGCTCCTCATCATCCTGGATGAGACCCACCACTGTCCCATCTTTGGTGCTTTATGCTGTGATTTGTACTTTGCACAACAGTCATGTGTTCCTCAGTCTTAAACCATCCAAAGTAATTGTTTAATTAATTCAAGAACCCAGTGTTGATATGACAATACTGAGAAGCAGTCTTGTAGTTTGTGACAGTTTTTATCCCCTCCAGTCTCCTGGTGTCTCTGTGGTCCTGAGAATGCTCGTTTTTTCTGTCCGTGGTCCTTTTGAGCCAGTCTGATTGCTTTGTTCAACGTGGCTCTTGCTGTTCTGAGGACAGCTGTATCTCCCAATCTAAAGGCAGAGTCTCTTGCTTTCAGCAGGGCTCACACCTCAGACGTCATCCAGGGTTTCTCATTTGCCCTGGCTGTGATGCGTTTGGTGGTCTAGACGTCCCCAATACATTTCTAGATGTAGGCTGATACAGTCTCAGGAAACTCCCCAATGTCAGTGTCCTGGTCCTCGATGGCAGCGTCTTTGAACACAGACCAGTCAGAGCATTCGAAACAGCGTTGTCATGGCCCCTCCTGGCCACACTCTCACCAGCATTAAAGACGGCCTTGTGCTGGTGAGCAAAGGTCCGTATGACGAGGTCAGCATCACAGACACGATCCTAAGTGGGGGTGGTGGGCTGCTTTAAATGCTGCTTTGACATTAGTGTATGTATGATCCAGTATGTTGTCTCCCCTGGTCACAAAGTCAGCATATTGATGAACATGTGGGAGAACTTTTTTCATGTTTAAAGTCCCCAGCAATAATAAATACTCCCTCAGGATGTGTATTTTGCAGACCACTGACCACAGGGCCATATTGGTGTCAGCATCAGGAGGAATATAAACAGCGATGATGAATATGACTAAAAATTTGTGTGGAAGATTAAAAAGAACTTGCATTTGACAGACAAGAACTCAACGTCTGGTGAGCAGTGAGAAAAGGTCAATTTTGGGTCTGTACTCCCATCTATTGTTGATATAAATGCATAAACTTCCTCCCCGTGTTTTACTGCTGAGAGTGCTGCTCCTATCAGCTTGGTATGTTGCTGCTATTAGCTTAGCAGGGCTAAGGGCCAGCTCTCACTGAACACAAAAGCACAGCAGTCTCTCACTTCCTGTTTTGATACGATGTTCAGCCTGATGCATCCCAATTTATTTTCCACAGAGTGGATGTTTGCCAGCAGAATCGATGGTAGAGGTGTTCTGCAGGAGTTAGCTGAGGCCATAGAAATATGCAAACAAAGACTCACAGCCACAGCTAACCACTTGAAGAGCTATAGCAGAGAGATAGATGCCATTAAACCAGATTATCTCCACTAAACCATCCAAGGTGTACTGTCGGTGGCAGAGGAACACCTCTGCCCCCTACCAAGGTTGGAGACGGAGCAATACTGGAAGAGCAGATGGGAGATGGATGCAACACATAACAACAGTGCTCAGTGGCTACTGGATCTGAGAGGAGACCACAGCAACCTCCCTGAACAAGACGCAGTAACTGTTAGAGTGACAGACATCCAGAAAAAAGTCTCAAATATGAAGCGTTAGACAGCATCAGGCCCTGACACGATTCATACCTACTGGCTAAAGAAGTTGCCTGCACACCATGAGTGCCTGGCAGCACAAACACACCCAGCATGGCTAACAGAAGGCCAGACAGTCCTGATCTCCAAGGATCCCCACAAAGAACTTATCCCTAGTGATGTGTCGTTCTGTGTCGAGGCTTCAAAGTGTGTATCGAGTAATTGAAAGAGACTTTTGTGAAGCACGTATCGAGGCTTGTGTCAGTGACATTCGAAGCCTCGCAAGCCAGCTGTACCATGTGACTGATTCAGGAAACGATTCAGGGGTTCAGCGTAACAGGAGGAGGGGAGGTGAAAGAGCACAGGGGCGTCTAATCAGCGCTGTGCCTCTGTTATTGATCATATCACATGCACAGCTGTTAAATGTAGAAAATGCAGACTAGAGAAATAAGCTCTCTCCCGAATTTATTTCCACTTTCCCTCTTGACCCCAACATTGTATCATAAAGACAGACACCACATTAATTAGTTCAGGAGTTATTTATTACATCACAAAAATCGTTTATTCTGTTCAAAGCTTCATGCCTTGCTGTGATAATAATCAGTCTGCCTGTTTTACATTGACTGTCCACTTGATGGCGCAGTAGAGCAAATGAAGCACCATGAAGCTTCGACCCATGGGTTCACTGATTGAAGGGAAAGCTTCAAAGCTTCATGAAGCTTCATCTCACCATCACTACAAATAAAGACAGAAAAGCCCCTTTATAACCAGCTGCTGACTTTCCCAACAGCAATTAAAATACACAAACAGTTACACATCAACATTTATAATTAAAACCATCACCCAAACATCTCCATAACCCATATCTACAATAAAACCATGTACCCCTACAAAACACATTAAAAAAATCCCAAGCAACTCCCCCACCCTGTTTCCTCCTTGGTCTCTCCTGGAACCTTTAAATAGTGCTCAGACCTCCGGGGACACGTTTACCTGAACACACACTGAAAGACAAGAAACAGGTGAATGATTGCTACACCACAAACCCACTTGCACTACATCAGCAGCTATATTGGCAATCACTGCATAATTTCAATACCCACACTTTTCTTAACCACATGCTGGTTACATTTGTGGCTAACACTGGTTCTTTATTTTACAGCATCTGTCTGCCACACACCGAGTAGCTGCTCGAGTGCCTGGAAGACAGAACCATATTAATCATTAAAATACTCAATAAATAATCAATAAATATTTAAGAGTTCTCATTTTTGAGTATGTCAAAAGTGATGACTGAAAATAAAGTATAAATGTGTCCCAACATTTAATACCAAACAATACAAATTACTATAAACAAGTAATGAAAAACCTCTTCGTTACATATAGTCAGGCAGTGGAAGGAATACTTTGAGGGTCTCCTCAATCCCACTGACACACCTTCCATAGAAGAAGTGAATCCCTCGTCACTGGGGGTGAGGTCACTAAGGTAATTAAACAGCTCCTTGGTAGCAGGGCCCCTGGGTTGGATGAGAATCACCCAGAGTTCCTTAAGGCTCTGGAAGTTGTTGGGGTGTCTTGGTTGACACACCTCTGCAAAGCTGTGTGGAGATCTGGGACAGGGACTCTGGATTGGTAGGCTGTGGTGGTGGTTCCCATCTTTGAGAGGCGGGATCAGAAAGTGTGCTCCTATTATATTCTTGGTCGTGAAACTGTGGACCACTGCTTTGTCTCAGTGATATTCAAGTGTGTGTGGGAGTTTGCCCAAACATGTCTATATATGTTGTGTAGACTTAGAGAAGGTCTACACAAGGTCTCCTCCAGCTCCAGATGAGCTGGAGGAGGTGGCTGGGGAGAGGGAGATCTGTACTTCAACTGCAAGTCTTCCTTCTGAAACTTTCATTAAATTCATTAAATCTCTTCAGTGATTGTTTTTTTTTTTTTTTGAAAACCGTGTTTGTGGCTGTTAACAGCTCTTAATGTGTGTGTCTGGTCATGTGTGCAGCTGATCTCAAGATCCTGTGAAAAGTTTTCACATGAAAGATTAAGAAAATCTGTCTGGGATCATCTTGTGTGGATGACCTGTGTATTCAATATAACCTTGAGCTGAAAGCAAAGTCACATGATGTGTTCATATAGAGATGATTTCAGGAAATCTGAGGCTTGCTCTTGTTTGTGTCCTCTGCAGGAAGCTTGAAGAGAGGCGGCACAGATTTGGACCACATTATGAGGCATATAGTATCCAGCTCACCCCAAGCTTCTTCCACTGAGTAATGATCTCTTCCTCTTCCTCTCTTCTCCACTTGTTACTTATCTATTATTTAAAGTTGGTGTAAACTGTTCACAGTGCAGTTGGTTTATCTTTTGGGGAAGAATTAAACAGTTAAAAAACATTTTATTTTCAAAAACAAATTCATTGAAGACTGAAACAGTATCTGTCAAATAAAAGACACCAACTTTAAATATTGTTAAAATGGTTGATCGGAGTATTTAAGACATAAAACAGATGAAATATAAAAGTATAGAAAAAGAAATCTTGGAAAAGATTTCCTAAAACGAGAGGGACCACAGGAAAAACCCTTCAGAGATGGTGCTGAATACATGGTGGGGGGCCACCTATATTTTGTAGGAAACTGATTACCTGGTTTCACCACTTCAATGGAGAGATGGAGGACATTGACAGAAAGACAACACAGATAAAATGAGAATGAGAATTAACACATTGATTTTGTCATTCAGTGCAAAATAGACAAAATATAATAAACTATAATCTAAATTCTGAGTAGTCAAAAGTTTCAATTGTTACAGGAACACAAAATGGACAACTACATTTTGTAGTCAGTTTCTGTTAAATAAAATAGAATATCCAGCCAGCCAGCCAGCCAGCCTTACATTTTATTCCACTTATCCAGGGGCGGGTCATGGGGGCAGCAGCCTAAGCAGAGAAACCCAGGCCTCCATCTCTGCTGCCACCTCCTCCAGCTCATCTGGGGGACAACTTGGGTATTCCTAGGCCAAATGAGATATATAATCTGTACAGCGTGTCCTGGGTCTACTCTGGTACCTCCTTCCAGCAGGATATTCCCAGAATTTCTCACCCAGGAGGTACCTGGGAGATATCCTAATCAGATACTTGGACTATCTCAACTGGCTCCTTTGGATGTGGAGGAGGAGCAGCTCTACTCTGAACCCCTCTCAAATGAGTGCACTCTTTCCCTACTGCAAAGGAAGAGCCCAGCCATCCTTCAGAGGAAGCTCATTTCCACTGTTTGCATCCATGATCTCATTCTTTCGGTCACTACTCAAATCTTGTGACCATCTTTCCTCACTTGTGAACAAAATCCTCCACTTGGGCCAGCAACTCATCCCTGACTCAACGTGGGCAAGCTGCAAACCATAGAGAACCATGACTTGGAGATGCTAATTCTCATACGTGCTGCTTCACACTCAGCTGCGAACTACTTCAGTGCAAGCTGGAGGCTTGGAGGCCACCCGATGAAGCCAACAGGATTGTCTTGTCTGCAAAAAGACGAGACGAGATTCTTACGTCACCAAGCCTTGGTGCTGAGTCCATAAAAACAGAACAGAATTGGTGACAAGGGGCGGCCATGGCAGAGTCCAACACTTATTGGAAACAAGTCCGGCAACTCTCTCTGCAGTTGTCCAGGGAATGAATGGGTCATAATGGGGCCAGACACCTCATACTCCCACAACATCCCCCACAGGATACCCCAAAGGATGCATTTGAATGCAGCAGCGATAACATCCAAAAGTGGTTAATGGTATGCCGCTGCTGCAGCTGTGATACTTGCCGATGCTGAAATGGCCAGGCGGCCACTACACCACTGGTTGGTAAACCAATCTTCTGCATCTTTGCACCAGTGCTCCAGGAGCAATTTATTTCTTTATTTATTTTGTGGGAGCAGCATCGTCAAAAAGTTTGGCGATGGTCATAACTCCAGAATAATGTGACCTAGGATGTTCAAATTCACACCATAGTGACCAACTAAAAGCCCCCTCCACAGACCTGCAACAGCACCATCTCTCTGCTGAGCGAGCTGAACCAGTTTTTCACAACAAAATCCTAACCCTAACCCTGCTCATTTTCTTCATTTTCTGTCATAATTTTCTTTTTCATCTCACTGCTACTCCTGATGTATTGATTTGTATGGCTGCATTAACCCAGACATTAAAATTCAATTTTATTTATAAAGCGCTAAATCACAATAAAACAGTCACCTCAAGACACTTAACCCTACAACAGGTGTGCTGCTGCTGCTGGCTGGTGACAAGTGGAGCTTCCAGAAACTGATGATTTAAAGTAAAACTCTGAACGTAAACTGCTCCACACCAGGTTATGTGTTGGTCATCAGTTACTATCCAGCAGTTAAAGAGAGAGACATCTTTATGTGACTGAAAACTCTGACTTCAGACTCATACCTTCTTATCCATTTATTGTGCCTCGTGGCATACTCCTCAGTTTGGATCTGTTTGCTTGTCCATGACTGATTTTCCTCTTTCTCCTCTGGAACAGCAACAATGAAGATGGTCCTGCAGCTTGATGAGTCTGTTAAAACTGGAGGAGGAGGAGCTGGCGGATGAAGAGAAGACTCTTTATCAGTTTGTTGTGGTATATACAGTATAAAGTGTATGGTATATATCTCTGTGTACTCAGGATCAGCTTTGTTTCAGTTCTTCAGTGAAGCTTTGTGATGTTTACTTTGAGAACATGGTGTGGTGACCTTTTTCACTCTGTATGTTCCAGCTCTGCATTTTCTTCCTGGCTTTGTGTAGGATGCAGAAAGAGTGGTTAAAGTGGGTTTAGAGACAGAATCTAACACTTTCTCTTTTTCCCAACAGATGGTTTGTCTGATTTGGTGTGGGTGTTGCTTGGGGGCTTGTCTGGGATTCTCCCCCAGACCTCTTGCAGGAGACCACTTTGATAATGAGGTGACTAAGAGACAGTTAAAAGGAAATATAAAGACTTTTCTCAGATCTATACTGGTGCAAAAACCCCCAAAAGATTTTATCTGGGAAACATGAGGCAAGTTCATCTTGTGTAGCCAGTGAAGCTTTGACATTTATCAGGAAAAGGAGTGGAGCAGACTATTAGGTGGCTTTTTTTTAATCCTAGTTTGTTATTAACTTTACACTTTCCTGGTGAGGGGCTCTCAGAAGAATTTATCTTGTGTCACTTCTGTCAATGATTTTGGGAAATGATTCTGGGTGTTTAATTTTAGCTTGTGAGAGAGTTTGCTCAGTCAGTCCTCTGATTTGACCTTTTGTTGGTGCCTGGTTGGTTCTTTATGACTGGTTCAGTGCTGGAGGTCGATTCCTCTGCTAGTTTTCAGACAGCAGATTGTTTGAGAGGTCAGCAGTGTCTGCTTTATTGTGGTGGTGAACTTGAGTAAAGCTACATCCTCAGCAACATTTAACTTTTGGTTGGGTAAGAGGATGCTGGTCTAACCATTTCCCTTCTCATGCTTAAGTAAAGTGTAAGTACCTACATAATTAACTACCTGAAGACAAGGGTTGAGTTAGATAGCTGGTGGACTGAACTAAAGTTTATCATTCCTGTTTGAAACCTGGCTTATCTCACTTAAAGAAACCAGTCCGTATGGGTTCCTTCTCTGGAGACACAGAATCAGTGAACAGAGCACCTTTGGTTATAAAGTGCTGGACAGGACTTGTTGTGGGAAAGAGCCACTGTGACATTTGTGTTGTGACAACAGGTGACTTTGGGTTGGGATAATTTGTTGCCTTGTTTGGGTGATGTTTGGAGGTAACTTAGTCATTCTTGTTTTGTTTTTGTTTGTTTTTTAACTTATTAATTAGTAATTACTAAAAAGCTTTGTAATTCTGAAGTAATCCTTTTGATTTACAGCTGTTGGGCTCTATTCTGTGTTGGTCATGTTAGATTTTCCTGTTTCACAGGAACATCCATGAGTCTCTGCTTTCCCTTCTCTCTATTTTCTTCCTGATTTTCAGTAGGAGCTGTGCAGAGGTCTTGATGTGTGTCCAGAGGAGTCACTGAACTGAGTGCTGGATAAGTGGGCTCGGTCTTTCTTCTCTCCAGGAAAACTTTTGTCTTGTGCTGGGTTGGGTTTTCTTGCTTTTTAACTTTATTTTTTGCACGTATTTGAATTTATATGCTGTGCACTCACCATATTACTAATATGTATATTTGATATTAGTGTGTCTTTTACACTGAGCTTCACACCATTCTCTGCGTGGTCTCCTTTATTTTGTCTGAACTGTGAGACACTTTGTAACAGTGCTGATCCATGGTTTGGTTTGGTTTGGTTTGGCTAACTAACTCATTAACTAACCAATTAACCTCTGTGAGACTTTTTACATTAATGTTTTTTTTAAAACACTTTTAACAATAAATGAGCCATTGTTCTATAGAACCTGACTCTTTGTAATTACCAATGGAGGATCATAGATCTGTGGATCTATAATCCTCATCAGCTGATGTTACCTGACTCTGTGTCACATGTTAGTGTGGACTCACAGCTTCTGTGTCTGGACGCTTCCATCAAACAGGAATATTCTGGAAGCTTCATGTGGGTCAAAGGTCAGAGCAGCAGGAAGGCGAGATCAGAGCTTCCAGAGAAGATGAGCTTTTGTAATCATGAGCTGATTTTTAATAAAGAGTTTGAATGAAAGTGGAGTCAGTTTGATTTCTGCACACAAACATCATAAATGAGCTTCAGACGCATCATAAATCAGCTCAGAGCCTCCATTTAGAGCAGGTCAATGTATGAAAGTATGAAAGTTCATGTTGAAGGCCTTTCAGGTATTCATAAGGTGGCCCTAAGGAGCAGTGAATCTGTCCCTTCTGAGTTTGATGAGACTACACCCTGAGGTCAGAGCAGGTCCTCCTCCAGCACAGATACTGAATGAAATGCTGCTCTGAAGGAAGGAGCAGCTTCTGTTCCTGCAGCAGGACCTGAAAGTTTGTTTTTTATAGAGGAGGGAGTGAACTCTGTCAGTCAAGACCTGATAGACTGATGGTTCCTGAGGGTGCAGCAAACAGCAGGAGGAGGACAGACAAACAGCACGTTACACTCCATCAGAGGAGGACGGCTCAGAGGTGAGCAGGGTCACCACGTGGGTGCTCTGAGGCTTGAAGTCCTCCTCAGACTCCAGCAGTGACTCGAGGCCTCACCGCTGCAGCTCGACTGGGACACAGTTCACTCTGCTCATAAGTGAGGTCATTATGAAACTGAGAAGACATTAATGGAAACTTTACACCTCACTAGAATCAGCTTCCTGTGTGAAAACAGTTGATCTTTGAGCAAACACTGATCTGACATCCTGTCAGCTGACACAGCCTCTCACACTGAGAACCGTACAATAATTATGCAATGCAGAGATTCACAAAGTTGTGATAATTTCACACGCTATCTCAGTTATGAGTGTGTGGTTGTGTTGGTGTTTGAAGGTGGCAGTCCACATAATCCAAATAGTTAAACTCTTTATCCTCTCAGTGCTCTGTTTCAGTATGTTTACACCATACAGCGGTCAGCAACACTATGCATAAATTATTTATGTTTAAATATAAACTGTTATGTCTAATTATAATACAACTACAAGGCTCTGTCAGTGTGTCAGAATCATAAAGTGTTTGATATATCTATATCTATCGACAGACAAAAACAAGGTCCAACATTTTATAAGAAACTCAACTAAAGCAGAACGTGAGCTCTGAGTGCTGATTCAGAGGGTCTGAGGACTGCTTCATCACGCCCTCAGACAATAAATGTTAACTGTATTTGTGTTTTATGCAAATATTATCAAATTTTCTCTTAGGAAAGGAGACAGTGTGTTGTTGCGTATTATTTCTTTGAACAAGTGCTGTGGGTGAAAGGAAGCCGGTGTGATAACAAGAACTGGTGGGATGTGATTTCTTTAAGGTCAGCTGCTGCAGTTTTAAGTAAGCCGCAGCTTTTTGACGATCTATATCCTCCTGAGACCCGAGCTCCTGTTTCTGATGCATTTTCAGTTTCTCCTAGATATTTGTGATTAGATGGACCTGAAATGTATATATACTAATCTTCCTCTTTGAAGCGCCTTGAGGCGACTGTTTGTTGTGATTTGGCGCTATATAAATAAAATTGAATTGAAATTGAATTGAACAGGAAGTTGTATTTTGTTACATGGTTGTTACATACTTTTGTGAGAAAAAAAGATGTCCTCAGATGTGGACACTGGGATTATTTTATAACATAACACAACAAAAACAACATGACTTAACAAAGTATAAAATACTACTGAGCACAATGAAGTATAAGGTGCAGCAAAGCCAAAATGTAATGTCCTCATATGTGGATGCAGGGAGGTTCAAAACAATGTATTAATTAGCTTATTTTTGTGAACTCAATCATATACTTTTTTAAAACTAGCAATAGGACTATAAATGTTATTGCTCTAGTGGAAGGTTTGATATTATGTGCCTTAATGAATGCATAACATTTAATCTGAGGTCTCCAGACTATAGCAGCTGGATAGTGTAGTGGCAACATTACGGACTTTGGAGTTAAAGGTCAGGAGTTTGAATCATCACCCGGATTAATGCGGTCCACATCAGGTGTTGAGGAATCAGGGCATACTGATGATAAGTGGGCTACTGGAACTAGAAGGAAATGCATAAATCCAACAAGATGAAAATTGGGAACTGTTGGAATGTTGCTACTCATGTATCCCTGAGGATGTGGGACCCATGGATTCTTCAACATCCAGACTGACATCAAAACAACTCATTGCTCAGTGTACTGCAGTTAGAGATCGATGAGGTACAAGGGGAAGCATTTGTATTACAGGCTTTACTTCCACATTTTCTTGGACAACATAAATGCCCCACCCCTGAATGTTTTTTTTTTGTGGCTTTTGCTAAAAAGTACCATTGAAGTCACATGACCTTGGTGTAGTTTTTTTTTAATCTTCAGTCTCCATGTGATTGCATTTAGACTTCAAAAATCTAAATGCAGCTATGGTTCAAATAGCAAAACCACTGTAAGAATGACTGAATTATCTTTTAATAAACACATGCTGTATGTTTGATTTGGACTTCAGCAGAGCTCAGACCTGCACGTTATTTAACCACGTTACCAAAACCTCTTGATTATGAGACTTCCGTCTTTAATGTGGTGACAGGCTGCTTTTAAGTGCTGAAGTGAAAGTCTGCTGCTCACTCTGATCTTCATCCAGCAACATGGAAACTGCACCTGTCTCTCTGCTGCTCGGTGAGTCACACACACTCCTCCTACACTCATTCATCCAATCATCCAATCATTCCAGCTCCCACAGGGATCAGAGGGAGTCCAGGTGAAGGACAGATACTGATAAACACAGAGTTTTCTTGGTGCTGAAGGAGGGAAAAACAGGAAGTCAGCTCGTTCCTGTAAACAAGTGTGAAGTAGAGGCAGCCGATCCAGAAAATGAGAAAATGAAGTATTTCTATTTGTACGTTTAAAAACTGTCACTTTTATACAGTTAGAGACGTTGTTCTCTGAAAAGGTGCGCTTAGAGGAACTTGCTTTTGAAAATGTTGCTGTTTTTTTTTTATAAAACTCCTGGCATAAGGGCGTTCAGACCTATGCAGAGCAGTAGTGGGGACAGAGCACCTCCTTGATAAATCCCACATTTGATGGTAGAATAGAAACAGAATAGAAATCCCTTTATTGGTCCCACAGTGGGGAAAGTTCAACGTGGTAGTGGCAAGGTATTATACAGGACACAATAAGATAATTTAAACACAATGAGTATAAAAAAATAAAAATAAAAAACAAAATATAAAAATACAGGAGGTAGAGTATAAGGAATGATAAATAAAATCTGATAAAACTGTATACACTATGTACAGTATAGACAGTATAGACAATATGACCAGTGTAGATGATATGTACATAGTAGATACAAAAGTAGACACTCATGTCTGGGAGCAGTGCTGGTTAAAAAAAATAATAAATTTGTATAATTAGCTTGAAGTTGGCCTCTAGTTTTGTTCTCCACATTCCCATTGAGTTCCTGATCAAGGTTATTATCATTAAGGATATTATTGTAAATGAATGACATAACAAAAACTGAAATTGAAAAAACATTTCCATTAACTGAAATAAATAATACCAATAATTAAAAGCAAAAAATGATAACTAACTAAAACTATGTTGTGGGTTTACAAAACTAACTAAAACAAACTGAAATTAGAGATAAAATGACCTTAAATTAAAATTAAAATAAACTTTTACCAGAAATCCATATGAAAATAGAATTAATATGATTATATCACATCATTCTGTGATCAGACAAAAACCCGACTTCCACTACTAGCAACAGAAGACAAAAAACAAGAACAAAAAAAATCTAAATATCAAAATATCTTTTCTTGTGGGTCTCAGGAGGATAGATAATCCTCTTAGAACTGCTTGTTTAAAAAAAAATTTGGTGCTATCAGCTGCAGTGAATAACAGAAGGGCTTTAATGGGATTATTTTTTACAGCTGGAGCACCACAGCATCAGCCTCCATTCACCTTCATAAGGTAGTGAGTGACAGGCATCATGGTGTGCCCCTTGATTTCCTAACATTTTGGGCAAATCTATTATGTTGCAGTTTGCACCAGATAACGAGTGGTTTATTCTTTGTAAATTGTACCCAAAAAAAATAAATAAATAAAATGTGGGATTTTGGATTTAGCCTGTCATGATTTAAGAATGGTTCAGGTGCCTTTAAGTGAAGAATGGCTTCCACCTGATAATGTTACCATACAGATGACTGGCCTTTGGTAACCCAGCACATGCAGACTTATTCTGCAAGAGGTTCATAGGTCGGTGACTTGGATGGTCTAACCTTAGCCCTGAGTGCCCAGTTCAAATATGCACAACTTTGCTTTTAAACACCGTGATCTGAGACATAGACCAGAGTGTGGATAATCCCTAAAAGGTGCCACATTAGATTGTTTTTTCTGAGGACAATGAGAAGAAGTTTAAAGAAGTTTGACTCTGTGACTTTTTCACAGGTGTGTGTGTGCCGCTGCTGTCTGCACTGACTGTTTCTGCAGGTGAGTTGATGGAAGTGAAAACAATCAGAGAGACTCCAACAAGAACACAAACACATTTACTCTGTCTGTCTGTCCTCCAGTCTCTCTGTCTGTCAGTCCAAACCTTCAGCAGTTCTTCAGAGGATCTTCTTCTTCTTCAGTCTCTCTGAGTTGTGTTGATGATGGACAGACAGTTGATGGATGGACAGTGAGGAGGACCAAAGAAAACCAGACCGATGAGTGTGGAGCAGCTGCAGACTTTGGAACAGTTGTTGGTTCCTCCTGTGTTCTGGATTTCAACACAATCTTGAGTGCAGTTTACTGGTGTGAAACCAGTTCTGGACAGAAGAGTGATGAAGTCTCCATCAGTACTTCAGGTACAGAAAGTGATCCCAAAGTTCTCTGTCTTTGTAAAGTTATTGTCACATGTGTAGTGCTGTTCTGAATTACCTGACATATGAGAAGATACATCATCTGTAGAATTGGAGCCTATCCCAGCTGCCATAGGGTCAGAGGCAAGGTACACCTGGACAGGTCACCAGCCTGTCACAGGGCTAACACAGAGAGACAGACAACCGTGCACACTCACATTTACACCTATGGGTAATTTAGAATCACCAATTAACCTAACCCGACTAATTGAAAATTAACTAATGAAGATCAAACATTGCTTTGGAATTGTGGTTCAACAGAATGACTAAAAACAAACTGTGATATCAAATTTAAGAGACACTGTTTGAGGTATGCTTGACAGATTACAGCTCAACAAGTAATTTACAACAATATAAATACCAGCAATATTTTTTGGGCAAATACAGGAAAACCACTTTTGGGCACAAGACCAGCTATTCGGGTGACAAATTGCTCCACTGCCACTGTGTACAGTGTGGTGACATCTACATTTTGCATGCATGCAGTGCAGTACAGTGTTTTAATCCATAGGAAAGAGCATATTTGATACCAAGATTCCAGAACACCCATCTCTTGGATGGTTAATAAAAGTGTCTGTGTGACATTTGGGACATGTAGCTTTGACTCAGAGGTGCCTTTTTGTTTATATCTTTGGGAAGAAAAAAATATCAAGATATATTTCGTATATCACCATTCAGGTAAAAAATATTGAGATATTATTTTGGTCCATATTCCCCAGCCCTAGTAGTTCTAAACATATTTTTTCTTCACTTTTTGTCTCTCCAAAGGTGTTATTCCTCTCTCCTACAGCCTCGATTGCAACTACATGGAAATAACCAATTATGCAAATTAGGTGATGATGTCATATAGCGACTTTTAGGACATCCAATAGCTACTTTCCTTGCTGAGGAGTTGGCGGGAGGCCAGACAGCAGTTTCTGATGAAAACGTTGCATTCAAAAGAGAAGAGGCGTAAGGTGGACAGCGAAAATAGAAAATTTAACGACACCTGGACCGATAAGTATGCACAGTGTCCCAAGAAATATGTGGCCCACTGGCAAATAGCCTCATGACAATTTGGCCCATAGAAAAATGTAGTTGAATACCCCTGTCCTAGAGGAACAATGCGGTCGTCGTCCTGGTCGTGGAACGGTGGACAAGCTCTTTATCCTGTCAAGGATATTTGAGTGTGTATGGGAGTTTGCCCAATCTACATGTGCTTTGTGGACTTGGAGAAGGCATTTGACCATGTCCCTCGGGGTATCCTGTGGGAGGTTCTGCGGGAGTATGGGGTGTCTGGCCCATTGTTGCGGGCCATTCAGTCTCTGTACAACCGCAGTGAGAGCTTGGTCCATATAGCCGGTAGTAAGGCGCACTCATTTCCTGTGGGTGTTGGACTTTGTAAGGCCTGCCCTTTGTCAACGATTCTGTTCATAATTTTAACGGACAGAATTTCTAGGCGTATCCAGGTGGGGGAAGGCTTCTTCCTTGGTGGCCTCAGAGTCTCATCTCCGGTTCTGTTGGCTTCATCAGGGGGTGGCCTCCAGCTCGCAGTGGAATGGTTCCCAGCCGAGTGTGAAGCGGCTGGCATGAGAATCAGCACCTCTAAGTCTGAAACCATGGTCCTCAGCTGGAAAAGGGTGGAATGCCCTCTCCAGCTCAGGGACGAGTTCCTGCCCCAAGTGGAGGAGTACAAGTAACTCGGGGTCTTGTTCACGAGTGACGGGAGAAGGGAGCAGGAGATCGACAGACGGATCAGGGCTGCTTCTGCAGTGATGCGGACGCTGTACTGGTCTGTCGTAGTGAAGAGGAAGCTTAGTGTAAAAGCAAATCTGTCGATTTACCGGTCGATCTACGTTCCTACCCTCACCTATGGTCACGAGCTTTGGGTAGTGACTGAAAGAACAAGACTGCGAATACAAGCGCCAAAAATGGTTGGCCTTTATCTTAGAGATTCGGTGAGGAGTGCAGCCATCTGGGAGGGGTTCAGAGTGGAGCCGCTGCTCCTCCACATCGAAAGGAGCCAGTTGAGGTGGCTCGGGCATCTGGCTAGGATGCCTCCTGGCCGCCTCTTGGGTGAGGTGTTCCGGGCATGTCCCACCAGGAGGAGGCCCTGTGGTAGACCCAGAACATGTTGGACCATCCCTTAGTTATGCTGCTATAGGCCTAGGCTGCAGGGTGTTTCCCATGATGCACTCAGTCTTTCTTTTCATTCACCTCTTTTTACTCTGTTTATACTCCACTCTGCATTTAATCATTAATATTATTAATCTCTGTCTCTCTTCCACAGCATGTCTTTTGTCCTGTCTCTCTCCCCTCAGCCCCAACCGGTCACAGCAGATGACTGCCCCTCCCTGAGTCTGGTTCTGCTGGAGGTTTCTTCCTGTTATATGACTATCTTCTGTTTTCCCCTCATCCTAACCAGGCTTTACTGTAAACTCACCACAGTACAGCAAACTAACCCATTTATCATGCACTAAACTGCAGTCTTTTCATGCAACCTTTGGATAACACAAAGTTAGTATAATCCAGTTTGCTTTGCAGGATGTTTCTCAATATGAAAACATAACTTCACATCATTTACAGATCCAACATCTGACCTAAAAATGTGGACATTACATGCAGGCTGTAAACTTCCAGCTTATCAGATTTCCCTGAGCAGTACATTAAATCTAACCTTCTGCTTCCTCTTCCTTTCATCTTTCTCCATCTTTGATTGAACTTCTCTCCCTGGAAACACAGCAGCTGGACTTTCAGCTCGCACACACACTGTGTGACAAACTGCACACAAACAGTTTTTGTGCTCGCTGATATTTGTTGAGCTGATAAAAACGTTGCATTTGAAATTACCTTCCACACATTACTCTCCTTATGCTCGTTCCTCTTCTTTAGGGCTAGCTAGAAGCTGAAGTACCAGGACCACAACTTACAGAACTTATCTGCCCTCGGTCCACTTTAACCCCCAAGTAAAAAAGGATACTTATATTATAAGGTTTTGCCTCTTTCATCCTTTGGTATGCATTAAGGCCCGGTGATGACAGATACACTAATATGACTGACTTCACCTCAGGAGAGTCCCTGAACTGAACCCTTTACTGTGTTTGTGCTATTGAAGCATTTTTAATGAAATTATCTGACTAATAAAATGGCTGCTGTGCGTGAGCATTGATTAGCAGCTGTGTGTGTGTGTGTGTGTGTGTGTGTGTGTGTGTGTGTGTGTGTGTGTGTGTGTGTGTGTGAGACATTGCAGTGGCCACATCCATCTATAATCCAGGCTTTATGCAGTCATGTCTGACTGACCACCAAATCACAGGTTCCTGATGACCTGAGTGAAGCCTTAGCTTCTGGCTGCTCTGGTGATGTAACCCCCCCTCTCTCTTTGTCACTCGTTTTTGTCTCTTTTAAACAGAAAAGGGTGTGATCCTGGAGATCCCTGCACTTCCTGTGATGACAGGAAGTGATGTCACTCTGCGTTGCAGACAAATCAATGGTGACACAGTGGCAGCTTATTTCTTCATGAGTGGACATCTCCTTGGATCTGGATATAAGGAGCACATCATCTCCAACGTGCAGCAGGTGGATGAGGGTCTCTACTGGTGTGCTACTGATCTGACTGGTTCATCTCCTCAGAGCTTCCTGAGGGTCAGAGGTCAGAAAACTGACAGAATATTGTTGTTGGCATTTCCTCGACCTCAATGGAAAAATCATAGGTGGAGGAAAGGTGTGAAAGTATACCGTTAATAATACGACAGCATCACAAAGAATGATGGAACAGTTGAATAATAATTTAATCGATTTTCCTGTCTCTACAACATTTATCTAATCAATTTCAAATCCTGACCTGTGTTTCTGGGTGCTGAGTAAATGCAGTGCTAAGTTTGGACAGACATTTCAGATTAAACCTTCCTGAGTGACAAACTACCAAATGAATGAACTGACTTAATAAACCAGCTTTCTCATCTCTCCTGCAGGTCCTCCTACAACCTCTGTCAGATCTTCTGTGGCTCCTCCTCATTTGGACACCATTCCCTCCCCCTCCACTCTTGCCCCTACTCATAGTCCCACCAACTCTTCCTCAACTCTTCCTCCTCCTCCTCCTCCTTCTTCCTGTGTGTCTTCGTTCAGACTTGTCTTCCACCTGCTGGTCTTCTGTCCATACTTCATCACGACTGGTCTGCTGCTGTCCATCTGCTTGGACAGGACCTCAGCCATGAGCTCAGGTAGATACAAACACAGACGTCTATACACGTTCCTTCATATCTTCTTTTTTTTTTGTGCCTTGTATTTAGTTGAACTTCCCTTTTCTCGTTGTTCTTGATTAGTTTCAGCTGCTCTTGTGTTTCCAGGTGTTTCCACTCTCCCAGAGTGTCTGTTAACAGACTCTGCTGATTGACAGCGCTGTCATGAAACACAGTCACTGATTTTATTTTTGTCAAGTCACATTTATTTATATAGCACATTTAACACAACAACAGTTCACCAAAGTGCTGTACCTAAATTTAGAATTTAGAATCAATTTAGGATCAAATTATTGTTGTTACATGTCAAACATCTAACGAGGGTTTCAGAACACCCATCCACAGACAAAAGAGATCAGTGTTCTGTGGCCTTGCTGCCATCACGTTTAAGAAGTGGGAAACAAAGAGAAACAATAGGATAGGTGAGGAGAAAAATCTTCTCATATTTTGCCCCATAATGGGTGCACAGTATGAGGTTGAAAAACCTCTGCATAGTAAGCACATATAGCATATAGCATGGGAGCACTAGGGTGGGGAGGGGTGGGGGTGGAAGGAAGCCAGCGGAGGTGTAGAGCATCTGTTTACACAACATCCAGGAGAAAACTGCGATAACTGGCAATGCAAGGCTGTCAGGGAGCCAAATTTCAGATTCTACAATTGTTTTGGTACAGGCTGCACTGATTAATTTGTTTGACAGCCTTTAGTCTTTCTGGCACCTGTCAATGCAATCCAATCATCCGAATTTCTTGGTTCGTTCCTTCGCTGTGCAGAAACAGATACAGATATGTCTCCAAGATCTAATCCCTTCAGATTCAGCTCCAGATAAACTGAGTCTGAGTTTGTCTGTACTGATCTGCATTCACGTCACAAGCAGCCTTTCCAAGGCCTGAACGGCTGCCCAGACTCCCCGAATGTCATGATAAGCCAGGTATCCCCAAGTCCAATCAGGAGAAATCCTAGTATCAATAAGCCAAATATATATGCCACGTCCTCAACCGGCAGTACAGCCAGGCACGTCATCTTCCACCCACCACAGGAATCCATAATGTAGCCAGCCGGGTATGTCAGTTGGACAACATGAGAAAGGGTTCTCCAATCTCCTCATGGTGAAAACTTGATGATCAATAGCTTTGAGAGACCAGCTGACCAGATCCATAATTTTAATTTCCAGTTTGGAAGATGTCTGAAGAGAGACTCTAAAGCAGCGAAGCAGCAAAGCAGGGTAGCTGAGGAAGGGTCAGGGAGAGCAGAAAAAGGCATAATGACTGCAGATCCTGATGGCCGGTGTTAGCATAAGTGTATCCAGATAGCACAAAGATACCCATGGTGCATCACTCTGATGTGTTAACTCTGTCCACAGGAAACAGACCTGCCGTCTCCATGGAGATGACCCGGCAGGTGGAACAGAATGATGACGTCGCTGTTGATGTCACCACTGAGCACGACTTCTCTGAGTACTCTGAATGAAGCAGTTTCAGTGACGTCTGCCTGAATCTGCTGCACTGATCTGAGATCTGTCACTGTCACACTTCTCAAGCTCGTGAAATATTATCAGACATGAGCAGCAAGAAGCGTCCACCACACAGGAAGCTCCAGCTTCTCATGTCTCACAACACAAATGGTTTCCTCCCATTCCTGCCAGGCACTTCCTGTAAGCCCCTGTAGCTGTTCCATCAGTGCTGCACTGAGGGGTTTTTGTTTATATACTTTATATAGAGTTTTTAATTACACACATAAAGATTTATTCCCCACACCAAGTGCATATTAATGGAACAAACATAATTCATGTGTATAAAACAACAGAAAAAACAGGGAGGGCTGTTCTGCTGTATACAGCATCAGCTTATGAGTACAACACAGTTCTGTTTATATGCAAGTATCAGTTATGATGGGATTTTAACTCAATCACTGAAAGATCATCAGCTCGCTCTGAAAACAGAAACACAAATAATAAAATGTGATTGAAAACGTTTTAGTGCTTTTGTTCGGTTTATTTAACAGAGTCGGGCTGACGAGGCTTTAGTTCATGTGGTTATTGAGATTTGATGTGTATGTGATTGTGAGTCTAACTCAATGTTAGAATAAAAACAAGGTCAAATTAAACATTTCTAAACAATAAAACTCAATAAAATCAAACAAATCCACTCTATATGAAACTAAAATGCAGAAATCAAAACTAAAATAAGAATTAAGATGATAATAAAAGCTTTAATAACCATGAAAACGAACTGATGGTGATTTCAGTCACGTGTTGCATTAATGCAGCTCAGCTCTGCTGTGAGGCTGATTGTGAATTGTGTATCATTTTTCCACCATGAGGAGAAATTAACATGAATATATAACAGTGAGAGAGCAGTCAATCAGATTTAGCCTGGTACTCCTGCATTGATGACATCTGCTTCGTTAACTCGTTTTATATACTATATAAAACTATATACTTCTTTATAGTTTTTACTGTTATGTGTAAAAAAAAAAAAAGCAAATATGTAACATTTGTTTTTTAAACAAACAAACAAAAATCCCATGTTTATAGTTGCCTTAAGGTTGGAGTCATTCAGGTGTGTTAAACTGAAGAGGAGTCAGACAGAGATCACAGGTGTACTAACAGCTCTACAGGCCAGAGGGAAACGTGGTGAACTGCTCCTTTAATCTGAAGAACTCATCAGTGTTTCACAGGGAGGCGTCAGTGTGAACACACCATCAGCTGTTACTAAACTGAGGAGAGCAGCAGCCTGAAAGTCAGGTGACTCTGAAACCACCAGTTAAAATAACCCAAGCATCACCACCACCACCATGTTCTTTAAAACGCAACAACTCAAGACGTTTAATAGTTATTAAAAACAGCAATAAGCAGACTTAATACAAACAACCACAACAGTGTGGATAAAGTCCATTTAATGAGGTGCACACTCATCAGTCGTGTTTTATGTGAATACAGCAGACAATGGTATCTTACAGTTTGCCTGAAACATAAACCATACATGTGTTATAATAATACTGTGGTCACTGATAAGGGACTGAAACAATAGTTGGAGTCGGCCTCTAGCTTCAAACAGACGAGACAAAAAAAGAGCAATCACACTGAAGGCTCACACACAAACCATCTGTGCACTTATTTCATATACACACAACTCACTACTTACAAACTGCTTTGTAAATGAAAGTAATTCAGAGGAGCTGATCTGTGTGTTTGAGCAGAATGCTGAACTGAGATCAGCACATTTCCTTTTAAGCACTCTCTGCTCAGTCTCAGTTTCACAGTCAGTCAGTGTGCACTTCTTCTTTGCTTCACCATCAGTGACATGGCTCACGATGAAAGCAGAGTATTTATTATTGCTGTCAATGTCACATTTATGTGCATATGTGTATATGATGATTATCAACTTCAAATAAACACGTCTAAAACAAACGTATAACCTCAGGTTTTATGGTAAAATTATTTTAATTAACATGCACGACATTATCAGTGTCATGTTTTCCTTTGCAAATGCAATCAAACAAAATCAACTGTACAAAAGGAAGAAAAGGTTAAATGAAACAAACTGCCATCTGCAGAGCCAAGCTGTCACAGACTGCAGGATTTATTTAGGTTTCCTTTAACATTGATGATCTGGGTGTGTTTCATTTATCTTTTACTTAGTTAGCATTATTTCACAGTGAAACAGTAGTGTTTGGTGGTTTAGTGAAAAGCTGGGATGGGATCGGGACCGTCCCACATGCAGTGCCATCTCTACTGTGACGGGACTGTGAGCGCTCCACAGTCAGTGTCTGATTTTATTCTGTGTTGTAGACCCTGTCAACACCTCACAGAGGGGACACTTTTTATCATTGCTAGGGATAAAAATAATAACAGAGGCAAGGACATATAGACGGGCAGGGGGAGTGTGTGTGTGGGGGGGGTGGGGGTTCCCAGCAAATGGCCCCCTGCATACAACTTCAAAGAGTTTTATAAAGGCATACTGAGGATATTCACAGCTTAATAACTCTGGAGAAAGGATTGTGTGTGGATAAAGACATGAGGGTTTGTCCACATTCTTGTGGTCCATGATGTTCCCAAACACTGAGCAGCACCAGTATTCCTACAGTGGACAGGAACAAATGGATCTAGAACATCATCAGTTCCATCAGTACTTCACAAGGAACCAAAAACCATCAAACTGATTGTTCCATCAGACGATCAGCTTCATTGTTCCTGAGGAGACAGAGGACAGTCAGTCAGAGACAATCAGTCTGCTCTGATAACGACACACATGTAACATCACCTGTTCCAGCTTCACACAGAGAAGACAGCAAAGCTTTGAGCATTTATTGATCACCAAATCTAATCAAAATACTCTGGGACTGTGTCCTTAGGAGACTGACTGATAGATGATCAATACTTTTGGTACTCAGTTTCTGATGTGAGTGCAGGTAAATCAGTGTTTTAGATTTTATTATTGTGCGCTGATGTCAGAAGACATTACAAAGAATTCCATTAACATCCAACTCAGAACATTTCACACCAACTGTAGCAAAGAGGACAAAGAGGAAGAGGACTTTACTCAGGAGGGGGGAGTCCATTAGTGATGGTTCTCTTCTTTCTGAAGACTTGAAGACGCCCTGCGAAGCTTGCACTGTGCCTTTCTGCAGAGGAGACCAGAGTGATTCAGAATCCTGATGAACTTAAACACATCATGTTGGGCTTCATTTGCTAATATGTGTGTGGAAACATTCTTATCCTGTGTGTATGCAATACTGCCTACAGATTTACTTATTTAATGCTGTACATTTATTAGTCTAACCCATTTGTCAAACAGTCACTGCTTCTGAATGACTTCTGTGATGCATTTACTGACCTCTGACAGTGAGTGTCAGTCTTTTCTGTCTCAGAATGTCTTCACCCTTGAAGACGGTGCAGGTGTAGAAACCACTGTGGTTATGTTGGGGTTTTTTCAGGGTCAGACTGAGGTCTCCAGTTCTCAGTGGCTCTTCACTCATCTCAGTGCGACCTCTGTAATCCTGGCCCTGTTCTTCTAGACGGTTTTGGCCGTTCTGATACATGTGGACTATGTCTTTGGTATCAGCACGTCTCCACTCCACTGTGACATCCACGGGCAGGTCAGCAGTGGTTTTAAAGGGCAGCAGGACAGACTTTTTCCCCTTTGTTACTTCCACCATCTCCACCTCCCGGTAAACTAAAAAAAAAAATACAACATGAGCTGTATAGTGTCAGGTAAACAGGTTTTTTTTAATGAAGGAAGACACCTGAAACACTTTAATTAAAAAAGTAAAACATTTAATACATTAAAGAAATAAGAAAAATACACACATGGCCATGTGGGAACTCAGAGTGAGAGTGTGCACTCTCTCTCTCTGAGCCGTGTTCCTGTCTATAACCAAAACATTTTTATACTCCTGTTATCTAAGCATAAACAATCTCTGGGCGCTATGAGTTGACCTTCGTCATTCAGTCTTGTTCTGGCTGGAGGACGATTAGCTGCAATCTTCAATTCCAGCTTATTAATTAATCAAAGACCCAGACAAAGTTTTCATTCTTTTGAAAGCCTGACTCTTAGTCTTGTCCATCCTAATTGGGAAAATCAAAAACCTGTTTTATTTGTTATTATCTATCGTCCACCTGGTCCTTACTCAGAGTTTCTGTCTGATTTCTCAGACTTTTTATCTGATTTAGTGCTCAGTTCAGATAAAATCATTATAGTGGGTGATTTTAACATCCATGTAGATGCTGAGAATGACAGCCTCAACACTGCATTTAATCTATTGTTAGATTCAATTGGCTTCTCTCAAAATGTAAAGGAGCCCACCCACCACTTTAATCATACTCTGGATCTTGTCCTGACATATGGCATAGAAACTGAAGACTTAACAGTATTCCCTGAAAGCCCCCTCCTGTCTGATCATTTCTTAGTAACATTTACATTAACTTTAATGGATTACACAGCAGTGGGGAATAAGTTTTATTACAGTAGAAGTCTTTGTGAAAGTGCTGTAACTAAGTTTAAGGATCTAATTCCTTCATTATTATGCTCTTCAGTGCCAACACAGTGCAGAGCAGCTACCTAAACTCTGCTCCCAGTGAGGTCGATTATCTCCTCAATAGTTTTACATCCTCACTGCGTACGACTTTAGATACTGTGGCTCCTCTGAAAAGGAAAGCTTCAAATCAGAAGTGCCTGACTCCGTGGTATAATTCACAAACGCACAGTTTAAAGCAGATAACCCGAAAGCTGGAGAGGGAATGGCGTCTCACTAAATTAGAAGATGCTCATTTAGCCTGGAAAAAGAGTTTGTTGCTCTATAAAAAAGCCCTCCGTAAAGCTAGGACATCTTACTACTCATCATTAATTGAAGAAAATAAGAACAACCCCAGGTTTCTTTTCAGCACTGTAGCCAGGCTGACAAAGAGTCAGAGCTCTGTAGAGCCGAGTATTCCTTTCACTTTAACTAGTAGTGACTTCATGGATTTCTTTACAAATAAAATTTTAGACATTAGAGAAAAAATTATTCATAACCATCTCAAAGATTATCTTCATGTTCGGCTGCTTTCAGCACTGCTGGTATTTGTTTAGACTCTTTGGCTCCAGTTGATCTTTCAGAGTTAACTTCAATAGTTACTTCCTCCAAACCAGCAACATGTTTATTAGATCCCATTCCTACTAGACTGTTCAAAGAAGTCTTTCCAACTATTGATGCTTCAATCTTAAAAATGATCAATCTGTCTTATTAGTTGGCTATGTACCACAGACCTTCAAGGTGGCTGTAATTAAACCTCTACTTAAAAAGCCATCACTGACCCAGCTGTCTTAGCTAATTATAGGCCAATCTCCAACCTTCCTTTTCTCTCAAAGACTCTTGAAAGAGTAGTTGTAAAACAGCTAACTGATCATCTGCAGAGGAACGGTTTATTTGAAGAGTTTCAGTCAGGTTTCAGAATTCATCACAATACAGAAACAGCATTAGTGAAGGTCACAAATGATCTTCTTACAGCCTCTGACAGTGGACTCATCTCTGTTCTTGTCCTGTTGGACCTCAGTGCAGCTTTTGATACTGTTTACCATAACATTTTATTACAGAGATTAGAGCATACTATAGGTATTAAAGGTACTGCACTGCAGTGGTTTGAATCATATTTATCTCATAGACTCCAATTTGTTCATGTAAATGGGGAGTCTTCTTCACACACTAAGGTTAATTATGGAGTTCCACAGGGTTCTGTGCTAGGACCAATTTTATTTACATTATACATGCTTCCCTTAGGCAGTATTATTAGAAAGCATTGCATCAATTTTCATTGTTATGCAGATGATACTCAGCTTTACCTATCAATGAAGCCAGATGACACACATCAATTAGTTAAACTGCAGGAATGTCTTAAAGACATTAAGGCCTGGATGACCTCTAATTTCCTGCTTCTAAATTCAGATCAAACTGAAGTTCTTGTATTCTGGCCCCACAAATCTTAGAAACATGGTGTCTAACCAGATACTTACTCTGGATGGCATTACTTTGGCCTCCAGTAACACTGTGAGAAACCTTGGAGTCATTTTTTAACCAGGACATGTCCTTCAATGCACATATTAAACAAATATGTAGGACCGCTTTTTTGCGGTGTTGTTTCTAAAATTAGAAACATCCTTTCTCAGAGTGATGCTGAAAAGCTAATTCATGCATTTATTACTTCTAGGCTGGACTATTGTAATTCATTATTATCAGGCTGTCCTAAAAGCTCCCTGAAAAGCCTTCAGCTGATCCAAAATGCTGCAGCTAGAGTACTGACAGGGACTAGAAAGAGAGAGCAGATTTCTCCCATATTGGCTTCTCTTCATTGGCTCCCTGTTAAATCTAGAATAGAATTTAAAATTCTTCTCCTCACCTACAAGGTCTTGAATAATCAGGCCCCATCTTATCTCAAAGACCTCATAGTCCCATATCACCCCAACAGAGCACTTTGCTCTCAGACTGCTGGCTTACTTGTGGTTCCTCGGATACTTAAGAGTAGAATGGGAGGCAGAGCCTTCAGCTTTCAGGCCCCTCCTCTGTGGAACCAGCTCCCAGCTTGGATTCAGGAGACAGACACCCTCTCTATTTTTAAGATTAGGCTTAAAACTTTCCTTTATGATCAAGCTTATAGTTAGGGCTGGATCAGGTGACCCTGAACCATCCCTTAGTTATGCTGCTATAGGCCTAGGCTGCTGGAGAGGTTCCCATAATAGACTGTTTCTTTTCATTCACCTTATTTACTTTGTTTATACTCCACTCTGCATTTAATCATTAATTGTTATTAATCTCTGGCTCTCCCCCCTCAGCAGATGACCCCCCCTCCCTGAGCCTGGTTCTGCTGGAGGTTTCTTCCTGTTAAAAGGAGTTTTTCCTTCCCACTGTCACCAAGTGCTGCTCATAGGGGGTCGTTTTGACTGTTGGGTTTTCTCTGTATTATTGTAGGGTCTTTACCCACAATACAAAGCGCCTTGAGGCGACTGTTTGTTGTGATTTGGCGCTATATAAATAAAATTGAATTGAATTGAATTGGTTTTTCATGACCCAGATTCCTCTCAGTCATAGGCACATCTTCTTCCTGATGTTCTAATTTGATCAATACAGAGAAATCTTGTCCAGATTAATAACAGAACATGGTGACATGGGTGATGTTTTAATTGTACGTTCGGTGGCCGGACCTCAAGATAAGATGCACTGAAACAGAGAAGTTAGTCTAGAACTTTCTGATCAGTTGCTCTCTGTCTAATGTATTATTTAATTGTTTATTATTTGGTTGATCCACTGTTTATTAATTAATTTATTGGAGTTTACCTTTAAACATTTGTCCTTTATTCACTGAGTAAAAAATTAATCCCTAACAATAGACAGACAAGTTACGCATTTACTGACCTCAGATTTGTTTACTAACCTCTGACACTGAGTGGCACTACTTTCTGTCTTACGATGTCTCCATCTTTATTGTAGATGGTGCAGGTGTAGACACCACTGTCAGTAAGTCTGGGTTTTTTCAGGGTCAGACTGAGGTCTCCGGTTCTCAGTGGCTCTTCACTCATGTCAGTGCGACCTCTGTAATCCTGGCCCTGTTCTTCTAGCTGGTTTTGGATGTTCTGATACGTGTGGACTAGGTCTTTGCAATCAGCACATCTCCACTCCACCGTGACATCGTTGGGAAAGTCAGCAGTGGTTTTAAAGGGCAGCAGCACAGACGTGTTTCCTTGTGTTACTTTCACCATCTCCACCTGATAAACTGATAACATATAACATGAGCTGTATAGACTGGCACAAGTGATGCATTTACTGCCCTCTGACATGTTTACTGACCTCTGACACTGAGTATCACTACTTTCTGTCTTAGGATGTCTCCATCCTTGTTATAAGCAGTGCAGGTGTAGACGCCACTGTCAGTAATGCGAGGGTCACTCAGTTTCAGACTGAAGTCTCCAGTTCTCAGTGGCTCTTCATTCATCTCAGTGCGACCTTGATAATTCTGGTCCTGTTCATCTGGCATATTTTGGCTGTTTGGATACACGTGGATCTTCATGTGTTTAACGTCAGAGCGTTTCCACTCCACTGTGACGTCCTCCAGCAGGTCAGGTGTGGTAATAAATGGCAGCAGCACATGCTTCTCTCCCTGTGTCACCTCTATCATTTGGAACTGGTAGACTAAGAAGAAACAAAAGACATTGGGTTTTATAGACAGGCAGAAAATAAGTGCTGTGCTTGAAAATATGTTCATTTCACACAAGCCGGACAAAATGTATCTACTCTCACCTATTGTGGGACCGAAGTTGTTAAACCCCACTGTCGTGGTGGCGACATCAATTCCTCTCTATTAAGAAGAGAGGCTTTTTGGATCTTTACTCTGAACACATTAGCTCCTCATGGTCTTAACGAGGAATTTGATCTGAGACCTTTTTATAAACTTTATTTATTGGTTCCCCATTTTGCCATTCCTATATTTAGATGTCTATTGCCTATTCAGTATTTATAATTTTTTTGACTGTGTTATTTAGCACTGTTTTTTTCCTGTGCATTTTTGATTATATATATTTTAATCCCTTTATATTTACAACCTTTTCAGAATTGCAGGACATCTAGGACTTTTTCATATTATCAGTATTTTCTATATATATACTTGTGTGTGTATATTTTTATATGCACGATTAGCTGGATTGGTTTGTTTAATATTTATTGTATATTTGTATAATTATATTTGCATATTTATATAATTTCTTTCATGTTGATTGTGTACACGTTTGCCTTTTGCCTTCCTCTTCTCTGATTGGAAGGCAGCCTCCATCACATGACATAGTATTGTGTGTATATATACACAATTAGTCCTGCTTTGTTTGGTTAAGTCTGAAGAAGGGCAATCTGTGGCCCGAAACGTCACTTGTTGTTAAGGCTTGTTCAGATTAAACATTATTCAGGAGCTTTGCCGGTGTGCGGACCCTTTTTCTCTGTTACCAAATTACAACTTACATAATATAAAATTCTCCACAGAACGCACTGTACTGGACAAAGGATGTTCCAAATGGGCCTTACATACTCAAACATATGCACCCACTGTACAAGCAATTCACAGAACGATATGCACGCTCTGTGGTCTTGCATGCCTGTTCAGAGGTTCTGGCAGAGGGTATGTGAATACCTGTGCACATGGTTTAGCTGTCGTGTCTCAACTTCCCCCAGATTGCACATTTTAGGTGACATCAGTGAATTAGTTATAGACGCAAATACAATCACACATAGATCTCGCCGCCTTGTGTATGGCTAAGAAAACTATCCTCATGAATTGGAAATCAAAAAATAAACTGTGTATTACTCAATATACATATAGATATGTATTAGTAGATCACATTACTTTGGACAGAATGTCTGCTTCTTCTAAAAACCAATTAGATGAATTTGATTCTCTCTGGTTCCCACTGATCAGCTCCATTACTTGGTGGGGGGCGGTTGGGTGTGGTCTCATATCTCGGTGTGCCTTGTAGGTAGGGATGGGAATCAAAACCCGGTTCCCAGTAATTCAATTACTTGGAATCGTTAGTCTGCTTGCCTAATGATTCTGCCTATTGGTTCTACTCATAGAGTCTCTCCAGAGATTCCACTGTTCCTGTTTGGATGCTGGCAGTGGTATGCCCCAGTCATACTGTTCAATAGATAGGTTCCTCACTAGATTTCTTCCTCCCAGTGGGAGGAATATGTATGTACAGTATATGTACACATACAGGGGTTGGACATTGAAACTGAAACACCTGTCATTTTAATGTGGGAGGTTTCATGGCTAAATTGGACCAGCCTGGTGGCCAATCTTCATCAATTGCTCATTGCACCAGTAAGAGCAGAGTGTGAAGGTCCAATTAGCAGGGTAAGAGCACAGTTTTGCTCAAAATATTGCAATGCACACAACATTATGGGTGACATACCAGAGTTCAAAAGAGGACAGATTGTTGGTGCACGTCTTGCTGGCGCATCTGTGACCAAAACAGCAAGTCTCTGTGATGTATCAAGAGCCACGGTATCCAGGGTAATGTCAGCATACCACCAAGAAGGATGAACCACATCCAACAGGATTAACTGTGGACGCAAGAGGAAGCTGTCTGAAAGGGATGGTCGGGTGCTAACCCGGATTGTATCCAAAAAACATAAAGCCACAGCTGCCCAAATCACGGCAGAATTAAATGTGCACCTCAACTTTCCTGTTTCCACCAAAACTGTCCGTCGGGAGCTCCACAGGGTCAATATACACGGCCGGGCTGCTATAGCCAAACCTTTGGTCACTCGTGCCAATGCCAAACGTCAGTTTCAGTGGTGCAAGGAGCGCAAATCTTGGGCTGTGGACAATGTGAAACATGTATTGTTCTCTGATGAGTCCACCTTTACTGTTTTCCCCACATCCGGGAGAGTTACGGTGTGGAGAAGCCCCAAAGAAGCGTACCACCCAGACTGTTGCATGCCCAGAGTGAAGCATGGGGGTGGATCAGTGATGGTTTGGGCTGCCATATCATGGCATTCCCTTGGCCCAATACTTGTGCTAGATGGGCGCATCACTGCCAAGGACTACCGAACCATTCTGGAGGACCATGTGCATCCAATGGTTCAAACATTGTATCCTCAAGGCGGTGCCGTGTATCAGTATGACAATGCACCAATACACACAGCAAGACTGGTGAAAGATTGATTTGATGAACATAAAAGTGAAGTTGAACATCTCCCATGGCCTGCACAGTCACCACATCTAAATATTATTGAGCCACTTTGAGGTGTTTTGGAGGAGCGAGTCAGGAAACGTTTTCCTCCACCAGCATCACATCGTGACCTGGCCACTATCCTGCAAGAAGAATGGCTTAAAATCCCTCTGACCACTGTGCAGGACTTGTATATGTCATTCCCAAGACGAATTGACGCTGTATTGGCCGCAAAAGGAGGCCCTACACCATACTAATAAATTACTGTGGTCTAAAACCAGGTGTTTCAGTTTCATTGTCCAACGCCTGTATGTGTACATACGTGTATACATGAAAAATAACACAAAGAAGAGGATCTTGTAGAGAATCTAAAGAGATTATCTTTTAAGAGCAAATATGTTTGGTACAACAGTGTATTCAGATCATAATTATTCTTGCAAACTTACTAGACAAGACAGGCTTAAAAAACTTAGTTACAGCACTTTCAGAAAGATGTCTACTGTGATAAAATGTATTCTCCACCAGGTGGACGATAGATAATAACAAATAAAACAGGTTTTTGATTTTCCCAATTAGGATGGACAAGACTAAGAGTCAGGCTTTCAAAAGAATTAAAACTTTGTCTGGGTCTGTGATTAATTAATAAGCTGGAATTGAGGATTGCTGCTAATCCTCCTCCTCGACCTGTGCTTCGAGCATTCTGACAGTTACTGTGACTCGGGGGTGTTGATTCATTTAAACTAACATATTCATCCTGCTGTAACCAGGTTTCTGTAAGGCAGAATAAATCAATATGTTGATCAATTATTCAATCATTTACTAATAGGGACACAATGTAATATGTTTACTGACCTTTAACACTGAGCACCACCACTTTCTTTTTCAGGATTTCTGCTTCATTGTTGCAGACAGTACAGGTGTAGATGCCACTGTCAGTGATGCGTGGCTGTTTCAGTTTCAGACTGAGGTCTCCAGTTTTCAGCGGCTCTTCATTCATCTCTGTGCGACCTCTGTATACCTGGTCCTGTTCATCTACAAGGTGTCGGTTACTCTGATACCTGAAGACGTTTGTTGGCTTCAAGTCTGAGCGTTTCCACTCCACTGTGACATCCTGAGGAAGGTCAGCTCTGGTTTTAAAGGGCAACAGGACATACTCTTCCCATTTTTTCACCTCCACCATTTCCATCTGGCTCTCTGAGAGGAGAAAAAAGAAAATGAGGTGTACAGACAGATGTTAGTGAGTGTGATCCTCCATCATCTACTCTGCTGTGGAACCAGCAGAGTAGATGATTATTAAGGGCCTCAGAAAACAAAATTGACAGGCACCCTGGTCATGTAGCTGGAACAGGTAGGAAACTGAAAATACCCTGTGTGCAATCAGGTTGAGATACCTGTCACCTTGTATTCTTTTGATACATCATTAGCCCCCTTTGTTTGTGTGTGTGTGTGTGTGTGTGTGCGTGTGCGTGTGTGCGTTCCCCCACTGTCAACACAGTCATCAGTCCAAACATCACCACATAGGATGGTGATAAGAACCCAAGAAGTAGTGAAGACCTCTGTGCCAGACCAAGAGGACAACCCGGGCAGCATGGGCACCTGAAAAGAGGAACCCATAGCACTGCATGAGCTAGCCAGCGCAACCAGGACACCCAGGCACAGCTCCAGCGGCACAGGACGACGAAACCCATGGGACCACCCCCACCACCCCCCAACAGAGCAAAAGGCACCCACCCCAGAGAGCCAGGTTCGGGGGCACAGCACTGGGCCCGCAGGGTGGACTACGAACCTGCATCACACAGGCCAGCACAGCACAGAAAGGGAGAGCCACAAAGCCCTGCCCACAGATGCAAAAACAGAGCCCCTGCACCACCACATGACACCCCCCCCACCACGTCAAGCCGCCCCCTCTGGAGAGACACGGACAAGCCCACCAGGCTAATCCCCACCCCTGAGAGCCACAGTGGACCAGACCCCACCAGTACCAGGGAGAGGAAAGACACAGTGGGGGGTGGAAGAAGTGATGCAGAGGTCCGAAGGCACTATACACCCCTGCAAGATCCCCCCCGAACCAAACCAGCCCACCAGCCACTCAACCCCTACCATAGTGTTAATCACCCTTACCTTTCCCTTGTTTTATATCAATTATTTTTGTCATATATAGTATATGGAGTTTATGTATTTATGATTCAAGTTTGTTCTCTAATTTATTAATTGGGGAACATCTATAAATTATTATAACTAATGCATTTTCCAATTACCTAATGTTTTGTTATATTTGGCCAGTTTTGAGTACTTTTGTTTTTACCTTTAAGCTTCACCTTAGAAACTGTTGACCTTGCCTTGTTTGGCATCGTTTTGTTCAGCACAACCTCGTGTATGTGTCTGTACAATGATTCTTTCATTTTGACATATGGTATTAACACATTGAACCTAAAATCAGATAAAAACATTCGATTAGAAATAAGATTTTTTTTACTGTGAAAACCACAAACATGCTTAACAAACTATCTTTACAACTTCAAAAACAAAAGTTGTACATTTTCAGAACTTATGTAAAAATATAGCAAATACAATTATATACAACTATTTATATTAAACTGCAGTAAAGGCCTCAGGCATTTTTCTGTACAACTATCTGCAGAGCAAACAGGACTCACATTAAGATGCCACACAAATTATTTATGCCACCCTAAGAACAGCTCCTATCATCCACCAGACTGAGGGGCCCATCACAGGCAATAGTTGCCATCAATATTGTCTCTTTTAACACCTTTTCACCTGTTCCTCAGCAATCAAATGCAACATGTTACCGCATAATTTTCTGATTGGCTGATATGGTGCATTTTTCCAGCGATAGGAAAGGGGACAGGAATTTTTTTTTTTTTTTTTTTTTATATCAGCAAGGACTTTGTGCTAGCAAAACTCACATTTTCTTCCTGCACAAAATGCGCATCAAATGTGAGGACAATATATAGTGATCCCTCATCTGTCATGGGGGTTACATTCCAGAGACCCCCGCCATAGGTGAAAATCTGTGAAGTAGTGGCGTTATATTTATTTTATTAGTTATATATATTTTAAGGCTTTATAAACCCTTCCCACACTCCTATAAAAGTTTCCCACTCTCTTACTACAACTTGAATGATGAATATGATGAATTATGTAGCATTACAGCTTTTCTGAAGGCACCACTTCATCAGGTGCTTCATCAGGTGTTGCAGTGTCTTCGCCCCCCATAAAAATTATGAACAGAATCAGTGACAAAGGGCAGCCCTGGCCAAGTCCAACACCCACAGGAAACGAGTCCGAATTATTTGCAAAATGAACCAAGCTCTTGCTGTGGTTGTACAGAGACCGAATGGCCCACAACTATGGGTCAGACACCCCACACTCCCACAGCCCCTCCCAAAGGATGCCCTGAAGAATGCGGCGAATGCCTTCTCCAAGTTGACAAAGCACCTGTAGACTGGATGGACAAACTCACACACACTCAAACATCCTCAAGAGGATGAAGAGCTGGTCCAGGGTTCTGCAACCAAGATGAAAACTGCACTGTTCCTCGTAAATTTGAGGTTCGACTAAGATACAGACCCTCATTTCCAGCACTCTGGAATACACCTTACCGAGTAGGCTGAGGAGTGTGATCCCCTGATAGAGCACACCCTCCGGTCTCCCTTCTGAAAGATAGGGACCACCACCCCGGTGTACCAAACCAGTGGCACCGCCCCAGATCTCCACGCAATGTTGCAGATGCAGGTCAACCAAGACAGCCGTACAACATCCAGAGCCTTCAGGAACTCAGGGCAAAATGCTTGAATGTAGTAATTCAAGTGAACGTGTGTGAGCAGCAGTTGTTTGATGTCAAACTGATTCATGGAGGATTCGGACTGTGAACAAAGAGATGTTACACAAACCTCTGACAGTGAGGGACACTACTTTCCGAAGCAGGATATTTCCATTTTTGCTCGTGATGGTGCAGGTGTAGACTCCACTGTCAGTAAGGCAGGGGTCCTTTAGTTTCAGACTGAGGTCTTTATTTCTCAGTGGCTCTTCATTCATTTTTGTGCGGCCCTGGTAAACCTGGTCCCGCTCTGGCTGGCTTTGGCTGTTCTGATACACGTGCACCATCATATGTTTGGGTTCAGTGAGTTTCCACTCCACCGTGACATCGTGAGGAAAATCTTCTGTTGTTTTAAAGGGCAGCAGGACAGCCTTATCTCCCTGTGAGGCATCCACCATCAACTCCTGGCAGTCTGAGAGGAGAACAGAGCAGAACATTTGGTGTAGAGACAGACAGCAGACACATCTCAGTCAACAGATGAAGCACATCAAGGAGGAAAGGAAAAGGAGAATCACAATTGCTGCTCTGAGTCCTGTAAAAGATTTTCATCTTTAGAGGTGTAGAGTTTAATCCACTTCTTGTATAATCTGACATACCTCAGCCTTTGCTTCCTGCTTCCCTTTCTTAAAGGTACAGTCAGTCATCTTTTTGATGTTATTTGATAGATAAAATATTGTACTCATTAATATACACTGATTAGAACAATGCATAGGAGCGTGCACCAGATTGTGGAAGCCACCATGTTACCCTGACATCTTGAGTACAGTGGCCGAGATGGACATCGCCATTTAGCCTAATCGCATTTTATATATATGGATAGAGACTGGCCACCAAAGAGGCGAATACATGAAGGAAAAAGGAAGCATAACCGGCATCAGGATAAAAAGGCATCCTCTTCCTCCTCATCTCCTGAACTGAAGTCAGAGCTCTAACACACAAACATGCAGTCTTACACTCCTCTCTGCAGCTTCTCTCCTCCTGCCATCAACACAGTTTCTTTTCATTCACCTTATTTACTCTGTTTATACTTCACTCTGCATTAATCATTAATTGTTATTAGCAGCAGATGACCCCCCCTCCCTGAGCCTGGTTCTGCTGGAGGTTTCTTCCTGTTAAAAGGGAGTTTTTCCTTCCCACTGTCACCAAGTGCTGCTTATAGGGGGTCGTTTTGACTGTTGGGTTTTCTCTGTATTATTGTAGGGTCTTTACCCACAATACAAAGCGCCTTGTGGCGACTGTTTGTTGTGATTTGGCGCTATATAAATAAAATTGAAATGAACTGAAATGAGGGGTGGCTCACGACTTTTGCACAGTACTTTCTGGCTCCATCAACTGGAAACCACTGAGTTCATTTCTGTGGAGGTGATAAATAGAAGAACTCTGGCTTCTTTCTCTCTGTCTGCTGTTCTTCATTAAACACAAGTTTTATTTTGTAATCTAAAAAAATGAAATGTGTTCATCAGCAGCTGGTAAATCAGTAGGTTATTAAAGTGTGTTAGTGCTGCTAACAGTAAGACACTCCTCTTACCTGCTGAGTGCTTTATCCATTTATATTTATAAAACATGAAGACCCCCAAAGCCGACAGGAGCACCAGGGGAAGCAGGATAACCCAGGGCCAGCTTGGAGAACGTTCTGTGGAGAACAGAAACATGACCATCATCCAAACACAATGACTTGACAGCAGGAGGAGGTCGGGTCTGAAATCTGTCACTCATTCACTTCTGTGTCTGCACCATAAAACATTTCAGACCCCACTCAGGTCTCTTCTTATTTGAAGGGCACATTTAATCCTTCCTTTTCAGATGTAAATATTCTATATAAAGAAGAACTGCAATGCTGTGGTCTGAGTTCCTTGTTCAGCCATTTTTGTAGTCTGATAGCAGCGATACGATTATCTACTGACAGAGAAACTTATTTCCCAAGTTTATTAAAGATGCCAACAATGGAAGACTCGTCCGTCCAGCCTCACATGTCTGAGCCAGAGTGTGACCAGAGCTGGAGAATGAAGACGATGAATCACTGCGAGGAAAAAAATGGAGGATCCACAAAACTGGTTAGCCCGAAGTCCACGACCCTGTTAAGCATTTCCACTGCAAATACTGTGACGTAATAGACAAGAAAATGTAACCTGGAATAGAGAAAAGTGAACAGCCTGAAAAATATGACCCAGAAAGAATATAAAAATATCTACGCAGCACCGGGAGAGAGTACATTTAAATCTCCTGCACTGCTACACACTCAAAGTACACAACAAAATATATTTAAGGGCTAAGAAAGATATGTCTCCTTCAATGTGATGGCTCTCCATCAGCAGCTGGACCACAGAAAATAAATACATATTATAGTGAGTTTGCTCAAACTAACGACTCTGCAGTCTGTCTCAGAAATGGAGCCCTGCTCTGCAGCAGCCTCCTGTCAGAGCTGTGTGGCTGTAACGTGTCAGATATTAGAGATTAGAAGCAGATTGAAGACACAGAGCCTCCTGAGAACTGCTGTTCTTACATCAGCAACATGTCAACACTGTGAAAATGAGATCTGTCACTGCTGCACTCTCACTGTGAATCACAGACTGTCAGAGTGCGCCCCCTGCTGGGGACATCTTTTATTTTCACAGCTGTCTCATATTTCATCAAAGTGTGTAACAGTTATAATAACTTTATGGAGAGCCTGAACAGCTGCTCTGTGTTCCTCTCTTGTTCTAGTCCTTCAATCAGCAAAGTGACCTTTGACCTAACTGCTGCTTCTCCTGACCCACTCCCCCAATCCCACCTCAGTGACCATGCTGGGGTCATGAGAAACAAAGATGTCCACACACCTCCTGAAAAAACTGAATGTAAACAGGCCTTTAAAATGTGACGTTTGGGCCAGCGTGCCCTTCGTCAGACTGAAGGAGGTAATGTGATGCACATGTTTATATATCCGTCCACTCTAAAGGTGGTCATGTGGCAAAAATGGCCCCCAGCTTTGCCTCCTTGTATATTGTTTTTTTTTTTTTTGGGAAAACAGTCATCTTTGATAAAGCAGTTAACCCTTTCCCGCCCTTTATATCCTACTGGAAAAGGTAAATTGATGATATTTTTCATATGGTCGGGTTCTCGAGCACAGCTTACTGAGTTCTTCAAATTTATTAATACTAATGATTACAATCTTAAAGTCACCATGGAGTATGATGCTAATACCATGTATTTTTTAGACATCAGATTTTATAGGAGTGGCAATCGACTGAAACCGATTAATTCCACAAAAGCACGGACAGGAACACCATTCTTCATGGACTGTCGTTCCATCCTCCTGCTCTTAAAGAACCTGCCCCTTTTCCCAATTTACCTGCATCCGACGCATCTGAAGGTCTAATGAGGATTTTCAACTGCAATCAGACATTTTAGAACATTTTAAGGCAAGATAAATATATAAATATGTGCATCGCATTACCTCATTCAGCGTGAAGAAGGGCACGCTGGCTCAAACATCATATTTTAAAGGTCTGTTTGGATTAAAATTTTCCAGGAGCGCTCTGGGGTGCGGAATTCTTTGTGTCTCATTGATTCTTAATTTTCCTGCAGCCTTTTATTTTTGGGTCTGCGTGTTCTACTGAGAACCATGCTGGGGTCATGACCTACAGGTTTGACTGTAGTGGTGTTTGGAAGGTATGCACAGTATGAGGCAGGTATTAATGTGTATCAGCTGTGAAATGCCAGCAGCCTGCCTGCTGTCCACTCTTCAGGTGCAGCGGTTCATCAGTGAGCCAATCTCAGAGAGCACCACGATATGGCAAACTGACCAAAAAGTGGATAGTGAGTGATTTCAGACACTTTTCAGAACTCTGACTTCTGTCGTGTACCTACAGCACTGACCTTTGACCTTCAGCTCTACATCAGTCCGGCTCTGATCTTGTCCAAACCTGCGGGGGATGCAGGTGTAGGTTCCACTGTCAGTGACTGTAGGGTTCCTCAGAGTGAGGCTGAGCTCTCCGGTCTGCAGAGCGTCGGCTCTCATTGATGTTCGATCTTTGTAACGCTGGTTTTGGTCATTGAGATCATCTCTGCTCTGCAGACGCATGTGGACTGTTGGGATCTTGAACTCATCACGGTCCCAGACCACTGCTGTGGCACTACTGGAAACATTAACTGGTACCTGACAAGGCAGCAGGGCAAACTCCTCCCCTTCATACACCTCCATCTTCACACCTGAGGCATGCTGGGAAACTGAGCACAGAAACATGAAAGAGATGACTGCTGTGATTCAGGCTGGCTGTATGTGAGTGAATTACATGTAGAGATGGTTCTGGTAATAAACTGTAATCATATCTTGCAAAACTATGATAAATGGACCAGCTCTTATATAGCGCTTTGCTGCTCTATTAGAGCCCTCAAAGCAGTTTATACAACATGTTTTCAGTCACACCATCCAAGTGCTTTCTGTCTAACAGTCACACATCAGGAGCAACTCTGTATCTTGTCCAGTGATATTCTGCCATGCAGTGTGGAGCCACCAGGGATCAAAACACCCAAACTATGAATGACAAAAACACAAACGCACATTTTATTCAATACTATGAATATTTTCTGAGCTGCAGGCCTTCAAAATACATGGTGGTGGGTAGAAATGTTCAGTGTTCATTCCCATTAGCATTTTTAGCTATTTTAGCTTCATAATAGTGACAGGTCGGTCGCGAACGACCCGGCTCTTTGAAGTGAACTACGGGAGCCGGTTCCTGATAGTGAGCCGTTCCTTTTTTCTTTTCGTTCATTTGATTTTTTTTTTTTTTTTTTTTTTTTTTGTGGAAGCCGCACGTGATTGGTTAAGATGAATGGTAGCATATGATTGTCTACACTGAACGGGAGGGGAGGGTCCACGGACACACTGTACAGTGAGTAAACAAACACCAGAGAGGGAGGGGCTCCTGCAAAATGCTCGGAGACAGGAGCTAAAGGAAGTTGCTAGAGGCTATGCTCAGAACGGTGAGGAAAATGAGTGACAGAAAATGTAGTAAAGACTGGACACATTTTAACCTTATATCTCCAAACATGTCGAAGGAAACACAGCGTACTTCAAAAGTACCGGCGTTTGCGGACTTCCGGCAACAAATACCATAATATCACTACATGACTGTGAAGTGTAATTTCTGAGTTTTCAGGAACTGTTTGATTTTTTCCGATAGCACGAGTGGTCACGGAGTTACGGTAAAAAGCCAGCTGATCAAGTTCCTTTGACCAGCTGACTCTGCGGTGAGACGCTTAATCAGCTGTTTGCGGCTAGTAAGGTCAGGAAACCCACGATTCAGCAGCGATCGCCTGGCGTTAAAGGATTAATGTGACAGACAGGGTGTAGACTGCAAATTTAAAAGAAATGTTTGATATAGGCCTAATGTATGTTTTTACATTAGTAATTCATTTTACACTTTTTTAAAAATTAAAATCTAAGGAGCCATTTGGGAGCCGAAAGAGCCGGCTCTTCTTTGGGAGCCGAGCCTAAAGAGCCGGCTCTCTGAAAAGAGCCGGAATTCCCATCACTACTTCATAACTCCAGGAGACAGCCACATGAAAACAACTTTAAGTTCCTCTAGAAAGGAAAACTAAATCAATGTTGCACTCACTCACAATCTAAATACAACATCTGTGTGCCAGCTGTGAGCCTCAGAGTGATGATCCATCATAGTTTGAATGAAGTGCATCAATTTGATGAAACCAAACTGGATGCTTGGTCTGTTTCACAGGTTCATATCTTTAGCTGGAAGGCGTGATATCTGTTGGAGGTCCGCACGGCACACAGCATGCAGACTCACAGTTTACAGCTGACACATTATGAGTTCCATCAGTTTGTGTGTTTGTACAGGACTGAAACATTGTTACCACTTATATGTTGAAATTATGCATTCAGAATGTAATATGTTTGTGATCACAGCACTTTCATACTGCTGAGTTACAATTACAGCATATTAAAGTGTTGTAGGGCTGCTGCTGGGTTACACACCTTAGATGTATCTTGGCTGCTTTTGTTTCAGGCAAAACAGCTTCTGACACCTGCGACCCTCACTGACACCCTCTCAGACACACACTTCTCTGACCCGCATCAGCGGAGAACAACGACACTACAACCTGCTGCACCACAACACAAAGCGTTATGATGCCGCATGGTGCCATGAAAAAAGACAAAACTCAGCTTCATACCCGTCACTGCGGTATAAAAACTTTTGCAGATCAATACATTTATCGATCACATGCGTTTCGTGGTGTTTATTAACCCAAACGCCCACCCGTCACCATGACAATCAGCGTGAAACCAAAACATAACTCAAGACAAAATATCGCTTTGACGTCACTGATCATTTGAACAGTGTTGCCAAATTTACGACTTTCCAGACTCCTGATTTGAGGAAGTAGAACTACGGTGCGCGTAGCTGTCGTCGGAAACCGCGGTGAAGTTAGTTTCAAGTTGGATATTCAAGCTCCGCAGAGTTGGCAGCATCTAGCTCACAGCAATCACAACATCATGGCTACGTAGAAGAAGGACTGAAATGGCCAGCCTGCAGTCCAGATCTTTCACCTATAGAGAACATTTGGCGCATCATAAAGAGGAAGGTGCGACAAACAAGGCCCAAGACGACTGAACAGTGAGAGGCCTGTATTAGCCCTCTGATGCATGAATTATGAAATCCTGAGTCAAGATTTTTTTTTTATGTGTCTTTACTCTTCTTAGGGAATGACAAAAACAAATATGAACTTTGTTTTCAAAAATCAGATTTTTTCAGGAAGTTACAGACATGTCCACAACAGTGGACTACATGCGCTTAAGAACTCAGCATAAAACAGTATAAACTTAATGGAAGAATTAATCAATCTGAGTTTCATCATAAATCCATGAGCACATATTTCATTGTATGCTTTTAAAAACACTTGAACATACTTTCACACACTCTAACATTATATAGCCCTACTGTTTAGGCCTAAACAAAGAGAACAAACAGTCTTCATCAAACATCTGTATCTCCAAACCTCCTCTCCTAACTCCTTTTTCTAACTCCTAACCTCAGCATATGCTCAGTTTATCAATCTTAGGCTACATGAAAATTGCCAAAACATCCAGGGCACAGTGCCACACGGCACTGCGTGCAGATGTATTTGGTCTTCCTTGTGCATCATGGCATCTGTTTGCATTTTTCACCTGGGTGAGCTTGGGCCAGTGATTTCCTGTGCTGAACCTGACCTCACTGGGTACTCTGGTCACTGTTCTGCGCTTTGCTGGAGGTGGGGTTCCACTGGGTCTTCCTCTTCTGCTTTGCTGAAGAGAGCCAGCATTTATCAGTGCACAGGCCACAGAAGCTTTGAAGATGAGGAGATTCATCTTTTCCAATCCAGACATTAGGTAGAGTCGCCAGGCATTAACAACAGTCACATCCAAAAAATGAAAGAACACTCGTATGTACCAACGCTTGTTTCTACGTCTGTGGGAATACATTGCCACACACTGGTCAACAAGATCCACCCCACCCATGTGTTGGTTGTAAAGGGCCACAGAGTAGGGTCTTTGGACACTGATCTTCGTTTTTTCTTTCTTGAGCCATCTTTGGGCCACGTCTTCAGGGGACTGGCCAGCACAGGTCGATGCCATGTGGATGACTGAGCTGTCAAGCCAGCGTGTGACAGTGATGTTTCTGTTTGTGCTGACAACCGAGCAGGCCCCTCTGCCTTCTTCTTTCAGTTGCTTTTCACTCTTGAGTTTCTGACTCGCTCCTCTCACTCTGTTTGCTCTGATTGTACCTGTGCCATAGATGCCTAGGTCTTTCAAGGCCTCAAGGAGTGGAATGCTGCAGAAGAAATTGTCAAAAAACACCTTGTGGTTTTTGTGCTTTATGTCATCACAAAGGCGCATCACTACATCTCCAGCCATTCCCAAACCACTGCTGTGACCCCTATTTGCTGAGCCCTGGTACACTTCAAATCTGTACATATAACCTGAAGACCCTGCCCTCACCCACACTTTCAGTCCCCAGGGTTTTGGTTTTTTTGGTATGTATTGCTTGATTGACAGTTGGCCTTTGAAGGGAATTATTTGCTCATCAATGGACTGGAATTCTTCAGGGTCTGCTGCCGCCAGGAATGTTTTCTGAAGCGTGCTTAGCACTGGTGTTATTTTGAAGAGCCGGTCTGTGTTTGCTGGCTGGTAAGTATAGTTATCCACAAAGTGCAGATAACTCAGGATTTGCTCATATCTGTTTACAGACATGGCATCTGCAATTATTCCAAGACGAAGGCCATCCTCACTGGACCAGTACATTCGTGCCCTAGGATATCGAATGTACCCCATGACCATGTTGATCCCTAGGAAAATTTGCATTTCTTCACTTGTCACTGTCAGATTTTCTTTCCCTTTCTGCAGAGCATACATGTTGGTATTATGCACTATTTCATCAATGAGATCTAAGGGAAAGAGATGCCTAAAGAAATCAATTGGTTCTCTTCCCTCAACATTCACTCTCCTGTCTCCTAGAAAAGGTGGCAAGTCTCCATCAAAGTTGTTGTCTTGGACTTTCCAGACATATTTGCGGGGTTGAGTGCTGGCAGGTACCATGTGGAAATTTTCCTCAGCTCCCTCATCATGCTGACCTCCCTCGGCATCCTTTCCTTCATCATCCTGGCCCTCATCATCTTGACTTTCAGCATCCTGACTGTCTGCATCTCCCTCATCATCCTCATCCCCTATGTCTCTGTTGTTCTCTGGCAGCCACTCCTCATCACTGCTGTCACTATACTCATCACTGGAGTCAGAGGGAATTTCCTGGACTATTCTATAGTCTTCCCTATTCTTTGCTGCATTTGTGGTCTAAAAATATAACAAAATGATAATTTTACTAACACAAACAACAACTAATCTGCACAGAAAATGATATATTTTTAAAACAAACTTATAGGTTTACCCAAAATGAGTTGAACTGCAACCAAAACAGTTAAAATGAAAGATAAATCAACTACATGACTTGTGTTAAAAATATACTTAGTAATGCATGACGTCCACTTTGTTGGACACATGGTTAATCGTAATTTCCTACTTATTTGAAATAAAATTTTCAAAACTAAAAGAATAATATTGTTACTTAGATACTCCTGCATATCAGCATATTTTTTTTACCTCTAGGGTTCTCCTAGAATAGAAGGTCTGACATGATATTCCAGGAGTGGTCAACAAGTGCGGCTGTCGGCCAGCCATCTTGGATTCCGATGACGTTCACTTGTAGTTACAACGACTAACCACTGAATTAACCTCAATGGAGGGAAGCAGTAGAGAGCATTCTAAGGACTGATATGCAATTCCACCATAGAAACCACTGCATTTAGGAGACAATGACTTTTAAACAACTGTCCACTGTAGTGACCGCTATGCACCAGAGGGTTAGACACGAATGGGAGAGCATTCCTATTTCTAAACTTGAGAAACTGGTCTCCTCTGTCCCCAGACGTCTGAGTGTTGTAAGAAGAAGGGGGGATGCCACACAGTGATAAAAATGGCCTTGTCCCAACTTTTGGGGGGATTTGTTGACGCCATGTAATTTTGAAACAACATATATTCCCCTTAAAATGATACATTCTCTCAGTTTAAACTTTTGATCTGTGATTTGTGTTCTATTCTGAATAAAATATTAGATGTTGGCACCTCCACATCATTGCATTCAGTTTTTATTCACAGTTTGTTTAGTGTCCCAACTTTTTTGGAATCCGGTTTGTATTTGGTTGCTTTCCTAATTTGATTACAGTGTTGGATGACCAGAGTTGCTGTGCAAGTTGCTGCCTACAAGCCCCCAGTTTCGGGACCTCAAATTACAGACTGGGTGAGAGTATGAGTTGTCAATGTGTAAATCTGAAGCATAAATAAAGAGTAACTCTAGGTACTGATAAAGTTGTAAATAACATATGACAAGCTACTGTGTGACAGGAGAGGAGTATTTACTGTATTACTATACCGCTAAACATATAGGTTTTCTGTTATATTTTAACAGATCCAGTGTGACAACAGATGGTTCCAGGCCCTGAGTCTAAAGAGCAGAGAATATGAAAAGGCAAAGAGAGGCAGCTGGAAATGTCCATTATGCAACTAATAAAAACACTTTCTACCCTGTTCAATATTGTTCAAAAGAAAGAATTTGAATTTATATGTAGGAAATAAAACTGTACTTCGTTTCAATAGCATTAAGGCTGTGCCTCATCTGCCTAGTGTATCAGAAAAACGTCACACAGATTTTGAGTCACTGGGTCACATGACCTGGAAGCTATTGAGGAAAAATCACAATTTTTGGCTATAAAAAATCCTAAAAAATATAAAAAGGCTTAAAATGGGATAAAAATTTGTGTACCTCACCGATGTAATTTATTGGCATGATTTGATATTAGTTTCGTCACAGGTGGTCACAAGATAAGGAATATATTTATTTTTGTTTCTCAAGAGTGTTTGGTTCGGAAATTTATTGATGGTCCCTAAGTGAACCTCCGCGCGAGAGAACAGGGAGCGGCAGAGAGCGGCTGGCCGAAATCTGAGTCCCTGAATCGGATCAACTGTGAGCTAGATTCCCCTAACTCCGCGGAGCTTGAATATCCAATATCCAACTTGAAACTAACTTCACCGCGGTTCCACGGAGAACTAACGGTGCGTGTAGCTGTCCACGGAGAACTAACGGTGCGTGTAGCTGTCCACGGAGGATAAACGGAGGACATAAACTCTGTGGAAAGGAAACTCTCGAAAACACCTGCAGCTCTGGAGTGTCGCACTCCTGAGGAAAGTCCTGCTCACAGCAGAGGAACACACCGAGCCTGCTCTGACAGCTGAGATCCAGCTCCGCTGCTCTTCCTTCTCCAGACCGAACCGGAGCGGAAAGGTGGGACAGACAGAGGCTCTTACCGTGGGCGAGGAGCAGGATAGGCAGCCAGCTCCTCATCCTCCTGCCAGAGACCCGAGCCGGCTCCATTTCGGTAAAAGCTGCCGCTCACTGAAACTCATCATCGCACACACACACACCCTAATTCCCAGCTGCCGGGAATAACCTACAGTTTCATGTTCCGACCAGAGTCTTCAAAATAAAAGCTCCTCAAGACTGCTGAACACAAAGTGACGTTTAAAGGGAGGGAAGAAGTAATCAGACTGGAAATGCTCCACTGGAAGCGGGAGTGAAGTGCAGGAAATTGTCCCTGCTTTTATCTTCCCATCATTATTCCAGTACAGTAATATTACAGCAGTATAATAAGCTGAGATTAATATTTGGGATCAATCTGCTGATTGTTTTCCCCATTCACTGGCTGGTTTGTAAACACACTAAAGGGACTCATTCTCCTGAATAACAGATTAAATGGTCGGATTTATGATGATCCTCACACTGAAAAACCATCAAGTGTTTCTATCCTTACATGAAAAAGTGATCAAAGTAGTTTCTAATGATGAATCATTTTAGTGTGCAGTCGGCTGTATGATGGCAACACTGTGCACACTGTTTCATTAGCGTCCTTTACATTCTCCAGGCTGGGATATCAGAAGAAACAGCATCAGCTGGATAACACCTGCAGACTGTTGGAGTCAGTCTGAAGTCATTTAAGAAATCAAAATTTTTTAAAAGCGAAAGCATAAAATGACTTCAGGAAGCACCAAGGCCAGAAACACATCCCTGAGTTACAGCACAACCACTGTTAGCTGACTGAGGGGGACAAAACAGAAACTACAGCAAAGATCAAGAGAAACCTGAGGCTGTCTATAAAAAGCTGGCAAGATCCACACTGAGGTCAGAAGAGTAACAAAGAACAATAAGCTAACATGGACATTCAGTTCAATTTTATTCATATAGTGCAAAACCACAACAGTCACTTTATACTGTAGGTAAAGACCCAGCAGTCAAAACGACCCCCTATGAGCAGCACTTGGTGACAGTGGGAAGGAAAAACTCCCTTTAACAGGAAGAAACCTCCAGCAGAACCAGAACCAGGGGGGGGGGCAGCCATCTGCTGAGAGGGGAGAGAGCCAGAGATTAATAATAATTAATGATTAAATGCAGAGTGGAGTATAAACAGAGTAAATGAGGTGAAGGAAAAGAAACACTCATGGTTTGGATGTTCCAGCTGTACCCACATCTCTTTGTAGCTGAAGATAAAAATACTTCTAAAGGATAGAACTGAGCATCCTCCATTCGCTCTCTTCCTGCAGCCTCCTCTCTCCTGTTAATGCATTTTAGGAGCTTAGACCTTCTTCAACATGAGGTCTTCTGGGGTCTGCTCACGGGAGGACATGCCCGGAACACCTCACCCAATGGGCACCCAGGAGGCATCCTAATCAAATGCCCCAACCACCTCAACTGACTCCTTTCGATGTGGAGGAGCCGCTCCACTCTGAGCTCCTCCCAAATAGCCGCACTCTTCACCCTATCTCTAAGAGAGAGACAAGCCACCCTTCAGAGGAAGCTTATTTCTGCTGCTTGTATTTGTGATCTTATTCTTTCGGTCCGTACCCAGCTTTGCTTTTACAGACCGGTGTAGCATCTGCATCACTGCAGAAGCAGCCCTGATCTGACTGTCAATTTCCTGTTGCCTTCCTTGTGAACAAGACCCTGAGATACTTGAACTCCTCCACCTGGGGCAGCAACTCATCCCTGAGCTGGAGTGGGCACTATATCGTTTTCCAGCTGAGTACCATGGCCTCAGACTTAGAGGTGCTGATTCTCATGCCAGCCGCTTCACATTCAGCTGTGAACTGTTCCACTGTGAACTTGAGGCCACCACCTGATGAAGCCAACAGGACCGCATCATCCACAAAAATCAGAGATGAGATTCTGAGGCCAAGCAGAACGTGGCTCAGGCAGTGGCTGAAGCAAAATCTCCTGTGTGGGAGGAGTTTGGTGAGACCATAGAAAAAGACTTTCGGACGGCCTCAAAGTGATTCTGGCAAACTGTTAGTTGACTCAGGAGGGGAAAGCAGTGCTCTGTTCACACTGAATTCAACTGAGGCTATAGTCATATGGTGGAAAGAATACTTCGAGGACCTCCTTAATCCCACTGACACGCCTTCTGTAGTAGAGTCTGGGGACAAGGGGGACAACTTGCCCATCATTGGGGGTGAGGTCACTGAGGTGGTTAAACAGCTCCTTGGTGGCAGGGCCCCCGAGGTGGACGAGCTTCGTCCGAAGGCTCTGGTGTTGTAGGGCTGTGTTGGTTGACACGACTCTGCAACATCATGTGGAGATCTGTGTCGGTGCCACTGGATTGGCTTAAAGATGGTGGTCCTCATCCTTAAGAAGGGAGACTGGAGGGTGTGCTCCAACTATCTGGGGATCACACTCCTCAGCCTCCCCAGTAAGGTCTATGCCAGGGTGCTGGAAACAATTTGTGAATTCTTCTGTTAAATCAATTAATACATGGATGCAGATCTGTACATAATCATACATTTACATACTTATTATTTTATGTTTAGTTTTAAATTTATTCAGTTTATCAATGAAGAGTTTTTGCAGTAATTTGGAGAGAAACTGACCTGTAATTTTTTTACATTTTTGTTTGGAAAATAATTTGATAAGAATTTTTAAATTCCATCCAGCAGCACTCTAAACAGAGAAGATGAGGCCTCCATACAGCCAGCAATCTCCTCCTGAGAAAGAAATGATGTTTTTGTGCATTTCAGCAAAGGAGCAGAAAAAAAATGTGTTGAGCAGATCCTGTGACGTCCATTTAGATGTTCTAACAGTTCCTGCCTTGGTTCCTGGTGGTGTTCTAAGTCTTAGCAGTCAGGGTTCCTGTGTCTTCTGTATGTGTCATGATAAATGTTAAGAGTTTCTTATTAAAAGCAAAGGTCAGTAGCATCCTCTGTAACACACACAGTGACAGCTGTGATGTCTAAAAATACAAGTCAGTACAAAGCTGAAGGAAACTCTTTAAAATATGACAGAAGAGCAACGCTCACACTGCAGACACACACTCCCTGATTTTATATCAGTGACAGGAGCTTCAGGAGGAACTGATGATGTCACAGAACACAGCAATTTCAGCTTGGAGCTGTTGACCTTTGAACCTAATTGATGCACACATGTATGCAGAGACCTCTGATGGGTTCATCATCTCCAAAATGAACTTTTCTCCTCTGCTGGAGCAGCTCAACACAGGAGAACAGGTCCCAGTATCAAGAGTCGAATGACGTTGAACGTCAGACCCCACAAAAGTGTTTTTGTTAAACACTACGAGATGACTGATCTATGTACTGTGGGTCTATGCAAAGCATTAAAGTTATGAAGTTATTTCATAAAGTTCATTTGTAGTTTTAAACACATTTAGCAATGCAAATGACCTATTATGCAAATTAGATGATGAAGTGGAAAATTTCCGTTATTTCTAAATACAAAACTTGACAGGTATAGTTTAAAGCCCCCCCCCCCCACACACACACACACACACACACACTGATCCAGGTGAGAAACCAAAGCAGCCAGCCTGCTCTCATCACATCTCTGTCCTTTCAGAAGGTTTGATTAGTCAGCAGGAAATCAGCCAAACAGCCTGAACACACACACCCACCATCTGTGTGTGTGAAGGTCTCTTTTTCTGTTTGTCTGATGGGATCAGAGGAAGCTCTTCTTATCGGTTCGGTTATCGGCTATACTTTATTGATCCCACAAAGGGGAAATTAGAGTTAACAGAACACCATCCAAGAAGACAAACAAACAAACAAACATGGGGAGACAGGTCAACTGTGGCCATGCTGCCCCCCTTCTGGAGGCGCTGCCATTAAAAAGACAGAAACTGTGGTGTATTTTTATCATTTGACATCAGTATTTTCTATCAATATTTTTATATCATGTAATGTTACATATATTAATCACACACACTGGATTAATGGTCACATCATATATTATATGTCACCTATATTGTCACTCATACACTGAAACACTGCATGCTTTAGGTGAGTGGAAAGGACTGAGGCCTGCTCTGCCCAGGGCCTTGGGTTTTTTCCACTGGCAGTACTGCACTCATTCATATTTAGAGGCTCACCTTTGTCCACAGTGCACGTTTGACACAGTATTGCCAGAATGAAGGTCTAGTAGCGGGGAGTGTGTGTCCTGAAAAGGGGAGTTGAAGCTCCACCTGAGCTACTGAAGAAATGTAAGAGAAGATATTGTGTATTGAGATAAGACCGCCCCAAAAGTGTTTCTTATAATGTGAAAATATGGATAGAAGTGCTCCGGTGGGAGGTATTTTCACGTGGGAAAGTTGTTTGTTTATGACAGCCCAGATAACAGTCATGGAGCCATTGCATGAGGATCGAACTAGTACGATACATAGTGGATTGGGAGCATCCTGCTATGCCCGTTGTTCCTGATAACAGCAGGGGGAGGTGCGAGTTTGGGCGATAAAAGGCAGAGGCAAAGTTGGGAGAGAGCTTCTCTTTTTGGCTCTATTGGGCTCTTTCTTCTAGGTCCTTTTTTAGCACACTTGTTGCTCTTTCTCTCTCCCCTTTTGCAGCGGCTCCAAGGCACTCAACTCCCGGGAGAGCTTCTTTGCTTTCTTATACTCTGTTAAACTCTGGACTTTTACTTTTTTGCTCTTCCTCTACCACCTTTGTAACGGCTCCAAAGGCACACACTCTCAGGAGGGCTTTTTGCTTTCTTGTGCTTTGTTTAACTTTGTGCTTCAATAAATCCTGGAAACGAAACCTGCTCATCTCCAGTGAGTTTTTGTAAGGTATGACGTTATTATCAAGGTGCATTTGTTTTCATTGGTCTCACTTCCGCCTGGTAAGAGGGGCAGCGGGAGAGAGCCGCAACCACGACCCGACAAAACAATAGTGAAAACATATAGGGAGGAGCACAGACAGCAGCCTCATCCCAGTGCAGAGTTCTGATCTGGTCCTCCTCCCAGAAAACATTCCACAGGAAGCTGCGCTGCTCTAACGGGAGGCACCTCCACAATAAAAGCTGCTCTAACAGCTGCGCTTCAGGTCTTGTTTGGACCTTTGGGTTTGTGTCAGAGTGCTGCTTCTGAGAGCTCTGCATCATGCTGCTGTTTAACTTCCATCTTAGCGTACTGCTCTGTTACTCTTCATTCATCCTTTGCTTTGACTTCAGTGTGGATCTCTCCAGCTTTGGAGAAGACAGCCTCGTTTCTCTCTAGCTTGTTGCTGGGAAGTTTAGATGTAGGCAGAGGTGGGAAGTAATGAAGTACAAATACTTTGTTACTGTACTTAAGTACATTTTCAGGTATCTGTGCTTTAGTTGAGTATTTATTTTTCTGACTACTTTTTACTTTTACTCCCTACATTTTTACACAAGTATCTGTACTTTCTACTAATTACATTTTCAAACAGACTCGTTACTGAAGGAACCTGAAAACCACCTTCATCCTTTCACGTTCTGCATGTTCTTTGATCGGAAAGATTTCACACAACACACAGGATAAGGAGTCCATTATTACATTTAATAAAGCCATTTCAAACAGGTTTACAGAGCATTCTGGTTCAGTATTGTCGACGCTGCCTAATACAGTCAGTCGGTGCAGCTTCACACAAGTCTGGCACCGCTCTCTATCTTAGTCCAACTTTTATACACAGACTTAGACACAGTTACACAGTTATTGAAATATGCAAGCATGTAGCAGCTTATCAGTTCCTTCTTCTGTGCTCTTCACTGTCACCTGTTAATGGCCTCATCTGGATCCTGTAGACACAAAACATCAGACCAAAACACACATTCTTTTCCAGTAAATCATCAGCATGTGGTTTTGTTGTTTCTCTGCTATGCAGTCTTAGTTCTGTCTGCTGTGCAGTGTTATTTCAACACCTTCACCTTGTTGTGAAGATTAATGCTGTGATATGCTGCTTGATGCTACACTGATGAAAATGATTCTGTGGTGAAGTAAATCTAACATAACTGAATCTAAAAAATCAAGTTAGTATCTTTACACAAATATACATAGTAATGAGGTCAAAAACATTTGTTCAAGATACAAGACATTGTAAGTTTTTTCAGAAAATAAATTGTTCAAGTACTAGAAGCCAATCTTTTTAAGTTCGTCTACACAACAAAAAATAATCTTGTTATCTTTACTGCGTTTCATCTGCGTTGTTCATTTGGTAAAGACCCTTTTCACGTGACGTCACACAACTTCCGTTCAGCCTCGATGCTGGGATCTTTACTTCTGGTGGATGGAGTTTACAGAGTCTAATACATTTGCCACAAATACGGTTTTAGGATATACTATGACATGCAGACAACACATTCAAAACTGGACAAAGGCTACAAATTCTTCATTGAACGTCATGGACGTACATGTTTTTGTCTTTTTCTACCCATTAATATTAATATACTAGGATATCATTAGTCAATTTGTTTGCTAGCTAACATTACGTGACCTTTCTGCTTTACAAATAGAACGTCTTTAGGCTCTAATCTTGATCAGGTCCTTGTAGTATAAACTAGGGCTGCAACATTTTATATATATATATATATATATATATATATATATATATATATATATATATATATATATATATATATATATATATATACACACACACACACACACATATTTTTTAACCATCATTGCTCCATGTACAGTGTTTAATAGAATCCTTGTTTCTGCTCACAGTTGTTTTTGAGCCTGATTGGTTGTATTTTATGTTTCCTCTGTTCTGCCCGTGGAAACCACTTTAATATCAGTGCTTTTATTTAGCTTGCATTTTGTATAATAGTTTGAGCTATTTGATTCATGGAGCTCATGTTGAAGCCAGGGAGCAGAACTGAACACATGAGTCAGCAGTTCTTTACTCTGCTGCCTCTTGTTTTACTTGTCAAATGTTTCTAGAAGATTCAAATGATTCGTTCTCCTTTGATAGGAGAAAGTTTGGGGGGAAAGCATCTTTTTTTTTTAAACGTGCTGTTTTGATTTGCTGTAGTATGTGTTTCTAATCTGATATGGAAAAAAGATCCTGATATCTTGGAAGCCTTTCCTCTTTTTGTTTGTTACCCCTCTTTTTGCTTTCATACTAAATCATCTTTGTCAGTTGTTCTGACACTTCTAGGGGAAACAAAATTTCTGTTTTTTTGGTGTGTTGTTCACATGATATTTGCATATTCAAAATAAAACAAGTGGCACAAAAAAGTGATACTTTCTGACATGAGAAATTATTTTTTCCCCCCAATATCACTCCTTTGCTTATGAAATTATTGTCATTATCAGGCATGCAATTCAGATAAGAATGAATACATGTTCAATATGAAATGCTACTTTAAAATAACAACTCTCATTTCATGTTAGGAATACTAGAATAGTGAATAGAATCTGTATTTGCGCTCAATCTGTTATTCAATAAATTTCACTTTCAGAAATAATTGTAGATATGTAAAAAAAAATATGCGAATACAAACGGGGTGGCTGTAGCTCAGGAGGTAGAGCAGGTCACCTACTCCTTTGCCTATGAAGTGGTCACCTATCGGAAGGTCAGCGGTTCAATTCTGGACTGCATGCCAATGTATCCTTGGGCAAGATACTGAACCCCAAGTTGCTCTCCGACACAAGCATTGGAGTGTGAATGTTAGACAATAACTCATGGAAGTGCTTGTGTGAATGGGTAAATGTAATGTTGTGTAAGTGCTCAGACAGAGTAGAAAAGCGCTATATAAGAACTAGTCCATTTACCAAATAGTTATGCTTTGCATGCAAAAATCAAGTTAATTCTACTTAACTAAAATCATTAAATACATTTCACAAAATTAAGTAATTTATACAAAGGTTTTTTGTTTGATCTACATAATGAAATGAAGTTGCTTTTACTTGCTAATTTAATTTACTATATTGAAAAAGTTGAGTGATTTATACAAAGTTTAGTTTTGCTTAATCTACTTGACAAAATTAAGTTCACTTTACTTGGATTTTATATTTCATGTAAAGAAATAATTAAGTACTTTAAACACAGAACAGTCTTGCTTGATCAGCATAAATAAATTATGCAAATAGTTGCCTTAATTTTATTATGTAGGGCAGGATATTTTTATCAGTGTACAGTTCTATTTACATTGTTATATTTATGGCATGTCTACTGCGCAGCTTGTTTACACTGCTTCCTTCACTGCTTTAGGTTTAACGCGTTTGCCGTCAGTGTGGGGGCCAGCGCCTGATTGTGAGCGTTTTTTTTTCTTGGAAGCGGCAACAACAGGGTGGGGGGGGGGGGGGGGGGGGCACAGACACAATAGAGGCAGAGGCTCCTGTAAAGCTCGCGAGGCTCCACGCTGGAACGGTGAGGAAAATAAGTGACAGAAAACATAAAGGACAAAAAGTAATTATGATACCCAAAAAATTAGAAACATCCTGTCTCTGTCTGGTGTTGTAAAACTAATTAACGCCTTTTTTACTTCTAGGACAGACTATTACAATTCAATATTATCACGATTATCCTAAGGTATCCCTGTCATTACTCTAGCTGCAGCATTTATGTGTCAGCTGAAGGCTTTTCAAAAAAGAAAAATTTGATTGACTGATACTGATCGCTTGTTTTTATAAAACATTTGATGTCTCACGTTTTTTTTGTGACATGTTATTAAAAAGAGAGAATGTGATGGAATAAACGTTCATAAAGATGGATACACCGTTTGTGTACAGGATAAAAGCTCGTTTTTGTTCCAAAAGAAAAGGACTTTTCTGTGATTACTGTTTCTGAAAACATAGCGACTGTCTTCAAAAAAAAAAAAAAACTATATATCTGATACTTTTTTCCACCTAAAACATCCAAAGTAATGATTATTTCACCCTCATGTCAGAGACATTAAATACCTCTGATTTGTTCAGGTGTATCTGATAATTAAAAAAACTGTTACACAGATAAAATCCATGATGTTTACTGTGAATAAAGCTGTGGTTACAAACTAAGTGTACTAGACCTGTTTTATTACAGCAAAATATGGCTTGTTGTTTAATGTATCTTGTTAAATAAATGTTTTAAAATTCTTTCTTCAACTACACGATCCTGGTATTCTTCTACTTCAGCAGACCTATGAAGCCTGCGACCTCATGTGCAACTGCAATATTTTTTATTATCTTAATTTCTGAATGCACTTTCAACTGCTGCAGGATCTGAAAATAGATGGATAATTTACTCAATCAATCATGGCTCTTGATGGTTACCATGAAAGGAATAAAAACAATTAAAAGAGCGGTAAATTCAAAGGCCTTTCATTCCTATAAAGCTTTTGGGTTTAGTGGGAAGAAACATGTTTCTTTGGGTATAGTCTGTACTGATGAAAGGCTGCTATAGATCCATTCATTAGCAAAATAAAACTGTGTGGTTATACTGTATGAGTTAAAACATTAGTTTATCCATAACAAAATGAAAATTAAACATCAGGTTGTAGGTTTAAATCAAGTGCAGGACTGCTGGTATGGGGTGTTGTGGGGGTAGTACTGGCCTGATGGGGGAGAAGTGCTGTTGTTGGTCTGGTGTCTGTGATTACATAATAGTGTGGATATTACAACAGGTGGACTACTGTTGGTGTTGGTAGGGTTTGTGGATGTGGGGGTAGTTGTTGTTGATCTGTGTGGATGAGGTTTTCTGAGTTATCTCCTTCAGTCTGTGGGATTCTGCAGTGCTTAGAGTCCATTTTTGCTTAATCTGTGAAACTTTATTGGGACAAACTTGTAAAGTGTGTATAAATGAACCTGCTGCAATAATGTTTTCAGAGCGCTGAATGTTTTTGATTTTTGGATACATAAACATCACAACCTTGTGTGATGGTATTAATTTAACCTCATAGTTTTAAGTAATATAATTCAGTACAATGATTTTACTCATAAAACAATGCCTGGTAGCTAATCCTATCTGTTATTCACCCATTTCATAGTAGCTGTGAGAGCTGGTTTGAGTAAAACTTTGAGCTTTCTTTGAAGTGTGCTGTTAGAATATAGCTGATGCTTTTCTCTCTCTTATACAGCTGCTTTAAACTAAAACCACAATAGGAGTGATATACAAACTGTGGCCATAAACAAAATACTTTGTGTATCTTTGTGGCATGGATCATAACTAAATGAACCGTTGAATGTCTGATCAATACTTTGACACATGATAGTGTGCAGTTTTGTGTATAAAAGTGCAGCTGTCTCACCAGTACTGCATTACAAACTTTTATTTAAAAAAACATTTTGTTGCAGACTTTGAACAACAACAACAACAAACAGTGATATGATACTATGAAAAATACTTAAGTCCACTATAGTGAAATCAAACTAGGTGTGTTTAGTCTGATTAAATATAGACAACCTGCATGTGTGGGTGGAAAAAGTGTTGCTGTAGCACACAACACACTCTCTGTGTGCTGTTTTGTGAACAAAGGTTAAAGAGACAGATACAATAACACAATATGATCGTGTCTTATATTGTCTGGCATTAGTTAATCTGTGTATGAACAACAAGATTTTTGGGGTGAGGCAGGGAAACGGCTGCAGCGATGTCCTAAAAGCTGATTCAACGACTGCTTTCATTACGACCGTCTGAACTGTCACATTTTAGGACAGACTGGGGGTGGTTGTGAGTTTAGTGCAGGGTCCCACCAAAAGGTCTTACAGGTTTTATGACACTCGTGTCTGCGTGTGATAAGTTTTTCTGTTAAGCGCTATCCACATATGTCCTCCTAAGAGTGTTATACTTAGGAAACGTGAATAAAAAATACACATGCGTTGTAATTTGCCCGTCTTTGCTAGGTGACATCTCACCTCTGACTATATGCTGTGTTTTCAAAACACGGTCATGGGGGTATGATGTTATAACTGTGCGCGGGTGCTGTGTGAGTCTTAGGCCGCATCTTCTCTTAAAAACGAGTGTAGACTCAAACACTCAGGCTGTTGTTACAAAGATCAAATCTGTAATCAGTTTGGCGTTTTTACACTGACAGAGATGATCTTCATCTATTTGGGTCACATAAAGTAGTGAGGACAGCTCAGTTTCTACAGACTCAGGTCCTCACTCTGTTCTTTTCAGCTCTTTAAACACCTCACACTGTGAGAATAGGGATAGAGGTTTTATTGGATCCAATCTACAGCAAAACGTGGAAATATTCCAGTTTGAACTGTCAAAATATGAACATTCATTACAATGTGTTAGGTATGGGTCTCATCAAATATAAACAGTACAAGACACAAACTTCTTGTGGTTCAACATACGAGCCGTGGCAGCAAGTATGCTTTGTGCTCACTGTGTCATCAACAAAAGGATTTTTTTTTTATTAAAGGAAACACATCAAGACTGAGAACAAGATGAAGATCAGACTCAGTTTTAGTGTGGAGCAGAAAAACAGTTTTTTAAGTTGTGATGTTTCCACTGCATCTTTCTGTTCTGGCTTTAGACTCTTTCTGTCATGGTCCCTACACCCTCCTAACTCTCTCTCCTCTCCTGTGTTTATGTTCTCTGGTCTCAAGCTGAGGGGTGGAGCTAGATCCAGGTCATCACCCTCGTTATCTGACTCACCTGGGAGTAAGAGGACACACCTGTTTCTGGCTCATCTTTTCTCCTACTTAAGCTGGCTGCTGGTGGTTATTCTTTGCTGGATTGTTGCTGTAAATATTTAGTGCTGACAGCTAGATAAGAAAATACACGCCTACTGCTTTAACCACAGTTTTGCTTGGACATAGTATGTAAGTGTTGTTTTGAATTAAAAGGTAATTAAATATATATTGAAGAGACACAGTCTCCTCTAGTAGGATGTGATGGCCATCTGTAAAGCAATGCATAGTTTTGTAAAGCTCTAATTGTGAGTCTCACACATGCAAAAGTTACAAGAAATATTTACATATATCAAGCTTGGATCTTCATATGGGAAATATAGCAAAATTAAAACAGTATACTTTTCACACAAGTCTGTGTTTGGGTGCTGTGTGAGTCTTAGGACGCATCTCTTAAAACAAATGTAGACTCAACAAATGGTATCACACGACAGCACTATCTGCTGATTTTGGTGAAATAAATATATGTGAGTTTGTTCTAAAACATAGACATGTTTGATGGAAATCCTATAGGAGGAGACAGGCCTGTGCAATGATCATAATTACTACTAAAGCGTCTGCTAGCTAAAAGAACAGCTGCTGTATTTGCAGGCAGAGCAAAGAATGAGGATAACTTCACTCAGATGGAGAAAGATGTAAGAAAGAGGAAGAAACGTCCTCCAAGGAGCTACTTTTACTTTCTTTGAGTACATTTCAGAGCCTGTACTTTTTACTTTTTACTTGAGTACAGCAGTTCAACCAGTACTTCAACATTTACAGAGTAGTTTTTAAGACAAGTACTTGTACTTCTACTTAAGTACAGAATGTCAGTACTTTGACCACCTCTGGATGCAGGTTATAGTTATGGTAGTGAATCAACAGCCAGTCTGTGGGATGCAGAGAAAGGCGGGGCTTTATTTCATGCCACAGTGTCTCTGCAGACTTCATATTTTCTCCAGAGTACTCCATTTGATAGTGGAGAGCTGAGCTGGCAGCTGTGTCAGTGAAGTGGGCAGAGCAACTTCCACCACTCTGTAAGCCAGGCTGTAATGTCACAGTGGATGAAAGGCAGATCTAGGCCTTCCAAACCCACTAAATAAATCTGTGCAGCCTGTGAAACGCTGACAAACAGAGTTTCATAGTTGATGCAAACACATTCACACTCATCATCTGTGAGTGATGGAGAGCAGGGTCAGGAAGCACAAGGAAAATATTCCCCAGCATGCAACTCACACATGGAGCCTGAATCACAGCATGTCTCTTTCATGCTGACAGACTGGAGACCTCAGCCTCACTCTGAGGAACCCTACAGGCTCTGACAGTGGAACCTTTTCCATGATGCAATATCAAAAGTTGGTCTCTAACCAAGCATGATGGCCCAGCATGCATTGCACTGCAGACAAGAGCAGCAGGAAAAGATGGGACAGAAACATTACTTTGACTTTCAGTTTGATTTAGTCGTCTCATACCTGAGGAGAGAGAGAGGCTCAGCTTCTTCTGTGGCTAGGTGGTTACAGATGACCTCACACACTGTGATTGGCTCACTGATGAACCACTGCACCTGAGGAGTGCACAGCTGTTTATAGTTGATACACATTAATACCTGACTCATACTGTACATACCCTCCAAACACCAGCTTTGACTGTTGAGTCAGACCAGTTGGTCATGACCCCAGCATGGTCACTGAGGTGGGATTGGGGGAGTGGGTCAGGAGAAGCAGCAGTTAGGTCAAAGGTCACTTTGCTGATTGAAGGACTAGAACAAGAGAGAAACACGGCACAGCAGAACACAGAGCAGCTGTTCAGGCTCTCCATAAAGTTATTATAACTGTGACACACTTTGATGAAATATGAGACAGCTGTGAAAATAAAAGATGTCCCCAGCAGGGGGCGCACTCTGACAGTCTGTGATTCACAGTGAGAGTGCAGCAGTGACAGATTTCATTTTTATTCATGTTGCTGATGTAAGAACAGCAGTTCTCAGGAGGCTCTGTGTCTTCAGTCTGCTTCTAATCTCTAATATCTGACACGTTACAGCCACACAGCTCTGACAGGAGGCTGCTGCAGAGCAGGGCTCCATTTCTGAGACAGACTGCAGAGTCGTTAGTTTGATCAAACTCACTATAATATGTGTTTATTTTCTGTGGTCCAGCAGCTGATGGAGAGCCATCACTTTGAATAAAAAGAGACCTGAGTGGGGTCTGAAATGGTTTTATTAAGATTAGATTAGATTAGATAAAATGATTAATCCCTTTAGGGTTAATATGGAAATTAAAGTTCCTTTTACAGGTAGCATAGGCACACATACACATCAGAAATTACAAACAAACATATGGATAAATAAATAATAAACAGACAAGTATTTCTTTATGTTGTGTTGTGGTTGGGCTCAGGCTGTTACTTCTCCAGGAGTTTCCTGTGGCTGTTAAAAGACAGCAGCCTTCTCAGGAAGCACAGACTGCTCTGTCCCTTCCCTTACACGTGAGCGATGTTGCGTGTCCAGTCCAGCTTGCTGTCGAACCACAGTCCAAGGTACTTCTATGCGTCAACAGCCTCCACCTCAACTCCCTCTAGTACTAGTCGTACTAACATCCAGAGCCTTTAGGAACTCAGGGTGAATCTCATACACCCCAGGGGCCCTGACACCAAAGAGTTATTTAACCACCTCAGTAACCTGTGGTACATAGCCAACTAATAAAGACAGATTGATCATTTTTAAGATTGAAGCATCAATAATTGGAAAGACTTCTTTGAACAGTCTAGTAGGAATGGGATCTAATAAACATGTTGCTGGTTTGGAGGAAGTAACTATTGAAGTTAACTCTGAAAGATCAACTGGAGCCAAAGAGTCTAAACAATAAATCTTTGAGATGCTTATGAATAATTTTTTCTCTAATGTCTAAAATTTTATTTGTAAAGAAATTCATGAAGTCACTACCGTATTTTTCGGGCTATAAGGCGCACTTAAAATCCTTAAATTTTCTCAAAAAATCCTCAGTGCGCCTTATGTATGAATTCTTGTTTTGATTACTGACCTTGAACCAATTTTATGTGGTACAAAATCTGCAAAATGTTTTAGTGCGACTTTGGTAACGGACGCTTTTCCCAGAGCGTACAAAGCGTATGACAGGGTGGAGGGGGGTAACACCCAGCGTACGGTTTTCAAATAGTTAGAAAATGTAGGTCGGTCTGTGTAATTTGAGCGCTGATAGCCGAGGCATCCACACCACTGCAGCATTGCGTGATCTGCAGCGATATTTCCTCCGGTCTGGCAGATCAGTTCAAAGGCCTCATTGAATTCATTGAATTCATCGATGCTGGCCCGGATATTTGTGCGTAATCTGGAGATCAGCGGCACTGTTGCCAACTTTTGTGCAACAAAACTCACTGTGGGCTGTCTCAAAAAACCGTTAAGTCACTAAAGGACGAGTAGAGGTCCGGGTGTGTGTGCTGTCCCCCTCGGTGCCAAAGAGAGGTCCGGGTGATGCCACAGCGTATGAAGGGACGCAGTACGAGCGCTGTATGAACACAAAACACGGTGACAGCGGAGTTTTCAGGTTTCCAGTGTTGTGTCAAAAAGGGATTTCCTTTTTATTTTTTTTATGTTTTTTCTTACATCTGTAAATATACTGGTGCAGAGGATTTGTGAAGGGGTAATATATAAAATGAAGAAATGACTTGTTCTTACCTCATTAATAAAGAATATATTGTAGCGTCTGTTAAGACGTTGAAGAAGATGGCGAGAGATTGCCAGCAAAAGTTTCCCTTTTATTAACAGTTAAATGGTTGCTGTGTGCTGCAACCAAAACAAAACAGTAACAACAGCGAGACTGACTCAGATAATGAGGAGAGGGAACCCGGCATGCTTGTGTGTCCACAGAGAAATCAGTCACTGTACTGAGTGCTGGATAAGTGGGCTCGGTCTTTCTTCTCTCCAGGAAAACGTTTGTCTCATGCTGGTTTGGGTTTTGTTGGTTTTTAACTTTATTTTTGGTACATATTTGAATTTATCTGCTGTGCACTCACATATTACTAATATGTATATTTGATATTAGTGTGTCTTTTACACTGAGCTTCACACCATTCTCTGTGTGGTCTCCTTTATTTTGTCTGAACTGTGAGACACTTTGTGCCAACGCTGATCCATGGTTTAGTTTGGTTTGGCTAATTAACTCATTAACTAATTAACCTCTGTGAGACCTTTTACATTAACTTTTTAAAAACATTTTTAATATTAAATGAGCCATTGTTCTATAGAGCCTGATTCTTTGTAATTACCAATGGAAGATCATAGATCTGTGGATCTATAATCCTCGTCAGCTGATGTTACCTGACTCTGTGTCACATGTTAGCGTGGACTCACAGCTTCTGTGGCTGAACGCTTCCCTCAAACAGGAATATTCTGGAAGCTTCATGTGTGTCAAAGGTCAGAGCAGCAGGAAGGTGAGAAGATTGTCAGGAACCATCAGAGCTTCCAGAGAAGATGAGCTTTTGTAATCATGAGCTGATTTTTAATAAAGAGTTTGAAATAAAGTGGCGTCAGTACGGCATGTTGTCTATAGGACTATGCATCTCTCTGATGTGCGACTTTGTAATTTTTTCATTGACTTTAGCACGACAGGCTATTCCACCCTGCCTGACTCCAGCCTTCAGCACCTTCCTAGAATATCGACAAAAGAAAAACGAGGAGCGGCAAAAGTATTCTTTAGGGAGAAAGGGGTTAAAGCACAAGGGAACAATAAAAGTTCAGGTAGGTTCATCATGGCTCCGACTGAAAACAAGCAGCTTTTATCTATGAAGAAAGTTCAGCATAACAAAGCTATGCAGAATAATTCATAACCAGTAATGGCAAATTGTCAATTCACGATCAGTCAAAATAGTAAATCAGCCATTGATTAATAAATTACCAACCCTTATTATGAACTGTTTGTTTCCAAATCTGTGGTTTAAAGTAAAGGTTTCCATCATTCTGCTTTGACTGATATTAGTAAATAGTTGGTCCATTTGGTTGTTATTGCAACATGTAACACAAGAATTAAAACAAAAAGAACAAGTTTGACAGTTATTTTTAAACACTGCTCAGTCTTTCACATCTTCTTTCTTTCAGATAAATGTCGGCTTGATGGTCATTCAGAAGGGTGGTCTAAGGCCACAACGTGGAAAAACTGTTTCCCTTCCAACAGACCCAGACATCTCTGCCACAACTCTGCTTAGTCAGGCTGTTAAAAAAATGAAGGACTTCAACAAAGATGTAAAAGATGGGCCTTTCCTTCTTCTGTATCCAGATGGGACAGAGGTCATTAAGATCCCTGGGACACAAAGACCTTTTACCCTTGGTGCTTATAAGGCTGAAGCTGGCAAATCATATCAAAGGATGACTGTTTTCATCTGCTTGAAAAGGGACTTTGAAGAAGGTAAGCTGTGATGTTTGTGTGTGGAGTTTGGCACACATTGTCTAAACTTCAACAAATATAAATTTTGAAGTTGTGCAAGTAAGCATCACTGGCATAAATCAATCAACTCAATAACATACATAGATTAGCTCCTACATGTCAAGTTACTTCCTAGAAACTGGAAGGCCACACACTCTGGGATCTACTGAGTCATGAGTTTTTACAAATGCTGTGTTTATGCATTCAGGTGTAACATTGTTTAACAAATATAATATTATCACTTAGTAGAAATTAAGTTAGTTTTTTTTTCATGTTTTGCAGTTGGAAATTTGTCAGACTTGTCTGACTCTGACCCAGAGATTTTTATGAAAAAATCCTCAGAGTTTGATCTTGCTGGTAAGTTCAATTTAAAATGTATTTGGTTTGTATTTGGAACTATGTAAATGTTTTTATGTGAAATGCATTGTGTGTCTTTACTTCAGCCATGGGAACCTCTGGATGAAAGCAGTCCTTTACAACAAGTGGCAGAAACAGAGTAAGTTATATTTTAAGAATATATCATAGCATGAGGTGTGTATGTGTACCACAAGTATTTTAGCCTTTACTGTATTTGCATACAGTATGTATTAATGACATGTAGTTTGATTATTTGTCCTGTGTGTGGTTATTGGAACATGTCCTATAAAGCGTTTGTATTGCTTGTTTATTTTCTGGATGCTGGTTTGTTTTTGAAGTGTCAAATATCCAGGCGTGGAAATAATTATTAGCCCACCTTTGCTTTCTTCAATGTCTTGTTCATTTTACTGTCTGGTATGAGTAAAGGTACATTTGTTTAGGCAAATACAATATCAACAAAAATAGTTCATAAGAGGTTAATAAAATAAACAGGACATTGACGAAAACGGGGCAGTCTCATAATCAATTCCATGACTGCATATTTTCATAATACGCAATGATATATGCTTTTCTTTGCCCTCTAAGGAATGGTGCTGGGGATCTTGTGATTTCAAATGAAGTACAACAGGTACTAACTCTTTTTAAGTCTTTTTATTTTTGCCAATTTTGTTATATTTGTAGCATTTACAGCAATTTTTGGATGTGAGCAGCGGAAAATGCAGAATGTGAACTTTTTTCAACTGACATTCATCTCGCACCAAAATCCACAAGTTTTCCTCTCAATCCTTTAAACTGTTAGGATATTAAAATAGTCCTAAACTGGTCAAACATTAATTTTCACTCATTCTCATTTTTGTGTTTTCAGGTTATAGATTTGGATAACAGAAACGATCCAGGCACCCGTGAATGTCTCACTGTCCAGAGCTCCTGCTACAGGTGTCTCCTGTAATTATTACAGGGGATCAGACAAAAGCATTTATTATAAATATATTTACTTTGAATCTTTTATATTTGACTTGTGTCATAAATTAAATGTTTGGTTCTAGAAAGCTGGAACTGCATGCTTATGTATTTTTGCTTTCATCTGCACTGTGTGCACCTACACCAACCTGTTTGAACCCATTGTGATTGACGACGAAGACGATGTTGAAGATCTTACTCATGACAAAGAGAAAGACCTGCCTACAGAAGAACCTGTGTTAGTAATTTGGACATTTTGTATTCAGTTAACCAGCATCTGTTCCTGCACATAATTACATTATGCAAAGTTTGATCAATCAGGAAAGAAGTACATACACTGTGTTTTTTTTTCTAGAGAAACAAACGTGCAGGCACATGAAATTATTGCACATCTGGCACTGGCAGTTGACCATAAGAAGGACAGCAGGTTCAATATATGTCGGTCAGATGTATGGGATGGAGCTGTTCGCGGATTTCAACGCAGCACGTACTCTGACAACAACGACATGTTCATCAAGTTTAATGATGATGCTGCTGCTTTGAAGAAGGGTTGGATACAGGCGGCCCAAGGTGTGAATTCCTCACACTTCTTGTGAGCCATCTGAGAAATCGCCCCATCTTCGATGGACCCCCAGAAAACCGTTATCTTGTATGCAATTCAAGAAGTGAGTCTTTTTAGGTATAGTGAAGTGGTTATAAATTCAAAATTTTCAGAAACATGTCATATTTTTATCATAGGCAGATTTAAGTAGTAATTAACAACAATAATTCTGTGCTCTGTATAACAGCTGCCAGGGAAGATGAGTATTTTTTAGCAGGAAAGATGATTGCTGTATCCATTGTACACGGGGGGCCAGCACCACATTTTCTCTCAAAGAACCTGGTCAACCACATGATAGGGAATCCAAGTTTCAGCGCCACTGTAGAAGATGTGAAAGATGAGGAGATAGGGAAAGTTCTGCAACAGGTAGGAAATGACCTAGGCTCAGGGAACAGATTTACTGTAGGACAAATGGAGATTATGTTAGGAATATATCAATACTTGCCAAATTTTAAGTTTCACCATTTTTATCATCCACTAAGAAATGCATGTATGATAGGGTTTGTCTGTCACCAGAACTCTAAAAGTTCTTTAGAATCATTATTCATGCTACATGATTACTTTTAAAAGGGATTTCTAAAAAATAGGCTGTTTGAAAAAACATTTTTTAAAAAAAGCTTAAATCATAATTATCTTTTTTTTTACTTTTACTAAAAATTTCTGAGCACTGTGAATGGTTTTGTGTATGAGTGGTCCCACATAAACACCTGCGCTAAAACTCTTATTGGCATTTACACATGTTGACGCATATTGAATAGTTCATATCTATGCTATAAATCAGTTATAACACTGCTATGCATTTATCCTTAACAGATTCATTGGATTGGCCAGTCTTGGTTTCCTCCCTGCACTGCAGCAGCATTCCAGTGTTCTGTCCCCAGTCTTATGCTTCTCTGCCAAGGCCCTGACTGCTTCAGACTTGGAGACCATGTTCAGACCAGATCTCAGCCCAGCAGGAAGCAACAGGCGGCAGAAGGAGGGCAAAACACTGGGCTTTTGGGCAGATTATCTCCTTGATTCAGAAGGTTTGCATGGACAGATTGTGTCCATCCATTCACTTCCGCTTATCCTGTTCAGGATCACAGGGGGGAGAGGCAGGGTACACCCTGTACAGGTCACCAACCTGTCACAGGGCCAACACATAGAGACAGACAACCTCACTCACTCTCATTCACACCTATGGGCAACTTAGAATGGCCAATTAATCTAACCCCACTAAGTGCATGTCTTTGGACTGTGGGAGGAAACCCATGCAGACATGAAGAGAACATGCAAACTCCACACAGGTGGAATTGAACCCAGGCCTTCTAGATGTTATTCTAACTGTGAGGCAGCAGTGCTAACCACTGTGCAACTTGTGCTGTGCTGATGGATTGTGTTATCATTCAAAAATGTGTTGTGTTTAGATTTTTTTTTTTAGTTATAATGAAAGGAAAGCAGAAATAAAGAAATTAATTTTCCTAAATGCAGAGTCCAACAACTACAATCTTTACTTTCTTCTTTCAGTAAAATGACAGCTGTATCTCTGGAAGATCTGCTGATGTTTGCTACAGGTCTGTCAGCACTTCCACCAGCAGGCATAATGCCACCTCCACACCTCGAGTTTTTAAGTGAGTCACCTTTTCCAGTTGCAAACACCTGTGCAAATACACTGAAGCTGCAGCTTTTGGAATCATACACTGTTTTTAAGGCAAACATGGGCTTTGGGATCCAAAATGCTCCAGGATTCAGCTGCTATTAAATCTCAAAGGTCAAATGCCAGTTACTGATTGCCGTCCAGTCTAGTTCAGATGCTGTTGGCATACTACCACCGCAAGCTACTTTTGTAACACATTGAAGCGAAAAGCTACTTTACTGTTCTGCTAAACATTTTTGCTGTTTTTTTGGTTCTCAGAGCAAAATAATTTACAGTATAGGCGAGTTGAAACAAATGCTGGACACGTTGTTACAGAGTTTTATTCAGAATGTGAAGTGTCCAGTCTTTCTTCAGGGTTTAGACTGAGTACACGGTTCATTTTAAATGTTTTAATCCACCTGTCGCTTTGTATGTTCTGAATAATGTATCACTTTTCATTTTAGCAGAAGAAACAGGAAACAAAAGATCAAAAATTTGGGTTCAGGTAGTGTGTCTAAAACCTGGCTGTCTTTGAGCAATAAATACAGTTCTGTGGCTGATTCCCAGTCTTGTGGCTGCTGTAGTCCATTTTGTCTTACAGCCTGTTGTTGGTATTCCTCAGTGTTTTGATCACCACACAATTCAGTCACTTGCCTTGCTTCAGGGAACACATCCAGTTCCCTCTCCTCAACAGCAAATCCACAGTCTCTTGAACCATATCTGCAAAATCAGAATAGAATTAATAACAGAATTGTGAAGCATATTTTCTACATGTACTACAAATAGTTTAATTTGTCAGATTTGTTTGCTGGCTATATGGATCTGTATAAGTGAGCACCAGAAGTGACAGCTCATAAATTAACAGCTGTATCTTACTTGTACAATGATTAAAATATATTTCCCAACTTGTGCTATAACAATTCTGCATTAATATGTAATGCAGAAGGTCATTTCTTTCTGTGAAGATGTCAGTTACCTGTGAGGCAAGAGATAGAGTTCATCTGGAATCCCCCAGGACACGATGCAAGTCTGCTTGGTCGGATCCTGTGCTTGTTCCAGAGGTCTTTGCATTCATCCAGGTCTTTCTGCAGAACACTGCTGAACTCAGCAAGCACTGATGTTCATGGCTTCCATTGAAGTTTCTGGAGTCTCTTAGATCTACATACAAGTCCATCCAAAACTGAGACCTGGGGATGCATTAAATTCAAAATGGTTCTGTTCTTGTTCATTTAATTGTGATTAAAGAAATGTCTCCCCCTTTCCATTTCTGCTCATATTGATATTGTATGTGTCATGGTATGATGTGTGATGTGTGATGATGTGTGATGGTGTGATAGAAATGTATATTAAACAAAATATTGCTTCTTTTCCACATAGTCTAAAAATGTTGGTGTACCTTCTGTAACCAGACAATGGAAAATACTCATTTTGAAAAGAAAACATTTGCTTATGGTAAGTAATTTTGGGAGCAAACTCAATATGACATGATAGTTGGCAAAACAAGAAAATGTTATAAAATCAATACTGATCAGCTTCCACTGTACATCACATCTACCAAACACAGATGTACCCACCTTCCTCTTCTGAGAAAAGACCACCATGACTCGATGCGTTGATTCCCTGTTGATGATCCGTAACTGTGGCTTGATGATCCAGCATAATAGTCCGTATGCGCATGAAGGAGGGTACACTATATTGCTGCCAAAGTCCCATTCTCAGTCCCGAGGTCTGTTCGTAGTGTCATTGGTGTCACTCCAAGACTCTTGACACAGTTTATATAATTGACAGCAATGACAGAAGGATTGTTGTTGGTTGTTCCACAAACAAGCCACATCATTCTTCTTGAAAAACCATCTATACATCCTGAGAGCGCCAAGCCAAATGGCTTCAGTTTGTCGTAACCATCTACATGCCGTATGTAATTGGGCCCCATGGAGTGATACGTGCGTCTTGTAAACCTCCTGTGAGTCCTCAGGGCGATTCCTTGAGGATTCAGCTGTCTCAACAGTCTCATAACTCCATCACATTTGACACGTAGCTTGTGTTTTTGTTTGAGAACTTGCCACATAGTCCGACTGCCCTGGTCCTCTCAGCTCTGTCATAATGGCATGTCTAAACTCAGGAAGTGGAGAGTAGTTGCGTCGTCTGTACAGTCCAGCTTCTTTTAAATGCGTCTTCAGCGTACGCATACTAACTGAAACATCGTGGTTAGTCCTGAGCATGTCCAGTATCACCTCGTATGTACGTCCTGACTCAAAATATTCGTGGATAGCAGAAGCTACTTCTGGATCACCAGTAATATTCATGTTTTCAACAAACACACTAAAGCCATAACTTCCGGTAAAAAGCCAAAAGTGGCGTCGTCCAATCAGAGATTTCCCAGGTTTCCCACTGTGACCTACCTCTTCCATTTTGTTACTGTCGTGTTTTTGTAATTTGTATCTGTGCTTAGTTAATGTATGAAAGTTCATGTTGAAGGCCTTTCAAGTATTTATAAGGTGGCCCTTAGGAGCAGTGAATCTGTCCCTTCTGAGTTTGATGAGACTACACCCTGAGGTCAGAGCAGGTCCTCTTCCAGCACAGATACTGAATGAAATGCTGCTCTGAAGGAAGGAGCAGCTTCTGTTCCTGCAGCAGGACCTGAAAGTTTGTTTTTTATAGAGGAGGGAGTGAACTCTGTCAGTCAGGACCTGATAGACTGATGGTTCCTGAGGGTGCAGCAAACAGCAGGAGGAGGACAGACAAACAGCACGTTACACTCCATCAGAGGAGGACGGCTCAGAGGTGAGCAGGGTCACCACGTGGATGCTCTGAGGCTTGAAGTCCTGCTCAGACTCCAGCAGTGACTCGAGGCCTCACCGCTGCAGCTCGACTGGGACACAGTTCACTCTGCTCATGAGTGAGGTCATTATGAAACTAAGAAGACATTAATGGAAACTTTACACCTCACTAGAATCAGCTTCCTGTGTGAAAACAGTTGATCTTTGAGCAAACACTGATCTGACATCCTGTCAGCTGACACATCTGGACTTAAACAAGTTGTTTCCTGTTCACAGAAATGACATCAACCTCACACAATCTCTCAGTTATAAGAGTGTGTGGTTGTGTTGGTGTTTGACAGTGACAGTCCACATAATCCAGATAGTTAAACTCTTTATTCTCTCAGTGCTCTGTTTCAGTATGTTTACACCATACAGCGGTCAGCAACACTATGCATAAATTATTTATGTTTAAATATAAATTTTTATGTCTAATTATAATTCAACTACAAATGCATGTATGAGTAAATAAATAATGGTGGAGATAGAAACGAGGCCTAATATTTTATAACAAACTCAATTAATGCATCCAAGAACCATGAGCCCCGGGTGCTGATTCAGAGGGTCTGAGGACTGTTTCACCACACTCTGTGGTCCTGCAGCCCTCAGGCAATAAATGTTAACTGTTAACGTTTTACCAGGGAGGACACCGGTGATACCAAGTTACCATTCCTGGTCTGTGTGGTGCTTATTGAGGAAGATGGAAGCCTCAACACTGAAGTTTATCAGAAGCCCACACACACAGACCAGTATCCCCTCTTTGAGTCCCACCACCCTCTGCAACACAAACCAAAGGCAAGAGCGAGACAAACAGCGGGCCACCCCAGTAACCTTAACTTCTTCAGTGTTCATTAATCCAATGTGTGTGTGTATGACTAATATACTTTAATACATTATATAAAATAATAGTAAATACAAATCTAAAAGTGATTAAAAAAAATTCCCAACACCACCTCCAGGGGACTACACCCACTGGGTCTCTCCATCATTTTGGTCCAATGCATAAAATAGGTCTGTGGTTAAAATCAGCTTCAAAAATGATTATCTTTTAATAGCTACATGCTGTAGAAAATATTCTGTCATGTTTGAGTTGCTCTGTTTGGACATTACTGTCTTAGCAGAGAACTGCACATCATTTAACCAGGTTACCAAAACGTCTTTATTCTGAGACTTCCGCCTTCAATGCAGTAACAGGCTGAAGTGAAAGTCTGCTGCTCACTCTGATCATTGTCAGCAACATGAAAACTGCACCTGCCTCTCTGCTCCTCGGTGAGTCACACACACTCGTTCCTTCAATGATCCCAGCTCACACAGGGACACATACGGAATAAACACAGTTTCCTTGGTGCTGAAGGAGGAAAAACAGGAAGTCAGCTTGTTTTTATAAACATGAGCGAAATAGAGGCAGCAGATATGAATTTGAAATAAATTTTTGTTGAAAAGGTCACTGTGTGCTTAAAGGAACTTAGATTCAAATTTGCTAAAAGAGAATAATTTCCAGATGAGGAAAACATATTTAATGTTTAATATGATTAAATGGACCATTTTAAGAAAAAAAATATTAACTCATTTTGAATTTGATGGCAGTAATACATCTCGAAAAGTTGTTACAGGGCTGTGTTTCCCAGCGCTCAACATCTCCTCTTTTAACATCTGTAAACATCTGGGAACTGAGGAGAGCAGCTGCTGGACTTTTGGGAGACGAACGTTGTCCCGTTCTTGTCTGATAGAGGATTTTACAGCCCTGGAGCTTCTTTGCTGTACTCTTGATTTCCTGATCCTGGTGATACTCAGCTGGTGAAAGGTCTGGACTGCAGGCAAATCAGTCTTCTACTATGAAGCTGTGCTGCTGGAATAGCTGCAGTATGCGGTTTTGCATCGTCCTGCTGAAATATGAAGGCCATCCCTGTAAAAGGCCTCATCTGGAACACATGCTGCTCTAAAACCTGTACATACCTTTCAGCACTGCTGGAGCCTTTGAAGATGTGCAAGCTACCTATTCCATAGAACAGTGATTCCCAAAGTGTGGCCCAGGGCCCCTGGTGGGCAGCAAAGGTGCTACAGGCGGGCCAAAGTTATAACACAGGGATCCTCAAATCCAGGCCTCGAGGTTCAGTGTCCTGCAGATTTTAGTTGTGTCTCTGCTTCAACACTCCTGAGTCAAATATAGAAGTCATTAGCAGGACTCTGGAGAACTTGACTGCATACTGAGGAGGTAATTCAGCTATTTGAATCAGGGTTGTCGAATCAGGGACACATCTAAAACCTGCAGGACACCGGCCCTCGAGGCCTGGAGTTGAGGATCCCTGTTATAACAGGTCAGCTTGTTGTACTGTATTTACAGTAAAGCTCTGTGTTGGTGCACAGAGGCTGTGTTCATGGTCAGAGTTACAGGTTACATCAGTGCAGCAGAGATGAGTTTGTATCAAAGCTGCTGATGCTGAGATTCATTCACTGACTCCAACATTTCTACAGCCTGATAATTCACTTGAGTAAAGAAGTTGAACCAGTACTTCAACTTTTACCAAAATATTTTTTAACACACGTACTTCTACTTCTACTCTCACAGAATGTACTTTTGCCACCTCTGCAAGTGGGTCACACATTGGCCTTAACATTTTACATATGACTTTCCAAGCTTGCAAAGGGGAGACCTTTCACAGAGCTCAACACCTGAACACTGTGAAGATGAAGTCTCCGAAAAGCTGCCCCCTTGCAGTCAGTTTTATTGCTTCGATTTACGTCATAGGTTAAGTTCAATTATAGGTCATGACATTTTGACATAGACATGTGTGTGTGTGTGTGTGTGTGTGTGTGTGTGTGTGTGTGTGTGTGTGTGTGTGTGTGTATGTGTGTGTGTGTCATCTGGATGTGTGGGACATGAAACTGTTACTTTCTTTTTCGATTCTTAATTTTCCAATAAGTACAACATATTCAAAAGGCCATATATGGTGATTTTGTGCACTCAGTAAGATGTGATAGAAAGAATTATAACATATATTTACAACTCCAACAGGAAATACATTAATCAAAATACAAGAGAAAGCAGAGTGAAGCTTTAAGATTGAATGGGTCTCCATGGGCATTTCTAATTTCTAAGGGGGCCACAGCACTCTTGATTTTGGGAATGACTGCCATAGAAACTGATGCACCCCCATACCATCACATATACAGGCTTTAGAACTGAATGCTATCCAGAAGGTCCCTTGTCTTAGTGTGAGGGATGTAGCATTTATGTTTTCCAAAAAGAATTTCAAATTCGGATTCATCTGAACCCAGGACAGTTTTCCACTTTGCCTCAGTCCGTTTTGAATGAGCTTTGGCCCACAGAAAATGGCGGCACTTCTGGATCATCTTCACATATGGATTTTTCTTTGAATGATTTAACCTGAAGTGTTCCTGAGCCCTGCAGTGATTTCCGTGACAGAACCATGCAGTGAGGGCCTGAAGGCCCAAAGATCACATTATCTAATACTGATGTCCAGCTTTGTCTTTTGCAAACAAAAAGTCTTTGTTCTTCAAGTCTTTTGCTACAGAACCAGAATAGCCCCACACCATCCAGAGCCTTGAATAACTTCCAGCAAACATCAGGAGCCTTGCCAGCAAAAAGACGAGTCACCCCCTTTGTCCTCAGACTCAGCGTCCTCTATGGGAGGTGTGTCAGTGGAATTGAGGAAATCCTCAAAGTACTCCTTCCACAACTTGACAAGGTCCTCAGTTGAGTTCATCAGCACTTTATCCCCACTGTATAGAGTGTGAGCAGGAAGTTCTTTTCCCCTCCTGTGACTCCCGATGTTATCCAGAATTCCCTGAGGCCAATTGGAAGTCTTACTCCATGGTCTCACCAACTGCCAGAGCCACGGTCCGCTTGGCTGCTGGTACTCATCAGTTTTCAGAGTTCCACAGGCCAGTCAGGCTCAACAGGACTCCTTCCTCAGCATGATCTGGTCCTCACGCCAATCACCATGAAATGTCTGGAAAAGCTGGTGCTCATCTCAACTCCATGGTGCTGGAAACTGTTTCCACTCTTTAAGTTTGCCTATTCTTCAAACAGATCAGTGGATGATGCAGTAGCCATAGCCCTCCACCACACCCTCCAACATCTGGACTACAGCAGAACATACATCAGGATGCTTTTCCTCAACTATAGCTCTGCTTTCAACACCATAGTGTAGTAAGTGACAGGCGTCACGGCATGTGACCAAAAAAAATCAAGGGTACATGCCATGATGCCTGTGACTGACAGCACCGCTCACTGGTACCCCTGGTTATTTGGGTTAGGTTCATTCAGTCCAGCGGCAGGAATGTGGGAAAAAGACAGCAGGTGTTCAGAGTTTTGTGAGTGTCCAAGCCAACTTGACTGTGGCAGCAATGAGCATTAGCCTGAACAAAGTTAATGAGTTTAGAGCGAAAATAGAAGTAACAAGACTAGGACGTATAATCCAAACAATGTTCAAAGCAGCACAGTGGATGGAAAAGCGGAAGAAGATGGCAACAACAAAATCTTAAATTTTGTGTTACTTTTTTCAATGAAAGGAGCCTATCCCAGCTGTCATTTGGCAAGAGGCAAGGTACACCCTGTACAGGGCTAACACATAGAGCACGACAACCATTCACATCTATGGGCAATTTAGAATAACCAGTTAACCTAAACCCAGTAACTTTAAGTTAAAGTTGGAAATGAAAAGTAATCAGTGTTGGGTAAATTTAACATCACCTGGATGAGGGACACCACATCTGTATACAGAGATATGCAGAGACACAAGGATCTGCTTAAAAATAAACAAACAAAAAAACAAAACAGGCATTCACTATCACAGATTGTAGATGGTATTACATTTTGTGGGGCACACGAGCTAGTTTTATGGGGATCCAACCAAACTTACCTTCAGAGGGGTGTGTTTCTGGGCTCTGTTGTTCTCCTTTTTTAGACAGCTGATCATCTTTCAAGCACACAGGTTGTCAAGTACACCTCTAAAACTAGTCAAAATGAATTGCTTGATTTTGCTTGATGATGACAGTTTATAAAAAAACAAAAATATTGCAGACCCCATTTGTAGCTGAGCAAGCTGATGAGACAACAGATATAGCATGTTTAAGAAACATTGTCTTTTGCACATTTTTTTGTGCACTAGTATGTTTATCAGTTAAATCTGATAAATTCCTGCTAATTCTCACCCTTGTTAGAGCATTTTTGCTAACATCTCAGCATTAGTAGCATTTTTTTCTAACCCCTTCAAGCAAACTGCAGTCCTGGGTGTGTGGCAGGATTCCCGCATCAGGACAAATAAGGTAGAATTTTAAAAGTTGCACTGAAGTTTTCCATTCTCTTGTTATCTAAGGATATCATTTCACACTGGACGTGTAAATTTCATGTGAATTTTTCATGCATTAAAAATATTTTTAACTCACCTTTTCTTAATGCAGCCCTTCCACCAGTTGGGTCATTTCAGACGATGAATTTGTAGCATTTTTTTTTTTTTTATCAAGTTCAACATCAACTAATTTATATAATGCATTTGTTCGAACAGCCACCCATTATCACCACCAGCTACCAGTGGTGGCTCTTATCTCTAGGAGACTGGTTCAAAAACTCGAGCTGTTTACTGAGGCCAGCACTAGCTCCAGCTCCCTCCCCACCAGGAAGAGATGATATTCAATGTCACTATGGCCAGATTTATCAACTGACCCACCAGGGTCACAATATATTATTTGCCAAGAATAACTGCCTATCCCAGCTGTCATAGGGCGAGAGGCAGGGTACACCCTGAACAGGTCGCCAGCCTGTCACAGGGCCAACACAGAGAGATGAACAACCTTTCACACTCACATTCACACTCTCATTCACACCTATGGGCAATTTAGAATAGCCAATTAACCTAACAGCTGGGATAGGCTCCAGCCCCCCCGCGACCCTTAACAGGATAAGCGGAAGCGAATGGATGGATGGATGAATAACTGCAGCCAAGTATATGAAACGTTGGATTTAGCTGTCATGGTTTAAGAGTGGTTCAGGTAGGTTTTAGTGAAGAATGACTTAGATTATGATGTTACCATAAAGGTAACTCCACTGATTAGTGGAGTGCTGGACAGATAGTTGGCCTTTTGTAACCTAGCACATGGCAGATTTTAGTGCTGCTAATAATTCATAGGCTGATGACTTGGACGGTCTTACCCTAGCCCTGAGTGCCCAGTTCAGGTTATGCACCAATTTACTTTTAAACATGCTGATCTTTTAAAGTGTGGATATCCCCTTAAAGGTGTCACAGCTGATTTCTTTTAGTACTTTAAAAACCTTTAATGACTTTCTAGAGACCTTCTGTACACCATCACGATCACAAGACCTCTGAGTGCGGCACGGGTCGACCGACGGCCCGATATCACCGCTTGCGGTTTTAATTAATCATGTGCTTGTATGTGCTTGTAAACTTTTATTACTATTTCTTAAGCAGTAGATTGCAGTATATTTCAAAGTGGATCAAATCCAGTTCATTAGACAACCCATGGCTGGATCTAGAACAGGCACTTTGTGGAAAAATAAAAATCTCGGATCTACCTTTCATTAGCCCTAATATTAAACATCATAACTGCTATAAAAGCCTCAGTATAAATACCTCTCTGACAGCTTGGTGGGAATTTTTAAAAATAACTAAATCTTCACTTATCCCCTGTAAACTAACACCCATTTGGAACAATCCAGATATTTGTCAGAAAAAGAAAATGCTGAATTTTCCGTTATGGCGTGATAAGGGTGTAAATAATTTAGAACATATTATCCAAGATGGAAACCTTATTACATTCCAAGAACTTATGTCAAAATATAGAATTGGCAACGGTAGATTTCTGGAATATCAACAACTTAAGTCCATCTTACAGGGAAGATTTAACCATAATCAGCTGAATCTAGAAATGCCTACACGGGTAACAGAATTTCTTAACCTCTGTACCCCAAAATTGTTGTCAAAATTATATAAATTATTACTAGAAACTGATGATTCACTTTCCCTCCCAATTGCAAAATGGGAGCGTGATCTTTCTGTTAACCTGGATCAAAATTTATGGACAGAAATATGTTTAAATATCTTCAAAATGACTAAAAGACCCCAAGTACAACTTTTACAATATAAAATTCTCCATAGAACACACTATACTGGACAAAGGATGTTCCAAATGGGCCTTACACACTCAAACATATGCACCCACTGTACAAGCAATTCAGAGGACAATTATCTACACGCTCTGTGGTCTTGTGTACCTGTTCAGAGATTTTGGCAGAGGATATGTGAAGACCTATCTACATGGTTTAGCTGTCGTGTGCCAACTTCCCCCAGACTATGCATCTTAGGTGACATCAGTGAATTAGTAATGGAGTCAAATATATCACACACAGTTCTTACCGCCTTGTGCATCGCTAAGAAAACTATCCTCATGAATTGGAAGTCAAAAAATAAACTATGTATTACTCAATACAGAAATTTATTAGTAGATCATGTTAGTTTAGAGAGAATGTCTGCTTCATCTAAAGACCAATTGGAGGAATTTGACTCTCTTTGGTTCCCACTGATCAGCTCCATTACTAAGTGGGGGTGGTTGGCTGTTGGTTCTGCTCCTGATGTGCTTAGTAGGTGGTCGGGTGAGGACTCTGGGGGCCCGTGTAGCTGGTGGCCTCCTGAGACTGGAGTCCTGGGGTGACCTTCTGGTGATGTCTGTGTACCTGTTCTAGTTGATGGTGGTGGGGCCTTGGATGGTGCTGCCTTATGGTCCTGGGGTGTGGGCCGGGGTGCTTGGGGTGGTGGTGGTGCCGGCCCTCGGTCGGTTGGCTGGTCTTCCCTGTGTGGCTTGGGGGCTGGGCCCTGGGGCCCGGGCCCTGGGGCTGTGCCGGCTCCCGGTGGGTCCCCCCTGGCGCTGGGGGGGTCTCTGCTGTCCCGGGCGCGCCACCAGGTGGGGTGGGTTGACCTGACCTACGTCGGGATGTCCGGTCTGCGCTTTTGGGGCCCTGGGGTGCCTGCGCTGCGAGGGGGTGGGGTGGGGGGTGGGGGCCGCGGTGGAGTGGTTGGTGGGGACGGGGCACTGTATTTCCAACTCAGGCCAGCATGTCCTGTTGCTTGTTTGTGTCTGTTGTTGAGTGAATGGACGTCTAGTTTGAGTGGGCTACCCTCTGCGGTGGGGGCGATGGCGCCAGTCTCAGGTGCTGCAGTGCTCTGGGATGCTGTCTCCACGGCCCCAGGCTCACCCCTCCCTGCCCTGTGCTGGGGTGTGGGAGGTCGGGGTGCCTATTGAGCCAGTGGACAGCTGGCTCTCTTCTTCCAGGTTGGGTGTTTTTTTTTTTTTTTTTTTTTTTTTTTTTTTCCCCCCCTTCCTGGTCATATCTCCCTCCCCCCCTCCACACACAGTTTCTCACACACACACACACACACACACACACACACGTAGGGTGGAGAGGCTACGTGCAGAGCCACGCGGCCACTTGCCTCTCTTTTTTTAATTGCACTATAGTCATTATAATTCACAACACATACACACATACTACACGATATACATAGGACCTTTGGGGCAGGCATGTTACATAGAGGTTGATGAGATGGGGCCGCTGGCCCCATTCAGATCCTCTTTACTGTCTGTCCCCAAATTTTATTTGCACTTTAGACATGGAGGGTTTTGGGGGGGCAGTGTGGGCGAGCACTGACGTCCAACAGTTAGTGCTTGTGGCACAACTGCCCCCTCAATTTTAACTGCACCCTATACACCTCATTCATTCACAACATAAACACATACACTTACAAGTTGGGCGGGGAGGGGGGGGTGGGTCATCTCACACCCCGATTTCTTACACCTTGCCCGGGGTGGGGGTCGGGTGGTTCCTTGGGGCCGGGCTGGCGGCATCTTGGGGTCACTGTTGGCCCTGGGGTGGTTTCCACTCGCCCCATCTTCAGAGGGTGGGTAGCTATGGATGAATGTGTGTCTTTGTATTTGTCACAGTCTTCGTGAGTATGGGTGGGCGAGTGGATGTGTACGTATGGTGTATCTATGTTTATATGTGTGTGGGTGAGTGTGTTTGTGCATAAATGTGTACACAGGTGTGCTTGCGGGTGTGCGTGTGTTTGTATGCTTGGCTGGACCTGGGTCTGGGCCTGTGCCTTGCCTCCTGGCCGCTCCTTGCTGGTTGCCTCTCCCCCCCTGCCCCCCTGGGGTGTGGGTACCTCCGGGTTCCTGGGTGGGGCTGGATGTTCTGATGTGGGTGGTGACCTGCTTCCCTGGGGGCTGCGGTGCGGGGCTGCATTGGCTTCTTCGGCGTAGGGGGGGGGGCTCTGTGGGGGCTCGGGCGGCCCTCGGGTGCCGGGGGCCCTGGGGCCCTGCTGCCGGCCGTGCAGGGGGGCTGGCCGCTGGGGGGGGGGCTGGCTTCTCGTTGCCTCAGGTTCTCTGGTGCCCTTGCTCCTTGACTGCGGGGACTCTGTCTGAGGCCTCCCTCCCCCGTCTGCTGGGAGGGGTGTACGGTTGTCTTTAGAATGAGTGGCCGCGGGTCTTCGTAGGTCTTGATGGGCTGCTGGTGGCCTGGGCTACCTGGGGTTCTCTTTGCCTGCCTCTAGCTTCTGGTGGGTGGGGCTGAGGCTTTCTGCCTTCATTGGTAAGCACATTTCATGACACAAATACATACACCCACATAATAACACAAATGGTTGGTTTGTGTAACTATGCTTATTCTTTTATTTTGTTTTCGCCACACAGTCTTTAATTTTGCAAATAGTGTCAATATCTTATGTTTAACAAGTGACGAACTATTTGGTTTACCTACTTGCACTCTTTCCTGTTTTTCTTTTCTCTTTTTCCCTCTTTTCCTTTCTCTTTTCTTTCTTTTCTCTTTTCTATTTCTTAAGCCTGTCATTTCTGGCACAATTTGTTAAACAGCATGTTAAAAATAATTCAAATAAAATAAAGGGTCACACAGTAACAAGAGGAGCCTATAGAGAACCTATAGAGCTCATCTTGAAATAGCAAATATGTTTGGCACAACAATGCATTCAGATCACAGTTCTGTTTGCAAGATCTGCCAGACATGACAGGCTAAAAAAAAAAAAAAAAAAATCATGTGCTTGTATGAATGGGTGTGCATGGGTAAATGTAAAAACGTGTTGTATAAGCGCTTTGAGTGCTCAGTCTGAGTAGAAAAGCGCTATATAAGAACTAGTCCATTTACCATTCAGACTCCCATGAACGCATCAGGAGCAGCTCAGGTTCAGTATCTTGCCCAAATATACTTTGACTGGAGCAGCCAGGGATCGAACTACCAACCTTCTGATTAGTAGATGAACTGTTCTATCCCCATGTAAAGCTATATTCTCAATAATTAAACTAATTTCCCAAGTTTCATCTGACCTCTCATGAACTCCGACCTTTAGTGACCTCTGTCCTCCTGTTGCAGGTGTGTGTGTGCTGCTGCTGTCTGCACTGACTGTTTCTGCAGGTGAGTTGATGGAAGTGAAAACAATCAGAGAGACTCCAACAAGAACACAAACACATTTACTCTGTGTGTCTGTCCTCCAGTCTCTCTGTCTGTCAGTCCAAACCTTCAGCAGTTCTTCAGTGGATCTTCTTCAGCGGCTCTGAGTTGTGTTGATGATGGACAGACAGTTGATGGATGGACAGTGAGGAGGACCAAAGAAAACCAGACTGAAGAGTGTGGAGCAGCTGTAGACTTTGGAAGAGTTGTTGGTTCCTCCTGTGTTCTGGACTTCAAAACAATCTTGAGTGCAGTTTACTGGTGTGAAACCGGTTCTGGACAGAAGAGCGATGAAGTCTCCATCAGTAGTTCAGGTACAGAAAGGTCTCCCTATCTCTGTAAAGTTATTTTAGACATGTACTTCTGCTCTAAAGGTTTCAAGAATTGCCTGACATATGAGAAAACAAATCATCGGACATCAGATATTAAATGTTAATAGCTCTCACTGCAGTACTGTATTACTTACAGTTCCTTTTACAGTGCACAGTGGTGGTTTTTGTTGTTTTTTCTTGATGGAATTATCAATATCATATTTATCTAATAGACTCAAATTTGTTCATGTAAATGTGGAGTCTTGTACACAGACTAAGGTTATTTATGGAGTTCCCCATGGTTCTGTGCTAGGACCAATTCTATTTGCACTACACATGCTTCCCTTATAAGAAAGCAGTGCAGAAATTCTTACTGTTATGCAGATGATACCAAGCTTTATCTATCAATGACACCAGATGACACAGATCAAGAATGCAGGAATTTCTTAAAGACATAAAGGTCTGGATGACCTCTAATTTCCCGCTTCTAAATTCAGATAAAAGTGAAGTTATTTTACTTGGCCCAGCAAACCTTAGAAACATGGTGTCTACTTACTCAGATACTTAGTCTGGATGCCTTTGCCTCCAGCAAAGGTGGCAAAAAAACAGACATTCTGTACTTAAGTAGAAGCATAATTACTTGTGTTAAAAATACTTTGGTACTGGTTCAACGTCTTTACTTAAGTAAAAGTAAAAAAGTACAGGCTCTAAAATGTAAGAAAGTAAAAGTAATTCTTTGGAGGATGTTTCTACCTGCTATTTTTGTGTAAAGCTAACTGAACCTCATTATATATTATTGTAATAATATAAAATAATATTACATGAAAATACAAACATTATTCCAATCTAAACTTTAATCCTAATGCATGTATTCATGTACTTAAATCTGGTATGTAGGACACAAACTGTGAAAGGGAATTTAAACACAGCTCATCTCTGCTGCACTGATGTAACCTGTAACTGTGGCCATGAACACAGCCTCTGTGCACCAACACAGAGCTTTACTGTAAATACAGTACAACAAGCTAACCTGTTTATTACACACTACACTGCAGTATTTTCATACAATCTGTAAGGAGCGCGCGCTGCAGCTAGTGATGCTCCCTCTGACATTGAGGCTTCGAAACATGCTTCAAACTCTATAGGTGAAGTCTTGTGAAGCAGCAGGCCGGAGCTTGCTTCAGTTGACGTCACTGGTGACGTTCCAACCACTTCTCTGCTTCATTCAGACTGAATCAGCTGACTGGTTTGATTTCACAGGCAGAGCTTTGAAACGTTGGCACAATACTCAGAGTATTTAACATGGCTGAAACACCATTTCACATTTTGTACCAAACCTGCTGTGCATCAGTAACAGCTGGTTTGTGTGAATTTCAGACTTTCAATAAAAGAGCCATCAAAGTTTTCCTAAGTGTGGGAAAATTTTGATTTGGTGCCACTGAATAAGGTAAAATAATTTCAGTGTGTCCACGAACCATTTCTTTCCAATTATATTGGAAACTTTTGTAGGTAGGACGAGCATGGAAAGAGAAAAATGTTGATGCTTAAACCACATCAATAGCCCAAAGGTTGAGGTTAAAGCCAATAAATCTCTCTAATCTTTCAGTCACCAGGCAAAGGAGCATTCTGGGCATTAATAAACTATTTAGTGTCATCATGCTTTGTTGTTATGCATTCACCTTTAAATTGGTGACCAAATGTGCGATTACTGGCCAGCGACATTCAACATGTCGAAAAGCAAACAGGTGAGCTTGGACAACCTCGCAGGCCAAACATCACAACATGCCTATTCAGTGGTTATTCAAATATAATACTCATAGTACCATATTATTCAAGAGGTGTCTTTCTTTCTCCCTTTCTTACTTCCTGGTGACACCAGCTTCTTCTATTCTGTCTGAATGGCTGTTCTCAAAGGCTGGGGAAGGTGTCCCTAAAAAGCACAAGCATAAGGACACATTTCCTGCACACCAAGCACAATAAGGAAATAACTGTAAACAAACAAACAAACAAAAAAAAAACCCAGAAAAAAAGGGGGAAACAGATCAATCTCATCTACTGCCTCATTATTATTGAACATCTTCCCCGTCCAGTATGTAATTTAGAATCATTGACAAACCAAACCATTTTCCAAATATATATATATATATATATATATATATATATATATATATATATATATATATATATATATATATATATATATATATATATATAATTTCATAGATGCAATTACTCAGGCAGATAATTTTTAAATATGGGATACAAAGAATACATAAAACACAGTTGGATTGCAGGTCAATTGAGGAAAGTGTTATTATACACATGAAAAGTGCGTCACATCTGCAGGGCTTTATTTGATTGTGCAACAGCCGTTGTGGCCGGCAGATGTCAGCCAGGAGTATTGAATGAACCTTCGAGTAGCGAACCAATTTTTGACACAATGATTCAAAAAGGTTCAGAGCTTCAGAAAGCCTCGCTAGCCATCACTAGCTGCAGCAGTTTCACATGACTATCGATCACACCCACAAGGCGAGGCCTTAATCTTGACTGACAGCACCTGTTACAGGAAGACGAAGTTGGAATACCGCCATAAGGTAATGAGCGTCCACTGCCAGCAATATCACCTCAGCTATTAAAAGAAAATTTAATGAACTAAGTATATTTTATTTTGTCTACAGGCCTCTATAACATTTACAAATGGTATTGGTTGCGAATGAACAGTTGTGCTATGTTACCTAACAACTGCTGTCAATCCAGGTTGTGGGCGTGATCGATTTAAAAGTGACCAACCATGTGAAGACATGTGAATCCTTTGGGCTCTGCCCCGGATAGTGTTAATTTTGACAAGAAATTTTGATTTAGTTTTAGTCATAGTCTTTTGACGAAAATGTAATTTAGTTTTAGTCATAATTTAATCATCTGAATAGTTTTAGTTTTAGTCTAGTTTTAGTCGACGAATTATCGTAAGAATATAGTCGACTAAATCTACAGTCGAATTAGTCGACTAAAATATAAAGGGTGTAAAATGTAAATGCTTTTTCTTCAGTTCCCTTGAATTAGTCATTATGCACACATGAAATTAAACATTTATTAAAAGTAATGGCATATTATTAATGCTTGAAAGACCAATACACACATAAACATTGAACAAACAACATCTTTATTTACCTGAGCTTGTTTATTGAGCATAACAATAAAATATTGATGAGTAGGCCTGCTCTGCCTGAAAAGTTCACAGGCTAGTGTGGCCTTCCCAGGTTTAGATCAAATTTGTGCAACTGTGCATTTGATTGGATGTTTTCCCAACTTGTCCCTGCCTTTCACAAAATTAAGTAAGTTCTGATTGGATGTCGTCCCCGCCAAGCATTTTCGTCTTGTTTTCCTTCGTTGACGAAAGTGTCAATTAATTTTGTGATCTTTTTAATCGTGGTTATTGTTTTTAGGTAGTTTTTATTTTGTTATGTCTTGTTTTCGTCATGGAAAAAAAAAAAAAGGGTCGTTGACCAAAACTATAACGAAAATAGTTCATCAACATAATTAACACTGCGCACGCCATGACACCAAGGCTGAACTTGCTGCTTCATATCACAGATAAAAGGACACTAAGTGTGTACTTATCTTCTTGCTTGTAATTGCTGTCTGTGTTTACCTTGTGCCGCACACAGATGCTGCAGTAGTTTTGTTTGGACTATAAAATATGTTTGCAAAAGAGGAGTGTGGTCTGCCACGTTCGTGCCCTTTGACTTCCGTTTCCAGATGAGGATCTGCCCACACTCATGCGTAAAGGGCTCATTCTGATGAGCTGATACAAAGCAGCAACTTCAGCCTTAAGACCCGACCAGCCGTGAAAATCGCTTTGCTTTTCTCATGTAATATGGTAGAAAACTTTATGCTGAGATGGCAGAGTCACGCCCTTCTGCTGTTTTTGTCACGCGTTCTTGGTTCGAGTCCAGCTAGCTTGCGGGGCCCAAATTGAACCCGAGTGTCGTGTGCGTTTGCGGTGGAAAAACAGCTGAACAGTTCAAATAAAGGCACCGGCACCCTGCCGGTGGAAAAGCGGCCTGAGAGTGAGAACCTGTCTGAAGCTCACTGTTTCCTGTTGTGTGCTAAATAAAAGGATAATGGTGAAAAACATGCAGACCTGATTTGTTTCCTAGAGTTCATGTGTGAAACAGCTTCTGACTGCTCTGTAGGTGCGTCTCTCGTTCTCTCTCTCTCTGTTTTGTCTCTCCAGAGAAAGGTGTGATCCTGGAGATCCCTGCACTTCCTGTGATGACAGGAAGTGATGTCACTTTGCGTTGCAGACAGATCAATGGTGACACACTTGCAGCTTATTTCTTCTTCAGTGGACGTCTTCTTGGATCTGGATATGAGGAGCACATCATCTCCAACGTGCAGCAGGTTGATGAGGGTCTCTACTGGTGTGCTACTGATCTGACTGGACCATCTCCTCAGGGCTTCCTGAGGGTCAGAGGTCAGTAAAAAAGAAAAATTAATTGTTTTGCATCTTCCTAAACATTCTTTTCAACCTCGATGGAAAGCATCATGAGGTGGAGCAAAGGTGTGAAGATGTGCTGTTAGTAATCTGACAGCAGGTTTTATCACAAAGAACTGTGGAACAGTTGAATAATAACTTAATCGATTTTCCTGTCTCTACAACATTTATCTAATCAATTTCAAATCCTGACCTGTGTTTCTGGGTGCTGAGTAAATGCAGTGCTAAGTTTGGACAGACATTTCAGATTAAACCTTCCTGAGTGACAAACTACCAAATGAATGAACTGACTTAATAAACCAGCTTCATCATCTCTCCTGCAGGTCCTCCTAAAACCTCTGTCAGATCTTCTGTGGCTCCTCCTCATTTGGACACCATTCCCTCCCCCTCCATTGTTCCCCCTACTCATAGTCCCACCAACTCCTCTTCACCTCCTCCTCCTCCTTCCTGTGTGTCTTCATTAAGACTTGTCTTCCACCTGCTGGTCTTCTGTCCATACCTCATCATGACTGGTCTGCTGCTGTCCATCTGCTTGGACAGGACCTCAGCGATGAGCTCAGGTAGATACAAACACAGACGTCTGCACATGTTCCTTCATATCTTCTTTTTTTTGTGCCTTTTCTCTTTGTTCTTGATTAGTTTCAGCTGCTCTTGTGTTTCCAGATGTTTCCACTCTCCCAGAGTGTCTGTAAACAGACTCTGCTGTTTGACAGTGCTGTCATGAAACACAGTCACTGATTTTGTTGTTTCATGAATGGAGACACTCGAGGACAGTGAGATAAGAGAAGCTGAACACACAAATGAAGTTAGCTCAGCAGGTTAATAACCAGCTTTGTGTGACTGCAGATCCTGATGGCCGGTGTTAGCATAAGTGTATCCAGATAGCACAAAGATACCCATGGTGCATCGCTCTGATGTGTTAACTCTGTCCACAGGAAACAGACCTGCCATCTCCATGGAGATGACCCGGCAGGTGGAACAGAATGATGACGTCGCTGTTGATGTCACCACTGAGCACGACTTCTCTGAGTACTCTGAATGAAGCAGTTTCAGTGACGTCTGCCTGAATCTGCTGCACTGATCTGAGATCTGTCGCTGTCACACTTCTCAAACTCGTGAAACATTATCAGACATGAGCAGCGAGAAGCGTCCACCACACAGGAAGCTCCAGCTTCTCATGTCTCACAAATGGTTTCCTCCCATTCCTGCCAGGCACTTCCTGTAAGCCCCTGTAGCTGTTTCATCAGTGCTGCACTGAGGGGTTTTGTTTATATACTTTATATAGAGTTTTTAATCACACACATAAAGATTTATTCCCCACACCAAGTACATATTAATAGAACAAACATAGTTCATGTGTATAAAACAACAGAAAAAACAGGGCGGGCTGTTGTGCTTCTTATGTTAGAATAAAACAAAATCAAACTAAACATTTTTAAACAATAAAAATTAAATAAAATCAAACAAATCCACTCTATATGAAAGTAAAATGCAGAAATCAAAAGTAAAATAAGAATTAAGATGATAAGAAAATATTTAATAACCATAAAAATGAACTGATGGGGATTTCAGTCACATGTTGCATTAATGCAGCTCATCTCTGCTGTGAGGCTGACAGTGAATTGTGTATCAGGAGCTGCAGCTCTGCACACAGGAGTTTATTTTTCCATCATGAGGAGAAAGTAACATGAAAATATAACAGTGGAAGAGCAGCCAATCAGATTGAGGTACACCTGCAATAATGAGTGAATTAGCCCGTTTTGATTAGTGGACAGATATCAGCTCAACATTTTGACCTTTAACCCTTTTTTAACTTTACATTTTTTAACTGTTATTACCTGTAAAAAAAAAAAAAAAAAAGAAGAAGAAGAAATCAAACACCAAATATGTAACATTTGTTTTTTTTAAACAAACAAAAAAATCCCATGTTTATATTTGGCATAAGGCAGGAGTCATTCAGGTGTGTTAAACTGAAGAGGAGTCAGACAGAGATCACAGGTGTACTAACAGCTCTACAGGCCAGAAACGATGGTGAACTGCTCCTTTAATCTAAAGAACTCATCAGTGTTTCACAGGGAGGCGTCTCAGTGTGAACACACCATCAGCTGTTACTAAACTGAGGAGAGCAGCAGCCTGAAAGTCAGGTGACTCTGAAACCACCAGTTAAAATAACCCAAGCATCACCACCACCACCCACATGTTCTTTAAAATGCAACAACCAAGATAAATTATATATATATATAAATTATATATATATATATATATATATATATATATAAATATATATATATATATATATATATATATATCTCAATAAGCAGACAACCACAACAGTGTGTGCATACCCTGTAATACCCTTATCGATACCTCAATGTTAGAATAAAACAAAGTTAAACTAAACATTTCTAAACAATAAAAACTCAATAAAATCAAACAAACCCACTCTTAATTAAATTAAAATACAGAAATCTAAAGTAAAATAAGAATTAAGATGATAATAAAAGCTTTAAAATCCATAAAAACAAATTAATGGGTATTTCTGTCACATGTTGCATTAATGCAGCTCATCTCTGCTGTTTGTGTATCTGCTGATGAATTGTGTATCAGGTGCTGCAGCTCTGCACACAGGAGTTTATTTTTCCATCATGAAGTGAAATTAATATATAACTGTGGGCGAGCAGCCAATCAGATCGAGCCTGGTATACCTGCAGTGATGACATCATTTGCTTCTTTAACACATTTTAACTTCTTTATAGTTTTTAACTGTTCCACAGAGACCAGAGAGAAATACGGTGAACTGTCCCTTTACCCCAGCCCGCTGAAGACTCATAAGGTTCTGACTTTAACTCATTTCATTAATTAATCGAACTTTAATCTAATTTAGTTAATTAATACACTGTAAAATGTTTAGTGGAATCTTATCAAATTAATTTGATTTGATTGACAGACATTCATTTTATACCAAACCCATTTTCCTCAATGAACTGTTTGAATAAATGCACCAAAATGATTACTTCCTGTTTGAGGGTGAAGAATCTCTTTTATTTTAGATTGTAGGCGGAGACAAAAGTCACCTGACCGCAGTAAAAGCCCCTCAGTAGAGTTTCAGCTTCACAGGTCGTTCAGGTTTATTTTACAGTTTCCAGAAATCAGACTGAAGGCTCACACATAAACCATCTGTACACTTATTTCATATTTAAAATAATTCTGAGGAGCTGATTTGTATTTTTGGGGTTTTTGTGTGTGTGTTTAAGCAGAATGCTGATCTGAGATCAGTAAATAAAGCTCATTTCCTTTAATCCACTTCTCTGCTCACTCTCAGTTTCACATTCAGTCAGTGTGCACTTCTTCTTTGCTTCACCATCAGCTGTCATGTCCTGTAACATTAACTGTATATGTGACTGTAAACAGGGACAGAGATCAGGCTCGTGCACATGCACGTGCACTCATTTTCTCAGTGAGCGTCTATGAGAGCGCTCTGTGGTGCTCACAGCTCTGCAGTGGAGAACGTGAACACACAGAGGCAGAGATGTGTGCACAGTTAAACACAAGAGTATGACTCAGTGAGCACGCAACAACATTACTGATACTTCAGTTACTCAGTCAGAGCAAAAAAAGAAATAAACTAAAATAAACAGTACTGCAAGAGCTAATCCTATACATCTAATTCAAGCATAAACAATTAGTTTAAAATACACCGACTGCTGTGCATAATTATAATCATATAAGCACAGCATATCAAAGGTATAAAAATGCAAATGTATTGGATGTGACAGCGTATAAAACCTTCTCCAAAGTCAGTGTTTTCCTCGTCACGCTGCTGCGACTGCTGTGGATACACTAAGCTACGATCCACAGAACCTTCAAACCTCTAAAGGCAGTGATACATGAATGGGTGAGTGTGTCCAAACTTTGATGTTACTGTACATTTTGTAACAGCAGAACCTCAAGAGGAATAAATGGGGAAATAAAGTGGACCTAATTTAGAGCCTTGTTGTACTCCACACGAGAGAAGATGAACAGATCAGTGATCAGGTGAGCGGGGTCATCCTGTTCCCAAACAGAGAAAGAACAATCAGTCGGTCAGAGATGACAGAGATCTGCAACTCTGAGAGGAACACCTGTGCATGATGATGACTTACCTGTCGACGCTCCACCAGTCAGAGGAACAGATTCTTTGTCCCTGTTCCAGAGAAGACAGAGGACAGGCGGTCAGGACGAGACAAACAAATGATGGTCGACACACAACATCTCTGGCTCCAGTTTCACAGAGAACAAATAATGATTCGCATGATTCCACTTTGATATACAATATAAATAAAATAAACCGGATCAGTAAAGGAGACGGACTGAGAGCTGAACAGTGCTTTCAGTATTCTGGTGTAAGTGCAGGTTCTAGCTCTGCAACATTTTGGATTTAAACCTGCAGGATGTGTGCTGAGGTCAGAAGAGTTAGATATTCACTTCAAATGATCCTGCTCTGGTCTGAACATTTCACTGCAACTTTACGACAGATGGCAAACAAAGAGGAAGAGGACTTTACACAGAGGCTGAAGGTCCATCAGGGACGGATGTTCTCTTTTTCCCGAAGCCCTGAAATCGCTCTGTGAAGCTGGCACCATGTCTTTCTGCAGAGGAGACAAAGAAAAGTGGCTCTCTTCACACATCATGTGGCTCTTAATGCGTCTGCAAACTCAGGTGAGATTTATTGAGAATATTTGAAAAACTGGAATCAGGACTGTAACAGTTACTCTGTGAAATCATGGAAAACTACGGGAAGGTCTTCTTTATTTCAAGACAGAAACACCACCAAATTACACTGACATGGATAAACAAGGAGCAGCGTTCCTCCACTGAAGGAGCAGCAGGTGCTGACAGTGAGGCCTGCTTATTGACTCATTCAGCCAACAGTGACTGCTTCAGACTGACCTCTGTGACGCATTTACTGACCTCTGTGATGCATTTACTGACCTCTGACAGTTAGTGTCACTGCTTTCTGTCTCAGAATGTCTTCACCCTTGGAGACTGTGCACATGTAGAAACCACTGTGCATTTTCTGAGGGTCTTTCAGGGTCAGACTGAGGTCTCCGGTTCTCAGTGGCTCTTCACTCATCTCAGTGCGACCTCTGTAATTCTGGCCCTGTTCTTCTAGCTGGTTTTGGCCGTCCTGATACAAGTGGACTATGTCTTTGGTATCAGCACGTCTCCACTCCACTGTGACATCCGTGGGCAGGTCAGCTGTGGTTTTAAAGGGCAGCAGGACAGACCTTTTCCCCTTTGTTACTTCCACCATCTCCACCTGGTAGTCTGATAAAACACAAAATGAACTGTATAGACTGAAGTGATGCATTTACTGACCTCAGATATGTTTACAGACCTGTGACACTGAGTATCACTACTTTCTGTCTTAGGATGTCTCCATCTTTGCTGCAGACGGTGCAGGTGTAGACACCATTATCTATGATGCGAGGATAACTCAGTGTCAGACTGAGGTCTCCGGTCGTCAGCGGCTCTTCATTCATCTCAGTGCGGCCTTGATAGTCCTGGTCTTGCCTTTCAGGCTGATTTTGGCTGGTCTGATACACGTGGACCTTCATGTCTCCATGGTCAGAGCGTCTCCACTCCACTGTGACATCCTCAAGCAGGTTAGCTGTGGTTCTGAAGGGCAGCAGGACACGCTTCACCCCCCGTGTCACTTCAACTGTCTGAAACTCGTAGACTGATAAAAAGCACAACATGAGTTGTGTAGACAGGCAGAGGTTCTGTGCTGTGTTTATGGTTCAAATCAGTGTTGTCGATATAGTGCAAAATCTCAACAAAAGTATATCAGAGTGCTGTACAACACTGATCCCATTGATCAGATCATCCCCCTGAGCAGCACCTGGCAACAGCAGGAAGGAAAAATTCTCTTAACAGGAAGAGACTTCCAGCAGAACCAGGATGAGGGAGGAGCAGCCAGACACCACACACAAGTACTAGAGTCATGCTATTCACCTATTCTACACTCATTTTAGTGAACTTCAACTGACCTAACCACAACATAACTGTGTATCAGTTGTGTTAGTATATGAGTAACTGGGTATCAGCCTCATGAATCTTCACAGCAGGGGTGCTGCTGAGTGGGGAATATCTATTTGAAACGTGACTGTGGGGTCTGGATTCAGACTGCGTCCTCACAGTCACCCTGCAGGCCTGGCTGCTTCACTGAGAGGGGGCTGTTAGGGGTAAACATACAAAATGTTCCTATGGCTTCCCAGGGCCTGGAGGACATGGGTCTTTTTCACACTGCAGCTCAGCCACCTCTAGATGGGGCATAAAATATTATAAGATTTCTTGTTGTACCCACAAAAGTTGCCCCCTGCTGGCCATCAGAAAGAATGCAGACACATCATGTCAGAGTGTTGGCAATACGAGGTGACAACAGACCATACCACAGCCTCAGTGATGTGTTTACTGACCTCTGACAGTGAGCACCACCACTTTCTGCTTCAGGACTTTTCCATACTTGTGGACGGTGCAGGTGTAGACACCACTGTCAGTGAGACGGGGCTGTTTCAGTTTCAGACAGAGGTCTCCAGTCCTCAGCGGCTCTTCATTCATCTCTGTGCGACCTCTGTAAACCTGGTCCTGTTCATCTAAAAGCTCTGAGCTGCTCCGAAACACATGGACTTTCATGTGTTTGGAGTCTGAGCGTCTCCACTCCACTGTCACATCCTGAGGAAGGTCAGGTTTGGTTTTAAAGGGCAGCAGGACAGACTCTTCCCATTCTGTCACCTCCACCACCTCCATCTGGCTCTCTGAAAGGAACAGAGAACAGAGAAGAACATGAGGTGCATACAAAGTTGTTCCGTCACAGTGGGGCAGCACTGTAGCCACCTGAGGTTTTCTCCAAGTCTTCAGGACCAGCATGCAGAGCTTCTGGTTTTCACTGAAGCACAGAGAGGCAGCAGGAGCCACGTCTCTGTCCTGGATTCATGGAACAAACACAAATACCAAACATTTGTTTGGACCCTGGACTGGTTCTATGTGACGGACCCTTCATTGCTTGTTGTACTGAGAATGTGGGGTCATACATACTGTAGGCATCAATGTGAGAGTGAACGTGTTGCAGTTAGTCAGATATTTCATGATCTTGTCAGATTCATGCTAAATGAATCTGACAGATTCAGATTGCCAGCTCAGTCAGGTCATTTGTGGAGGATCCAGACTGTGAACAAAGAGCTGTTACACTGACCTCTGACAGTGAGGGACACTAGTTTCTGAAGCAAGACACTTCCATCCTTGCTGCTGATGGTGCAGGTGTAGACTCCATTGTCAGTAAGGCGGGGGTCCTTCAGTTTCAGACTGAGGTCTTTGTCTCTCAGTGGCTCTTCCTTCATCTCTGTGCGGCCTTGGAAAACCTCGTCCTGTGTGTTTGAGGGTTCACTCTGATACACATGGACCATCCTGGGTTCAGGGTCGGTGAGTTTCCACTCCACTCTGCCGTCCAGAGGAAGATCTTCTGTGGTTTTAAAGGGCAGCACCACAGACTTCACCCCTTCTGTCTCCTCCACCATCAAAACCTGGCTGTCTGAGAGAAGAACAGAGCAGAAGATAAGACATGCAGACAGACACATCAAAGTTAGTGAAGCTACAGGTGAGTCTACCAGGACCTCAAGGAAGGAGGTCTATGGTTATTGTTGTACTGATGCATGAGGTGGAGGACACAAAAGAAAAAGCTCTTTAGGGCCACAACCTCTAAGTGATGCCACACTGCACCAAAGCACAGACTGATGTGTAAAGTTATATCATTAATGTACTAACAGTGTACCAAGTAACCATGTTCTACACAGCCTGAACGCTCCGAGGCCGGGTTTCCTATCATTCCTTTAAGGAACAGTTCTCCAGGCTTCATGAAGCACATTCAAAGCTCTTCTTTGGATGTTTCTGCCTTTTGTTTTAGTCTGATCCCACACGGCTTCAGTAATATTAAGATCCAGAGGAGGCCTGTCCATTTCACTGTGTGTTTGTATCCAGGTATAATTTTACTGCACTGGCAGCCCAAACAATGACTGAGCCTCCACAGACATCTGTAGCTACTGACAATGATTTGAACCAGAAACTTCAAATATAGCTTCATCATTCCATGAAACCTGCTAACCCAGCCATTGAGGGGGGCACCAACACGTGTACTCAGGCCACTGCCAAAGCTGGATTAATGGGTATGGCTTCAGTTATCTCTATCTCGGTCATATTCAGAAGTAGGCTTGGATAGCATGGAAGGACCTAGTGTGGGCATCTTTACTGGGATTCAAAGCTCTAACTCATCGTTTCCCAAACTGTGGAGCACGCTTCAACCTGGGAGAGAAGTCATGCTGAACAAATGTTGAACATCAGCTCAACGTCCTGACAGACTCTCACAGCAGAACAAGGAAATGTTGCAGGTAGCAAAAGTCTCCACCTTCACGTCTGCTGTGTACATAGATCCGTTGCGCCCCCCCCCCACACTCCAACCTCCAATCCAGCAAAGTGGGGCAAAGTGATGGGAAAAGTTTGAGAACCACTGACCTAACCTACTGTTCCAAAGACGATAGTGTTGGCACTACCACTATCCAACTGCTTTGGTGTTCAAGAAACTACCAACAGCTGCAGTAAGACCCCAGGTGGTCCAGGAGGAGGACTCCTTTTTCCCTCGTCATCATTTCTGACTGTTTTTCACTAGTTGCAACTTGAGTTGCTGCAATGAAAATCCAGCCAAATGGACAAACCTGCTGCATCATACCTGCTGGGTGTTTCATCCTTTTATATTTATAAAACATGAAGACCCCGACGCCGACAGCCAGGAGAGCCAGGGGAAGCAGGACAGCTACGAGAACGATGGGCCATCTTGGAGGAGCCTCTGTGGAGAACAGAAACACAGAACCTGAACATCACAGAAACAACACGTTCACTTCTCTCAGCTCTGCACTCTGAGCTCATCTGCAGAATAAAACAGATCATGATCATTTTTATTTAGTGTGATGGATCACCATCGGCTCGCGGACCATCTAAAATAAATACATGTTAGACACTTCATGTTTTTTTATTGGAAAAAAATTCATATTCTGGAATATTTATGATTAGCAGAAAACATATATATTTAATATAAGAGAGACAGAGACTTCTGAGATGTGCTGTTTATGCTGTACTAACATGATATCATCAAGTTATTACTGAAAAGAAGATGAATTTTTTGTACAACCTCAGAGAGACTGTGTGATACTCGAACCAACAACCATCCCATGTTGTTCTGCCCATTATGCTCAGTTTGAACTTCAGCAGGTCATGTTGGTCATGTCTGGAAGCTTAAATGCAGAGCAGCAGAGAACTTAGTACCTAATGAAATGGCCTATGAGTGTATTTCATGACCATTCCACTGACCTGTCAGCAGCAGGGTTCATGCAGCTGTGTTAATGTATTTTAGGATGGTTGTAATGCGTGAGGTCATCAAGTAACTCTGCTGCATTGTGCAGCCGGAGGAGTTACCGGGAAAGCTGCAGCATTTCTCATCATGCAGCCAGACAGCACTGCAGTGTGGTAAAGTGAGTGATTTCAGCCACTTACAGGCTTACAAACAGCACTGACCTTTGACCTTCAGTTCTACAGTGATCCGGCTCTGATCTTGTCCAAACATGCGGGGGATGCAGGTGTAGGTTCCACTGTCAGAGACTGTAGGGTTCCTCAGAGTGAGGCTGAGCTCTCCAGTCTGCAGAGCGTCGTTTCTCATTGATGTTCGATTTTTGAAACGCTGGTTTTGGGCATTGAGATCATCTCCGCTCTGCAGACGCATGTGGACTGTTGGGATCTTGAACTCATCACGGTCCCAGACCACTGCCGTGGCACTACTGGAAACATTAACTGCTACCTTACAGGGCAGCAGGGCAAACTCCTCCCCCTCATACACCTCCACCCCTGAGGCATGCTGGGAAACTGAGGAGAGGAACATGACAGAGAAGAGAGCTGTGAGTCAGTCTTGCTGTCCTCAGTGTGAGTCACTGTAGGGATGATTTTAAATTTGTACCATCAATTACTAAAGTGGTCAGTATGTAATTCTTTGATACTAACAAATTTTGTAATATATTCTGCAAACATACGCAAAATTTTCTCTTCACAGTATGAATATTTTCTGAGTTACAGACACAGGAATCAACACAAAGCTCGAGCCCATCTTGGATGCTTCAGTAAATCCAAAAACAGTGCTGTATACAGAGAGCACAGCAGGCTCAGTTTCCAACAGACCCTCATCATCGTCACACTGATGATGATGTGGCTGATTTGGCTTCATCAGCTGTAGGACTCGGCTGGCCAAACAGAAATCATAACTGCACTGGTTGTTATGTAGCGCTTTTCTACTCTATGATGAGCACTCAAAGTGCTTATACAGCACGTCTCATTCACACTCATTCATTCAAGCACTTCTTTCTAAGCTTTAGAGCTTTCTGTCTCACATTCACACACATTCGTACTCCGACAGCTGCATCAGGGAACAACTCTGGCTTCAGTTTCTTGCCCAAGGGTACTTTGGCATGCAGACTGGACCAGCCAGGAATCAAACCACCCAACCTTCCAAGTAGCAGGTGGCCTCCTCTGCTTCCTGAGCTACAGCCAGTCAGGAAGAGGGAAGATTAGCCTCTGGTCCTCCGTGGTTGGAGCAGTCAGTATTTGGATCTTCTTTTTAGTGCTCAGAATAACCTGAGCAGACTCTGAGCAGCTGCTGCAAACTGGCACTGAAAGGAAACAGGGCTGATTCTGCATTCAGCAGCTGATTACTCAGTAATCCAGTATCCCACCGTAGTACTGACAAGTTACACATCTACTCCTCTGACTTTCAATAATCAGTAAGGAAAGTCACACATAATGGCACCAAATTACCAATATTGATTAAGCTCTTATCAGTCAGTGAATCCATAGATCATGGTCTGTACGTTTTGACCAATTTAATTTACAGCTCAGGTGAATATTTATAACTCTTAGATTTTCCTCAGTCCTGGTTCCAGCTATACTGATTCCCTTTATCTCTCTGAAGAAAATGTTAGGGATTATTTTTTACTCAGTGAATAAAGGACAAATGTTTAAAGGTAAACTCCAGTAAATGAATTAATAAACAGTGGATCAACCAAATAATAAACAATTAAATAATACATTAGACAGAGAGCAACTGATCAGAAAGTAGTAGACTAACTTCTCTGTCTCAGTGCATCTTATCTTGAAGACCAGCCACAAGGATGCATAATTAAAGCATCAGGAGAGGAGACGTACAGGAATCTGAGACATGAAAACCAGCTTGAACAAGACTGAGTGACGAAGGTCAGCTCGTAGCACCCAGAGATTGTTAATGATTAGATAAAAGTCTGTCAGTATAAAAATGTTGTGGTTAGACAGGAACACAGGCTCAGAGAGAGAGCACACTCTTACTCTGAGTCCCCACATATACATGTGTGATTTTTCTGATTCTTTAATACATTAAATGCCTTACTTTTTAATTAAAGTGTTTCAGGTGTCTTCCCTTCATAAACAACCTGTTTACCTGTCAAAAACCTGACACGGTTTATGATGATTCATATTTCCACTAACGCCCTTCAGTCTGCAAACCACAGTCACACACTCTACACATCACTCTATCTACTCTTGAAGAATATTTGTGTTGGTTTACATGGTTCAATGTGTGGATCTTATTAAGAAATTCATGGCACACCCCGTAAACTCAGTGCTCTGTACTTAAAAGCCTGCGAGGTTAACATGAACATATCTGTCATCAGATTCATGTTCCTTTCATGCAGTCACAGTTATACATAACATATGCATCACTTTGTGAACATATTGATGGATTTCTCAAAATAAGTCAGTTCTTACCAGCATATTCCACCGTACGCTTGTTCATAATATCTGTGAAAAAGATAAACTACTTTGACCTGGTTAATGATAATGTGTGGTTATTAGATGAGTCAGACCCATTATGATCCCGGCTATATAATTTAACACAGTTGTCTTTGCAAATAAGAGAAGGTGACAGCAGAGTGTAAATGTGATTACAGGCCGTTTCTCATGATAATCAGGCTTCTACCTCACTGAGCACACTGCTGTTTAAAGCCTGCTTTAGTGCCGAATCAAAGTACGATGCTGCAGGGGCTTCAGGGGCAGTCCCTGTGAGGGAAGTGCGGGGGGAGCACCCTCTCTCTGAGAGCCAGCAGTCTCTTTTCTGAAAGACGGTTTATTTAAAACTTTGGGTCTCTGTGTTTAAGTGAATGCACTGCTCCTTCTTTCTTCATCTGTAGACGCTGTGCTTTTAAATGCATGGCACGGCTCCTGCTGCAGCCTGCAGAGTACAGGGTGCAGAGTACAGGGTGCGGTCAGATGGTGCTCATAAAGAGTTTGGCTCAAAGTTCTTACCGTGTGCGAGCAGCAGGAAGGGCAGCCAGCTCTTCATCCTCCTCTGAGAGAAACTAGAACCAACACCGAGTCCCAATAAAAATACTGCACACCGAAACTGCCCGGAGCTCATTTACACACACACACACACACACACACACACACACACACACACACACACACACACACACACACACACACACACACACACACACGGCTGTTAACATTCCAGTTGTGGACGAGAAACAGGAAAGTTTCACTTTTGATTTCAAGTGTTTAATCTGAACCTTCAGAATAAAAGCTCACAGGTATGAGTGAGGATGTATTCAGAGACTCAAAATTAGCCATTAAAGTGAAAGTCCTGCAGTGACAGTAAAAGCTTCCTGTTGTGTTACACTTGTGCTTGTTTGTGTGCCAGCTGCACACACTCAACCTAAAGCCTGATTTATGATACTGCACTGTGTGCATTTGCTTATGTATTTGCCTATGGAGAGCTCATTGAGGCGAGTGCTTAGACACCACTAATGTGCTCCAGTGCATTTATACAAAACCTCAACTGCACATGCTCGACGTGGATGCACGTCAGGTCCGTGCTGATTGGTTGACAGGTGTGCCGGAGCAGAGCTCATTAAAGAGCACAAACAGCATGGAAAACACAATCTGAGGCTGCAGTGGACACTTGTGTCAACGCTGAGTTTCACTTCAGCTCTGTTTGTGTTTTAACGTCCTCCTGTGCAACTGACAGATCAACAACAGCACCAAAGCACTGGCTCACAGACCGGTCGGACCACATACTCAGTACACTGCTATCTGATAACAGACGCTGCAGGTACTCTCTGTCTGTAGCAGCCCACAGACTGCCAACGTGCTGCCAGCCCTGAGCCATACATACATACAGACACACACACACACACACACAGACACCAGAACATCTTTTATTTTAAGTTTGTTTTCCCATGGGTGTGTGTATCCTCCATCACTCTGATTTCTAAGGTATTCCAGTGTGTGTAGACATTCTGTAATTTCCCACTGTTCCCACGGCACTACTGTTACCTGTGTGTCAAGGCTGAGCTAGGCAGGTGAGTGGCTGAGAGGAGAAGGGGGCGGGACTTCTGTGTGTGTAACCAATTAAAGACGACTTTTGCTGACAGTCTCTCACCCGTCCTTTCAATGTTTTTGTTTTATTCCGAGGCTGAGGGCTGGATGTCTTTGGTGGTGGGATTTGGACATTTCTCCAAATGTTCTACAGCTGCTGAAAAGATGTCTCTGTATTATTGTGGGGTCTTTACCTTGCAGTATAAAGCACCTTGAGGCAACTGTTTGTTGTGATTTGGTGCTATATAAATAAAATTAAATTGAATTGAGCTGACTGTATGTGTTACAGAGGACGTTACTGACCCAGGTTTCTCCAGCTTATTCCAATTTGATAATCAAGAGCTGAGCTGGCAGCTGTGTCAGTGAAGTGGGCAGAGCAACTTCCACCACTCTGTAAGCCAGGCTGTAATGTCACAGTGGATGAAAGGCAGATCTAGGCCTTCCAAACCCGCTAAACAAATCTGTGCAGCCTGTGAAACTCTGACAAACAGAGAGTTTCATAGTTGATGCAAACACATTCACACTCATCATCTGTGAATGATGGAGAGCAGGGTCAGGAAGCACAAGGAAAATATTCCCCAGCATGCCCCACTGTCATTAAACCTTTTCAGAAAAGGTGCTACTTTTAATCAGAGGAGTGTGAAGTGACTGAGTAAATACTTAGAGTAAGTAGAGTAGAAAAGCACCATATAAGAATCTGTCCTTTTACCATAGTTCTGCAAAGCTTACTGCAAAATATAACAACAGCTTCATCCCAGACCTCAGCCTCACTCTGAGGAACCCTACAGGCTCTGACAGTGGAACCTACACCTGCACCACCTGCAGAGCTAGTCAAGATCAGAGCAAGATCCATGCGCAACTGAAGGTCAAAGGTCAGTGCTGTAGGTCAGGGTCAGAGGTCAGAGTTCACTTTATGCAAAGTGTCTGAAATCACTCACTGTCCACTTTATTGTAAGTTTGCTGTATCGTGGTGCTTTCTGGCTACACACTGGACTCAAAACTATCCCATGATGCAATATTAAAAGCTGGTCTCTAACCAAGCATCACGGACCAGCATGCATTGCACTGCAGACGAGAGCAGCAGGAAAAGCTGTGACAGAAACATTACTTTGACTTTCAGTTTGATTTAGTCGTTTCATACCTGAGGAGAGAGAGAGAGAGAGAGAGAGACCCTCTTCTCTGGGCACACTGTGATTGGCTCACTGATGAAGCCAGTGCTGGGTCAGGAGAAGCAGCAGTTAGGTCAAAGGTCACTTTGCTGATTGAAGGACTAGAACAAGAGAGAAACACGGCACAGCAGAACACAGAGCAGCTGTTCAGGCTCTCCATAAAGTTATTACAGCTGTTACACACTTTGATGAAATATGAGACAGCTGTGAAAATAAAAGATGTCCCCAGCAGGGGGCGCACTCTGACAGTCTGTGATTCACAGTGAGAGTGCAGCAGTGACAGATTTCATTTTCAGTGTTGACATGTTGCTGATGTAAGAACAGCAGTTCTCAGGAGGCTCTGTGTCTTCAGTCTGCTTCTAATCTCTAATATCTGACACGTTACAGCCACACAGCTCTGACAGGAGGCTGCTGCAGAGCAGGGCTCCATTTCTGAGACAGACTGCAGAGTCGTTAGTTTGACCAAACTCACTATAATATGTGTTTATTTTCTGTGGTCCAGCTGCTGATGGAGAGCCATCACTTTAAATAAAGAGACCTGAGTGGGGTCTGAAATGGTTTTATGGTGCAGACACAGAAGTGAATGAGTGACAGATTTCAGACCCGACCTCCTCCTGCTGTCAAGTCATCTTGTTTGGATGATGTTCATGTTTCTGTTCTCCACAGAACGTTCTCCAAACTGGCTCTGGGTTCTCTCTGTTATCCTGCTTCTCCCGGTGCTCCTGTCAGCTTTGGGGGTCTTCATGTTTTATAGATAGTAAAGGATGAAGCACTCAGCAAGTATGAGGAGTGTCTTACTGTTAGCAGCAATAACACACTTTAATAATCTACTCATTTATCAGCTGCTGATGAACACATTTCACATTTCATGAGGTGATGTGAGGCCTACAGAACAGCTGGGTCCAAACTGAGGAAAGGCACCAGGGAAGTGAAGCAGCTGGATCCTTGGCTTCCTCACCAGCAGACCACAGACCATGCTTATGGGGGAGCGGGTCTCCTCCAGCATCACCCTAAACACCCGTGCACCACAGCGCTGTGTGTTGAGCCCCTTCCTCTTCTCCCTCTATACACAAGACTGCAAACCCTCCCATGAGACCAACACCATCATAAAGTTTGCAGATGACTCCATCGTGGTTTGCAGGATTACATTAAGCGATGAGGCTGCTTACAGAGATCGAGAACAGCACCTGGAGGATTGCTCCAACAAAATTTCATTGTATTGTGCAATGACAATAAAGATATCTTAGAATCATTCATCTTTTTTCCTCCATCGATCTGTATCCTCTGGAGTCAATGCACAGTTGTCATAGGGCAGTATACACCCTGTACAGGTCACCAGCCTTTTGCAGGGCTAACACAGAGAGACAGACAACCATTCACACTCACATTCATGAGCAACTTAGAATCACCAGTTAACCTAACCCCACTAACTGCATGTCTTTGGACTGTGGGAGGAAACCATAGAAAACCCACAAAGACAGGGAGATCATGCAAACTCCACACTGGTTAAGGTGAAGCCAAACCCAGACCTTTTTGCTGTGAGGCTGCAGTGCTAACCACTACACCATGGTGCTGTCCCTGTTTCCCCCCCCAAAATAATAAATAAAACTTGTGTTGGCTCTAATGAAGAAGAGCAGAGTTGCATATGTGAGAGAGACAGAGAGAAAGAAGCCACAGAGTTCTTCTATTTCCACCTCTACAGAAATGAACTCAGTGGTTCCCAGTTGATGGAGCCAGAAAACCAGAAAGTACTGTGCAAAAGTCATGAGCCACCCCTCATTTCTTTATATTTTGCTTCCAGGACCTTCTTGTAATTTTTAAAGTGGTCTTCAGCAATAATTTTCCAGACTTTTTGAAGGTCCTTCTGAAGGTTAGTTTGAGCTGCTTCTCATTGATTTATGAATCACTGAAACATAAAGAAGCGTCTAACCCAAGTGATGAACCAGTGTTGTGTCTTTCTATCACAGACAGCTGAGCAAAGAAGCAGTGTTAAATGGGCTCTTTAGGCTCTTTGTTACCAGCAGCCTGTCACAGAAACATCATCTCTGCTTTCATAGAGGTGCTCACACTTGCTGACCAATCAATGGACTGCATTTGATCGACAGCTGCTCCTTCCCCTCTTTGTTGTTGTCATGTGCTGAGGCTGTATTAAATCATTTGAGAACCTGGTGAGAACCAGATGATTTTTTATTATGTCTTGATATGAAAAACCTTATTAATAAAAACGTTTCTGTTTCATGTCTGTACACTGAGCACATAAAAGCTGATTGTAACAATGACACAAGCCTACAGCAGGAGCTGCAATAAGACATCATCAGAGTTTAGGAGGAGCGTGGATCAGCGTGGTGGTGTGAAGCTCCTCCATCAGGCTGAGTGTGTCCTCAGTTTCCTGTCAGAGACAAACATCACTGATTCCTGCTGTTCACCTCTGACCTTCACACACACACACACACACACACACACACGCACAAACGTATGTAAATGTTACCTGATCTCACTGAGGAATACACAACATCCCCATCAGTCGACTGCTCTGTAACACACAGTTACAGTATAAAGCATTAGACTGTGTGTCTGTATGCAACACCACTGTTTTAATCGTTGTGGGTCCGTCCATCCATCCATCCATTTTCTTCTGCTTATCCTGGGCCGGGTTTCGGGGGCAGAATCCTAAGCAGTGAAGCCCAGACCGTCCTGTCCCCAGCCACCTCTACCAGCTCATCAGGGGGAACCCCAAGGCATTCCCAGGCCAGCCGAGAGATATAGACTCTCCAGCGTGTCCTGGGTCTGCCGCCATTACTACTCCATGCTACACCATAGAGCAGGCCTATTCAATTAGTTTTTCTTCTGGGCCAGATTTGAAAATTTTGAGATGCCACTGGGCCGAAGACCCCTACTTATATTATTTCTTGAGATTTAACTCTAAATATGCTAACACCTGAACTAAGTCATAAAAATAAATAAAGGAATTCACAATAAAGGCTTTATACTGCATCATTTATTGATCAGCAAAATAATTCAAGTGCATTGCAAATTTTAACATTTGGTCCAAACCTTGACCAGAATATTTTTAACAATGCATCTATTCACCACACATATGTTTAATTAAAAAAAAGTAATAATAACAACTTTTTGCAACAGTAAAGTCTTCTATAACATTTTAGATGTATTTGCAAAAGTGCATTTGTTGAACTAGAAAGACCAACTGATGCAGTGCATTAAATATTTCAACAAAAGAAACTGCACCAAGTGAACACTTAATAACTGTAAAATTAAAGCTTCTTCTGCATATTCAAAGTAATGCTGACTTAATGAGTTCAGTCTTAGAGTTCAGTCTTCGGGGTAAAATAAACAGATTTATCAGTCCAAGCAGGGTTAAAACGGCGATTTTCATTGTCAATTTTACGTTTTTGACCTGTCAGTGATATATTTTGGCGGTTGATTAACCAAGAGCTGCCTGGCGTGGCACTTGTGGTGTGCATGTGAATGTAGGTAAGGAGAGTAGGTGTCCTCGGGTGAGTCGATGATCCTGTCCTGTGTGACTCCTGCGCACCACCGGTAAGTCCCTGCTTCAAGTGTATGTTGTGGTGTTTTCTTTTTGTTGCAACTGCAAGTTCTGTGTTTTTTTTATATATTCTGTAACAAACTATATATTTTATAAAGTGGCGGTGTCTCTGTCCTAAGTGGAACGGACCTGAGTGTCTTTTCAAATGTAGTAGATTGGTATTTATTGGGAGTATATTTCCTGGGGTGAAATTCTATTGGGTGGTGTTGTTGGTTATTATTTTATTGTGAACTTCAACTTTAGCTCACAGACCAGTTTTAACCCCCCGCGTTGTGCTTGCCACATACAGAAGTCCAGTAACAAAACACCATTTGGGTTTAGATCAGGCAGGCCGTTCCTCCGAGTCAAAACCCCTCCAGGTCTCACTGTCATTGTCCACGTGAGCATTGAAGTCTCCCAGCAGGACGATGGAGTCATTGGATGGAGCACCCTCGAGCACCCCGCACAGTGACTCCAAGAAGGGTGGGTACTCTGAACTGTCATTCGGCACATAGGTGCAAACAACAGTCAGGACTCGTTCCCTGGCCCGAACGCACAGGGAAACAACCCCATCGTCTACTGGTGAAAACTCCAACATACAGGCAGCAACGCAGCAAGGTAACATACAGGGGGATACAAGAATGCCATACCATGCCATGCCATACCGCTTTATTTATAAAGCACTTTAAAAACAACAACAGGGCTGACTAAAGTGCTGTACAATAAAATAAAAGACAAACACAGACAGAGGACAATAACAATATAAGGACAATATAATAACACAACAGAGGTGTAAAAGTTAAAAGAAAGAATTAAGAACTACAAAAAAGTATCTTAAAATCACAAAGTCTCACACTGGGTCGAAGGCCAAGCAGTAAAAGTGTGTTTTTAAGCGAGATTTAAAAACAGCAAGTGAAGGAGCCTGTCTGACATATAACGGCAAATCATTCCATAATTTTGGAGCTGCAACTGCAAAATCTGTATCACCTCTGAGTTTGCGCCTTTGGAACAAGTAAAAGCATCCGGTCTGCTGACCTAAAGGAATGAGATGGAACATATAGGTGGAGCAGTCCAGACAGAGAAAATGGGGCATAACCATTTAGGGATTTAAAACAAATAAAATAATTTTTAAAATGGATTCGTAATTGAACTGAAAGCCAGTGAGGAGAAGTTAAAATTGGGGTGATGTGCTCTCCCTTGCTTGCACCAGATAAAAATTGAGTGGCAGCATTTTGCACCAGCTGTTGGCAAACAATGGAGGCCTGGCTGATTCCAATCAAAAGAGCATTACAGTAATCAAGACAAGACATTATAAAAGCACGCATTACCATTTTGGGATTACCTTTGGAAAGAATAGACTTGATTTTTGATGTTGCCTCAGCTGGAAAATGCAGGATTTCACCACTGCGTTTACCTGAGTATCATGCCTCACCGTCGGGTCCATTTTCACACCTAAATTAGTGATAATGGAGTTCTCATATGGGGCCAGAGAGGAAAGGTCAACACAGGGGATGCTGTTGGTGCCAATGGATCTAAACAAAATTTCTGTCTTTTTTTCATTAAAATTCAGAAAGTTTAGTGACATCCTTCCCCTGATGTCCATATGGCAATCAAGGAGAGGCTGGATATAGCATACACCAGGGTGCCTCAGTGGGAAATAAACTTGACAATTGTCCACATAACAATGAAAAGAAATATCATGTTTCCAGAAAATAGTCCAAAACTGCAACAGGTACAACGAGAAAAGGAGAGGTCCCAGAACGGACCCTTGTGGGACAGCCCATTGGAGGTCAGCAGAGGCACACTTAGTCATCAGTGCTGACACAGAAGCTTCTATCAGAGAGGTAGGATCTAAACCACTGGAGAACTGGACCTGTGATGCCCACACACTGCTCCAGCCTGGAGATGAGGATGTCATGGTCCACAGTGTCAGAAGCACCTGTTAAATCTAATAGCACAGGTAGCACACAGTCACCAGAGTAAGTTGCTAACAGAATATCGTTAAAAACCCTTAACAGAGCGCACTCAGAGCTATGATGGGTTTTAAACCCAGACTGCAACACTTCCATATATTGCATATTCATCCAGGAAGGTCTTTAGGTGGGCAAAGACAATCTTTCAGACAAAAATGTTTGCTTGGAGATGAGCCTAAAGTTTGATAAAAACCAACAAATCTAGGCCAGATTTCTCCAGCGAGGGCTGCACAACAGCATGCTTAAAAAAATTTTGCACCACACCAGAGGTCAAACTACTATTCATAATGGTAAGAATGAATGGATCAAGGGTAGGTAAAACTTCTTTAACAAGCTGCAAGGGGACAACTTTAAAGGAGGAACCTGATGCTTCAAACTGGAAACCAGCTGCTCTAAAAAGGACAGTGAAACAGGCTCAAAGTGATCAAACACAGCCAAACAGGGTATTAGGGTAGATGGATCATGAGAAGTTGGTGAAATGAGGGCCCTAGTGGTTGCAACCTTCTCTGAGAAGAAGTGAAAGAATCGATCAGAAATTTAACTCGAAGCTTCCAGAAGGACAGGTTCATGGACATTTAGGACAGAGTTTAGTGTGGTAAAAAGCACACGGGGGTTGTGAAAGTTAGAAACAATGATATCAGAAAAGAAGAATATCCACCCCAGCTCGCCACCTCTTACTGAGGGCAACTCCAGACTGGAACAGAGTCCAGCCCCTATCCAGGACACTGGTTCCAGAGCCCAGGCCATGCGTTGAGGTGAGTCCAACTATATCTAGCCGGTATCTGTCCACCTCACACACTAGATCAGGCTCCTTCCCCACCAGAGAGGTGACATTCCATGTCCCAACAGCCAGTCTCAATAGCCAGGGATCGGTCCGCCAGGGCCTTCGCCCTTGGACACCACCAGACACACATTGCACCCAACCCCTACAATGGCGGGCCCATGTCTTCTCTTCGGGATGCGCCTCATGAGGCTAATGCCCGGCCATCAGATGCTCTCCCTCGAGCTCCCTTCCCAGGCCTAGCTTCAGGGTGTGGCCTCCGTAACCTTTTCCCAGGCAGGGTAAACTGTTCCCTTGGTGATGCTTACATAGGGGTCCACTGAATCGCCCTTTGTCTGGCCCCTCATCCCAGCACCAATTTGCCACAGGACACCCTACCAGGATCACAAGCACCCAGACAACATAGCTCCTGGGATCACTGGGACACACAAATCCCTCCACCACGACCAGGTGGTGATTCGTGGAGGAGGCCTCCAGTAACACTGAAAAATTTAGGAGACAGTTTTGACCAGGATTTGTCCTGTAATGCACATATTAAAAAAAATAAATAAATAAAATATATATTTTATTAGGACTGGGGTTCCTATTATGCAGTCTTTCTTCTACATTCACCTCTTTTTACTCTGTTTATACTCCACTCTGCATTTAATCATTATTTATTATTAATCTCTGTCTCTCCCCTCTCAGCAGATGACTGACCCTCCCTGAGCCTGGTTCTGCTGGAGGTTTCTTCCTGTTAAAAGGGAGTTTTTCCTTCCCACTGTCGCTCTGATTGTTGGTGATTTTTCTGTATTCAGTCATGGCCGAAAATGTTGGCACCCCTGAAAATTTTCCAGAAAATGAAGTATTTCTCGTTGAAAATTACTGTAATTATACATGTTTTGTTATGCACATGTTCATTTCCTTTGTGTGTATTGAAAAAAACACTAAAAAATAGGGGGAAAAAAAACAAAATTCATATAATTTCACGCTAAACTCCAAAAATGGGCTGGACAGAATTGTTGGCACCATTTCAGAATTGTGGGTAAAAACTTTGTTTCAAGCATTTGATGCTCATTTAAACTCACCTGTGCCAAGCTACAGGTGCAGGCAATGTAAAAAATCACACCTGAAACCAGATAAAAAGGAGAGAAGTTGACTCAGTCTTTGCATTGTGTGTGCCACACTAAAAATGGAGATGAGAAAGAGGAGAAGAGAACTGTCTGAGGACTTGAGAACCAAAATTGTGGAAAAATATCAACAATCTCAAGGTTACAAGTCCATCTCCAGAGATCTTTATGTTTCTTTGTCCATGGTGCACAACATTATCAAGAAGTTTACAGCCCACAGCACTGTAGCTAACCTCCCTGGATGTGGATGGAAGAGAAAAATTGATGCAAGGTTGCAATGGAGGATAGTCCGGATGGTGGATAAACAGCCCCAATCAAGTTCTAAAGAAAATCAAGCTGTCCTGCAGCCTCAGGGTGCATCAGTGTCAGCACCAACTATCTATCGACATTTGAATGAAAGGAAATTCTATGGCAGGAGACCCAGGAGGACCCAATAAACATCCAAAAGCTAGACTGCAGTTTTCCAAAATGTACGTGAGCAAGCCAAAATCCTTCTGGGACAATGTCCTGTGGACAGATGAGACCAAGATAGAGCTTTTTGGTAAAGCACGTCATTCTACTGTTCACCAAAAACAGAATGAGGCCTACAAAGAAAACAACACAGTACCTACAGTCAAATATGGTGGAGGTTCAAAGATGTTTTGCTGCCTCTGGTTCTGGATTCCTTGACTGTGTGAAAGGCATCATGAAATCTGAAGATTACAAAAGGATTTTGGCTCGTAATGTAGGGCCCAGTGTCAGAAAGCTGGGTTTGCATCTAAGGTCATGGGTCTTCCAGCAGGACAATGACCCCCAACATTCTTCAAAAAGCACAAAGAGCACAAAGTGCTAGAGAGTTCTGAAGTGGCCAGCAATGAGTCTGGATCTAAATCCCATTGAACACCTGTGGAGGAATCTTAAAAGTAATGGTGGGAGAAGGCACCCTTCAAATATCAGAGACCTGGAGCAGTTTGTAAAAGAAGAATTATGAATTTTGGCTTTTTTTTCTTCTGTTTTTGTGTTGTTCCAATACACACAAAGGAAATAAACATGTGCATAACAAAAGATGTGCAACTGCAATAATTTTCTGGGAGAAATACTTTATTTTCTTCAAAAATTTCAGTGATGCCAACATTTTTGGCCATGACTGGATTATTGTAGGGCCTTTACCTTACAATATAAAGCACCTCTAGGCGACTGGTGTTGTGATTTTTTTTGCTATGTAAATAACACTGAACTGAAATAAGGAGGTAGGGATGCAAAATCTGAAGCTGACGAATATTTACAAAATAAAACAATGTCTACAGGGCATAAACTACCAAAACTAGAACCCAGAGAAGGATATAGAATTTGAGGAGCACAGGTTCAAACAAGGAACAAGAAAAACAGACAAAATGACATGTAACAAGGAAAACTATAAATACACAAGAGCAAAAAAGGCAAAGGTAAAACCAATGAGGGTGAGGCAGAGTGTCATGATCCTGGACTGGTGGCCCAGTGTTTTAAGTTCTATTTGTGAAGTTCTGTTTTGTTCTATTTCTATTTCTGGTTATAGTTTAGTATTAGGATTGTAGTTTGCCAGTATGAGACGCAGTACGAGATGATTTTTTTTTTAACCTACCTATCCCAGTGTATCGCTTTCTGTTTTCCTGCTAAAGGTAGCGCCAGTAAAATGGCTGCACGACCTCAGACACCTGTCCATCCTGTTTGTTTCTGTTGTTTGTATTTCTCTTGGATGGGTGTTCTAGAACACAAATTTCGTTATATGTTTACATATAATGACAATAAAGTCTTCTTGTCTTTTCTTCTTGCCTTTAGTTTTCCATGTTAGTCCTGGTCTTCCCTGTGCTCCTATGTGCTGTCTGTCTTGGCCCTTCTCTGTGTTTAATTATCTTCCCATTGTTTTCTTGTACATGGTATTTAGGTTCCCTCTGTTAAGTTTACATATGTGTCATGTTTAGTCACTTCCTGTTTTATTTTGATGACCTTGTGTTCATTGTGCCTTGCGTTTAGGTTTACTTCCCCTTGTGTATTTTGCTCACCTGTTTCCTTTCCCCTCATTATCGCCCAGTGTATTTAAGGTCTCTGTGTTGTTTAGTTCCTTGTCGCGTCATCCTTGGTTTTTTCCCTGCTGTGTGCTTTATGCCATGTTCTTGTTTATGCTACGTTAATGTTTATGCCACGTTCCAGTAGTTTGGATTAAAGACTTAAGTTATCGTCATGCATTGGGGTCCTCTACCACACTGACACAGAGAATCTCAAAAGGAAAGAAACAGACAGAGACAAGAAGTAAAATTAACTGGAACATACACAAGAAAAGTGATGATCAAAATAAATAATTAGAAACACATAAGTGGCACACATAAACACCAGAGAAACTGAGATAGAGACTAAAATCATGGGTGAAAGAGTAAAAGATGAAAATATAAAGTCAAAACTAAGAATAGCAACTAAAATTCAAAACTAGAACATCTTTAGAGCTGATATGGAGAGTGTTACCCTGACACACTGAGACACAGCAGGAACAAACAATAAAGTGAAACAGAATAGAGAAACAAACCTTTGCAGTCCTATCTAATATTTCTACATCACGTCAGAGCGAGAAAGCAGAAACCGTACCCATCGTATCTAAATCAACCTGCTGCGGTCTCACATCATACAGAAATTCAAAACCACATTGAACTCCATTAAGGCAAACATACCATTATAATAGCAGCAGGTTTATGCAGGGCAAAGCCAGCAACTCTGAATGTGAACAGGGAAGTGAAGATGCTGTAGCTGAAGCCATCGCTCTGTTGGTCAGACTTCATTTAGTCGTCATCCAGACAACATGAAGGCTGCATCTGTTTCTCTGCTCCTTGGTGAGTCAATCCTAGTTTTACTTTTTACCATAAGAGATGCATTGAGTTACACACCATGGTTGGTGCAGATGTACACTGATTTGTTGAATATATGAAAGAGATTAGCTAGATATATAAAGTAATATGCAACAGTGGACACTCTGCAGTCCTGTGAAAACCGATGATTTAGTAGCTTTTAGATCCACATTTAGCAGCAATAAGTTGCAGTGATGGATTCCTGTATAATTTTATGAATCTTTCACATTATTGTGGAGGAACTCTGTCTCTTCTTTACAACATTACTTTACTTCACTGAGGTTTGCAGCATTCATTCATCCACAGCTCTGTTAAGGTCCCACGACAGCAGGTTGAAGTCTGGACTCTGACTGGGCCGTTGCAGTACTTTGGTTCTTTTCTTTTTCAGCTTTTCTGTCAGAGATTTGCTGCTGTGCTTGGGATCATTGACCTGCTGCATTGACCAAATTTAGGCCAAGCCTGGGACAGATGGCCTCATATTTGATGTTAGAATACTTTGGTATGCAGAGGAGTTCATGACTCATTGATGCAAGGTGCCCAAATCCTCAGCCCTGCACCAGCATGCTGAGAGCTGTTCTGAGGTGTTTATGCTGATATGCTGAGTTTGGTTTTCTCCAAACATGGTGCTGTGCATTATGGCCAAGCATCTCCACTTTGGTCTTCTCTGTCTAAAGGACAGTGGGCCTCATTCAGAAACAGTGCATGAGGACAAATCTCTGTATAAATCATGCATATGAATGTTTCAAACAGACATCTTTGATTTGTCAATATTTTTGTGCCTGAATTTGTTTGTACTTTGTATGAACAAGTGATGAAGGCCTGGCATCAATTGTCGTGCTGCTAATACTACTCCTACTGCTACCAGTGTCTCACTGACATTCAGAACCTCCATTATTTTAGCCCAAAACAGTCCAGTGGAAAAAACTTTGGAAAGGTCCGCCTTTTCAGGCTTCCTCCTCAGACACCATTGTTTTAGTTTCTTCAGGCTGACTTTGTACTTCTTTTTGCATTAGTGGTGCAAGAGTCTCTCTTATAATATCATCAGCACTTTGTGTAGTGGCAGTAAACACATCTCTTTGTATAGAAAATGGGGTGTGGCTTTATGCAGCTTGCACAAGTCTGTTCATTTAGATTCATTTTGAATAACTAACATATACAAAACAGTAAGAAAAAAAAATGCAAGTTAAAGGAATCAGATGGTAATTTGTGTACACACTTGTTTTTGTTTTTGCTGTTTACACAGTGTGAGAACATTTCTGTGCAAATACTAGTGAATGAGGCCCATTGTTCTAGAAATTTTGTGGTTGGTTCAGACGCAGTGTTGCAAACCTAAGCTGTGCAGCCATGCTCTTTTCAGAGACAGAATCCCTTCCAAAACAACTTACTTGACAGTACAATTAGAAAAAGGCATGAGCTTTAACCTTTAACATGCTAACTGGGTTTTTGAGGGAGATATTTTGGAGCATTTTGTCTGACCTTGGAGTGAGTCTGGTGGGATGTGCACTCCTGGGAAAATTGTGGCTTTGTGGTAACACACACCTGAAAAGCTCCTTGCAATTTATTTGGTTATTAGCAGATTCGAACGACCTCTCAGGTAAGTTTATGTTCCAGTGTGGCATACCACTTTGCAACCATTTTTATCTAGTAAATGCTAGCAATTACTTGGCAACCAGTTGGAGGATGCACATTTTTTCCTAGTAACCAGTGGTTGCTGAGGAATTGCAGCACTCAAAGCTCTCTCTACTGCAATTCTCATTTACCCAGTCACACTTTTTTGATGCCTAAGCACTTTGTCTAACATTCTCACACATTCAGACTCCCATGAATGCATCGGGAGCAGCTCAGGTTCAGTACCTTGCCCAGATATACTATGACATGCAGACTGGAGCAGCCAGGGATCAAACTACCAACCTTCTGATTAGTAGATGAACTGTTCTATCCCCAAGTGAAGCTATATTCTCAATAATTAAAGTAATTCCCCCACAGTTTTGCCTGAGTGCTAATAAACTGTGACCTTTAGTGACCTCTGTCCTCCTGTTGCAGGTGTGTGTGTGCTGCTGCTGTCTGCACTGACTGTTTCTGCAGGTGAGTTGATGGAAGTGAGAACAATCAGGTAGACTCCAACAAGAACACAAACACATTTACTCTGTCTGTCTGTCCTCCAGTCTCTCTGTCTGTCAGTCCAAACCTTCAGCAGTTCTTCAGAGGATCTTCTTCAGTGTCTCTGAGTTGTGTTGATGATAGACAGACAGTTGATGGATGGACAGTGAGGAGGACCAGAGGAGGACTCACTGAGGACTGTGGAGCAGCTGGAAGGTTTGGGACAGTTCATGAATCCTCCTGTGTTCTGGATCTCTCCGTCTCCTCTGGTGGAAATTTCTTCTGTGAAAACCTTTCTGGACAGCAGAGCGATGAAGTCTCCATCAGTGTTTCAGGTACAGACAGATGTTTGCAGCTGTCTCTCTGGTGGAACTCTGTCTCTGAATCCCTCTGTTTGTGTCTTTGTTGGTCAGATGGTTCTCTGATGCTGGAGATCCCTGCACTTCCTGTGAGAACAGGAAGTGACATCACCCTGCATTGCAGGCAAAAGGATGGTAACACAGTTGCAGCTTATTTCCGTTTTAATGGAAGTGTTGTTGGATCTGTACGTAAATCAGAGCACACCATCACTAACATCCAGCAGTCTGATGAAGGTCTCTACTCATGTTCCACTGATAATCTGGGATCATCTCCTCAGAGCTTTCTGAGGGTCAGAGGTCAGCACACTGACATCGCTTCCTGTTTAAAGACCAGCACTAATCTGCTGACCTGATAATAAACTGACTGAACCATCTTCATCATCTCTCCTACAGCTCTTCCACCTCATGTACAGAGCACCACAGCCTGCACCTCTCCTGGTATCTCTGCTCCTCCCTCTTCTCCCCCCTCTTCTTCCCCCTCTTCTCCTCCCTCCTCTCCCACAGCCCTCCCTCCTCCTCGTACTTCCTCCTCCATCATTCCAGTTGTAGCAGGTCTGGTTTCTGTGGTTCTTCTGGTTCTGGTTGGAGTTCTGATCTTCTACAGGAAACTAAAAGGTATGAAGTCTGTCAGACTCAACAGTTCAGTGTGGATTGTGTGCTCACTCGTACAAACATATAAAGCATACAAGAATCAAACAGTGTCACATGCAGGATCACATTTCTAAAGCCTCCTCTGAAAGGCTCTTGGAAGCAGTTTCAGCAGTGGAGGACAAACAGCTTCAGCAGCTTCAGATGCTGAATCAGTAAAAAGAAACAGCTGTTTCCTTTGTGCCATTTCACATTGGTGCATTTGGTTCCTGGCAGAGTGACAGCAGTGTAAGACAGGAGGAAATGACACAGCCAAAGGAAGAACTCTGTAGTTTGGCTGCTGAACTGAAATGCAGGCTGAGAGCAACCGCTTCTTAATATTTCAGATTTTACTAACTAGCTAGTTTAGATTTAGAGTTTAGAGTTCTTTATTTTATCTTACTCTGTGTGTTTTACAGTGTATTTAAGTATTAACTGGTTAACTCATTCGTCTTTAGCTGAGTTCTAGTGTCACCCTGGGGTTAATTTCTATTTCACATGAAGGCTTTTTTATCTACACTGAAGTTTAAACAAACCTGTGAGGTTTCATTTTAAATGTACGTTTCTTAAATTAGTTTATCATGTGAGGTGAAACTTTCTGCGCTCTCTGTCAACAGAAAGCAGACAGATGATGTTCCTGTGGTCACAGCATGCTGTGATCATTATACCTTATATATATCTGTGCTGATGGTGAGGTGACAGGAAATACTTATCATGCTGTTACTTTTTTTTGTAAGTTTGACCCACTGAGCAGACAGATGTCTTTTCATCTGGTCACCTCCAGTGTTACACCACAGGACATAAAGTTATAATTTTGTTATGTTTTGTTAATTTAAGAATATATTTTGACATGAAGTAAGAAACTTGACAGACAGGAAAGAGTTAATAAAGAAAATATGAGAGGGGTGAGAGGGTGCTCATTTCTGTTCAGTCCAGGATTAATGCAAAGGTTAGTATAATAATAATAATAATATTAATAATTTTGTGTGGCTTAGTGTTGCAGAGTGACCTGGGGCCCCTCCCACAGAGTCATCCATGCTGAGTCATAAAACTGAACTACCACTGAAGAGGATGGGATGAGGCATATATGCTTAAATGTATACATACACTATATTGCCAAAAGTACTGACTCATCCATCGAAATCATTGATTTCAGGTGTTCCACTCACTTCCATGGCCACGGGCACACAGACTGCTTCTACACACAGTGAAAGAATAGGTTGCTCTCAGGAGCTCAGTGAATTCCAGCGTGGTACTGTCATAGGATGATACCTGTGCAACAAGTCCAATCCTAAAATTTCCTCACTGCTAAATATTCCACATTCAGCAGAATTAGAACAAAATGGAAGTGACTGGGAATGTCAGAAAGGTCATGTAAAAATCAGAGTGAGTCATTAACGTGCAACGATTACTAATTTTCTGCAGAAGCAATTTTCACTATGAAATTGATAGTATCTGTCACATTAAAGAAAAAGTATAGTTGTATTCATTAAAAAGACATATAATAACAACATTTTCAATTCAGTTCATCTTTATTTATATATCTCCAAATCACAACAAACAGTTGCATCAAGGAGCATAATATTGAAAGGCAAAGACCCCATAATAATTACAGAGAAAACCTAGCAAAAAACTGAGACCCCCTATGAGCAGCACTTAGCAACAATGGGAAAGAAAAACTCCCTTTTAACAGGAAGAAACCTCCAGCAGAACCAGGCTCAGGGAGGGGCAGTCATCTGCTCTGACCGGTTGGGGCTGAGGGGAGAGAAAAAACATGCTGTGGAAGAGAGCCAGAGATTAATAATAACTAATGATTAAATGGAGAGTGGAGTATAAACAGAGTGAAAAGAGGTGAATGAAAAGAAACACCAGCAGCCTAGGCCTATAGCAGCATAACTAAGGGAGGGTTCAGGGTCACCTGATCCAGCCCTAACTATAAGCTTGATCATAAAGGAAAGTTTTAAGCCTAATCTAAAAAATAGAGAGGGTGTCTGTCTCCTGAATCCAAGCTGGGAGCTGGTTCCACAGAGGAGGGGCCTGAAAGCTGAAGGCTCTGCCTCCCATTCTACTCTTAAGTATCCGAGGAACCACAAGTAAGCCAGCAGTCTGAGAGCGAAGTGCTCTGTTGGGGTGATATGGGACTATGAGGTCTTTGAGATAAGATGGGGCCTGATTATTCAAGACCTTGTATGTGAGGAGAAGGATTTTAAATTCTATTCTAGATTTAACAGGGAGCCAATGAAGAGAAGCCAATATGGGAGAAATCTGCTCTCTCTTTCTAGTCCCTGTCAGTACTCTAGATGCAGCATTTTGGATCAGCTGAAGGCTTTTCAGGGAGCTTTTAGGACAGCCTGATAATAATGAATTACAATAGTCCAGCCTAGAAGTAATAAATGCATGAATTAGCTTTTCAGCATCACTCTGAGAAAGGATGTTTCTAATTTTAGAAATATTGCACAGATGCAAAAAAGCGGTCCTACATATTTGTTTAATATGTGCATTGAAGGACAAATCCTGGTCAAAAATGACTCCAAGATTTCTCACAGTGTTACTGGAGGCCAAAGTAATGCCATCCAGAGTAAGTATATGGTTAGACACCATGTTTCTAAGATTTGTGGGGCCGAGTACAAGAATTTCAGTTTTATCTGAATTTAGAAGCAGGAAATTAGAGGTCATCCAGGCCTTAATGTCTTTAAGACATTCCTGCAGTTTAACTAATTGATGTTTGTCATCTGGCTTCATTGATAGGTAAAGCTGAGTGTCATCTGCATAACAATGAAAATTGATGCAGTGCTTTCTAATAATACTGCCTAAGGGAAGCATGTATAATGTAAATAGAATTGGTCCTAGCACAGAACCCTGTGGAACTCCATAATTAACCTTAGTGTGTGAAGAAGACTCCCCATTTACATGAACAAATTGGAGTCTATGAGATAAATATGATTCAAACCACTGCAGTGCAGTAACAGGTAAACAGGTTGTTTATGAAGGAACACCTGAATCACTTTAATTAAAAAAGTAAGACATTTAATATATTAACGAATCAGAAAAAATTACACATGCATGTGTGGGACTCAGAAGAAGTGTGTGCTCTCTCTCTCTCTGAGCCCGTGTTCCTGTCTAACTATAACATTTGTATACTGACAGTCTCTTATCTAAACATAAACAATCTCTGAGTGCTATGAGTTGACCTTCGTCATTCAATCTTGTTCAAGCTGGTTTTTCCTGACCCAGATTTCTCTCATCAGCAGTGGAGCCAGTGCATCTTCTCTCCTGATGTTTTAATTTGTCATACAAAGCAATCTTGTCCAGATTAATAACAGAACATGGTGACGTTGGTGATGTTTTAATTGTACGTTCTGTGGCCGAACCTCAAGATAAGATGCACCGAAACAGAGAAGGTAGTCTAGAACTTTCTTATCTGTTGCTCTCTGTCTAATGAATTATTTAATTGTTTATTATTTGGTTGATCCACTGTTTATTAATTAATTTACTGGAGTTTACCTTTAAACATTTGTCCTTTATTCACTGAGTAACAACAGTAGTACCGCAGTACCTTTAATACCTATAGTATGCTCTAATCTCTGTAATAAAATGTTATGTTCAACAGTATCAAAGCTGCACTGAGGTCCAACAGTGGATTCGAATGTTATCAGTCCATTAAATGTAAGTTCTCAACAATTATCAGACCCATAGTTAAGGGCCAGGAGGGGCCGTCTCCACCTCCTAGCTGGCAAAAAGGTTGTTATCATCGTACTAATCGAATGAATTCTGATGAATTCTGAAACCTGACTGAAACTCTTCAAATAAACCATTTTTAAGTAGTTTAATTACAGCCACCTTGAAGGTCTGTGGTACATAACTAACTAATAAAGACAGATTGATCATTTTTAAGATAGAAGCATCAATAATTGGAAAGACTTCTTTGAACAGTCTAGTAGGAATGGGATCTAATAAACATGTTGCTGGTTTGGAGGAAGTAACTATTGAAGTTAACTCTGAAAGATCAACTGGAGCAAAAGAGTCTAAACAAATACCAGCAGTGCTGAAAGCAGCCGAACATGAAGAATAAATCTTTGAGATGGTTATGAAAATTTTTTTCTGTAATGTCTAAAATTTTATTTGTAAAGAAATCCATGAAGTCACTACTAGTTAAAGTGAAAGGAATACTCGGCTCTACAGAGCTCTGACTCTTTGTCAGCCTGGCTACAGTGCTGAAAACAAACCTGGGGTTGTTCTTATTTTCGTCAATTAATGATGAGTAAGATGTCCTAGCTTTACGGAGGGCTTTTTTATAGAGCAACAAACTCTTTTTCCAGGCTAAATGAGCATCTTCTAATTTAGTGAGACACCATTCCCTCTCCAGCTTACGGGTTATCTGCTTTAAGCTGTGCGTTTGTGAATTATACCACGGAGTCAGGCACTTCTGATTTGAAGCTTTCCTTTTCAGAGGAGCCACAGTATCCAAAGTTATACGCAGTGAGGATGTAAAACTATTGACGAGATAATCGACCTCACTGGGAGCAGAGTTTAGGTAGCTGCTCTGCACTGTGTTGGCACTGAAGAGCATAACAATGAAGAAATTAGATCCTTAAACTTAGTTACAGCACTTTCACAAAGACTTCTACTGTAATAAAACTTATTCCCCACTGCTGTGTAATCCATTAAAGTAAATGTAAATGTAAATGTAAGAAATGATCATACAGGAGGGGGCTTTCAGGGAATACTGTTAGATCTTCAGTTTCTATGCCATATGTCAGGACAAGATCCAGAGTATGATTAAAGTGGTGGGTGGGCTCCTTTACATTTTGAGAGAAGCCAATTGAATCTAACAATAGATTAAATGCAGTGTTGAGGCTGTCATTCTCAGCATCTACATGGATGTTAAAATCACCCACTATAATTATTTTATCTGAACTGAGCACTAAATCAGATAAAAAGTCTGAGAAATCAGACAGAAACTCTGAGTAAGGACCAGGTGGACGATAGATAATAACAAATAAAACAGGTTGTTGATTTTTGTCTGTTTTGTCTTAAACTAAGCATTGTGACAGTTAGTATTAATCTTGCTGGAGAGCCCCCTTTACTGATGTTGGTTCCTGTAATGTAGGAGGTCAGAGGGCAGACTCTGTGGGGTTTAGTGGTGACAGCTGTGAGGAACCTGCAGTGAAGAGTCTGAGAGTGAAGTGGAGCATCTGCCTCTGCTGTGAGTCTCCTTCATGTTAATTCACATCTGCCTGATCACTTTCTCTGAAACCTCTCATTCCTCCATGTTTGATTGATCTGATTGAACAGGAACCAATCAGTGGAGTCTGAATGTTTCTCTTTGCTCATGTGACCATTTGACCTCTGATCAGTTTGTTCTTCAGTTTCAGGCCTGTTTCTGCTGACTGCTGCAGGTGAGCTGATGTTTCTACACCTGTGTGACCTCATGACGACCTCTGACCTTAGAATATAATATAATAGCTTTATATGTGACATATAATGAAATTACAAATGCTTCTCTCATTGTGCAGCAAACAGAAAAAGAAAAGCATATAGAAAATAGATCAGAATAAGAATAAAACATTTTGTATAACAACTGTTTAAAATGCATTTAAACAGTTAAAGATAAACATCACAGTAAACAAATACACCTCTGAAGGAATCCAAGTATGAATACACGTATATGATATGGATATTAGCAACAGTAGCAGTACTTTGACACTCTGCACAGAGTCAGGAGCATAGAATCAGGTAGGGACACATAATCACTGATAATGGTGATTGAACCCTGTGCTCTGCACTCCAGCTCTGGACCCAGACTCGGCCTACACCCCTACCAATGTTAATACCAAACCTGCACCCTTACACAGAGTTATAAACATGAGTATTGCACAGAGTTGTAACCATGGAGATGGTATTGCTCATGATGGAGACACGGACAGAGTAAATGTCCAGGTCAGAGGTCATTTAGTGCTCTAATGGATCAAGATTAGAAACTGTTTCTTAGCCTGGATGCGCAAACAGGTGATGCACTGGGTGGGAGGGATCATTGAGCGTGACCTCTGACCTTTGGTGACCTCTGTCTTCCTCTTGCAGGTGTGTGTGTGCTGCTGCTGTCTGCTCTGACAGGTGAGATGATGGAAGGTGGAAAACCATGTGACACCTGAAGAGTTTGTTCTGTTTGCTAACGCTGATCTGTTTCAGTCTGAAAGGGCGGTGACACGGTGGTGTAGTGGTTGAACTGTTTCCTGGTTTGATCCCTGGCTGGTTCTTTCTGTGTTTTCATGTTCTCCTTGTCTGTGTGGGTTCTCTCCAGTTTCTCCCACTCCCTCCCTCAGTCCAAAAACCTTCATATTTGGCTAACTGGTGACTCCCAGGTAGCCAAACATGCAGGTCTTTGGACTGAGGGAGGGAGTGGATAAAATTACCTGTGGATATAAATGACTGGACATGTGCAGCTTGTAGTTTAAAGGATGGTCACTTTAAACTACAAGTGAAGTAAAGCAGTCGGTCACTGGCTGGTTATTTGCATCACTTCCTGTTGGCTCTTCATTGCTCTCCAGTCTTGTTTCAGCTCCTTCAGTTTTTCTCTACATGACTTCAGTGTGATGTTGATGAACTGTGGAAACTGCTGTGTTTGAAACGACAGATTCAGGAAATGCTGAGTCTGTAATTCAGGACCTTTAACAGAACCGGATCAAATGCTGCTGATTACACTTATCAAACAGTTATATTTAACATAAAGGAAAACTGAATTCATGCTGAATGTAACCAGCAACTACCAACAGTTTTTAAGGTAGAAAGTGTTCTTGCATGTTATTCAGAGAATTGTGAATAAGTCAGTCCACCTTAAATATCATTATTGCATCCCTGACCACTGAGTTTGTTAAAATAAACTTTAATTATGACTGAATTTCAGCCGGATCAGTGTGAATGTGAATGTTGGAGTTTCAACAATCATAAAACAAAGTACTGTGTATCATCTCAGAGGTGATTTCCAGTAGCCATGGTTACTTGTTATTGGTGGAGGTGATCCTATTTTTAGTGTTTCCTGTGAGGAGCGCACAACACCCACAGTTCCACACAGACAGGCTTTTATTCTGTTAGCTGACTCAAACAGGCCTGAAGCCCCAGTCAGAGGTCACAGGGGTCACGATGAAGGTTACTAACTGTCTCTGTTACGCCTCAGGCTCTCACTGGTGCTCATATTAAAGAAGCATTTCATGGTTTTTTTCTCTCAACACAAAATGACCAACTGAGTGCTGCCTACTCCAATCAGAGATATAATCAGATTAGAGATCTGAGATAAGAAATATAGCAGATAATCACAACTACAACCAGAGAGCAATGCTGGAGGAAAATCATTCATCTGGTACATCATGAGTTAATATGATGATAGCAAAGCAAGGTGTGAAGAAGCAGAGTTACAGAAGATGGTGATGGTTAGGGTTGCCACCCGTCCCGTAAAATACGGAAATTACTGAATGAAACAATGCTCTGAGTTATGCTTTGGCAATACATAACCCAGAGCATTGTTTTATTCATAAGTGCTGTTCGCTTTGTTTAATAGGGTTTCCACCGGTCCCATAAAACACAGAATCATTCCTAACTGCCAAATAAGGGACGATTCAGTAATTTCCATATTTTCCATCCAGAACGGGATACGGGACAGGTGGCAACCCTAGTGATGGTGGAGAATTTCCCAAGTCGCTAAGCTAACGTACCTGCTAATGTGCTAATTTCCTTGTTCCACTGTGAGAATTGATCCAATGTTCAACATTTGTTCCACGTGACTTTTCTCTCAGGTCATTCGTGCCCCCACCTTTCTTGACCCACCACCCCGCCACTGGTTCATGATTATTCACACAGTTTTCATTAATTCATGTTATTGTACAATAAAGTTACTTCACTGATGAGCTGGTTTCTCCCCTCAGTTTCCCAGCATGCCTCAGTGGTGGAGGTGTATGAAGGGGAGGAGTCTGTCCTGCTGCTCTGTCAGGTTCCAGTGTTCTCTGATTCAGCAGTGGTGTGGGACCACAGTGACTCGAAGCCCTCAACAGTCCACGTGCGTCTGCAGAGCGGCGATGATCTTAGAAACCAAAGCCAGCGTTACACCAACCGAACATCAATGAGAGCTGATGCTCTGCAGACTGGAGACCTCAGCCTCACTCTGAGGAACCCTACAGGCTCTGACAGTGGAACCTACACCTGCACCGTCCGCAGCCACGGACAGGATATGAGCCGCAAAGATATCCTGTTGAAGGTCAAAGGTCAGTGCTTCAGGTTCATCCCTCATGCCACCATAGTATTGACTCAGTCAGAGAAATCTTCATTCTGTCCAACACAGTATGTCAGAAACACCAGGATGTTCAGCTGCATCCAGTCAGAACAGCTGCAGAACACACTGAAAGAGATCAGGAACACAGAGTTCTCCTCCTGACTCCTCCTCCTCTGTGTTTGCTCCTCCTGCAGGTGCTCTTCCTCCTCCTCCTCCTCCTCCCTGTGTGTCTGTGCTCAGGCTCTTCTGCCATCTAGTGGTCTTCTGTCCGTACTGCATCTCTACTGGTCTGCTGCTGTCCATCTGCTGCAGCAGGAAGACCCCAAACAGATCAGCCATCTCCATGGAGATGGCCCAGCAAGGTGGAGGAGGTCAGGGATTGGGTGACGAGTATGATGACATCACTGCAGATGTCACCACTGAGCATGACTTCTGAGTACCTGGTTAGGTTTAGACAGAGTTACTGAGTAAGAGTTTGATGAGCAGGACCTTCACGTGGTTCATGCAGACTTCAGAAAGTTCCTGATAGTTCCTGAACTGGCAGCTGGAATGTGTGAATACAGAGAGACACAGCTCTGATTTTTGAATGATTGCTAATCAATAAATGCTTTGATCTCCAACAGTGTTGATACCACAGTCATTGTATGTAGTTTGTATCTTTGTTCATCAGTGAAATACTGAAGGATCAGTGTTAGCTGCAGCATTACCGCCTTTCTTGATATATTTGAAGCTCGTCATCATCAGCATGCTGCTGATTTTCATGTTTTATTCTTTTAAGATTGTCTGTCAATCAAAATCAGTCACAGCTTAAAATGAATTGTTGTATTTTGATGGAACAGAATAAATGAATCATTTTATTCCTGCCAGTTTGTCTTGGCTTCATTTAGAAACAACAATCTGAGTTATGGATTAAAACAACAACAAATGCATAAATTAATCATATTAATATAACTAAATATTAAAAATTAGAGGCTTGAAGCTCTCGGGGAGATCAGGGTCACAGAGTTGAGACGGCTCAGGAAAGTAACAGTATACTCAGTGGTTTGTATTTATTATGATTTTAGCATTTAGCATAAACTGAACACAGGTCTGCTTTGTTGGAGATGAGCCTTCAAAGTGGAACATGTGGAGTGTTCCTTTATTACTATGGCATGTTAGGACCACTGGAGGCCACGCCCCTCTGATCATGTGATTAATTTGCACTCCTCTTCCTGATGGAAATTGCTGAGAGTTTCCTCCAGAGTGAGACCTCTGTCACAGTTCAGAGGATCTACGACAGCTGATGTTGATGTAAACAGATTCACGCTCATCATTCATGAGTGATGGTGAGCAGGGTCAGGAAGCACAATGAAAATATTCCCCAGCATGCCCCACTGTCATTAAACCTTTACAGAAAAGGTGCTACTTTTAATCAGGGGAGTGTGAAGTGACTGAGTAAATACTTAGAGCAAGTAGAGCAGAAAAGCACCATATAAGAATCTGTCCTTTTACCATAGTTCTGCAAAGCTTACTGCAAAATATAACAACAGCTTCATCCCAGTTCTTAGAACCCATATCTACATGTAACTCACACATGGAGCCTCAATGACAGCATGCAGCTCGTTCATGCTGACGGACTGACACACATCTATTGTACTTCATCAGGTGCTGATGAGCACATTTCAACTTTTTCCCAATAAAAATAATAAATAAAACTTGTGTTGCTCTAATGAAGAAGAGCAGAACAGCAGAGCTGCATATGTGAGAGAGACAGAGAGAAAGAAGCCACAGAGTTCTTCTATTTCCCACCTCCACAGAATTGAACTCAGTGGTTCCCAGTTGATGGAGCCAGAAAGTACTGTGCAAAAGTCATGAGCCACCCCTCATTTCTTTATATTTTGCTTCCAGGACCTTCTTGTAAATTTTAAAGTGGTCTTCAGCAATAGTTTTCCAGACTTTCTGAAGGTCCTTCAAAGTCCTTCTTTGGACAATGTTCACTCATTTTCATTTCAGTCCTTCATCCTGACCATTCTCAGAGGGATTCTCACTGATTTATGAATCACTGAAACATAAAGTGTCTAACCCAAGTGATGAACCAGTGTTGTGTCTTTCTATCACAGACAGCTGAGCAAAGAAGCAGTGTTAAATGGGCTCTTTAGGCTCTTTGTTACCAGCCTGTCACAGAAACATCATCTCTGCTTTCATAGAGGTGCTCACACTTGCTGACTCTTCTGCCCTCAGTTAACTGTTATGTAATTAACGTAGACAGCAAGCTAAACATTAATGGATTCAGCAATGACGAGACGCTGTGACATTGTCTTCTGTTCTTTAGAGACTCATTTTTTACTGTAAAACTGTAACAAAAAGGATGTACGTAAGTAGTTTGTCATAAAACAAACTCATATCCATAAACCTACTGTCACAAGTCATTACACAAACAAACATTCACATGCCCTTTAGCCTAAACTAGGATAGACAGAACTAAAGGCTAGTAGCATTAGCTTATTCTCACTTAAACTAGGAAAGAGGTCTATAAGCAGAATGATAAAAAGCTACAATCAAACAGACAAAATGCTACCTAACATAAGACAAACTATGGTGCGGTTCTACACTTACAGATTATGAATTGCAGAGGCTCACAGACGATATTAAGATTGGTTTTCTCCTCGAAAGCTTGAGCTTGGGATTAAAACAAACAAACAAATCTTGCTGAAAGTGTGAGGGACAGAACACTGAATAATCAACTGCAATAAGACATCCATCAGAATTTAGGAGGAGCGTGGATCAGCGTGGTGGTGTGAAGCTCCTCCATCAGGCTGAGTGTGTCCTCAGTTTCCTGTCAGAGACAAACATCACTGATTCCTGCTGTTCACCTCTGACCTTCACACACACAAACACACACACACACACACACACACACACACACACACACACACACACACACACACACACACACACACTTGTAAATGTTACCTGCTCTGAGGAATACACAACTTCCCCATCAGTCGACTGCTCTGTAACACACAGAGTATAAAGCATTAGACTGTGTGTCTGTATGAAACACCACTGCTTTAATCAGGGGTCTCAAACTCCAGGCCTCGAGGTCCGGTGTCCTGCAGGTTTTAGATGTGTCCCTGATCCAACACACCTGAATCAAATGGCTGAATTACCTCCTCAGTATGCAGTCAAGTTCTCCAGAGTCCTGCTAATGACTTTTATATTTGAGTTGAAGCAGAGACACATCTAAAACCTGCAGGACACCGGACCTCGAGGCCTGGAGTTTGAGACCCCTGGTTTTAGTCTTTGTGAGTTCAGTCATGTCTCTAGCTCCCCCTACAGGCTCATGGTGGAACTATAACGTGAAATTGTAGAAATTATTTTGAATTTGGTGATGAATACTTTCCAGGAGTGGTTGTCATGGTTACCTGTCCTCCTGCCAGCTTCCTTCTTATTGTTGAAGACCACCTGACCATAGGTGACCTCAGTACGACCTGAAGACAGAAATATGAATTAAGTACCTGCAGCTTCAGCTCTGACTCTCTGATTGGTCAGATTAGGACTCTCAGAGTTTCATCATCACCTGTTTCTCCATCTGAGCCTCAGCAGCAGTTTGTGAAAGATACACAAAATGTGAATTTGATTCTTTGCTCATTTACCTGAACATGAAGAGATTCATTTCCACATACACAAAGGGCCCCCACCTCCCCCTGAGTCACTGTTAGTGATGACCCCAAGCCTTGCTCCAAATATTAACCCCAAAAGAACATTTTTTAATATTATTATTAATATAAATGTTTTTCTGTGCTGGGAAAGGTAAAAAAGGTATTTTAAAGGAAAGTGCAGATGATAAGCATGAATGAAGTGGATAAACTAGAACTAGAGATGAACCTTCTCCAGCTGTAGTTTTGTTCTAACCAAACCTCAGGTGAAGGTAATCAGACTGAACGTGGTGTGTGTGTGTGTGTGTGTGTGTGTGTGTGTGTGTGTGTGTGTGTGTGTGTGTATGTGTGTGTGTGTGTGTGTGTGTGAAACACCACTGCTTTAATCAGGGGTCTCAAACTCTGTGTATTCCATTTAACTGTGTGTTGATTGAATATAAAAAAAAATTGTGTGTAGGGGGGTATTTTGGTGAAACACTCTTACAGCCTACCTCTCTGTGTGGTGGTGACTTCAGCATAAGTCACATCTAGAGGAGGGGAGGAGTCACTCCTTCCTGAAAAATGGAGGAAACACAGAAGCACATTAATACGCTGCTCAAAAAATAAAGGGAACACTCAAATAACACATCCTAGATCTGAATGAATGAAATATTCTCATTGAATTCTTTGTTCTGTACAAAGTTGAATGTGCTGACAACAAAATCACACAAAAAAATCATCAATGGAAATCAAATTTATTAACCAATGGAGGCCTGGATTTGGAGTCACACACAAAATTAAAGTGGAAAAACACACTACAGGCTGATCCAAGTTTGATGTAATGTCCTTAAAACAAGTCAAAATGAGGCTCAGTATTGTGTGTGGCCTCCACGTGCCTGTGTGACCTCCCTACAACGCCTGGGCATGCTCCTGATGAGGCGGTGGATGGTCTTCTGAGGGATCTCCTCCCAGACCTGGACTAAAGCATCCGCCAACTCCTGGACAGTCTGTGGTGCAAGGTGATGTTGGTGGATGGAGCGAGACATGATGTCCCAGATGTGCTCAATCGGATTCAGGTCTGGGGAACGGGCGGGCCAGTCCATAGCTTCAATGCCTTCATCCTGCAGGAACTGCTGACACACTCCAGCCACATGAGGTCTAGCATTGTCCTGCATTAGGAGGAACCCAGGGCCAACCGCACCAGCATATGGTCTCACAAGGGGTCTGAGGATCTCATCTCGGTACCTAATGGCAGTCGTGGCTGTGCAGTCCTCCAAAGAAATGTCACCCCACACCATTACTGATCCACTGCCAAACCGGTCATGCTGAAGGATGTTGCAGGCAGCAGATTGGACTGAGCGGGACCCTCTGGCTCGGAGCGCTCGGACTGAGCGGGGCCCCCTGGTGGCTCAGACTGAGCGGGACCCTCTGGCTCGGAGCGCTCGGACTGAGCAGGACGCACGGGCTCTGGCGCAGGACGCTCAGGCTGAGCGGGACCCTCCGGACGCTCGGGCTGAGCGGGACCCTCTGGACGCTCGGGCTCTGGCGCAGGACCCTCGGGACCCTCCGGATGCTCGGGCTCTGGCGCAGGACCCTCTGGCTTGGAGCGCTCGGACTGGGCAGAACCTTCGGGGTGCTCCGGACGCTCAGGCTGAGCAAGATCCTCCGGACGCTCGGGCTCTGGCGCAGGACCCTCTGGCTCGGAACGCTCGGACTGAGCGGGGACCCCCAATGGCTCGGACTGAGCGGGACCCCCTGGCTTGGAGCGCTCGGACTGGGCGGAACCTTCGGGGCTCTCCGGACGCTCAGGCTGAACAAGATCCTCCGGACGATCGAACACTGGATACTCAGGCTGGGGCTGCTTCGCAGGTTGATCGGGCGAGTCAGATGGTGAGGATGAGGGTGACAGGGGAGCTGACTGAGAGCTAGGGAGAGTGACTGGACCTGGAGCTGACTGAGAGGGAGCTGAAACTGGAGACTGCTGTGAAGGCTTGGACCTGGCTGCCCCCACCCACGGAACAGGAACGGGTGCAGGGGTCAGCCCGTCCGTGGCTGCCCCCACCCGCAGAACAGGAACGGGTGCGGAGATCAGCCCGTCCATGGCTGCCCCCACCCGCGGAACTGAAAAAATAAATGCCGCAAATTCGTCCTGTGAAATGACGTGGTTGGTGTGAATGGCTGCATTAAGAACAGGAGAATTTACGCGTCCGGTGTGTAAAGGCCTTAATAGTTGTCCTGTGGACAGATTCCCCCACCTGAGCTGTGGATCTCTGCATTTGGTCCAGAGTCACCATGGGCCTCTTGGCTGCATCTCTGATCAGTGCTCTCCTTGTTCGGCCTGTAAGTTTAGGTGGACGGCCTTGTCTTGGTAGGTTTACAGTTGTGCTGTACTCTTTCCATTTCCGGATAATGGATTGAACAGCGCTCCGTGAGATGTTCCAAGCTTGGGAAATCTTTTTATAGCCTAAGCCTGCTTTAAACTTCTCCACAACCTTATTCCTGACCTGTCTGCTGTGTTCTTTGGACTTCATGATGCTGTTTACTCCCCAATATTCTCTTAACCAACCTCTGAGGCCGTCACGGAGCAGCTGTACTTGTACTGAGATTAGATTACACACAGGTGGACTCTTTTTAGTCATTAGCAGTCATCAGGAAACTTCTGAATGCAATTAGTTGCACTCAGAGAAAAGAGGGCTGAATACTTTTGCGCACCACACTTTTCATTTTTTTATTTGTAAAAAATGTTTTGGATGACGTATAATTTTCTTTCCACTTCACAATTGTATACCACTTTGTGTTGGTCTTTCACATTAAATTCCAGTGAAATATATTTATGTTTGTGGTTGTAATGTGACAAAATATGGAAAAGTTCAAGGGGTATGAATACTTTTGCAAGCCACTGTATATATAAGCTTGCCCCTGTGGACGGTCTATTTTGCCCTCGGGTCCTCTACCATAAGCCTGGGAGCTTGAGGGTCCTGTGCAGAATCTTAGCTGTTCCCAGTGTTCTCCTGTGGACAGAGATCTTGGATGTTGTTTCAGGAATCTGTTTAGATTAGATTAGAATAGATTCAACAAGGCACACACAACGAAATGATTGTTCCGGATCATTCATCTGCGGTCATGCAGCCAGAAACTGGCGCTACCGTTAGGCAATGTGGTTTAAGTGTCTTGCCCAAGGACACAAAGCAGTGCAGGGACAGGGGCTTGAACCTGCAAGGCTGCAAGGTGAGCGCCTACCCACTAGGGTACCACTGTTACCTTCACCTTCCACATCCTTTCCAGCTCCTCTCTGAGCCCTTGGTATTTATTGATCTGCTCGTGCTCCTTCTTCCTGATGTGCCCGTCACTTGGTATTACAACATCTATCACCACGACCTTCTTCATTTGTCTGTCCACCACTACGATGTCCAGTTGGTTAGCCACCACAAGTTTGTCTGTATCTGGAAGTCCCACAGGATCTTAGCTCTGATGTTATCAACCACCCTTGGGGGAGTGTCCCATTTTGGCCTCGGGACTTCCAGGTCATACTCAGCATAGACGTTCCTGTGTACTATGCAGGCCACATGGTTATGGTGTTCCATGCATGCCCTGCCTGCTAGCATCTTGCACCCTGCTGTTATGTGCTGTATTGTCTCAGGGGCATCTCTGCACAGCTTGCACCTGGGGTCTTGCCTGCTGTGGTACACCCTAGCCTCTATTGATCTTGTACTCAGAGCTTGCTCTTGTGTTGCCTCTGTGCTGTCAGTCCAGCCTTGTCCAGCCATTGGTAGGATTTTTCTACATTAGCCACTTCTTCTGTCTCATGGTAGTACATGCACAGACCTGTCCTTCCATGATGGTTCCTGTTCTTCCTCATCCTCTTCTTTCTTGGGTTTCTGCTGCCTGAGGTCCTCACTAAGCACATGATCCTTTGTGGCCGTCTTCCTGATGTATTCATGGATCTTCATTGTTTCGTGTAGGATAGTGGTTCTGACTCTCACTAGTCCTCGGCCACCTTCCTTCCACTTAGCGTACAGTCTCAGGGTGCTGGATTTGGGTTGAAACCCTCCATGCATGGTAAGGAGCTTCCTTGTCTTAAAATCAGTGGCTTCCATCTCCTCCTTTGGCCAACTTATTATCCCAGCAGGGTATCTTTTAACTGGCAGGGCATAGGTGTTGATAGCCCAGATCTTGTTCTTCCCATTCAGCTGACTCTTCAAGACTTGCCTTATCCTCTGCAGGTACTTGGAGGTTGCAGCTTTCCTAGCGGCCTCTTCATGGTTCCCATTTGTCTGTGGGATTCCAAGGTACTTGTAGCTGTCCTCAATGTCTGCAATGAATATAAATATAAAATGGCCTTCATCAAGAACATCAATGGGAATGTGGAGAACAACTTCAAGCCAGTTGCACAAGTCAACATCAAGTGTGGGATTTACCAAGGAGATGCTCTCTCCTCACTGCTGTTCTGCATTGGCCTTAATCCCTTCAACCAGATCACTGACAAGACTGGCTATGGAGACTACAAGATGGAGCAACCATCAGGTAACCTTCTGGTAGCGTAGCTCTGACTACTTTTCCTCTCTTTGTTACCATCCGACTACACTTCTCCAGTCCGAATGACATTCCAATATCATTGGTATAGAATCTGGTGGTTTGCATCAGTGAACTGATATCTCGTTCACTCTTAGCATACAGCTTGATGTCATCCATGTAGAGAAGGTGGCTGATGCTTGCTCCATTCCGTAGTCAGAATCTGTAGCCAGTCTTCTTGATGACATGGCTGAGGGTATTCAGGCCTATGCAGAACAGCAGTGGGGATGGCAGTGGGTAGGCGTTCGCCTTGCAGCCGGAGGGTTGCTGGTTCAAGCCCCTGTCCCTGCGCTGCGTTGTGTCCTTGGGCAAGATACTTAAAACACATTGCCTAACGGTAGCGCCGGTCTCTGGCTACATGATCGCAGATGTTCGCCTCTGGATGAGTGATCTGGAATGATCATTTCGTTGTGTGCCTTGTGCGCACAATGACAATGAGTTGAATCTAATCTACATAATCTGCTAACACAGTTTTGGGTGTTTTCATGGTGTTTTATTGTTTGGAATGGTTTGAAAATTTGATAAAAAGATGTCTCTGTCTAACTTTCTGTAAAAGTCATCAACACCACTGTTGCACTGTACTTTGGACAAAAGTTTCAAGTTGCATTAAAGACAAGCTTACAAAAGTTTTAAAATAATATTAATTTTACAAGAATAATACAAATATTTTTTTCTTTTTTGTAAAAACATGATTTTTGGAGTCCCCAGAGACCTCAGTCTGTAATACATGTGCAGTAAAAATGTTGGTAGGATGATGGTTAACCTTAATTCTTAATACTTAGAGGAATGTTTGAAAGATTTTTGACAGGTGGGGGGTGAACTTTAACCTTATGTCCTGTGGTGGAACACTAGAGGTGACCAGAATGAACAATGGGTCAAACTTACTAAACAAACAAAGTAACAGCATAAAAGTATTTCCTGTCACCTCACCATCTGCACAGTTGGTAAGGTATAATGATCACAGCATGCTGTGACTGCAGGATGTGACCTCTACACATCATCTGTCTGCTTTCTGTTGACAGAGAGAGCAGAAAGTTTCACTTCACATGATAAACTAATTTAAGAAACGTACATGTTTAAAGTGAAACCTCACAGGTTTGTTTAAACTTCACTGTAGATAAAAAATCCTTCATGTGAAATAGAAATTAAGCCCAGAGTGAACATGACACTAGAACTCAGCTAAAGACGAATTAACTAACCAGTTAATACTTAAATACACACAGAGTAAGTTAAAATAAAAAACTCTAAAATCTAAACTAGCTAGTTAGTAAAATCTGAAATATTAAGAAGCAGTTGCTCTCAGCCTGCATTTCAGTTCAGCAGCCAAACTACAGAGTTCTTCCCTTGGCTGTGTCATTTCCTCCTGTCTTACACCGCTGTCACTCTGCCAGGAACCAAATGCACCAATGTGAAATGGCACAAAGGAAACAGCTGTTTCTTTTTACTGATTCAGCATCTGAAGCTGCTGAAGCTGTTTGTCCTCCACTGATGAAACTGCTTCCAAGAGCCTTTCAGAGGAGGCTTTAGAAATGCGATCCTGCATGTGACACTGTTTGATTCTTGTATGCTTTATATGTTTGTACGAGTGAGCACACAATCCACACTGAACTGTTGAGTCTGACAGACTTCATACCTTTTAGTTTCCTGTAGAAGATCAGAACTCCAACCAGAACCAGAAGAACCACAGAAACCAGACCTGCTACAACTGGAATGATGGAGGAGGAGAAAAGAGGAGGAGGGAGGGCTGTGGGACAGATGATGAAGATGATTCAGTCAGTTTACTATCAGGTCAGCAGATTAGTGCTGGTCTTTAAACAGGAAGTGATCTCAGTGAGCTGACCTCTGACCCTCAGAAAGCTTTGAGGAGATGATCCCAATGTATCAGTGGAACATGAGTAGAGACCTTCATCAGACTGCTGGATGTTAGTGATGGTGTGCTCTGATTTAGGTACAGATCCAACAACACTTCCATTAAAACTGAAATAAGCTGTGACTGTGTCACCATCACTTGGTCTGCAATGCAGGGTGATGTCACTTCCTGTCCTCACAGGAAGTGCAGGGATCTCCAGCATCAGAGCACCATCTGAGCAACAAAGACACAAACAGAGTGATTCAGAGACAGAGCTCCACCAGAGAGACAGCTGCAAACATCTGTCTGTACCTGAAACACTGATGGACACTTCATCGCTCTGCTGTCCAGAAAGGTTTACACAGAAGAAATTTCCACCAGAGTGAATGGAGAGATCCAGAACACAGGAGGATTCATGAACTGTCCCAAAACCTCCAGCTGCTCCACAGTCCTCAATGAGTCCTCCTCTGGTCCTCTTCACTGTCCATCCATCAACTGTCTGTCCATCATCAACACAACTCAGAGACACTGATGAAGATCCTCTGAAGAACTGCTGAAGGTTTGGACTGACAGACAGAGAGACTGGAGGACAGACACACAGAGTAAATGTGTTTGTGTTCTTGTTGGAGTCTCTCTGATTGTTTCACTTCCATCAACTCACCTGCAGAAACAGTCAGTGCAGAGAGCAGCAGCAGCACACACACACCTGCAACAGGAGGTCAGAGGTGACTAAAGGTCATAGTTCATTAGAGGTCAGACAAAACTGTGGGGGAATTTAATTTTTTAGAATATAGCTTCACTTTGGGATAGAACAGTGCATCTAAAAATCAGAAGGTTGGTAGTTTTTAAGTATATTTGGCTAATATACTGAAACCCGAGTTGGTCCAGATGCCTTCATAGGAGTGTGAATGTGTGTGAATGTTAGACAAAGTGCTTAGGCATGGAAAAAAGTGTGAATGGGTGGATGAGTCTTTTAGTAAAAAAGCTTTGAGTGCTGCAATTTCTTAGCAACCTCTGGTCTCTAGAAAAAAAAATTGTAAATTGGTTGTAAAAGTGGTATATAACACTGGAACACAAATGGAGAGTTTGAGAGATCACTAGAATCTGCTAACAACCAAATCAATTGAGAGGAGGTTTTCAGGTGTGTGTTACCACAAAGCCACAATCTTCCCAGGAGTGCACATCCTACCAAAATCACTCCAAGGTCAGACAAAATACGCCAAAAAATCCAACTCAAAATCCCAAGAGCTCCATCTCAGACTCTATTAGCCTCAGTTAGCATGTTAAAGGTTAAAGTTCATGTTCAGTCTTTTAATTGTACTGTTAAGAAAGGCATGTTGGAAGGGTTGCTGTCTCTGAAAAGAGCATGGCTGCACAGCTTAGATTTGCATTGTTGAATCGGAACCAACCACAAAATTTCTGCAACAATGGGCCTCATTCACTAGTATTTGCATAGAAATGTTCTCACCCTGTGTAAACAACAATTGTGTACACAAATTATCATCTGATTCCTTTAACTGACACATGTTCTTCTTACTGTTAGTGATTCAATCTGCATACTGCCACACCCCATTTTTATATATAAAAAAACTGCCATTTACACAAAGTGGTGATGATATTGTAAGAGAGACTCATACACCACTAAGGCAAATAAAGCAGCAGAAAGTCAGCCTGAAGAAACTGAAACAATAATGTCTGAGGAGGAAGCCAGAAAAGGCAGAGCTTTCCAAAGTTTTTTCCACTGGACTGTTTTGGGCTGAAATAATGTAGGTTCTGAATATCACTGAGACATTGGTAGTAGTACGAGTGTTATTAGGAGCAATGCAATTGATACCAGGCCTTCATCAGTCATCACTCAACAGTTTAAAGAAGTGTTTGGTCCAATACAAACAAATTCAGGTACAAAAATATTGACAAAACACTAATTTTAGTTTTAAACATTCGTATGCATGATTTATACACAGATTGGTTCTCATGCACTGTTTCTGAATGAGGCCCAGTGCCCCTTAGACAGAGAAGACCAAAGTGAAGATGCTTGGCTGTAATGCACAGCACCATGTTTAGAGAATACCAAACTCAGCATATCAACACAAACACCTCAGACCAGCTCTCAGCACGGTGGTGGAGGGCTGAGGATTTTGGCACCTTGCATCAATGAGTCATGAACTCGTCTGTATACCAAAATATTCTAGAATCAAATGTGAGGCCATCTGTGCCACAGCTAAAGCTTGACCTAAATTTGGTCAATGCAACACGTCAATTATCCCAAGCACAGCCGCAAATCTCTGACAGAAAAGCTGAAAAAAAAAGAACCAAAGTACTGCAACGGCCCAGTCAGAGTCCAGACTTCAACCTGCTGTGGTGGAACCTTAACAGAACTGCGCATAAATGAATGCTGCAAACAACTGAAGTAATGTCATGAAGAAGTGAAACAGTTCCTCCACAACAATGTGAGAGCCTCATAAAGTTATATAGAAAACCATCACTGCAACTTATTGCTGCTAAATGTGGATCTACAAGCTACTGAATCGTGGGATTTAACAGGACTGCAGAGTGTCCTTTGTTGCATATTACTTATCTAGCTAATCTCTTTCATGTATTCAACAAACCACTCAACATCTGCACCAACCACAGTGTGTGAATCAATGTGTCTGTTATAGTAAAAAAGTATGTAATCAGCATTAGAATCTAAAGGAGATGCTACAACAGGGTTCTAAGAATTACCATGGTTCTCATTAGGGCTGCAGCTACCGATTATTTTAGTAATCGAGTATTCTATCGATTATTCCATCAATTACCCTAGTAACTGGATAAGAAATTTTTACATAGTAACAGTTCTTCTGCGTATTTTAACTTTTGTACTGCAGTTTTTTCCCTGTGTGAAACAAACAGGGTGGATGGAGCAGCTACAAAGTTCTCTTTTCTTCACTTACTGATCAGGTGGTTGATGAAGGATCTCCAGCTGTTTCCCCGTAACGGAAAAAAGCTTCGTTTGGACACTAGAAAAATATTTCCTTCCACTCCATCTGAGCTCACCGGCTCCGCCTCTTTGCGCTTGTGCAGACAGATTGCAGGTAAATCAGCTGACTGCTGTTGCGTCATCAGTGTTTATGTTGAAAAACTGGGGGCTGCATGAACGTAATCTTGTAATGCTTTATATTCACAAGCATTCTCCTAAATACGTTTTACTGCAGGTCTATATTTAGTCACTAATCAGGGATTAAAGTATAAATATTTTATTTTGACGGGGAAGGGGTCCTTTCGGTACCGGACGTGGCGCTCGTTAGCAGTATGTCCGGGAGCTGAAGTAGAGAAAAAAATAACAGCTGAAATTCTCAGCACAGCGAGCACAACACACAAACACAGCAGAGAGCGGTGGAGGCGGAAAAACATGTCAGCGATGATCCACTTTGTGTTAACTGACTGAATGAGTAGCTTTGAATGGGGACCTGCTGTATTTGGATCATGCAGCTTGTGTAAATGAAGAAGGTGAGTCAGATTTAGTTCATAAAGCTGACACATCCCAATCATTACCATGTTTTAATCAACAAACACTCACACTGACTCAAATCTACACTTTGTTTTATTACAAGTTTAGTATCTTTGTGGCTAGGAGCAGACACTTTCTGTGATCGCTGCTGATTTACTGACTCTTACCCAAGGAGAAGCAGTAACTGGTCTGAGTGTTGGACTATCTCACAGCTACAGGTCAGAGGTAAACTGTGGGGACTATAATCAGCAGCTGAGGCTCTAACTGTGTTTTAGCTCAGTCTTTGTGCTGCTGTGAGTCACTCTCTGCTGGAAATGTGTGTTTTCCTCTACAAAGGTGTGTTAGAGCTGGAATGAATGGATTAATGAGAGTAGGAAGACGAGGATTGACTCACCAAGGAGCAGAGAAACAGATGCAGCCTTCATGTTGTCTGGATGACGACTAAATGAAGTCTGACCTACAGAGCGAGGACTTCAGCTACAACATCTTCACTTCCTTGTTCACATTCACCGTCACTGGCTGAGCCCTGCATAAACCTGCTGCTATTATAATGGTATGTTTGCCTTAATGGAGTTCAGTGTGGTTTAGAATTTCTGTATGAGGTGAGACCGCAGCAGGTTGATTTAGATACGGTGGGTACAATTTCTGCTCGAGTTGTTCTGACGTAATGTAGAAATATTAGACAGGGTTCTAGCCAGAAATTTTTTTCAGCCCATTGCCCACATCCCTCACCACCACCACCATCCCTCCCGGGGGGTGGTAATTATCCAATTATCAAGCTAATGCTAACCGCTAAAACCTGCTCCCACTTGTTAATTGAGTGACGGGGCCAACATATGTAAGCAGAAAGCACCTTTGAAGCCTAGGCAGTAATCACAGTGTTTGTGAACCTGTAGTTACATTTCTCGACGTGCATGTCAGGTTAGGTTCAGAGACGATTTTCGGTCATGTATGTAGGACTGATGCAGAACTCTAAACCAGGCCTTATTAGATCGATAGAGTGATAATTTTTGTAAATAATCCATTAGTTACACTTATATATCATGCATTTAATGTGTCCAAGAGTGCGCTTTACTTTCACTAATGGGTTTGCAGAAATCACATCGAAAGCATACCCAATAAAAACATAATCCAGATGTTTTATGGATCAGCTGCTTAAAGCATTTCCTACGTTCAAATAGACCCTTTTACTGTTTGTAAACAATGATGATGCAGGTAGCGATGTGCGCGTATTTTGGAAACAGAAATACGGTGGAGTTCAGTAGCGTTTCAATCTACAAGAAGGGATCAATAACGAAAGATCGTGAAAACTACCTGCAAATATTAACTTTGACCACTGGCAACTGACTTCACGATCCCTGTGGTATGTTAGCAAGTGGCCCAGTATCCATGGGCGGATATATATACTAGGGATGCGCCGATCCGATATTCAGTATCGGTATCGGTCCGATACTGGCCTAAATTACTGGATCGGATATCGGAAAGAAATTAAAAAATGTAATCCGATACATTAAATAACGTTTCGCTCTCATTAGCTGCATTACAGGGCTCGGTCGTCGTCTTCTTGTGGGTTTGCGGTTGACCAAACCAGCTTAGAGCTGCATTACCACCACCTACTGGAATGGAGTGGGGGATCAGGAGTTAGAAAACAACCCCCTCAGATCCTCCGTCGCTGCGACGGATTCCCTTTGACTCTGAGCGATCATCGCTGACATGTTTTTCCGCCTCCACCGCTCTCTGCCTTGTTTGTGTGTTGTGCTCACTGTGCTGAGAATCAGCTGTTATTTTTTCTCTACTTCAGCTCCCGGACATACTGCTAGCGAGCGCAGCTATTAGCACTAGTGACTGTCCGGTACCGGAAGAACCCCTTCCCCGTCAAAATATTTTTGATACTTTAATCTCTGATTAGTGACTAAATATAGACCTGCAGTAGAAACGTATTTAGGAGAATGCTTGTGAATAAAAAGCATTACAAGATCGCGCTCACGCAGCCCCTAGTTTTTCACGTGAACACTGATGACGCAATAGCAGCAGTCAGCTGATTTACGTGCAGTCTGTCTGCACAAGAGGAAAGAGGCGGAGCCGGCGCGCTCAGATGGAGCAGAAGGAAATGTTTTTCTAGTGTCCAAAAGAAGCCTTTTCGTCCCTGTAACCTCCATTAAACCTTTACTGGGAAACAGCTGGAGGTCCTTCATCAACCACCTGATCAGTAAGTGAAGAAAAGAGAACTTTGTAGCTGCTCCATCCACCCTGTTTGTTTCACACAGGGAAAAACTGCAGTACAGAAGTTAAAATATGCAGATGAACTGTTAATATGAAAAAAGTATTTCTTATCCAGTTACTTGGGTAATCAATATTATTTTATTGCTAAAATAATCGATAGTTGCAGCTAGGGCTGCAACGATTCATCGATTAACTCGATTAAATCGATTCTAAAAAATTATCGACACAAATTTACTGTGTCGATGCTTCGTTTAAACTCTGCAGCGCTCAGCTGTCTCGGTGTAAGCGGCGTTCCTCACTAGCATTAGTGCTCCGTCGTCTTTTTGTGGGTTTATTGGTGGCTGGCAAACCAACATAGAACTGCATTACCGCCACCTACTGGACTGGAGTGTGAATCACGCGCACACACCGATTCTAAAAAGCTCTCCGTCGCTGCGATGGATTTCCTTTAACACAGAGTGGATCATCGCTAGAGTTGCCACCTGTCTCGTAAAATATAGAACCCCGTATGTTACGGGACTCCGCGGAATACGGCTCCGTAACATGCGGGGTTCCGTACTTTACCGGACGGGTGGCAACTATCGCTGACATGCATTTCCACGCCTCCACTGCTCTCTGTGTGTCTGCGTGTGTTGTGCTCGCTGACAATTTCAGCTGTTATTTTTGTCTTTACTTCAGCTGTAGCTACCAGAACTGGTTTGCTAGAGCGCGGGCCATTAGCACTAGCGATGGTTCGGTACCGGAAGGCCCGCCCCCCAGGACCGAGAGGCTCCGTCAAAATATTTTTTTTTAATCCCTTATTAGTGACTAAATATAGACCTGCAGTAGAAACGTATTTTTGAGAATGCTTGTGAATACAAAGCATTACAACATTACTCACACATACACCATGGCTCCCACAGCCACTAGTTTTTCAAAACACTCATAGCAGGTAGCGGTTTTAACTGCGCAAGCGCAAAGACACGGTGAGCTCAAGTAGTGCAAAAGGAAACGTTTTTCCAGCGTCCAAAACAGCAGCTTTTTCTTTTAGTAACCACCATTAAAATCTTTACTGGGAAACAGCTGGAGGTCCTTCATCAAGCACCTGATCAGCAAGTGTTAAGGTGAAGAAAAGAGAACTTTGTAGCTGCTCCATCCACCGCTGTTTGTCCACACGGCGAAAAACTGCAGTACGGAAGTTAAAATATGCAGATAAACTGTTAATAAAAAAGTATTTCTTATCCGATTACTCGATTAATCGATGGAATAATCGATAGAATACTCGATTACTAAAATAATCGTTTTATGCAGCCCTAGTTGCAGCCCTAATGAAGTTTGCAACATGCCATAAGCATCACCTTCTCACACAGAAGCAACAGGATTCAGGTGACAGTTATTGTTGTAAGTAAAGTTTATTTATATAGCGTTTTTCACAGACAGAAAAGCGCTGTACAATAATTAAAACACAATATCACCCCCCCACCCCCAGAAAACACTATGTTAAAAACATAATAATATTAAGATATTAAAAGAAAAAGAATAAGAATAAAGTCAGAAACCAGAAAGCCTGGTTAAACAGAAGAGTTTTCAACTATTTTTTAAATGATGCCACAGAGTCAGCTAAATGGAGCTGGAGTGGTAAACAGTTCCAGAGCTTTGGTGCCACTGCCTAAAAAGCTCTGTACGCCCTGGTCCTTAGTCTTGTATGTGGGACAACTTTGACTTTGATTTTGTTGTGTGAGAGACTGTTGACTTCTTTTTTTTTTTTTTTATGTTTTTAAATGCCTGGATCAATTTTAAATATCGGATTTATATCGGTATCGGCCGATATCCAAATGTAAAATATCGGTATCGGTATCGGACATAAAAAAGTGGTATCGTGCCATCCCTAATATATACACGTGTATTTGGTGGAGAAACCCAGCGTATACACCAGAGAGAAGTTACGCCCATACAAGTCAATGGATGCTTACAGTTATGTTTGCGGCCGTGTACCGAACATCAATTATCATGTCACAGACTCGAAGTTTTGTGTCTTGAAGGCAGAAGTTCTTCCAAGTCAAAGACAAGGAAACAGGAGTGCTGTGTATGAGGTTCGGGTCATTGTAAACAAGTCAGAGAACTACGTCCTCACAGCGGATTGTACCTGCATGGCAGCGTGAGTACTTCATCAAATTGTTTTTCTAGCTTGCTAAGAGTTTTCCAGCTGCAGCTGTTATTGATTTACAATGAAAAAAAATATATATACTGTTCCAGTGAAGTCTTTTCCATAGCCTCACCGAACTCCTCCCACACCCGAGTTTTTGCTTCGGCCACTGCCCGAGCTGCATTCCGCTTGGCCTGCCGATACCTGTCAGCTGCCTCCGGAGTCCCACAGGCTAACCAAGCCCTATAGGACTCTTTCTTCCGCTTGATGGCTCCCTTCACCTCCGGTGACCACCATCTGGTTCGGGGGTTACCACCACGACAGGCACCAACCACCTTGCAGCCACAGCTCTGACCAGCAGCCTCAACAATGGAGGTGCGGGACATGGTCCATTCGGACTCAATGTCCACAGCCTCCCTTGGAATGCTGTCGAAGCTCTGCCGGAGGTGGGAGTTTAAGATCTCCCGGACTGGGGCTTCTGCCAGGTGTTCCCAGCACACCCTCACAATACGTTTGGGTGTGCCAGGTCTGTCCAGCATCTTCCCCCGCCACCGGATCCAACTCAACACCAGGTGGTGATCAGTTGACAGCTCAGCTCCTCTCTTCACCCGAGTGTCCAGAACATACGGCCGCAGATCTGATGATACGATTACAAAATCGATCATCGACCTGCGACCTAGGGTGTCCTGGTGCCATGTGCACTTATGGACATCCTTATGTTCGAACATGGTGTTTGTTATGGACAAACTGTGGTTTGCACAGAAGTCCAATAACAAAACACCATTCGGGTTCAGATCGGGCAGGCCGTTCTTCCTAATCACGCCCCTCCAGGTCTCACTGTCATTGCCGACGTGAGCATTGAAGTCTCCCAGCAAGAGTATGGAGTCCCCAGATGGAGCACTCTCCAGCACCCTGCCCAGCGACTCCAAAAAGGGTGGGTACTCTGAACTGTCATTTGGCGCATAAGCGCAAACAACAGTCAGGACCCGTTCCCCAGCCCGAAGGCGCAGGGAAACTACCCTCTCGTCCACCGGTGTAAACTCCAATGTACAGGCAGCAAGCCGGGGGGATACAAGAATACCCACCCCGGCTCGCTGCCTCTCACCGAGGGCAACTCCAGACTGGAACAGAGTCCAGCCCTTCTCCAGGAGACTGGTTCCAGAGCCCAGGCCATGCGTTGAGGTGAGCCCAACTATATCTAGCTGGTATCTCTCAACCTCACGCAGTAGCTCAGGCTCCTTCCCCATCAGAGAGGTGACATTCCCTGTCCCAATAGCCAGTTTCGATTGCTGGGGATTGGTCCGCCAGGGCCTCCGCCCTCGGCCACCGCCCGACACACACTGCACCCGACCCCTACGACACCTCCTGCGGGTGGTGGGCCTACAGGAGGGCGGGCCCATGTAACCTCTTCGGGCTGCGCCCGGCCAAGCACCACGGGCTAATGTCCAGCCACCAGACGCTCTCCCTCGAGCTCCCTCCCCATGCCTGGCTCCAGGGTGGGGCCCCGGTAACCCTATTCCGGGCAGGGTAAACTGTTCCCTTGGTGTTTCAATCATAGGGGTCTTCTGAACCGCTCTTTGTCTGGACCCTCACCCAGGACCAGTTTGCCATGGGAGACCCTACCAGGGGGACAAGCCCCCGGACAACATAGCTCCTGGGATCACTGGGGCACACAAACCCCTCCACTACGATAAGGTGGCGATTCACGGAGGAGTTTATAATGTGGGTGGGGTGCTGCTGACTTCAACTGAGGCTATAGTCGGACGGTGGAAGGAATACTTCGAGGACCTCCTGAATCCCACTGACACGCCTTCTGTAGTGGAAGCAGAGTCTGGGGACGAGGGAGATGACTTGACCATCACTGGGGGTGAGGTCACTGAGGCAGTTAAACAACTCCTTGGTGGCAAGGCCCCTGGAGTGGACGAGATTCGCCCTGAGTTCCTGAAGGCTCTGAATGTTGTAGGGCTGTCTTGGTTGACACGCCTCTGCAACATCGCATGGAGATCTGGGGCAGTGCCAATGGATTGGCAGACCGGGGTGGTGGTCCCCATCTTTAAGAAGGGAGACCGGAGGTTGTGCTGTAACTTTCGGGAGATCACACTCCTCAGCCTCCCCGGTAAGGTCTATGCCAGGGTGCTGGAAAGGAGGGTCCGTCCGTTAGTCGAACCTCGGATCCAGGAGGAACAATGCGGTTTTCGTCCTGGTCGCGGAACGCTGGACCAGCTCTTTATCCTCTCAAGGATAAAGAGTTCGAGTGTGCGTGGGAGTTTGCCCAAACAGTCTACATGTGCTTTGTGGACTTGGAGAAGGCATTCGACCGTGTCCCTCGGGGTGTCCTTTGGGAGGTCCTGCGGGAGTATGGGGTGTCTGGCTCGTTGTTGCGGGCCATTCAGTCTTTGTACAACCGCAGTGAGAGCTTGGTCCGTATAGCCGTAAGTCGGATTCGTTTCCTGTGGGATTTGGACTCCATCAGGGCTGCCCTTCATCACCGATTCTGTTCATAATTTTTATGGACAGAATATCGATTACTTTGACACAAATTCGTGGGCCGGAAGCAGGGGGGCGAGGGCCAGAAGTGGCCCGCGGGCCGGGAGTTTAAGACCCCTCCCATAGACTGTGGAATAATTTTCCACTTTATATTCGTACTGCAGAGTCATTTAAATCCTCTCTAAAAACTCAGCTTTTTACCTTGACTTTTAATTCAAGTTCAGTTTGAGTCCTATCAGGTTTTATGTTGTGGTGTCTCTTGTTTTAGTGTGTTGGTGTTTCTTTTTATTTATTTTTTTTTATTGCATGATATTTATTGTATTTCTTTGTTTTGATGTTCTATGCTTTATTCTATTTTATTGAACTATGGAGTTATCTTGCTTATTTTTGTAGTTAATCTTGTAAAGCACTTTGGTCAACAATGTCTTTTTTAAATGTGCTATAGAAATGACAATGATATTGACTTATGGTGTTCCTATCCGGTCTTTAAGTCCAACGTCATTTTCGGGTCCAGATGCCCATAAATGGACAGCAATGGCAACCCAGTGACTGTTCACTATTACATTCGGATCGGTCAAAAACAACGAGGGACACAGCATTGCTGAGTATTGAACACAGGAGAGTTTGGACCCGGGAATGGAATTCTTCGTCATCACTTAAAGATCGGATAATGAGGAATATCTACAGGTTTTTGACCACGCAGTACGACTCCCTAGGTGTTATCCTTCCTTTCACCGCCAGGGCAAAGGTGATTGTCCAGCATCTGTGGGAAAAACAGAGGGAGTGGGATGACCCTTCACTCCCTGATCATCTCCTTCAACCCTGGAAGGTGTGGGAAGATGAACTCCGATACTTGCCACAGATAAGATTACCTAGGTGCAATGGACAGTGATGCCTTCCTAATGGCCCTTCAGGAGTTCATTGCCCCATGTGGTAAACCTGTGGAACTGCACTCTGACCAATGCACCTTGGTATCCTCACCATGGAGACACTTTCAATGAACTCAGAGATGCTTTCAATCAGCTCATTTCTGACGTGCAACAGCATCTGGCCAAACAACAGATCAGCTTACATTACAACCGGCCTGCTGCACCACATTTTGGTGGGATATCGGAGTGGGAGATCCGTTCAGCTAAAATGGCACTTTATACCACCCTTGACTCAGAGGCAATCACTGAAGAAGTCCTAACGACAGTCTTCATTGAAATTGAGGCCAGTCAATTCTAAACCCCTCAGAAATGTCTCAGCAGACATAGCAGAGCTTGATCCTGTGACCCCCAATTGCTTGTTGATGAGCGGCCTGATGGTTTACTACCCCAGGTTGTGTAGCCCAGGTTTGAGGGCCTGAGTAAGAGAAGATGAAATCACTCACAACTGCTGGCTGACAGATTCTGGGCAGCCTTTCTAAGAACCTACTTGCTTCGATTGCAAACTAGAAGGAAGTGGAAAAATCCCACACCAGGCATCAATGTAGGTATGGTTGTGATGCTGGTTGACCCCCAGTTACCTCAGTCATTATGGCAGATTGGGAGACTGGTCAAGGTATTTCCAGGACCAGATGGATGAGTAAGAACTACTGAGGTACAGATAAAGGACCGCGTGTACACTAGACTTATTACCCACTTAATAGTGCTCCCAGACATAACAGATCAAGAGGACAGCTCTGACGAGAAAGATGGACAGTGAATCGACCTTTCTAGAGAGCCAATTTGGCCAGCTAATTATCTAAATCTTATCTCAAAGACCTCATAGTCCCATATCTCCCCAACAGAGCACTTCGCTCTCAGACTGCTGGCTTACTTGTGGTTCCTAGGATACTTAAGAGTAGAATGGGAGGCAGAGCCTTCAGCTTTGAGGCCCCTCTTCTGTGGAACCAGCTTCCAGCTTGGATTCAGGAGACAGACACCCTCTCTATTTTTAAGATTAAGCTTAAAACTTTCCTTTATGATCAATCTTATGCTTAGAGCTGGATTAGGTGATCCTGAACCACCCCTTAGTTATGTTGCCATAGGCCTACACTGCTGGGGAGTTCCCATGATGCACTGAATGTTTCTTCTTCATCTCTTTTCACTCTGTTTATACCCCACTCTGCATTTAATCATTAGTTATTATTAACTTCTGGCTCTCATCCACAGTGTGTCTTCTGTCCCATCTCTCTCCCCTCACCCCAACCAGTTGCAGAAGATGACTGCCCCTCTCTGAACCTGGTTCTGCTGGAGGTTTCTTCCTGATAAAAGAGAATTAAGTGCTTGCTCACAAGGTGTCCTCTGATTGTTGGTGTTTCTTTTCTGTATTCCTTATATTATTGTAGGGCCTTTAGCTAACAATGAAAAGCACCTTGAGGTGACTGTTGATGTGATTCTGTGCTATATAAATAACACTCAATTGAATTAAGGAGGTAGGGATCCAAAATCTGAAGGTGATGAATATTTACAGAATAAAACAATGTCTACACAGAACCCAGACAAGCACAAAGAATTTGAGGAGCACAGGTTCAAACAAGGAAAACAAGAGGAACAAAGACAAAGGTGCAACCAATGAAGGTGAGGCAGAGAACCTCAAAGTGAAAGAAAGAGACAAAGACAGGAAATAAAAATAACTGGATCAGACACAAGAAAAATTAGGATTGAAATAAAACAGTAAATAAGTAAATTATAAAGACATAAGAAGCACACATAAACACCAGAGAAAATGGGATAGAGAGTAAAAACATGGAAGAACGAGTAAAAGATGAAAACATAAAAATCAAAACTAGCAATAGCAACTATACTTCAAAACTAGAACATCTCTAGAGCTGATATGGAGAGTGTTACCCTGACACATCGAGACACAGCAGAGCAGAGAAATGAACCTTTGCAGTAATATTTCTGCATCACATCAGAACAACTTAAGAGCATAAACCGTACCCACCGTATCTAAATCAACCTGCTGCGGTCTCACCATCATACAGAAATTCAAAACCACACTGAACTCCATTAAGGCAAACATACCATTATAATAGCAGCAGGTTTATGCAGGGCGCAGCCAGTGACACTGAATGTGAACAGGGAAGTGAAGACGCTGTAGTTGAAGCCATCGCTGTGTAGGTCAGACTTCATTTAGTCGTCATCCAGACAACATGAAGGCTGCATCTGTTTCTCTGCTCCTTGGTGAGTCAATCCTCGTCTTCCTACTCTCATTAATCCATTCATTCCAGCTCTAACACACCTTTGTAGAGGAAAACACACATTTCCAGCAGAGAGTGACTCACAGCAGCACAAAGACTGAGCTAAAACACAGTTAGAGCCTCAGCTGCTGATTATAGTCCCCACAGTTTACCTCTGACCTGTAGCTGTGAGATAGTCCAACACTCAGACCAGTTACTGTTTCTCCTTGGGTAAGAGTCAGTAAATCAGCAGCAAAGATACTAACTACAAAGATTCAAACTTGTAATCAGTGATGGCATCGTTACCTTGAGAAAGTAATCTGATTAGTGATTACTGATTACTCCTTTAAAAAGTAACTTAGTTACTTCACTGATTACTTAATTTTAGAAGTAACTAAGTTAGATTACAAGTTACTTTATTAGTAACATTCAACAGCAGACAGTGTTGTGCCAAAAAGTGATCGTCTACCATGAAGTGATTCGGATGTTTCTGTGGCCACTTTTCCACCGACGGGGTTCCGATGCCAACATTTGAACCATTCAGCGTTTTTTTCCACGGCAAACACACTCGGTGCTTGTCCGAGAAACGGATTCAACTCCGGTAGATGGTAGATGCTAGATGGTCTCGAACCAAGAACACGTGATGAAAGCAGCAGAAGGACATGACTCTGCCGTCTCAACATCAAGTTTTCTACCATATTACATGTGTATTACATGAGAAAAGTGAAGCGATTTTCACAGCTGTGAATTAGGTTGGGCTCTAAGGCTGAACTTGCTGCTTTGTATCAGTTCATATCACAGATAAAAGGACACAAAGTGCGTACTTGTCGTCTTGCTCTCATCGCTGTCTGTGTTTCCCTCTGTGCTGCACACAGATGCTGCAGTAGTTTGGTTTGGACCCTAAAACGTATTTGCAGCACAACAAAGGGGAGCGTGTTCTCCCACGTTTGCTAATGATGTTATATTTGTTGTGATTTCTGCAGCCTTCTGAGCCAGATTCCTGTTTAAAAAGAGATTTTTAATGTCAATGACAGTTTTTAACCTTGATAATATATAAAAGTCACTTTGCCATAAAGTGAGTGCAGCTTCTACCTTGTGATAGAAATGCTGTTTCTCGCTCAAAATGACCTGATATCATTCATGAGAGATATGTTTGACACATGTTTCACAGATTATAGGTCGACAAGTCATTTACAGCCGTTTAAATACAATCACTTTCTGGCAAACACCAAAAGTCACTTTTTGACAGACCATCACTCTTTGGTACAAGACCGGCAGCACTCCCCGCCGCCTCAACATAAAAATGACATCCATAAATGAGGGCGAGTCTGCTGTGTTTAAGGGCATCATTTCCTCTACTACATACTGTCCGACCAGCTTTTTCAGCTCTCCCCCCCTTACTGGTTTGTACTGAAGTCCAGCTTTTGTTGTTGGGTGCTGGGGGCCTCCTGCACTAGCCGCAGCTTTGCTTTGCTCTCCTACTGGTGTGACTCGCTCTGTAAGTGTGACTGTGCCCTGCTGCACCTCCAGATGTTTCTTCAAATCTCAGTGTTTTTGAAGCTAGATAGCACTTTGTTGCCAACACCGAGTGCACAACTAACCTTGATGTTGTCATCTTTAGCTGACATAGACTCAAAATAATGCTTGTATTTCAGCTAGGAAACGCGCATCTCTCTCCTCCCTCCATTGTTTATGTTTCTGTTGCGAGTCCTCTTCTGGACACGAAGCTGAAGCGCACAAATGTGGGAGAACATGCTCCCCTTTCTTGTGCTGTGAATATATTTTACTGTGTAAACAAAACTACTGCAGCACCTGTGCAGCAACCTAATTCACAGGCTTGAAAATCTGATCGCTTTTCTCATGTAATACAAACCGTAGAAACCTCTATGTTGAGATGGCAGAGTCACGCCTTTTTGCCACTTGCATCACGTGTTCTTGGCTCAAGACCAGCTAGCTTGCGGTGCAAGTGTTGAACCCATTTCTTGGCTGAGCACTGAGTGTGTTTGCAGTGGAAAAGCCACTGAATGGTTAAAATACTGACACCGGCACCTGGTCAGTGGAAAAACGGACTCTGTGGGGCTCGGGGTGCAGAGTCTGGGGCCTGCGGCCTAGGGGTTGCCTGGCTCCTGGTCGGGTCCCTCCTTGCACTGGGGTGGTCTCTGCTGTGTTGGGCACGTGACCGGGTGGGTTGGCCCGGCTCATGTTGGGATGTCCGGTTTGCACTTTAGAGGCTATGGGGTGCCTGCGGTGTGGGTGGCCGGCTGTTGTGGGGTAGTTGGGGTGGATGGAGCACCGTGTTTCCAGCTCAGGCCAGTTTGGCTTGTCTCTTGTTTGTGTCCACTGTCAAATGAATGGGTGTCGGGTGATGAGCAGGCTACCCTCTGCAGTGGGGGCGGTGGTGCCGATCTCAGGTGCTGCAGTGCTCCAGGGTGCTGTCGGGTGCCGTGGGTCCCAGGTCCACCTCTCCCTGTTCTGTGCTGAGGTGTTGTGTTGTGTCTCTCCCCCCCCCCCCCCAAACATTAACAAGAGGAGCCTATAGAGAATCTATAGAGCTCATCTTGGAAGAGTAAATATGTGTGGCACCATAGATCACAATCACACATTCAGATCACAATTCTGTTTACAAAAACTAACAAACATGACAGGCAAAAAGAACAAATTACTAACAACTGCAAAATACTAAGAAAAACAGGTGCAAGTTAAATGAATCAGATGGTAATTTGTGTACACACTTGTTTTTGCTGTTTACACAGCGTGAGAACATTTCTCTGCAAATACTAATGAATGATGTCCATTGTCCCATAAATCTTGTGGTTGGTTCAGATGCAGCGTTGCAAACGCAAGCTGTGCTGCAATGTTCTTTTCAGAGACAGCAACTCATCCAACACACCTTACTTGACAGTACAATTAGAAAAAGACTGAACATGAACTTTAAACTCTCACATGCTAACTGAGGCCTATAGAATCTGAGATGGAGCTCTTGGGTTTTTGAGGGGTTTTTTTTGGAGCATTTTGCCTGACCTCTAATGAACTATGACCTTTAGTGACCTCTGCCCTCCTGTTGCAGGTGTGTGTGTGCTGCTGCTGTCTGCACTGACTGTTTCTGCAGGTGAGTTGATGGAAGTGAAACAATCAGAGAGACTCCAACAAGAACACAAACACATTTACTCTGTCTGTCTGTCCTCCAGTCTCTCTGTCTGTCTGTCCTCCAGTCTCTCTGTCTGTCTGTCCAAACCTTCAGCAGTTCTTCAGAGGATCTTCTTCAGTGTCTCTGAATTGTGTTGATGGATGGACAGTGAAGAGGACCAGAGGAGGACACACTGAGGTCTGTGGAGCAGCGGGAGGTTTTGAGAGGGTTGATGGTTCCTCCTGTCTTCTGGATCTCTCCTTCTCCTCTGATGGAAGTTACTTCTGTATAAACTCTTCTGGACAGCAGAGCGATGAAGTCTCCATCAGTGTTTCAGGTACAGACAGATGTTTGCAGCTGTCTCTCTGGTGGAACTCTGTCTCTGAATCACTCTGTTTGTGTCTTTGTTGGTCAGATGGTTCTCTGATCCTGGAGATCCCTGCACTTCCTGTGAGGACAGGAAGTAACATCACCCTGCATTGCAGACAAAAGGATGTTGACACAGTGGCAGCTTATTTCAGGTTTAATGGAAGTAATGTTGGATCTGGACGTAAATCAGAGCACACCATCACTAACATCCAGCAGTCTGATGAAGGTCTCTACTCATGTTCCACTGATACATTTGGATCATCTCCTCAGAGCTTTCTGAGGGTCAGAGGTCAGCATATTGAGATCACTTCCTGTTTAAAGACCAGCACTAATCTGCTGACCTGATAATAAACTGACTGAACCATCTTCATCATCTCTCCTACAGCTCTTCCTCCTCATGTACAGAGCACCACAGCCTGCACCTCTCCTGGTATTTCTGATCCTCCCTCCTCACCTACAGCGCTCTCTCCTCATCCCCCCTTTTCTCCAACAGCGCTCTCTCCTCATCCCCCCTTTTCTCCAACAGCGCTCTCTCCTCATCCCCCCTCCTCTCCCACAGCGCTCTCTCCTCATCCCCCCTCTTCTCCCACAGCGCTCTCTCCTCATCCTCCCTCTTCTCCCACAGCCCTCCCTCCTCCTCGTACTTCCTCCTCCATCATTCCAGTTGTAGCAGGTCTGGTTTCTGTGCTTCTTCTGGTTCTGGTTGGAGTTCTGATCTTCTACAGGAAACTAAAAGGTATGAAGTCTGTCAGACTCAACAGTTCAGTGTGGATTGTGTGCTCACTCGTACAAACATATAAAGCTTACAAGAATCAAACAGTGTCACATGCAGGATCACATTTCTAAAGCCTCCTCTGAAAGGCTCTTGGAAGCAGTTTCAGCAGTGGAGGACAAACAGCTTCAGCAGCTTCAGATGCTGAATCAGTAAAAAGAAACAGCTGTTTCCTTTGTGCCATTTCACTTTGGTGCATTTGGTTCCTGGCAGAGTGACAGCGGTGTAAGACAGGAGGAAATGACACAAAGAACTCTGTAGTTTGGCTGCTGAACTGAAATGCAGGCTGAGAGCAACCGCTTCTTAATATTTCAGATTTTACTAACTAGCTAGTTTAGATTTTAGAGTTCTTTATTTTAACTTACTCTGTGTGTTTTACAGTGTATTTAAGTATTAACTGGTTAATTCATTTGTCTTTAGCTGAGTTCCAGTCAGGTTTATAATAGTCTTTGATTTTACATTATAGTTTAGTTTTAGTTAGTTTTCAGAGCAGTTTTACTCATTTTTAAGTAGGTTTTTTGTTTGTTTGTTCATTTTAATGCTTACTCTTAGTTTATTTTCATTAGTTTTAGTTTTTCTGAGTTTGTCAGGTACAAGATTCACCATAAAAGAGTGATTATTCTGTTATAAAAACTCGACAAAAGATACTATTTGAAAAATGTTTTCAACAACCACCTGTGCACAAGACAGCAGCACTACGTGATAAATGTGTGTAATATTAGAGACACACATGAACATAAACATAAAGAAAAACAAACTCCCAAACTCAGTAACCTCTACAATAACATTCAGTGTCAGTGCAGTAGATTAACAAACGTTACATGTGGTGTATAACATTAGAATACAGGGAATGTCTAAGAAAGATAAACTGAACTCTCTGATGGAGTCAAAGCTCAAATCCAGCTGCATCCTGATGTTCTCCACTACATGAAGCTGCTTCTGTTTTGGAGCCGCTCAGAGAGCTAGCTTGGTTAGATGGTCGCTAACTAGACTACAGCGCTGGGCCTTTGTGGCCTCTGAACACAACATACTCCGACATTGTGCCCATATTCATGCTTCTGTAGCTTATGTGTTAATTACCTTGTGGATTGTTTTATATGCAGTGCAAGCTGGGACTTTTTCCTCTCTTTGGGTTTTTGTAGCCTTGTTTGTTCTCAGGTGGACTTTTATGGTAGTGCTTTTTCCACTTTTCCGCACATTTTTTATCATCCACAACAAGAATGTGCTTCTATCTGCGTTATTACACTCATGGGACTCTGCTGCTTTCTCAGCAGACTGCTGCCATTTCTTTGCAGTCAAGCGCTGTGAGCACACACATGCACGCACATGCACACACATGTGCACAGTTGCAGTGCTCCCAGCTTCAACTGCTAGAGCCGAAAAATTTCATATCAATCCAAAAAGCTTTTAAATATAATAGCGTAAACAAAGGCATATTTCTATAGTTTCAGTTCCATTTAGTTAGTTTTGTAAACCCACAGTTTTAGTTAGTCATCATTTTTGTTTTTTTTCAGTTAACAAAAATGTTTTTTCAATTTCAGCTTTTGTTATTTAATTTGTTTTCATTAACTATAATAACCTTGGTGCCAGTGTCATGTTCACTCTGGGCTTTCCATTCTAGTTTACACGAAGGCTTTTTTTATCTACAGTGAAGTTTAGACAAACCTCTGAGGTTTCACTTCAAACATGTTCATTTCTTAAATTAGTTTATGATGTGAAGTGAAACTTTCTGCACCGTCTGTCAACAGAAAGCAGACAGAGGATGTGTAGATGTTGCATCCTGTGGTCACAGTATGCTGTGATCTGTATACCTTGTTTATATATATATATATGTATATATATATATATATATATATATATATATATATATATATATATATATATATATATATATATATATATATATATATATAAACCCCTATGAGCAGCACTTGGCGACTCTAAGATTTCTCACAGTGTTACTGGAGGCCAAAGTAATGCCATCCAGAGTAAGTATCTGGTTAGACACCATTTTTCTAAGATTTGTGGGGCCGAGTAGAAGAACTTCAGTTTGATCTGAATTTAGAAGCAGGAAATTAGAGGTCATCCAGGCCTTAATGTCTTTAAGACATTCCTGCAGTTTAACTAATTGATGTGTGTCATCTGGCTTCACTGATAGGTAAAGCTGAGTATCATCTGCATAACAATGAAAATTGATGAAATACTTTCTAATAATACTGCCTAAGGGAAGCATGTATAATGTAAATAGAATTGGTCAGAACCCTGTGGAACTCCATGATTAACCTTAAGTGTGTGAAGAAGACTCCCTATTTACATGAACAAATTGGAGTCTATTAGATAAATATGTATCAAACCACTGCAGTGCAGTAACAGGTAAACAGGTTGTTTATGAAGGAACACCTGAATCACTTTAATTAAAAAAGTAAGACATTTAATATATTAACAAATCAGAAAAAATTACACATGCATGTGTGGGACTGAGAAGAAGAGTGTGTGCTCTCTCTCTCTGAGCCCGTGTTCCTGTCTAACTATAACATTTGTATACTGACAGTCTCTTATCTAAACATAAACAATCTCTGAGCGCTATGAGTTGACCTTCATCATGAAGTCACTGCTAGTTAAAGTGAAAGGAATACTCGGCTCTACAGAGCTCTGACTCTTTGTCAGCCTGGCTACAGTGCTGAAAACAAACCTGGGGTTGTTCTTATTTTCTTCAATTAATGATGAATAGTAAGATGTCCTAGCTTTACGGAGGGCTTTTTTATAGAGCAACAAACTCTTTTTCCAGGCTAAATGAGCATCTTCTAATTTAGTGAGACACCATTCCCTCTCCAGCTTACGGGTTATCTGCTTTAAGCTGTGCGTTTGTGAATTATACCACGGAGTCAGGCACTTCTGATTTGAAGCTTTCCTTTTCAGAGGAGCCACAGTATCCAAAGTCGTACGCAGTGAGGATGTAAAACTATTGAGGAGATAATCGACCTCACTGGGAGCAGAGTTTAGGTAGCTGCTCTGCACTGTGTTGGCACTGAAGAGCATAACAATGAAGGAATTAGATCCTTAAACTTAGTTACAGCACTTTCAGAAAGACTTCTACTGTAATAAAACTTATTCCCCACTGCTGTGTAATCCATTAAAGTAAATGTAAATGTTACTAAGAAATGATCAGACAGGAGGGGGCTTTCAGGGAATACTGTTAAGTCTTCAGTTTCTATGCCATATGTCAGGACAAGATCCAGAGTATGATTAAAGTGGTGGGTGGGCTCCTTTACATTTTGAGAGAAGCCAATTGAATCTAACAATAGATTAAATGCAGTGTTGAGGCTGTCATTCTCAGCATCTACATGGATGTTAAAATCACCCACTATAATTATTTTATCTGAACTGAGCACTAAATCAGATAAAAAGTCTGAGAAATCAGACAGAAACTCTGAGTAAGGACCAGGTGGACAATAGATAATAACAAATAAAACAGGTTTTTGTCTGTTTTGTCTTATACTAAGTATTCTGACAGTTAGTATTAATCTTTTTGGAGAGCCCCTTTACTGATGTTGGTTCCTGTAATGTAGGAGGTCAGAGGGCAGACTCTGTGGGGTTTAGTGGTGACGGCTGTGAGGAACCTGCAGTGAAGAGTCTGAGAGTGAAGTGGAGCATCTGCCTCTGCTGTGAGTCTCCTTCATGTTACTTCACATCTGTCTGATCACTTTGTCTGAAACCTCTCATTCCTCCATATTTGATTGATCTGATTGAACAGGAACCAATCAGTGGAGTCATAATGTTTCTCTTTGGTCATGTGACCATTTGACCTCTGATCAGTTTGTTCTTCAGTTTCAGGCCTGTTTCTGCTGACTGCTGCAGGTGAGCTGATGTTTCTACACCTGTGTGACCTCATGACGACCTCTGACCTTAGAATAGAATATAATAGCTTTATATGTGACATATAATGAAATTACAAATGCTTCTCTCATTGTGCAGCAAATAGAAATAGAAATGCATATAGAAAATAGATCAGAATAAGAATAAAACATTTTGTATAACAACTGTTTAAAATGCATTTAAACAGTTAAAGATAAACATCACAGTAAACAAATACACTTCTGAAGGAATACAAGTATCAATACATGTGTCAGAGCAGACAGATATAGATGTGTTTGATATTAGCAACAGTAGCAGTACTTTGACACTCTGCACAGAGTCAGGAGCATAGAATCGGGTAGGGACACATAATCACTGATAATTGTGATTGAACCCTGTGCTCTGCACTCCAGCTCTGGACCCAGACTCGGCCTACACCCCTACCAATGTTAATACCAAACCTGCACCCTTACACAGAGTTATAAACATGAGTATTGCACAGAGTTGTAACCATGGAGGTGGTATTGCTCATGATGGAGACACTGACAGAGTAAATGACCAGGTCAGAGGTCATTTAGTGCTCTAATCGATCAAGATTAGAAACTGTTTCTTAGCCTGGATGTGCAAACAGGTGATGCACTGGGTGGGAGGGATCATTGACAGTGACCTCTGACCTTCAGTGACCTCTGTCCTCCTGTTGCAGGTGTGTGTGTGCTGCTGCTGTCTGCTCTGACAGGTGAGTTGATGGAAGTTGGAAAACCATGTGACACCTAAAGAGTTTGTTCTGTTTGCTAACGCTGATCTGTTTCAGTCTGAAAGGGCGGTGACACGGTGGTGTAGTGGTTGAACTGTTTCCTGGTTTGATCCCCGGCTGGTTCTTTCTATGTTTTCATGTTCTCCTTGTCTGTGTGGGTTCTCTCCAGTTTCTCCCACTCCCACCCTCAGTCCACAAACCTTCATGTTTGGCTAACTGGTGACTCCCAGTTAGCCAAACATGCAGGTCTTTGGACTGAGCGAGGGAGTGGATAAAATTACCTGTGGATATAAATGAAGTAAAGCAGCCGGTCACTGGCTGGTTATTCACATCACTGCTGGCTCTTTATTGCTCTCCAATCTTGTTTCAGCTCCTTCAGTTTTTCTCTACATCACTTCAGTGTGATGTTGATGAACTGAGGAAACTGATTATGCTTTAGCAAAGCTTAACCCAGAGCATTGTTTCATTCATAAGCGCTGCTCGCTTTGTTTAATAGGGTTTCCACCAGTCCCGTAAAATACGGAATCGTTCCAAACTGCCAAATAAGGGACGATTCAGTAATTTCCATACTTTCCACCATCACTAGGGTTGCCACCCATCCCGTATTTTACGGGACGAAAAATATGGGATGGGTATTTCCCTAGTCACTAAGCTAACCTACCTGCTAACGTGCTAACTTCCCTGTTCCACCGTGAGAATTGATCCAATGTTCAACATTTGTTCCACGTGACTTTTCTCTCAGGTCATTCGTGCCCCCACCTGTCCTGACCCACCACTCCACCAGTGGTTCATGATTTCTGACACAGTTCTCATTAATTCATATTATTGAATCATAAAGTTACTTCACTGATGAGCTGGTTTCTCCCCTCAGTTTCCCAGCATGCCTCAGTGGTGGAGGTGTATGAAGGGGAGGAGTCTGTCCTGCTGCTCTGTCAGGTTCCAGTGTTCTCTGATTCAGCAGTGGTGTGGGACCACAGTGACTCGAAGCCCTCAACAGTCCACGTGCGTCTGCAGAGCGGCGATGATCTTAGAAACCAAAGCCAGCGTTACACCAACCGAACATCAATGAGAGCTGACGCTCTGCAGACTGGAGACCTCAGCCTCACTCTGAGGAACCCTACAGGCTCTGACAGTGGAACCTACACCTGCACCGTCCGCAGCCACGGACAGGATATGAGCTGCAAAGATATCCTGCTGAAGGTCAAAGGTCAGTGCTACGGATTCTCACCTCATGCCACCATAGTACTGACTCAGTCAGAGAAATCTTCATTCTGTCCAACACAGTATGTCAGAAACACCAGGATGTTCAGCTGCATCCAGTCAGAACAGCTGCAGAACACACTGAAAGAGATCAGGAACACAGAGTTCTCCTCCTGACTCCTCCTCCTCTGTGTTTGCTCCTCCTGCAGGTGTGCTTTCTCCTCCTGTGCTCAGGCTCTTCTGCCACCTGGTGGTCTTTTTTCCATACTGCATCTCTACTGGTCTGCTGCTGTCCATCTGCTGCAGCAGGAAGACACCAAACAGATCAGCCATCTCCATGGAGATCGCCCAGCAAGGTGGAGGAGGTCAGGGATTGGGTGACGAGTATGATGACATCACTGCAGATGTCACCACTGAGCATGACTTCTGAGTACCTGGTTAGGTTTAGGCAGAGTTACTGAGTAAGAGTTTGATGAGCAGGACCTTCACGTGGTTCATGCAGACTTCAGAAAGTTCCTGATAGTTCCTGAACTGGTAGCTGGAATGTGTGAATACAGAGAGACACAGCTCTGATTTTTGAATGATTGCTAATCAATAAATGCTTTGATCTCCAACAGTGTTGATACCACAGTCATTGTATGTAGTTTGTATCTTTGTTCATCAGTGAAATACTGAAGGATCAGTGTTAGCTGCAGCATTACCGCATTTCTTGATGTATTTGAAGCTCGTCATCATCAGCATGCTGCTGATTTTCATGTTTTATTCTTTTAAGATTGTCTGTCAATCAAAATCAGTCACAGCTTAAAATGAATTGTTGTATTTTGATGGAACAGAATAAATTAATCATTTTATGTCACATATAATGAAATTGCAGGTGCTTTTCCCATTGTGCAGCATATGGTGTAGATATGGTAAAGCAGAATAGAATAAAATTAATAAAACATAAATAAGACATATAAAACACTTTTTATACATATGTTTAAATTATATTTACACAGCTAAGGTCATTGAGAATGGTCATGGACCTTCTCAGTTATCTGGAGCCATAGTCGCCAACACGGAGGGCAGAGGGCAGCCAACAATTTTCTGGGCAGTGTTTATGACCCTCTGGAGGGCGGGTCTGTCTGCAGCCGAGCTCCCAGCGTATCCAGGCAGAGATGCAGTATAAGATCACACTCTTGATGGTGGATTGGTAGACGGTCACCAGCAGACTCTGATTCAGTTTGTTCTTCCTGAGGACCCTCAGGAAGTGTAATCTCTGCTGGGCCTTTGCCATCACTGAATTCGACTTCCAGGAATCTGAACGACATCACTGTCTCCACCACATCCTCGTTGATGTAGAGATGGGCGTGGTCCACTCTGGTCCACTGGAAGTCTACAATGATGAGGGTGGATGATAGGAGAGAGCCCAGCCTCACTGATGGTGGTCTGGGAGGAAGTTCTTTATCCATGTGCAGGTGGAGGAGGGGAGATGCAGGTGTAACCCGTATTAAAGTACTATTAAACAATACACAGCAATATTTCCGACCTAGGGCCTGACAGGAGGATTTAAGTAAAGGGAGGGGTGACACTCTTAAGCTGGACACAAATAAATTTATTAACAAAATAAAAGCAAATAAAACTTCAGTTCACATTTCTCTTCTGTTTGTTTCCAATAACACAAATACACTTAGGGATTGTCCCTTTCTGTTGACAGCTCTTGTGGAATAATAACCAAAATAAAAAAATAGATAAATAAAATTGTCCACCCTTCTCTTTAAATTTCTACCCGGGTAGTAAAAATCCTTAAGTTTATCAGGGTCTTTTTATCTTCCCTGATGGAAGCAACAGTTTAAAGTTTCTTCACTTGAAATGTTTAGTTCAGTTCAGTCAAAAGTGTTTCAGTCAACCGTTTGGTTTAAGTTCAGTAAGGTCAAAATGTCTGTCAGTCAACTGCGCAGTTTTAGTTCAATTAGGGGCCCCCTATTGGTTGTCTGCTTAAGCTTATCTGTTATCCAGTGGAGAATCGTGTGCATCCAAATCCATGGAACCAATCCTTCACTCCTCCGCACCGCTGCAACGACCACTGTTGTGCCTCCTGCTCGCAGTGGATCTGCAGTCGTCCTCTCTCAGAATCCGACCGTAGTCATAAAACCAACCTGCATATTGTACAATTTCCAATAAATGGCAAATTTTCTCTATGCAGTTAGCAATGAGCAATCCCTCAGTCTCTTACTCTCATCAGTTTTACATGTTAGTCAAGCCTACACAAAACTTGAACACATATTCACTGGCTAATAAAGTAAAACATTACAACCAGAATTAGTCTACAACAATAAAACTTAACATTTCCTACAGTGTTAGACATACATTACATAGTGCATGTTTCTCATTTCTCCGATTGGTTTTTTTTTGTAGTCTCGGTTACAGTCACAAACAAACAGGATCTCTGTTCGGCTACGACTAATACATGGAGTAAAACACAAGACACTCACCGGAGAAAATCCCGACCAATCACATCAAACTCGGGTCCTCCGAATTCCTCCCTCACAAACAACAAAAATCCAAACACGGTTGTTACACTTAACAAAACCTTAAATTCAACATTAAAGAAGCAACTCGATTACGTTTTTGGCTAAGCTAGGTTGCTAGAGCCGAACCACGTTGGCTTCTTTGCATGGTGTCTCGCTTTTTTCCCTTCCTCCTCTTTCTTCTCTGACCCCATGGTAGGTTTGGATCACCACATAGGCACCTAGCGCCCTCTGTGGGACATTTCAAGGAATTGCAAAAAAATAAAACATACATTAAATCCAATGGTTTTTTCTCTGTAAAACTCATGGGGGTTACATCCTCCCCCTCTGACCTTGCATGCGTCCCTGCATGCTCAAAATTCTACACAATCTCAGACATTTCAGGTTGAAATTGACAAATATGTAGTCCAGTATCAACAGTAAGTGCTTCAGTAAGAGCTTGATCTAAACCACTTAGCAAGGACTGCATGACTACCACCAGAGGATTCCCTAATGATGGATATGTCAGTCTTTTAGGAAGGGTTCTTTCTCGAGTAGATTTCCTCAATTCCACTTTTTCTGCATTTCCTTCCACTCCATGAGCCTCATCCACATCAGGAGTCTGAGATTTCTCCTTAATTATTTCGTCCACACCTGGGTCTCCAGGTTCAACAGCCTTTGGTGTTGTCTCAGCTTCAATGGCTGTGATCTCATGTCTCTCCCTTGACTCTAGTGGTTGAAAGGTCAGTGCCTCTGGGTCAAGGGTAGATTTCTCCACTGATTCCTCAACCTCAATTTCTGGTGCTGGATTCTGTGGTGCAACACTATCAGGCACAGTTGGGCTGTTTCTTTGCCATGAAGAATCCTTTACAACTTCATCACTTTCCTTTGTGGGACTGGCTTCAACACTGGAACTTGGTCCAGGTTCAGGTGCATTATGAACTGTATTATCCATCCCTCCTTCATTACCGGTAGCATTTCTAGCACTGGTAACTGTGAAGCGTGGATAATAATACTCAACACCACCCTCTTCATCATCACTTTCTGATAACACAGTGTTTTCATCATCATTTCTGTCAGATCTGCTCCCCTTAGCCGGACTGTCGGGCTCGGACCCTTTTGAACCACGTTTGGCTCTGGTTTGGCTGGGTCCCTGCTCTACAACTGTAGGGGGCAGAAAACCGCAGGGTAGCAACAAATCCCTGTGCAGCACTCTTTCTGGTCCATCGGAGTCGCAAGGTGCAACGACATAGACCGGTAGATCTCTCACTTGCTTCACGACCTTGTAAATGGTCTCACTCCATTTGTTGGCTATTTTGTGTTTCCCACGGATCCCAACGTTTCTCACAAGGACACGATCTCCAGCCTCCAGCTTTGACTCTCTGACTCTCTTGTCAAAGCGCTGTTTATTGTGAAAAGCACTTTGTGCACTGTGATCAGCTGCAATCTTGTAGCTCTCTGTTAGAGTTTCTCTGAGATTCTTGACGTACTCAGTGTGAGACACTTTCCCTTGTCCAACAGGGGTCAGACCAAAAGCAATGTCAATAGGTAGGTTGGGTTGTCTCCCAAACATGAGCTGATATGGGGAATACCCAGTAGTGTCATGTTTGGTGCAGTTGTAAGTATGCACTAATGGTTGCACAAAGTCCTTCCATTTAACTTTGTTCTCTTCCTGAAGCGTACCTAACATGGCTAGAAGAGTCCTGTTAAATCTCTCCACAGGGTTGCCACGTGGATGATACGGTGTCGTTCGGGTTTTCTTTATCCCAAGCAGACTACACAGCTCCTTTATGAGAGTGGATTCAAAATCCCTCCCCTGGTCGCTATGCAACCGCTCAGGGAAACCATAATGGACAAAGAAGTTGTTCCACAATGCCTTTGCGACAGTTGTCGCCTTCTGGTCAGGTGTTGGGACAGCCACAGCATACTTAGTGAAATGGTCTGTCATAACGAGTATATTCTTAGTACCTCGTCCATCTGGCTCTAAGGACAAATAGTCAATACAGACCAATTCCAGTGGTCTGTTTGTCTGAATGTTTACAAGAGGAGCACTGCGTTCAGCTCTGGCCTTTTGCCTGATGCAACGCTCACAGGTTCGAACTTTGCTGTCAACATCTGCTGCCATGTGTGGCCAATAAAAGCGATTGCGCACTAAGTCCATAGTGCGATCAACTCCCATGTGGCCAGTGGCATCATGGAGGCTTTCTAGAGCCACATTCCTGTAGCTCTGTGGTAAGACAAGTTGGTAAGTAACCTCTCCACTCACCATCCGCTTTCTGTAGAGCACTTCACTGTTTAGAACCAGCTGGCTCCAAAGACGTAGCATGAGTTGAACCTCTCTATCCTCACGCAGTCGCATTCTGTATGAAAGTCGCCTCCCTCCTTTCAGCAAAGAGATGACCCGGCTAATGGCAGGATCCTTCTTTTGCTCAAGGGCCCAGTCTTGCTGGGACAGGCGGGGTAATGTGCATGACCCTGGTATCAAATCAGCATGGCAGTACTCTGGTGGGATGACACCATCGCCAATAGCTAGACATTCGACTGGGGTCGATACAAAAGGAAACTCATGGTCGGTGTTGCATGTTTGCTGAGTGAGGTGCCTCTGGCAGATGATTTTTACAATGTCTGCTGAGACTCCTGGTTCCTCTTTCTCCTGAACAACCCGGGACATGAACCGCTTTATTTGGTTGTCCTCGTTCTCAGAAGTATGGTCTGTCCCACTTTGGAGATGAGGCCGCCTCGAAAGGCCGTCTGCATCTTGATTTTTCTTTCCAGCCCTGTACTGTAACTGGAAATCAAAAGTCGAAAGACCAGCCAACCATCGATGCCCTGCAGCATCCAGTTTGGCGGTTGTCAGTACATATGTCAATGGGTTGTTGTCAGTTACTACTGTGAATTTTGCTCCATAAAGGTAGTCAAAGAATTTATCTGTCACAGACCACTTAAGAGCAAGGAACTCTAGTTTATGGGTGGGATAGCGCTTTTCACAGTTGGATAGCCCTCGGCTAGCATATGCTATCACCCTCAGTTGACCATCTTGCTCCTGATAAAGAGCTGCCCCTAATCCATGCAAACTTGCATCAGTATGCAAAATATAAGGCTTTTTAGGATCTGCAAAGCCTAAGACTGGGGCGGTCGTGAGTTTGTGAATCAGCATGTTAAATGCTTCATCACATTTTGAAGTCCATTTTTCCGCAAATGGTTTCTTTGAATCAACAACAGGGGTGTTCTTTGGATTTCCCCTACCAGACTTCTTAGACGGTATGAAGCCTGCTGTCAGATCATTTAGGGGTCTTGCTATCTTGGAATAATCTCTAATGAATCTCCGATAGTATCCCGCAAACCCCAAAAATGATTTTAGCTCTTGTATGTTCTTGGGTTTCGGCCATGTTGTCAGAGCAGCTATCTTTGCTGGGTCTGTCTCCACTCCTTTCTCTGACACAACGTGCCCAAGGTACTTGACAGATGTTTTGAAAAACTGACACTTCTCGGGCGAGAGCTTAAGTCCGAATTCTCTCAGTTTGCCGAGGACACTCATTAGATGTTCTTCATGCTCCTCAAGGGTGTTAGAGAAGACAATGAGGTCGTCTAAGAACACTAGAACTTCCCTAAGGTTCATGCTGCCCATGCACTTCTCCATCACACGTTGAAAAGTACTGGGAGCATTGGTCACACCCTGGGGCATGCGATTGAATTCCCAAAATCCCATCGGTGTTACAAAGGCTGTCTTATGCTTATCCTCCTCAGCCACTTCGACTTGGTAATATCCTGATTTTAAGTCCATTACTGAAAACCATTTTGAGCCTGTTAGTGCTGAAAAGGCTTCTTCAATGTTTGGTAAGGCGTATGCATCCTTGATGGTCTGGCTGTTCAATTTGCGATAGTCAATGCATAGCCTGATCGTGCCATTTTTCTTTTTTACGACCACAATGGGGGATGCAAATGGGCTTTCGGATTCACGTATGACATTGGCATCATACAGTTCTTTTAAATGTAGCCTAACGGCCTCAAAGTCTGAGGGGTGAATGGGCCTCGGTCGTTGCTTGAAAGGAGTAGGGTCTGAAAGTCGTATGTGATGCTTTACTGCTGTGGTGTGTCCAAAGTCTAAATCATGTTTGGCAAAGACATCTGAGACAGAATTGAGCTTCTCAGTGACTCTCTTTTTCCACTCTTCAGGCAGAGGGGAATCACTGAAGTCAAATTTCAGGGGACACGCTGAATCAGGTGAGTGGATGTTATTGCATATGGCAGTTATAGTGGTTTGGGGATCTTTGCCTGCATCACCGACTTTAGTCTCAGCCAATGGTAATGGTGAGATGGACAATGGTATGTGGAGTTCAGCCATGTTCTGACTAGCAGGAACTCTGATGACATGAGCGCTCTCATTTTTTACAAGAATGGGAACTTTAAAGGATGTCTGAGCTGGGGCAGTCATGATATAACTGCAAAATATTAGGCCACCTGGTAAACTGGGAGCTGTACCTTCAACTAGCAATGGTGTGCCTGGGGAAACTGAAACGTTTCTGGTGTAGCCCGTCAAAGCAACTTTACCACCTGCTGGTATGGTAACACACCTTTTACTCAACAGTTTTACTTTCCCAACTCTTGCATTGTCTTGTTCATTGTCATGTATGCTATACAATCTTTTGATCAGTGGAGGATTAGCACAGTGCACTTGTTTGTTGCTGACACTAGTCTCCTTAGAGGTTAAATAGGTTTCATACAGTACATCCAAAACATTTGTTCCAACCAGAACAGGAACTTCTCGATTAGCCCTACAATCGGGTACAATGAGGGCTAGAGTGCATATCTCCTCAGGCTTCCCAGCAACTCGATCTGGAAAGAAGATGCTCAACTCTGTGTACCCCAAATAAGGGACGGCTTGTCCACCTGCACCTTCTATATCTAAAAGGTTTTTCAGTGGTTGGATTGATCGCGAAGGCAGATGGAGCTTATGAAAGGACTCTGATACTGTTGTGACTTGGGAGCCTGAATCGAGGAGACACAAACACTGGACTCCATCAATGGTCAGTGTAGCAGTGTGCTTTGAACCAACTAAAGCATTTAGAATGGCCTCTTCTGACATCTCAGCCATAGGCTGACTAGCTTTTCTGCGCTCACAGTCATGTGTGAAACTTTGTGCTGATTGGGGACTTTGTTTTGGTTGGGCCTCAGTCCATCCCTCTACTGAAACCCGGTCCAGTTTAAAGTTTGACCGTACTTAGCTTTCCGCTCTGGCTGTTTAGCTTTCAATTCTTTGTATTTCTGGTCAACCAGATCTTTATTGGGAGCATTTTCACATTGTCTAGCAATGTGGCCATTTTCACCGCATTTAAAACAGAACCAAGGTTTTGGTTCGGGCCTTGGGACATGTTGTCTTGCTAGCTGCGTCTGAATTTCAGCTGCTTGTGTCTCTAAGGCAGCCTGGGGGGGCTTTTGCTCTTGTTTTTGTCTTCGTTGAGCTCTCTTTTCTGTGAGCTGCACTTGCAGTTCGGCCACTTGTTTTCTAAGGCTTTCTGTCTCTGTTATGTATTTCTGTAGTATTTCTGCATTGGGGTCATATTTGGGATTGTTGTCTGAAACAGACTGAAGTTGTGAAGAAAGTTTCACCTTAGAACTCCCAAAGTGGTGTTGCATTCTATCCATTTTAACTGCTCTCCTTTCCTCTTCTGTTCGCAGCTGAAGGAGTAGTTCTGAAAAGTCAGGTGGTGAATGCATTTGAAATTTTTGTTGAAGAGTCAAGAGCAAGGTTTGATCCCAGCAGCCACGTGTAAACTGTTTGAAAAGCTGTCGGTTGGCATCCGCTTTGTGTACGCCATCACGTCTGACTGCTGTGTTGAGAAGTACTTGTAATCTTTGAAGATATTCAGATGCTTTCTCACCTGGATTTTGGTGAGTGTTAAGAAACTTGGCAAAGATTTCCTCGCCATCATCAACAAGCCCATATGCTGACTGAAGGAGTCTGACATAATCACAGGGAGATGCCTGTGTTCCAAGCTGCTTCACAATGTCTGAAGCAGGGGAAAGCAAGCTTTCCAAGATCATCCTTCTCTGCACGTCAGTGGGTAAGCCATCTTGAAACATGAGCTCAGTATGTAAGCACCATGTTTCAAAGTCAACTTCTCCAGGAGGTTTGGGCAACCTGCCTGAGAAGGACCGTAATCGTTTGGAGCCTAAGTTTGAAGTAGGAGCTGTTTCAGTTTTGATAACATGCTCTACTATTATTCGTTGCACATCTTGGGGATTCAACACGTCATTGTCAAATGCTGCTGAAGTGACTGATACAGCTTTTCTCTTGGGTTTTGTACTTTTATTTGAGAACGCGGAAGCATACTGAGTTGTAGTTGGTGAGCTAGGCTTAGGACCTTTAGACACATGTGATGTTTCACTACTGTCTGATTCAGCCTCAGAACTTCCTGACTCAATGGAGCATACTGTTTCTGGAGCAACTTTACTAGGTGCTGCACTTACTGGAGAAGAGGGCTTACTCAATAGAGGAATCATTTTGTCAAGGCTGTCTAAGCACCATTTTACAGTGGGGTCTCTAGCTGTGGCTATTTCACATGGAAATTGTGGTTTTAGGTGTGTAACCACTTCCTCTGAATCAAACTCAACAATGGCCCTTGTTGGGTTCAACCTGACTATCTTGGACACAATACCATATGTCTCAAGGAGTTCAGAAATGCCTTCATCTGTGTCATCACCAGTAATACCTAGAGCAAGGACTGACCTCTCTGGAATTACATCATATTCTTGACCAATATCAGTAGTGGTAGGCATGTTTATGCTCTTAGTTCAAACAGTAATCAATTGGCAAATTTTCAGAAATAAAACTCTTTGAATTCAACTCTGGTTTTACTTAAAATCCTCCTGGCTGCTGGCTCGCCACAAAAATTCTCTTGCTGTAACCCGTATTAAAGTACTATTAAACAATACACAGCAATATTTCCGACCTAGGGCCTGACAGGAGGATTTAAGTAAAGGGAGGGGTGACACTCTTAAGCTGGACACAAATAAATTTATTAACAAAATAAAAGCAAATAAAACTTCAGTTCACATTTCTCTTCTGTTTGTTTCCAATAACACAAATACACTTAGGGATTGTCCCTTTCTGTTGACAGCTCTTGTGGAATAATAACCAAAATAAAAAAATAGATAAATAAAATTGTCCACCCTTCTCTTTAAATTTCTACCCGGGTAGTAAAAATCCTTAAGTTTATCAGGGTCTTTTTATCTTCCCTGATGGAAGCAACAGTTTAAAGTTTCTTCACTTGAAATGTTTAGTTCAGTTCAGTCAAAAGTGTTTCAGTCAACCGTTTGGTTTAAGTTCAGTAAGGTCAAAATGTCTGTCAGTCAACTGCGCAGTTTTAGTTCAATTAGGGGCCCCCTATTGGTTGTCTGCTTAAGCTTATCTGTTATCCAGTGGAGAATCGTGTGCATCCAAATCCATGGAACCAATCCTTCACTCCTCCGCACCGCTGCAACGACCACTGTTGTGCCTCCTGCTCGCAGTGGATCTGCAGTCGTCCTCTCTCAGAATCCGACCGTAGTCATAAAACCAACCTGCATATTGTACAATTTCCAATAAATGGCAAATTTTCTCTATGCAGTTAGCAATGAGCAATCCCTCAGTCTCTTACTCTCATCAGTTTTACATGTTAGTCAAGCCTACACAAAACTTGAACACATATTCACTGGCTAATAAAGTAAAACACTACAACCAGAATTAGTCTACAACAATAAAACTTAACATTTCCTACAGTGTTAGACATACATTACATAGTGCATGTTTCTCGTTTCTCCGATTGGTTTTTTTTTGTAGTCTCGGTTACAGTCACAAACAAACAGGATCTCTGTTCGGCTACGACTAATACATGGAGTAAAACACAAGACACTCACCGGAGAAAATCCCGACCAATCACATCAAACTCGGGTCCTCCGAATTCCTCCCTCACAAACAACAAAAATCCAAACACGGTTGTTACACTTAACAAAACCTTAAATTCAACATTAAAGAAGCAACTCGATTACGTTTTTGGCTAAGCTAGGTTGCTAGAGCCGAACCACGTTGGCTTCTTTGCATGGTGTCTCGCTTTTTTCCCTTCCTCCTCTTTCTTCTCTGACCCCATGGTAGGTTTGGATCACCACATAGGCACCTAGCGCCCTCTGTGGGACATTTCAAGGAATTGCAAAAAAATAAAACATACATTAAATCCAATGGTTTTTTCTCTGTAAAACTCATGGGGGTTACACAGGTCCAGCAGGTTTTTGATGAGATCATCTGGGATGATTGTATTGAAGGCTGGTCTATGAAGAGCAGTCTGACACAGGTCCCAGGTTGTTCCGGGTGGCTCAGCATTGATTGCAGGGTGAGGGTGATGGCGTCCTCAGTGGAGCGGTTTACCCTGTAGGCAAACTGATGGGGATCAAATGCTGTGGGGAGACAGTCTTTGATGTGGCGTGGGATTAGCCTCTCAAAGCATTTCATCACTAGTGGCGTGAGTGCGATGGGCCTGAAGTTGTTCAGACTGCTGTTTGTGGATGTTTTGGGGATGATGGTGGCTGATTTGGGGTAGGCAGGGATGGTGGCTCGAGTCAGGGACAGGTTAAATAATCTGGTGAAGATATCAGATAGTTCGTATGCACATGCTGCTAGTACCTTATCAGGTTTTCCACCTGGACCAGCAGCTTTCCTTGGGTTTACTGACCTGAGTTCATGCCTCACCTGGTGCTGGTGAAGGGTCAGTGAAGTGCTGCTTTAGCCTGGGGGAGGGGTTGATGGCCTGTTGGACTCAAATCTTGCAAAGTAACTGTTCACTTCCTCTTCCAGTGAAGCATCAGCTCTGACAGTTGAGATGGTGCTGCCACTCTAGTTGGTGATATTATTTATTTCCTGCCAAACCCATCATGGATTTCTGTCTGAGACATGCCTCAATTTTCTGTTTGTATGACCTTTCGGCTGCTTTGATGCCCCTTTTCAGGTTATCACTGGCAGTGCTGTACTGTGCTTTGTCTCCTGCTCTGAATTGTGTTCTTTAATGAGGAGTTGCTCCTCACTGTTCATCCAGGGCTTCTGGTTGGGGAAGACCCGGATTGGTTTTTGTACAGTGACATTCTCAGCACAGTAGGTGTATGAGAGCACAGTTTGTGTGTACTCTTCCAGGTCTGGATTTTCAGACATACATTCATGAAGCAGTCCTGTAGCTGGGAGGGGGCATTTTCAGACCAAGTGTTGGTGATTGTTGTGGTGGGTCTGAGTTTCCTTCTGAGTGGGGTGTAAGCTGGTATAAGGAGCAGAGACAGACGGTCTGATTGTCCATCATGGGGCTGTGGCACTGCTCTGTAAGCATGTGTGATGTTAAAGTACACATGATCCACTGTGTTATTTCCTCTGGTGGCACATTTCACATATTGTGCAAATTTGGGGAGAACAGTCTTTAAGCAGGCCTGGTTAAAGCCTCCAGCAATTATATAATTATATAATTGTGCATCCTCCTGCCAGAGTCAGACACACCTGTGCAGGCTTGGACAGGTACATGCAATGATGGCAAGACAGGGCTTTCTGAGGCTCTGAGCCATTTTGAACCAGCTTTCAGGTGTATAATAACACTTCATAATGTGTGTTGGGACAATTCTTCAAATGACCTGCAATCCAACCTTTTGGAAAATGGTTTGGTTTGTCATTGATTCTAAATTACATACTGGACAGGGAAGATCAATGATAATGAGGCAGTAGGTGTGTTTGATGTGTTTACCCGCTCTTTTTTTTTGGGGGGGGGGGGGGGGGTACACTTATTTTCTTTCTTATTATGTTGGTGTGCAAGAAATTCATTTATTTATTTTTTTAAATTCAGGAATAATTTTCCACAGTAGGTGGGCTTAAATGTTCTCTTTTTAGAAACAGCTTCCCCAGCCTTTGAGAACAACCTTTCACATGGACCAAAAGAAGCTGGAGTCACCAGGGAGTAAGAACCCAGCAAGAAACGTTCAGAAGATGTTCAGTAAACGTTCAGCAGAGGTGGCCAAAGTACTGACATTCTGTACTTAAATAGAAGTACAAGTACTTGTGTTAAAAACTACTCTAGTAAAAGTTGAAGTACTGGTTCAACTTCTTTACTCAAGTAAAAGTAAAAAGTACAGGTTCTGAAATGTACTCAAAGTAAGAAAGTAAAAGTAGTTCTTTGGAGGACATTTCTACCAACTATTTCTGTCAGCTGATTCAGTCTGAATGAAGCAGTGAAGTGGTTGGAACGTCATCAGTGACGTCAGCTGAAGCAAGCTCCGGCCCGCTGCTTCACAGGACTTCACCTATCGAGTTTGAAGCCTCAGGGAGCATCACCGGCCACAGTAATGAACATTTGTTCCTAGGCAGACCTTCAGCAGTACCAGCTGAGAGACTGCCAAAATAAGTCATGAGCCCCCCCTCATTTCTTTATATTTTGCTTCCAGGACCTTCTTGTAATTTTTAAAGTGGTCTTCACCAATAGTTTTCCAGACTTTTTGAAGGTCCTTCAAAGTCCTTCTTTGGACATTGGCTGTATGTTCTCTCTTTTTCATTTCAGTCCTTTTACCATTTTCAGAGGGATTTTTTTGTTGTTTTTTTTTTTTTGGTTTGAGCTGCTTCTCACTGATTTATGAATCATTGAAACATAAAGAAGCATCTAACCCAAGTGATGAACCAGTGTTGTGTCTTTCTATAACAGACAGCTGAGCAAAGAAGCAGTGTTAAATGGGCTCTTTAGGCTCTTTGTTACCAGCAGCCTGTCACAGAAACATCATCTCTGCTTTCATAGAGGTGCTCACACTTGCTGACCAATCAATGGACTGCAATTGATCGACAGCTGCTCCTTCCCCTCTTTGTTGTTGTCATGTGCTGAGGCTGCATTAAATCATTTGAGAACCTGGTGAGGAGCAGATGATTTTTATTATGTCTTGATATGAAAAACCTTATTAATAAAAACGTTTCTGTTTCATGTCTGTACACTGAGCACATAAAAGCTGATTGTAACAATGACACAAGCCTACAGCAGGAGCTGCAATAAGACATCATCAGAGTTTAGGAGGAGCGTGGATCAGCGTGGTGGTGTGAAGCTCCTCCATCAGGCTGAGTGTGTCCTCAGTTTCCTGTCAGAGACAAACATCACTGATTCCTGCTGTTCACCTCTGACCTTCACACACACACACACACACACACACACACGCACATATGTAAATGTTACCTTCTGTCAATGAGGAATACACAACTTCGCCATCAGTCGACTGCTCTGTAACACACAGTATAAAGCATTAGACTGTGTGTGTCTGTCTGCAACACCACTGTTTTAATCTTTGTCAGTTCAGTCATGTCTCTAGCTCCCCCTACAGGCTCATGGAGGAACTATAACGTGAAGTTGTTGAAATTATTTTGAATTTGGTGATGAATAAATTCCAGGAGTGGTTGTCATGGTTACCTGTCCTCCTGCCAGCTTCCTTCTTCTTCTTGAAGACCACCTGACCATAGGTGACCTCAGTACGACCTGAGGACAGAAATATGTATTAAGTACCTGCAGCTTCACGTCTGACTCTCTGATTGGTCAGATTAGGACTCTCAGAGTTTCATCATCACCTGTTTCTCCATCTGAGCCTCAGCAGCAGTTTGTGAAAAATACACAAAATGTGAATTTGATCCTTTGATCATTTACCTGAACATGAAGAGATTCATTTCTACATACACAAAGGGCCCCCAGCTCCCCCTGAGTCACTGTTAGTGATGACCCCAACCCTCAACCTGAATATTTTGGATAGAAGCAAAAAGTTATTATTGATCTAAATGGTTTTTGAGATGTGTCAGCTACAATTAGTTTTCTCCTGATTGCCAATATTTGGGAGAACATTCAAAATAAAAAATAAAAATTCTGATAGTGTATTGTTTAGGTCAGGAAGGTCTAAAAAACAGTGGTATGAAATATTGATCTAGATGATTTCTATTCATTACTTGAAATTAACCTTAAATAGCTCAGCCTCAGCCTCAGACAGCCTCAGCAAAGCTCTGTTTCAGTCCCCAGTGTTAGCTCTCCCTAACTTAATTTTAGTCCCCTCATCTTCATCCTCAGTCCCAGTTTCCTCAGTGCCCTCTGTCCCTTCAGCTCTCCTAGCGCCTTCAGTCCCCTCAGTTAGCACTTTGGTCCCTTCATCCACCTCAGTCCCCTCTTCAGTTTCCTCACCTTTAGCTTCGGTCCCTTTAGAGCCCTCAGCTTCAACCCCTGTTCTCTTAGCTTCAGTGCCCTCAGTATCGGTCCCCTGTGCTCCCTCATCTTCAGTCCCTTCAGTTTTGGTCCCTTTAGTCCCCTCAGGTCTCCCTGTACCTTCGCTCCCCTTCGCTCTGGTCCCTTTAGTCCCCTCAATCCCTTCAATCACCTCAGCTCCTTCGGTTCCTTCAGGACCCTCAGGTAGTTCTTTAGCCCCTTTAGCTACCCCGGCTTCAGTTCCCCCAGCTCCCTCAGCTTCACTCTTTTTTGGCTCCCTCAGCTCCGGTCCCCTCTGCCGCTTTGGTCCTCTTAGCCCCTCAGGTCCCCTTGGTCTCTCAGGTCCCCTCAATCTCCCAGGTCCCTCAGGTCCCCATAGTCCCCTTAGTTCCCTCCTCTACTCCCACCTCTGGTCCCTCAGCTCCTTTAGTTTTGGTCCCCCCCTGCAGCCTCAGTTTCGGTCCCAGTCTCCTCAGTTTCGGTCCCAGTCCCTTTAGTTCCTGCTCACCCGGTCCCAGTACCTTCAGTTCCTGCTCCCTTGGTAGCTTCGGTCCCCTTAGCTTCCCCGACTCCAGTTCCCCCACAGTCAGCTTCCCCTCAGTCAGTTTCATTCCCCTTAGTTTCCCCTCAGTTAGCTTCCACACCGTCTCCATTACCTGCACCTAGGCTATCCCCCAAGCAGCCCCGGCTGTTCAAAAAAGCAGCTGTGTGCCCTGCACCGCAGTCCCAGCCTGAGCATCCGGGGCTTCACCCTGTAAGCCCCATTCAGCCCAAGGGTCATGCTCGATCCCAGCGTCTGGCTCAGTCCAAGCCTCCTGTCTCTTCTCGCCACCTCCGCTTGGAGCGCTGTTGGCCCCCTGCCTCGTCTCCTCGTCGCTGCCGCCGCTGGAGCCACAGTCGGCCTCCTGCCTCGTCACCTCGTCGCTGCCACTGGAACTGCGGTCGGCCGCCCAGCTGGTTTGGATTCTCCTTTTTCGCCCCTTGGCCTGGGCAGCCCCCCAAAGCTGTTGAACTGTTTCCCTTTTGCCGTTTTATATTTTTGTTTTTTTTGTTTGCCCCTTGGCTTCTGGACTGTTCCTCATTTTGACCCCCTATTTTGGACTTGGAGCCCTCCGGCCTTGTGCTGTCACTTTTTGTTTCATTGCTTTTGTTTCTCGTTCCCGTGTTTTATTCCTGTTTTTGGACTGTTCTGGCCCCTGTGCTTGCTTGTCCTTATGTTTTGTTTCCGTTTTTTGGACTGTTGTCCCGGCCTTGTGCCCCTGCTTTTGTTTTGTTCTAGCCCTGTGATTTTTGTTTTTGCTCCCTGCCTGATTTTGTTTTTGTTTCGGTCCCTCCATCCTGGTCCACCGCCTCCCTCCCTGGTCTGGTTTTGTTTCCTGTTTTGGCCATCGGGAGCTGGTCTTTGAGGGGGGTTGCTGTCATGGTCCTGGGCCGTCTGCCCAGCGTTTTGTGTTTAATTTTATTTTCCCTGTGTTTTCCCAGTTTGTTTTGTTTTGTTTTCATTGTTCTTAGTTCTGGCTTTATCATTTGTGGTTTTCTGGTTCCTTCATCCCTGTCTCCCCGGCGTCTGTGTTCTGATGTTTGTTTGTCCTTTTGTCTTACCCCTGACCTTCTATGTTTCCGTATTTAGTTTTATTCCCAGAGTTGTGACTAGTCTGCGTTTCTGTCCCATGTCTGTCTCTGTTTCCCTGTGCCATGTTCCCTCTTTAGTCACTTCCTGTTTTATTTTGACAGTCTTGTGTTCTCCATGCTTTGAGTTTAGCTTCCCCTGTTATTAGTTTCATTTGCTTCACCTGCTGTGCCCTGCTGTTTCCTCTTGCCCTGATTACCTAATGTGTATTTAAGCCCTCGGGTTTCCTCTGTTCTTTGTCGTGTTGTCGTCGATGTTTCAGCTGTGTGCGTGTCCGTCCCTTGTTCCCCCTAGTTTTAGTTCTGGCCTCAGACCAGCCCTGTTATTTAGTTCATCTAGTCCTCATGCTCAATAAAATCTTTTAAGTTCATTCTCTCACGTCCTTTTATGAGTCCTGCTTTTGGGGTCTGCCTTTCCTGCCTGCCACAGCAACCATGACAGGTCAGACTTGGGGAAGTTCCTCTAATGTCTGAAAATAAATAGAGGTCATTCAGTGTGCAGAAACAAATGGAGGATTTTCAGCGCTCACAGTCAGCGGTCCCAGTGTGAGTTTGTTGATCCACTTTTGCATCAAAAGAAATGTTTCTACTGTTTGTAAGTGGATCGCCTATATTGTTCTTCACAGTCCACAGAAACAATAATGAGTTATACGTGCGCGTACTGCTTGTATTAAATAGAAGTGTTGGTAAAAAATTAAGATAGTGTTTATTTGTCACATGAACAGTTATACACAGTACAATGCACAGTGAAATGTATTTTGTACCTGCAACCATATATACACACACATATAAATAAGAAGAATAAAAATAAAAATAAGTAATTCACACTATACACCAGGGTTATAATAGTTTTGGATTTTACATTATAGTTTAGTTTTAGTTAGTTTTTACTTTTTTTTCTCTAATTCAGTTAGTTTTAATTAGTTTTCAGAGTGGTTTTTCTCGTTTTTATTAGTTTTTATTTTTGGTTTCATGCTTAGTTTTCGTTAGTTTTAGTTAGTTTCAGTATTAGTTTTTGTATTTTCATACTTAATCAGGTGCACGATTCAATTCGCAAAAGTAACTATTGTGTAATGAAAACTTGACAAAAGATACCGTTTAAAGAAATATATTCAACACCCAACTGTTCACAAGACATGCTAAATGTGTGTAATATTAAGGACACACATGAACATCAACAGGGAGAAACAAAGAAAAACATGAATTCCCAAACTCAATAAATTCTACAATAAACTCCACAATAAACTTCAGCATCAGTGCAGCAGATTAACAACAGCTACATGTGGTGTTTGACAAAAACAAACTCTTTGAAGGAGTCAAAGCTCAAATCCAGCTGCATCCTGATGTTCTCACCACCTGAAGCTGCTTCTGTTTTGGAGCTAGCTTGGTTAGATGCTGCTAATTAAACTTGCAGGGTCTTTGTACACAACCTACGGAAGTGTCCGACCTCATGTCCACATTTATGCTTGTGTAGCTGGTGTGTGTGTTAATTACCTTGTGGTCGTGTGCAGGTGTTTTATATGCGGTGCAGGCTGGGACTTCTTTCTTGGTCCTCGCTCTTTGTGCTCCGTTTTTTGGCTGCAAACATATTTGTCCCTGGTTTTTTTCACTTTCTTCATTCCTTCACGTCCATCCTGATAGTTTCAGCAGTCTCCTACCAGGAATTTGCTGACAGTTGTGAGTCCTTATATTGATGCTTTGATTATTATTCCTGATTGTTATTCTCTCACTGATAAAGTAGCCAGAAACGCACAAGGACGCAACAGTTTGAGGTGGACTTTGATGTCGCTGGTTTTTCCTGACTGAGAAGCGTTCCGCACATTTTTCATCATCCACAAGAAGACTTTCGATTCTATCTGTGCTCTTGTACTCAAAGAACCTCCATACGGGACTCTGCCGCTTTCTCGGCAGACCGCAGCCATTACAGCACGGTGAGCGCACGCACATGCGCACTCACACAGTTGTCCTGCGGCGCTCCCAGCTGAAACTCGGAGAGCGGAAAAAATGATTTCATATCAATCCACAAGGCTTAAAAAAGAAAAAAAACAAACAAGTAAATGAAAGTCAGTTTATCGATAATTTCAGTTAGTTTTAGTTAGTTTTGTAAACTCACAATTCAGTTTTAATTAGTTATCGTTTTTTCCTTTTAATTATAGTTTTTATTTATTTCAGTTAACGACAATGTTTTTTCAATTTCAGTTTTCGTTATTTCGTTCGTTTTCGTTAACTATAATAACCCTGCTATACACTATATACTATACACTATACACACAGAATTATAGAATATTATAATATTTACATAGTGCAGTAATAGTCCAGTTAGGGCTCAGAGTTTGTGGCTTGTGGGTAAAAACTCTTCTTCAATCTTTCAGTCTTAGTCCTCAGGCAGCGGTAACGCCGGCCTGATGGGAGCAGGGAGAAGAGAGAGTGTCCGGGGTGGCTGGGCTGTTTTAGGATCTTGAGAGCCCTCAACCTGCACTGCTTGGTGTAAATGTCCTGCAGGATGGGGAGGGTGGTTCTGATGGTCCGTTCAGCTGAACGAACCACCCTTTTTAGGGCCATGAAGTCCTGCTTGGTGCAGTTTCCCATCCAGGTGGTGATGCTCCCACGCATGATGCTCTCGATGGTGCAGATGTAAACGTTCCTGAGCACCTTGAGTGGGAGCTTGAAGTCTCTCAGCCGCCTGAGGAGGTAGAGACGCTGTCTGGCCTTCTTCACAGTGATGTTAATGTGATGAGTCCAGGACAGGTCCCGTGAGATGGTCACTCCCTGGTATTTGAAAGTGTCCACTCTTTCCACCTCAGCACCACTGATGACAAGTGGATGGTAGTCCCTCTGCTGCTTCCTGCTGAAGTCCACAATCAGTTCCTTCGTTTTGCTGACGTTGAACAGGAGGTGGTTCTCCCTGTACCAGTTCTCCAGGCGGGAGACCTCTCTCCTGTAGGCTGTCTCCTCATTGTGGGAGATTAGTCCCACAACAGCAGTGTCGTCAGCAAACTTGATGATGACGTTGGACTCTGACGTGGCCTCGCAGTCATGGGTGTACAGTGAGTACAGCAGAGGGCTGAGCACACAGCCTTGGGGGGATCCGGTGTTGAGGGTGAGGGAGGATGAGGTGAGGTGACCCACTCGTACCACCTGTGGTCTGCTGGTCAGGAAGCTGTGAACCCACCTGCACAGGGATGGGCCCAGGCCCAGGTCCAGCAGCTTAGAGACCAGCCTGGAGGGAACTATGGTGTTGAATGCTGAGCTGTAATCTACAAACAGCACTCTCACATAGTTCCCCTTACTGGTGTCTATGTGCGAAAGGGTCTTGTGGAGGAGGAAGGATATGGCGTCATCTGTGGATCTGTCTGGCCGGTATGCGAACTGTAGTGGGTCGAGGGTGGTGGGCAGTGAGGAGGTGATGAATGTCTTGATGAGTCTCTCAAAGCATTTCATCACCCCAGAGGTGAGCGCTATGGGCCTGAAGTCATTGGGGCTGCTGGGGTGAGGTTTCTTTGGGACTATGATGGACTTTTTGAAGCATGTGGGAATCACACATAGTTCCAGTGAGAGGTTGAATATCACTGTAAACACAGGTGCCAGCTGGTCAGCGCAGGTCTTAAGGACACGTCCACTAATACCGTCTGGTCCAGCCGCTTTCCTAAACACCCTCCTCACGTCGCGCTCCGTCACAGTGAGTGTATCCGCCCCTCCGGCCGGGAGCGCAGCAGGCTGTCGGCTTCCCGACTCGAAGCGCGCAAAGAAGTTGTTGAGCTCATCAGCCAGAGAAGCAATGGCACTCACCGGGGGTGTGTGTGGTGCTTTGTAGTCCGTGATGGTGCGTAGTCCCTGCCACAGTCCCCTGGAGTCAGACTGTTGTAGTTGCTGTTCCAGTCTGCGGCCGTAGCGATGTTTAGCCTCTTTCACCGCTCTGCGGACGTTGTATGATGCAACCTTGTAGTCCTCCATGTTCCCAGAGGCGAGGCCGGAGTTGTAGGCAGCGGTGCGGGACCTCAGAGCGTCGCGGACAGATTTATCCACCCACGGCTTCTGGTTGGGAAAGGTCCTGATGGTCCTCCTAAGCGAAGTGTCATCAACAACTTTCCCAATAAATCCCACAACAGTTTCCGTAAACTCCTCGATGTCTCCGCCCGCGCTGCTGTGAAACATGTCCCAGTCGGTTGAATCCAACGCACCCTGCAGAGCAACCTCTGTTTGATCAGACCACCGTGTCACTTCTCTCACAGCAGGGGGTTCCTGCCTGAGCCGTTGTTTGTATTTCGGCATGAGAAGGACAGAGGTGTGATCTGACTTCCCAAAGGGCGGAAGAGGCTTTGCTTTGTAGCCCTCTTTGAATGGAGAGTAGCAGTGGTCTAGGGTCCTCTCTCCTCTGGTGGGGCAGTCTATGTGTTGAGTAAACTCCGGTATCACCTTTTTCAAGTTTGCACTGTTAAAGTCCCCGGCTACGATGAGAGCCGCATCACGCTGGTTAGCCTGATAGGTGGAAATAGCCACATGTAGCTCGGATAGTGCAGTGTTTGTGTCCGCCTGAGGTGGAATATAGACGGCGCTGAAGATGACCGAAGTGAACTCGCGGGGCAGATAGTGGGGGTGGCATTTCAGGGTTAGGAGCTACAGGTTAGGCGAACATGATTGTTTCAGAGGGACGACATTTGTATTGTCACACCAGTTGTTATTAATCATTAGACACACACCTCCTCCTCTTGATTTTCCAGACTCACTCGTTCTGTCCGTGCGATGAACACTAAAGAACTCAGACGGCTGTACGGCGTATGAGGGGGCTCAGCCATGTCTCCGTGAGACAGATGATGTTGCAGTCCCTTATGTCCCTCTGAAACTGTATCCTGGCCCTGAGTTCGTCCAGCTTGTTATCCAGGATCTCCCGGGGCCAAGTCGGGTCGGGAGAAAAAGGTGTCAGAATACAGCCAGAGTGCTGTATTCTGATATTAAAAAGAGTCTGTCTGTCATGCGTGATATGACACAGATGACACGAGATATGACACAAATAATAATAATTCAGCAATTACAAACACCAGTTCAAAACAAAAAAAAATGACAGCCTCATTAAAGTAAAAAAAAGAGAAGAAAAAAACAAATGAATCCCAGCACTTCGGCTGCCTGTAAACAGCATGAGTGAAACGCACCAAAGCCTCGCTTAACCACGGTCACGTGATGTAGGTGTTTTGAACCACCTGCACTTCAGAAGCTCGACACTGAAGTTTCGACACTGTGTCGAGCTTCCCATTCTTAGTTTAATGTTTTTTCCTTATCATTTCTGTTATTCTGCAAATAAAGCAGTTTAAGTTTAGTTCTGTCTTTTTTTTTTTTTTTTAAAGCCTGTCATGAGCCCCCAAGTGCCCGAGAACCCCCCCCCCCCAGCGCCAAGGAGGCCCAAGCCATCCCCAGGCCACAGCCACCAAGGGAGCGGGTAAGAAACCACGCCAAGAAATCCGGCCGCATACCCCGGGACACACAGGCACCCACACCCCAGGAGTGGCAGTGAGGATCAGTGGGGAGCAGCAAGGAGCGGTAGGGGGGGTAATTCCCGCCCCTCCACAACCGTGTCCCACAGGTGCCAAGGCTCAGCAAGCCACAGACCCAGGCCCAGCTGTCCACACACACACACATAAAGGCACACACACACTCACGCACACATGCATGCACACACATGGATTCCATACATGGACCCCTAGTGTGTGAGAGCAGGTACCAGCGCAGAGCCAGCAGCAACCCAGGGAAGGAGCCAACCCAGCCACGAAAAACTAGCCAGTCCCCACCCCAGGCAGGGTGCAAGAAACTGGGGTGTGAGAAGACCCACCCACCCCCTCCTCCCACCCAACGTGTGGGGGGGTGATGTGAGTGTATGTAATGAGAAGAATGTTTATGACTGTGTGAAAGCTATGGTGCTATTAAAATTGGATGGACAGATGTAATATGAGCACTGAGTAACAGCACCCAGCCACACTGGCCCCCCCAAGGCCCTCAATGTCTAAAATGTAAATAAAATTGAGGAGCAGGCAGCAGTGAGCAGGCAGCAGTGAGCAGACAAGTGGCGCCACCTTAGTTCTGTCTTTTGCGTCCTGCAATTGGGTCCACCCCTTCCCAGCACACAGCCCCCACCGTGACAGTACACCACAACCAGACATGGACCCAGCAGACTGTAACTTTTTCGAGCCCGACGTGTGAGCCGTGGCTCGCTTCTAAATGCGAGCCGCGGTACGTCAGCACACGCTTGGCCCTGGGAGGACCCGGCTGGACGAAGAAGCCTCGGCGTCGCCGTTTCCCACCTCTGTCTCGAGCTACCTAACAACAGCTGCCTGCCATGACAGCTGCCACCACATTCTCTGCCATCACGGAGATTGGTGTGGGTGGGTATTTCTCCTCCCCATTGCAACGGAAGACGCCGCTCACACCACCCCCACCAACCCCACCAACCTGCTCTTCGCCCACTGCTCAAATGTGGGATGTGGACGAGGAGCCTACCACCACCACGCTTCCTCCTGCCTGTGTGAACAGGAAGCGCGGCTCTCGGGGCCGAAATCGACAGCCTTCGCCTGCCGCACAGATCACCCCTGTTTTTCCTGCCGGACCATCGGTTAACCAGCTTCCTGTGAGTAAACATGTCCCTTTGTTGCATGAGGAGTCTTTGCGGGAAAATAAGGGCTACTCGTGTTTTGTGTCCAAGCAGGGAGAACATTATTGGTTTAAGGACAGTGTGGAGATACTTGACTCTTGTTGGTGGAAGCCCACGAGTCCATAAACAATGATCATATGTCTAGTGGTTTTGTACAATTGGACTGTACTTTTTCTGTATCCAAGCCAGATAATAGTAAAGACCTTTTGTGTTCTTCTGCTGAGACTGCTTTTTCTTGTGAGACTCCTGCAACACATACTGCAAGATCAGAGTTATGCAAAGCTGTTCCTAACAACACAACTACTGAGAGAACTGAGTTCTTTGAGCCAGCTAATAATGACAGTTTGTGCTCATCTGATGGATTAAAACAGGACATTTCTGATTATGTTTTTGAGCTGTGTGAACAATGGATTAAATTGCCCAGTGCTGGAAACCAAAAAGCCATTGTGCACTGTTTACACAGTTTAGTGTCAGGTTTTCTCTGGCTTCTGGACTCTCTGCCCATGTCAATCCACGACTTTATTATGGAGATAACAAACCTTGTTGCACCTGTACCCATCTTAGAGACTGTCACTGATAAATCTGACAGTGAAAAAGCTGTGCTTTTAGAAACTGTAGACTCCTTAGAGACTGTGAGCAGTGCTCCTGTAAGGCACTCAGAACCCACACCCATTCCTGCTCCACGGGTGACAGTAGCCAAGGACTGGCTCTCTCTGGCACCCGTTCCTCCTCCCTGGGTGAGGAGCACCCAGCCTTCAGTCAGCGCTTTAGAGTCTTCAGCTAAGCCCACAGCTTCAGAGTCTTCAGCTTCAGTCCCCTTAGTGTGTCAGCAGTTCCTGCAAGATGAAGGCCTTGAAGCTATGGACTGGCCCGCCCGTTCCCCAGACCTGAATCTGATTGAGCACATCTGGGACATCATGTCTCGCTCCATCCACCAATGTCATGTTGCACCACAGACTGTCCAGGAGTTGGCGGATGCTTTAGTCCAGGTCTGGGAGGAGATCCCAGGGTCTTATCTGCTATGTGTGCATTCAAAGTCAAGAGACTCAAACTTTCAGTGTAGTTTCCAGATTTTTCACAATATTTCATACAGTTTCATAATGTGTGCTCTGTGTCAACAGCTGCTGGAGGCGAGGGCGAGTGTCCTGGCAGTGAAGGAGGTTGCCTTCTGGGACGGTGTCACCACTGACCTCATGTTGGATGAGGAGGATGGCGTCTCAAAGGGCGTATCGGGCTGGATTAAGACCCCCAAGCTTCTGCAGCAAGGAGCTCAGTGACCTCTGAGCCAAACTGCAAGACAGACTAGAAGCTCACCCTAAATACAACGCCATGCACCATAAGTGTTTGTATGCTGGACCAAGCTCTGAGAGAAAGCCACCACCACATGGCCCAGAAGTAGCGAAGTGTTATGTCATAATGTTTGTTTTTTTTATATATATATATATATATATATATATATATATATATATATATATATATATATATATATATATAGATTATATGATGTGTGTGTATGTGCATATTGCTTTATAAATTAAAAAAAAAAATCAAACTTGTGCCTCACAATTTGTTTCTCTTAGTTGAATTCCCTTTAGTTGAGGTTGTATTCATGTACGGCATGAATACAACATAACATACAAGGTATATCACAGAAATAGTAATTAAAAATAATTTTTATTACTGGGTTATTATTTATTAGGGAGGGGCTTACGCAGGCCTGTCTTTGTAAGGCCAATGGGGGACAGATCTACCAACCAATCACATGTGAGTGCTGAATTGTGATGTCATTTTTTTCATCCAATGACTGAGAAGCCACGTTGGTCTGTTGCCGCTGGTTTGGCTTGCAGCGCTGCTATTCATATGTAAAGTAGAGTCGTTAACACCTCCCGCCGGCCGGCTCCCGCCTTCCTTTACCCCCCGCTGATTCTGGTGGTACGTAAACGACCATATCCGTCTCAGGCGAATGCAAATGTGCTTCCACGTAAGCTGTCGAAAGCTGCCGTTTACTAGCGGCGCCCGCGTCAGTATACGGGGAGGAAAATCCCTCTTTTCGTGCAGTGATACTCAGATAAAGAACCCAGATCCACAGGAGTCACCCTCCCTATGATGCCCGGACCAAAAACGATGACCTCTGACCTTTTTATCATTAACATTCAAAAAATTTGAAGCCATCTAAACTTTGATGTCTTCGAGACATTTTGTTAGAGTATGGACGGCGTTCGCATCACTTTGTTTTAGGGGCGTGTAAATCTGGGTGTCATCTGCATAGCAGTGGAAAGCAATTTTATGCTTCCTAAGGATGGAACCAAGGGGGAGCAAATACAGAGAGAACAGTAGTGGTCCTAGTATCATTTTCATCTAAAAAAGCTTTTAGTTGGCTATAAATGACTTTTTCCAAGATTTTTGAAAGAAAAGGGAGCCTAGAAAGTGGCCGAAAATTTGACAATACAGTGGAATCTAATCTGGGTTTTTTAATCAATGGCAACACTGTCGCATGCTTAAAAGACTGAGGAACCACCCCAGGGGACAGGCTGCTGTTAATAAGAGGAAGAACAGCAGGGCCTAATACTGGAAAAACCTCTTTTAAAAAATCGAGGTGGGATGACATGAGGGTTTTAAGAGGCCAACAATCTCGGATAAAGAAGAAAGAGTGATAAGCGCAAATGTTAGGATTTATTTTTATCAACCATACTGACATTTAAAGTTATTATTCCTACTTCTGTTTATTTGCAACTAAACTGCTTTCTACACTGTAATGAATGCATATTGTGTGTCTAAAAGTAACAGGAAGATTTGAGGCCTGTTTGAGTTGCTCTTATTTGTGTTCAGGGCCCCAGAAGCTCTGCTACCCCTCCCTAACAGTCTGCTGTGGCCCAGCAGGCCCTCTCAGACCATCCTCAAAGCATACTCATCTTCTGCTCTAGCCCCGTTATGAACCTGTTGCTCATTAAATTCATGCTAAGGGGTCTCAACTCATAAAACTGCCCAATTTTGGGTTCGTGTACAGGACACCAGTCATCCTGTTTGCCCATTTTTTGATTTATACTGGTTATAGGGATAAATCTGTCCAGTTGACCTAGCCGTAGGCTAACTTGCTTATGTAGCATAGCCAAAAACTTTGGAAATGCAAATCAAGAAAGTATAAATCTGTCCATGCAACAGGTCCGGGGGCAAAGTGGGCCTCATTTTCGTCCTCATATCTGGTCCTTCTCCCTCATATCTGGTCAAGCATATGTGTGAGGGGTTGTAAATCCTTCTCCAAGAGTGCCTTAGGATGGCCGCAAGGAGGTTGTAGCTGACAATTACTGTGATGAATTTTTCTTACTGTCTTGTTGATGTATTGAAAATGCTCCGGGATGTTTGTGCCCTTTCAGATAATGACAGTAGAATTAATGGCAGTTTCTAATGAAAGTTTGCAAAGTGCAGACTCAGCACAAATCGTAGACAAAGAAAGGGAAAGAGTATAAATACCACGGTTAGAAGAGGAGAAAGAAAAAGAAGAGAAGATGTAGCGACTGTCTTTGTCCATGTTTTCCAGCAACTACTAAGGCTTCTTGCTTTTACTTTTTGCTTTTTTGTCCTTTGTTTTTTGTGTTTATATATTTCTAAGTACTAGTAACTTTTTTGCAACAGAGCTTGCTCATCGCCATGGATCATTTGGACAGTTTGATTTTATTTAGACTCATACTTAATCCCTGCACGGGCTCTCCTCGGTCGGAGGGAGTGATGAGGAAGCCGGGGCATGATCAACAGGTTCTTTCTTCTTTTCTGTTACTCTGTGTGTGTGTATCTCAGTCTTCATATGCTACTGTCTGTCTTTTTAACTATTTGTGTGCTACTAATATGTCTAATAAACAGCCTGCATCAGAACCTGCTCAACCCTGTGATTTGTTGGTAACTATGGTTTTAATTGGGTTTTAATTTGCAGTCAAAAAGGAACATGGAGACCCCTAAAATGTATCCTACACAAACTGGTGCAAAATAGTAGCAAATTAAGGAACAGAGAGTGAGGGGTCACAAAGAGGAGGTGATATGAGAACCCTAACATTTTCTACTTTTGCCACAAAGAAATCACAGAATTTCTCACAAGCCTCAGTTGAAGGCTTGATGCCAGTCGAATGAGAGGCGTTCAAAACAGTATTTATAGGATCAAACAGTACACAAGGCTTGTGACTATTTCCCACAATAATATTTGACAGGTACTCTCGTCTGGCCTCTTTCATGGTTGCTTGATAGCGACACCAACAGTCCTTTAATACAGTGGCTTGCAAGAGTATTCATACACCTTAAACGTTTCCATTTTTGTCACATTACAACCACAAACATAAATATATTTCACTGGAATTTAATGTGAAAGACCAACACGGAGTGGTTACAATTGTGAAGTGGAAATAAAATTATACATGATTCAAAACATTTTTTATAAATAAAAAACTGAAAAGTGCGGTGTGCAAAAGTATTGAGCCCCCTTTTCTCTGAGTGCAACCAGTTGCATTCAGAAGTTGCCTGATGACTGCAAATGACTAAAAAGAGTCCACCTGTGTGTAATCTAATCTCAGTACAAATATAGCTGCACCGTGACGGCCTCAGAGGTTGGTTAAGAGAATATTGGGGAGTAAACAGCATCATGAAGTCCAAAGAACACAGCAGACAGGTCAGGAATAAGGTTGTGGAGAAGTTTAAAGCAGGCTTAGGCTATAAAAAGATTTCCCAAGCGTTGAACATCTCACGGAGCGCTGTTCAATCCATTATCTGGAAATGGAAAGAGTACGGCACAACTGTAAACCTACCAAGACAAGGCCGTCCACCTAAACTTACAGGCTGAACAAGGAGAGCACTGATCAGAGATGCAGCCAAGAGGCCCATGGTGACTCTGGACCAAATGCAGAGATCCACAGCTCAGGTGGGGGAATCTGTCCACAGGACAACTATTAGTCGTGCACTGCACAAATGTGGTCTTTATGGAAGAGTGGCAAGAAGAAAGCCATTGTTAAAAGAAAACCATAAAAAGTCCCGTTTGCAGTTTGCCAGAAGCCATGTTGGAGACACAGCAAACATGTGGAACAAGGTGCTTTGGTCAGATGAGACCAAAATTGAACTTTTTGGCCAAAATGCAAAACGCTATGTGTGGCGGAGAATTAACACTGCACATCACTCTGAACACACCATCCCCACTGTCAAATATGGTGGTGGCAGCATCAGGCTCTGGGGCTGCTTCTCTTCAGCAGGGACAGGGAAGTTGGTCAGAGTTGATGGGAAGATGGATGGAGCCAAATACAGGGCAATCTTGGAGGACAACCTGTTGGAGTCTGCAAAAGACTTGAGACTGGGGCGAAGGTTCACCTTCCAGCAGGACAACGACCCCAAACATAAAGCCAGGGCTACAATGGAAGGGTTTAAACCAAACATATTCATGTGTTAGAACGGCCCAGTCAAAGTCCAGACCTAAACCCAATCGAGAATTTGTGGCAAGATCTGAAAACTGCTGTTCACAAACGCTCTCCATCTAATCTGACTGAGCTTGAGCTCTTTTGCAAAGAAGAATGGGCAAAAATTTCAGTCGCTAGATGTTTAAAGCTGGTTGAGACATACCCTAAAAGACCTGCAGCTGTAACTGCAGCAAAAGGTGGTTCCACAAAGTATTGACTCGGGGGGGTTCAATACTTTTACACACCGCACTTTTCAGTTTTTTATTTGTAATAAATGTTTTGAATCATGTATAATTTTCTTTCCACTTCACAATTGTATACCACTTTGTGTTGGTCTTTCACATTAAATTCAAGTGAAATATATTTATGTTTGTGGTTGTAATGTGACAAAATATGGAAAAGTTCAAGGGGAATACTTGTGCAAGCCACTGTACTTCAAAAAGACACCTGCAGCTGTTCCTTTTTCCACTTCAGTCTTTCGGCCTTCATGTCTGGCAGCACGAGCAGAGTCATTCAGCCAGGGCTCAAATTTAGTTCTAGGCTACCTGGATTTTACTGGAGCCACCGTATCCAAAACAGACTGGCAGGTGGAGTAAAACCAGCAGGTGAGCACCTCTGTATTAGAAGACTCAGAAATGTCATAGTTTTAGTTAAAGAGAGCGGAAAAATGTGCTGCAGTGGATGAGTTAAAAACACGACAGTGCCGTGCAGGAGCGCAAGGTTTAACAGTGTTAGAGAGCAACGCAAGGTCAAATAACACAGGCGTATGGTCTGAAAACACTGCATTACAAATTGACAGGTTAGAAATCAATAAACCATACCATAAAACAAGGTCCAGTGTGTGTCCATGTTCCTGCGTGGGGCCCGACACCCATTGAATAAAGTTAAAAGAGTCCACTAAATTTAAAAAGTCCTTAACCATCGGCTTGTCGGGACAGCACACATGTATGTTACAATCCTCGATAGAAGCGAGTGTCTTGTTGTGGAAGAAATGAGTGGCCTTCTCAAGTGGAAAACCATCAACATCAAAGTCCACCTGGGAAGCGCACAACAGCTACACAAACTGCTCTGAACCTATGACGCAACCTGATGTGCACCTCCGGAGAAAACTAATTACAGGTCGGGTTCATGCAGCCCGCAACATTGTGATAAATATGTTCAGTCTTTGTACTTTCCGGCTACTTTATCAGTGAGAGAATAACAATCAGGCATCAATCAAAAGCATCAATATAAGGACTCACAAATGTCAGCAAATTCCTGGAGGGAGACTGCTGAAACTATTGGAATGGACATGAGGGAATGAAGAAAGTGAAAAACCAGGGGCAAATGTGTTTGCAGCCAAAAAAACTAAGCACAAAGAGCAAGGACCAAAAAAGTCCCAGCCTGCACCACATATAAAACGCCAGCACACGACCACAAGGTAATTAACACAAACAATCCAGCTACACAAGCATAAATGCAGACATGAGGTCGGACACTTCTGTAGGTTGTGTACAGAGGCCGCAAAGACCTTGCAAGTCTAATTAGAGCATCTAACCAAGCTAGCTCCAAAACAGAAGCAGCTTCAGGTGGTGAGAACATCAGGATGTAGCTGGATTTGACCTTTGACTCCTTCAAAGAGTTTGTTTTTGTCAAACACCACATGTAGGTGTTGTTAATCTACTGCACTGATGCTGAAGTTTATTGGGAGTTTATTGAGTTTTGGAGTTCTTGATTTTCTTTATGTTTCTACCTGTTGATGTTCATGTGTGTCCTTAATATTACACACATTTAGCATGTAGTGCTGCTTTCTGTGAACAGTTGGTTGTTGAATGCAATTTTGTAACGTTATGTTTTGTCGAGTTTTTATTACACAATAGTCACTCTTGTGCCTTGAATCTTGCACCTGGTAAAGTATGAAAAACTAAAACTAATACTGAAACTAATGAAACTAAACTAAAACTAAGCAATAAACCAAAAATAAATAAATAAAACGAGCAAAACTGCTCTGAAAACTAATTAAATCTAACTGAATTAAAGAAAAAAAGTAAAAACTAACTAAAACTAAACGATAATGTAAAATCCAAAACTATTATAACCCTCGTCTTAACGTGGCATTATAGTAATAATAAACCATAATAATATACATAATTTATTATTATTATTATCATCAACAACAACAATAATAATTATAATTAATAATAATAATAATTAATAATAATAATAATAATATCATACCCTGGTATACACTCAAGATAATGACTCCTCTATTATTTTTTTTATAGTAAATCTATCCTGTCTGTAAGTTTCTTAATTCATATCAAGAATATATCCTCAAAACAATCAAAAAGAAACAAAACATGTACAGCAGGAATATTAATCAATTTAAAACTGATGGGGGACATTTTTGCAGAATAACTATTTTTGCTTTTGATAGTTTATGCGCAGTTCTCTGATCACACAGTTCTGTGTGTATTGAGTTGTTTTCATGGTGTTTTATTGCTTCTTTTCCTAATGGAATGGTTTGAAAAATTGATAATAACTGTTGCTGTTTACCTTTCTGTAAAAGTCACCAGCACCACTGTTGCACTGTACTTTGGATAAAAGGTTTAATTTGTATTACAGAGAAGTTTACAAAATATGTAACCTGACAAAAAGAATAATAATCTTATTTTTCTTACATATAAAAACATGATTTTTGGGTTCCCCAAAGACCTCAGTCTGTTATGTGTATGTATGTATTATAGACTGTATGTTAAATATGTTTTTAGGATGATGGTCAATCTTAATTTTAATACTTGTTTGAAGGATTTTTCTTTTTTTTTTGGGGGGGGGGGGTGTTAAACATTACCCAATGTCCTGTGGTAAAACACTGTAGGTGGCTAGAACAAGGAAAAGACATCAATGGGTCAAACCACACACAAAGTAACGGCATCAACACCATTTCCTGTCACCTCACTATCAGCACACACATATATATATATATATATATATATATATATATATATATATATATATATATATATATATATAAATAAAGGTATAATGATCACAGCACACTTGAGAAGGTTTCACTTCACATTATAAACTAATTTAAGAAACTTGCATTTTTAAAATTAAACCTCAAAGGTTTGTTTAAACTTCACTGTAGATAAAAAAAGGTCTTCATGTAAAATAGAAATTAACCCCAGAGTGAACATGACACTAGAACTCAGCTAAAGATGAAGGAATTAACCAGTTAATATTTAAATACACTGTAAAACACACAAAGTTAAAATAAAGAACTCTAAAGTCTAAACTAGCTAGTTAGTAAAATCTGAAATATTAAGAAGCGATTGCTCTCAGCCTGCATTTCAGTTCAGCAGCCAAACTACAGAGTTCTTCCCTTGGCTGTGTCATTTCCTCCTGTCTTACACCGCTGTCACTCTGCCAGGAACCAAATGCACCAATGTGAAATGGCACAAAGGAAACAGCTGTTTCTTTTTACTGATTCAGCATCTGAAGCTGCTGAAGCTGTTTGTCCTCCACTGCTGAAACTGCTTCCAAGAGCCTTTCAGAGGAGGCTTTAGAAATGTGATCCTGCATGTGATACTGTTTGATTCTTGGATGCTTTATATGTTTGTACGAGTGAGCACACAATCCACACTGAACTGTTGAGTCTGACAGACTTCATACCTTTTAGTTTCCTGTAGAAGATCAGAACTCCAACCAGAACCAGAAGAACCACAGAAACCAGACCTGCTACAACTGGAATGATGGAGGAGGAGAAAAGAGGAGGAGGAAGAGCTGTAGGAGAGATGATGAAGATGGTTCAGTCAGTTTATTATCAGGTCAGCAGATTAGTGCTGGTCTTTAAACAGGAAGTGATCTCAGTGTGCTGACCTCTGACCCTCAGAAAGCTCTGAGGAGATGATCCAAATGTATCAGTGGAGCATGAGTAGAGACCTTCATCAGACTGCTGGATGTTAGTGATGGTGTGCTCTGATTTAGGTACAGATTCAACAACACTTCCATTAAAACGGAAATAAGCTGCGACTGTGTTGCCATTCTTTTGTCTGCAATGCAGGGTGATGTCACTTCCTGTTCTCACAGGAAGTGCAGGGATCTCCAGGATCAGAGAACCATCTGACCAACAAAGACACAAACAGAGTGATTCAGAGACAGAGTTCCACCAGAGAGACAGCTGCAAACATCTGTCTGTACCTGAAACATTGATGGAGACTTCATCGCTCTGTTGTCCAGAAGAGTTTATACAGGAGTAACTTCCATCAGAGGAGAAGGAGAGATACAGAACACAAGAAGAACTATTAACCCTTTCAAAGCCTTTAGCTGCTCCACAGACCTCAGTGAGTCCTCCTCTGGTCCTCTTCACTGTCCATCCATCAACTGTCTGTCCATCATCAACACAGTTCAGAGACACTGAAGAAGATCCTCTGAAGAACTGCTGAAGGTTTGGACTGACAGACAGAGAGACTGGAGGACAGACACACAGAGTAAATGTGCTTGTGTTCTTGTTGGAGTCTCTCTGATTGTTTTCACTTCCATCAACTCACCTGCAGAAACAGTCAGTGCAGACAGCAGCAGCACACACACACCTGCAACAGGAGGCCAGAGGTCACTAAAGGTCAGAGGTCATTAGATATCAGATAAAACTTGGGAAATTAGTTTAATTATTGAGGATATAGCTTTAAGTAGGGATAGAACAGTTCATCTACTAATCAGAAGGTTGGTAGTTCGATCCCTGGCTGCTCCAGTCAAAGTCTATTTGGGCAAGATACTGAACCTGAGCTGCTCCGTTCATGGGAGTCTGAATGGTAAATGGACTAGTTCTTATATAGCACTTTTCTACTCAGACTGAGCACTCAAAGCGCTTATACAACACATTTTTACTATTTGCCATGCACACCCATTCATACAAGCCCATGATTAATTAAGCCAAGTGCTATTTTTAATTAGCTAACATTCAAACACATTCACACTCCGACGGTTGCGTCGGAGAGCAACTTGGGGTTAGGTATCTTGCCCAAGGATACATTGGCATGTAGCCTGGAGTAGCCGGGAATCGAACCTCTGACCTTCCGATCAGTAGGTGACCTGCTGTACCTACTGAGCTGAATGTGTGAGAATGTTAGACAAAGTGCTTAGGCATGGAAAAAAGTGTGACTGGGTGAATGAGACTTGTGGTAGAGTGTTTTTTTTACAAGTTAATTTAGATGAACATTCTCAAAACTCCACAGTGAAAGCAAATTCATTTATACATACATTTTTTTTTCAAGTAAATATATTGCTTTGTATCAAGCGGTTAATGTTATTATGGCTCCTTATTATGGTTCCTTATTGTGGTTCCTTAGCACCACCTGTTGCCTGGGGACATTAAATGGTGTGACACACCCCTGCTACATGTGTCACAGCTGCTGTGTTTCCCGCTCAGATGAGAGAAGCAGCTTGTGATGGTAAGATGTGTTCATCCACTCACTGCTGGTAAATTAAGCTAGCAGCTGAAAAGACCGTATTAATCAGGAATAAACACTGAAAATATGTAGTTAATACATTAGGAATGATGAAAGATGTCATTAATAGGTTTGCGTCTGTTTCCAGCCTGTGAAATAATAGCTTTTAAATCATTTATATTCACTGTGTTTCTTTCATCCACATCTTACAGAGAGTGTAGCCCGGCTGTATCCACCAATCCAATGTCCCTTGTTTCCTATTTTAAAGGGGATTGAAATAAAAGCTGTGGTGCCCAGAGCAAGTGTCCTCGTCTCATTAGTGACCGATTCAGAACACTACACTGTGATTACTGCGATTACTTAGCAGCCATGGGTTACTAGGGAAAAATGTGTATTCCCAACTGACAAGTAGTTTCTAGCATTTACTAAACAAAATTGGTTTCAAAGTGGTATACAACACTGGAACGCAAACTTACATGAGAGATAGCTAGAATCTGCTAACAACCAAATAAATCGCAAGGAGCTATTCAGGTGTGTTTCAACACAAAGACACAATCTGCCCACGAGTGCACATCCCACCAAAATCACACCAAGGTCAGACAAAATGCTCCAAAAAATCCCCTCAAAAACCCAAGAGCACCACCTCAGACTCTATTGCCCTCAGTTATAATATGTTAGTGGTTAAAGTTCAAGTTCAGTCTTTTTCTAATTGTACCGTCAAGTAAGGCGTGTTGGAAGGGTTGCTGTCTCTAAAAAGAACATTGCAGCACAGCTAAGGTTTCCAACGCTGCATCTGAACCAACCACAAGATTTCTGGTACAGTGAGCCTCATTCACTAGTATTTGCATAGAAACGTTCTCACACTGTGTAAACAGCAAAAAACAAAACCGTGTACACAAATTACCATCTGATTCGTTTAACTTGTACCTGTTTTTCTTACCATTTTGTGTATGTTGGTAATTCAAAATCAATCTAAACAAACAATAAAACAATAGGCTGACCTTTCCAGAGTTTTCCTTAAATTCTAAAAAAAAAAACAAAAAAACCCTCAGGCCTAGATGGAGTTGCCCCATTCTTTTTAAAACAGTCGCCAAGATTATTGCAAGAACATTGACAACAATTTCAATCTCTCTCTTTTAACTGCACAAATTACTGCTGATTGGAAAGCCTCTATTGTTCATCCAATTTTTAAGGGTGTTAATCAAGTTGATGTTAACTGCTATAGACCTATGTCCATTCATATATATCCAGTGGCCAGTCTGGTTTCTGTTCAGGGCATGGCTTTGACTACGGAGAGCCATTTCATTCAGAATTAAATGAATAAATAAATACTGCTATTGATAAATTATTAATAAATATTTCATGAAATAAATAAATATCCCCATGAAAAAAAAACAAAATATTTTTAAAATAAATTTTTATCTTATTTTATTTTCATTTATTTCAAGATTTATTTACTTACTTCACAATTTATTTATTTCATAATGGAGTTTTATTTTGTGACATTTTTATTTCATAAAGCTATTTCACGTATTTCAGTGACTTTTATTTTTTTAACCCCATTTTTCATTTGAAGCTCTTTTATTTCATGTTCTTATATTCAAATGAGAGGGCGGAGTTTTATCTGTGGGGCAGCGCTGGGCAGGATTGGCGGAGTGCATCTGCTTCGCAGAAACTGGTGTGCCTAGTACGGGACTTGGACCAGGTGTCTGCCGCGCTACCATTCTGTCAAGATGGTTAGCAGCTTCTCTCAACAAGTCCGAGTTGCTTCTGTTTTCAGACATTGTAAATCAGTTGAATAAATTTAGAAAGATCAGAAACATTCTTCATAAAGGCCGCCAAAAAATTGGCATCAATTATTTTCTTCTTCTCTTGCCTCTTCTCCTGTTCAGTATTTTGCAAGCTAGTTCCTGGTTTACTCCTCCGGGTTGCTGACCCACAGATAAAACTCCGCCCCCTAATTTGAATATAAGAACATGAAATAAAAAGAGCTTTAAATGAAAAACGGTAAAAAAAAAACTCACTGAAATACATATAGTAGTTTTACAAAATAAATGTCTCAAAATAAAGCTCTATTATGGAATAAATAAATCGTGAAATAAATTAAAACAAAATGAGAAAAATTTCTTTAAAAAATATTTTGTTTTATTTCATGGACATATTATTTCATGGAATATTTATTAACAATTTATCAATAGTAGTATCTATTTATTCATTTATTTAATTTTGAATGAAACGGCTCTCCATACTTGACTCTGTTGATCATGTAATCCTAAGATTAGACCATATTGGAATTTCGGTCAGTCACTGAAATTGTTTTCTAATTATTTGTTTAAATGGTCACAGCAAGGAAAGACTGATTCTCAGGTTTTGCAGTCACTTTCTGTTCTTGATGTTGTGCCTCAGGGCTCAGTTCTTATTATTAATGACTTTAAATGTTAAGGAAAACAATGTTTGTTTGTTTGTTTTATTTATATAAAAGGGACAATACACATCAATGAACATCACAATGTAAATATGCCAGAACTAGCCAAAAAAGGCTACTTTTCATCTGTAGTCCCTGGCAGGTCAGACAACAACATCAGACAACAAACAACAAATCTAAATCTAGACAACAGAAGCAATAAAAAAGCATCAAGTTACACATAAAAAAGATTACACATAAAGACCCACAATACACAAACAGATATAATACATACACCATTAATTACAGCACATTAAAATCAAATTAATGATCACAGATCTGATTCCTCTTTAGCCATTGCTTAAGATAACTTTGAAATTTGTCAAAGGTGGTGAATTCTCTTATTACAGTCGGAATATCATTCCAAATCTCACCCCATGACTGATAACACCTGTTTGCTAAATGTTGTATACCTAAAAGGCATTGAACAATCACCTCTAATAAAGGCTCTAGTTAATCTTCCACTAATATTTGATTTTAGCATGATGAACTCACCCAATGAAAGTGGCGCAAGCCCATGAAAAATTTTATTAATAGAACAAGCAAACTTGATTTTTTTTTAAATTTTCAGAACTTAAAATGTTATATTTCTGAAGTATAGGACAATGATGAAAAGAAAGGGGCTTTCTGTCTAACACTTATAAAGACTTCTTAAATAAAGATTCTATTGATTTTAAAACAGTACTGCTTGTCAATGGCCAGTTAGTAAAACAGTATCCCATGTGAGAAAAAAAAAATCATAGAATAGAGAAACATTTTGGCTGCATTTTCCAGCAGTGATGGTCTGATTTGCTTAAAGTTGTGTAAGTTAAATTTAATGATCTTAGATATATTTTTAACATGATTCTTAAATGATAAAGTAGAATCTATCGTAATGCCAAGATATTTAACTTCATTTACAATCTGAAGCTCTTCTTCCAGGAAAACATTTGAAGATATTCTTGATTGTGGTCTTTTTGAGAATTTAATACAAACTGTTTTCTTTAAATTAAGCAGTAGACATGACCTGGTAAGCCACGCTTGAATACAATTCATAACTTTTGTCAGTTTTTTCAAAACTTCCATGTCAGTCCTTGCTCGTGTAAAAATATCATCATCTGCCTACAACTGAGTATTGACATCTGAACAAATATTTGGTAAGTCATTAATATATAAAGAAAATAAAAGTGGCCCAAGTATGGACCCTTGAGGTACTCCAACTTTACAATCAAGGTAAGTCATGTGGTTTGGTCATGGGAATGGTACCTCCTCAACCTTGATGGATTTTATCACTCTAAAGGGTGATACTATAGAACAGCTTATAAATACTTAGGAATATGGTTTGATCCTGCTTTATCTTTTTCACATCATATTAATGTGTTGCAATCGAACGTCAAAGTGAGACTTGGTTACTTGTACAGAAATCGTTCTTCTTTTACCTTGACTGCAAAATGTATCATTGTTGAAAAAAAAAAAAAAAAAAAAAAAAACTATCCTCCATTTATTTGATTATGGAGATACAGTATATAGACATGCATGTAAAGGGACTCTTCATAAGGTGGATACAATTTATCATTCTTCAATTTGTTTTGTCACAAATGCTTTTTTTTTTTCAACACATCATTGTCAGCTTTATTGGAAATGACTGTTTCATTTCCCATTTTTAAGAGCATTTGAAAAATGTTCTTAAGGCTATTTGTAGATGCTTTACTGAGTGAGGTTATTGTGATTTTATGATTATCATTTGTAGTGTACTGTTTTGTAATTCATTGTTCTGTATTGTTTGATTCTCTCTATTTCATTCCCCTCAAAAGGCTTTGCCTTTGGCCAGGCCACAGTTGTAAATATGAAATTGTTTTTAATCTGTTTTCCAGGTTAAATAAAGTTTTAAATTAAATATCACTGAGACATTGGTAGTACTAGGAGTAGTATTAGCAGTAATACAGTTACTATCACTTTATCAGTCCTTTTGGACGAAGACCAAAGTGGAGATGCTTGGCCATAAAATGCAGCACCATGTTTGGAGAAAACCAATATCAGCATATCAGCACAAACACCTCAGACGAGTTGTCCACGATGGTGTAGCGCTGAGGATTTGGACACCTTGCAGTCAGTGAGTTATGAACTGCTATGTATAGTATTATAGAGTCAAATATCAAATATGGGCCATCTGTCCCACAGCTAAAGCTTGGCCTAAATTTGGTCAATGCAACAGGTCCATGATCCCAAGCACAGCAGCAAATCTCCAGCAGAACCATTGAAAAATAATCAGAATACTGCAATGGCCCAGTCAGAGTCCAGACCTCAACCTGCTGTGATGGGATCTTAACAGAGCTGCGCATGAAGGAATGCTGCAAACCTCAAAGAACTGAAGTAATGTTGTAAAGAAGAGACAGAGTTCCTCCACAACAATGTAAGAGATTCATAAAGTTATACAGAAAACCATCACTGCAACTTATTGCTGCTAAATGTGGATCTACAAACTACTGAATCATTTTTCACAGGACTGCAGAGTGTCCTTTCTTTATATATCTAGCTAATCTCGAACCATGGTGTATAACTCAGTCTATCTCTTATGGTAAAAAGTATGTAATCAGCATTAGAGTCTAAAGGAGACCCTACAAAAGGGTTCTAAGAATTACGATGGTTCTCATTTCCTGTAGTGCAGACAGAAAAAGGCACACTGTAAACCCGGATAAGTTGAATCTACTTAAAAAAACCAAGGTAACTCGTTGCCTTAAATTTTTTAAGTAATGAAACAGTTCATTTATCTCAGCCTGTTAAGTAAGCACTACTCCATATCCAATTGAACTAAATTGTATGTTCTAATTGACCAAACTTATCTTTTATAGTTCATGAAAAAATAAAATGTCTTTTGATCAATCAGTTCCCCCTATCCTTTTCATGGTTGTGTGGGGGTGGTGGGGGCTGGAGCCTATCCCAGCTGACAAGGCAGTAAGATGCAGGGTACACCCCGTACAGGTCACTAGCCTGTTGCAGGGCTGACACAGACAATCATTCACACCTTTGGGCAATTTAGAGAGACCAATTAACCTAATTCCAATAACTGCGTGTCTTCAGTTTGTGGGGGGAAACCCACACAGACACAGGGAGAACATACATGAGTCCACACAGCAAGAGTCCCGGGCTAAGGTGGAATTGAACCCAGACTATCAGATAGCTATTCTAGCTGTGAGGCAGCAGTGCTAACCACCACGCCACCATGCTGCCCAGTAACACAAATATTTTTTACAGTGTTGAACTGTGTCTGTTTAAATTTGGTAAATAAACATGATAAAACTCAGCCCTGCTGAATGCTGGTACATTAACGTTTAAAAATGACATTTGTCCATGGAACAATAAAAAACTATACGAGAGAGCGTTGTGAACAAAAACACCAAATGTCTTCTATTCCAAACAGTGAGAGGCCTGGGCCAAGCCGGAATTGAACCCATACCTTCTAGATGGCATTCTACCTGTGAGGCAGCAGTGCTAACCAGCATGCCACCATGCAGCGGCGCATTAAGCCAGTCTGATAGAACTGATATAAACTAGATTTTTAGCAGGTGCAAAACTTGATGATATTAAGTTGTTTGAACTCAAACACATGATTACAATAAGATAGACCATCAAAAAGTACAGTCTACTCAGCATTAACAAGTAATGTTCACATTCTAGGCAATTTTAAGTAATATGAACTCAATATTTTTAAGTGGAATCAAAATCTGGGTTTACAGTGCAGTGCCACCACAAATGATTACAGGAACTATGAAAAAGTTACTGTGGTGTTAAAGCACAGAGAAAGCATGTTATTCAAGTTGTGTCCTTGTTCTCTCATTAATAATACACACAAACACACAATAAGACCTTTAGCTGGGTCACATTATCACGTTAGCTTTCACTGACATTACATTCACTGACTGAGTAGCTTTGAATGGGGACCTGCTGTATTTGGATCATGCAGCTTGTGTAAATGAAGAAGGTGAGTCAGATTTAGTTCATAAAGCTGACACATCCCAATCATTACCATGTTTTAATCAACAAACACTCACACTGACTCAAATCTACACTTTGTTTTATTACAAGTTTAATATCTTTGTGGCTAGGAGCAGACACTTTCTGTGATCCCTGCTGATTTACTGACTCTTACCCAAGGAGTAGCAGTAACTGGTCTGAGTGTTGGACTATCTCACAGTTACAGGTCAGAGGTAAACTGTGGGGACTATAATCAGCAGCTGAGGCTCTAACTGTGTTTTAGCTCAGTCTTTGTGCTGCTGTGAGTCACTCTCTGCTGCAAATGTGTGTTTTCCTCTACAAAGGTGTGTTAGAGCTGGAATGAATGGATTAATGAGAGTAGGAAGACGAGGATTGACTCACCAAGGAGCAGAGAAACAGATGCAGCCTTCATGTTGACTGGATGACGACTAAATGAACTCTGGCCAACAGAGCGATGACTTCAGCTACAGTATCTTCACTTCCCTGTTCACACTCAGTGTCACTGGCTGCACCCTGCATAAACCTGCTGCTATTATAATGGTATGTTTGCCTTAATGGAGTTCAGTGTGGTTTTGAATTTCTGTATGATGTTGAGACCGCAGCAGATGGATTTAGATACGGTGGGTACGGTTTCTGATGTGATGTAGAAATATTAGTCATCACTTTTTCTTGTGTCTGATCCATTTAGTTTTATTATCTGTCTTTGTCTGTTTCTTTTTTTTGATAGTCTCTGTCTCACCCTCATTGGTTGCACTTTTGTCTTTGTTGTTCTTGTGTATTTATAGTTTGTGGTTTTCTTGTTAGATCCCATTCTGTCTGTTTTCCTTGTTCCTTGTGTGAACTCAAATTCTCTGTGTTCATCTGGATTCTAGTTTTAATAGTGTATGCCCTGTAGACATTGTTTTGTTCTGTAATACTTCAAATGTTGTATCCCTACCTCCTCAGTCTGGCATTTGGGTTCCTAGTTGTCATAAAAAAGATCCATCCATTTTCTTCCGCTTGTCCAGAGTTGGGTTGTGGGGGCAGCAGTCAAAGCATAGAAGCCCAGGCCTCTCTTTCATCCAGACCTTGCCTTCACCAGCTCATTCAAAGGGACCCCAAGGTGTTCCCAGGCCAGCCGAGAGATATAATCTCTTCAGCATGTCCTGGGTCTGCCCTGGGGCCTTTTCCCAGTAGGACATGCCCGGAACACCTCACCCAAGGAGGATGTTCACCCAGGAGGCATCCTAGTCAGATACCCAAACCCCCTCAACTGGCTCCTTTCAGTGTGGAAGAGCAGTGGGTCTCCTTTGAGCCCCTCCTGAATGGCTGCACTTCTCACCGTATCTCTAAGGGAGAGGCCAGCCTCCCTTTGGAGGAAGGTCATTTCTGCTGCTTGTATTCACGATCTTATTCTTTCGGTCACTACCCAAAACTCGTGACCATAGGTGAGGGTATGGACATAGATTGACCGGTAAATTGAAAGCTTTGCTTTTACAACAACTCCCTCTTCACCACAACAGACCAGTGTAGCGTCCACATCACTGCAGACGCAGCCCTGATCCATCTGTCAATCTCCTGTTCCTTTCTTCTTTCACTCGTGAAAAAGACCTCAAGATACTTAAACTCCTCCACCTGGGGCAGCAACTTGTCCCTGAGGCGGAGTGGGCACTCCACCATTTCCTGGCTGAGAACCATGGCCTTAGAGGTGCTGATTCTCATGCCAGCTGCTTCAAACTGGGCTGCGAACTATTCCACTCTCAGGTGGAGGCCACCACCTGATGAAGCCAACAGAACCACATCATCCGCAAAGAGCAGAGAAGAAATTCTGAGGCCACCCAGGTGGAAGCCTTCTGGCACCTGGTTACGCCTAGAAATTCTGTCCATAAAAATTATGAACATAATCAGTGACAAAGGGCAGCCCTGGCAAAATCCAGCACCCACAGGAAACGAGTAAGACTTATTGCCGGCTAGATGGACCAAGCTCTCACTGCGGTTGTGCAGGGACTGAATGGCCTGCAACAACGGGGCAGATTTGGTCCTGGTGCAACGTGCAGTTATGGACATCCTTATGTTTGAACAGCGTGTTTATTTTGGGCAAACTGTGGTTTGCACAGATGTCCAATAACTAACCACCATTTGGGTTCAGATCGGGCAGGCCGTTACTTCCAGTCACGCCCCTACAGGTCTCACTGTCATTGCCCATGTGAGTACTGAAGTCTCCCAGCAGGACATTCAAGTCACTGGATGGAGAGCCCTCGAGCACCACGCCTAGCGACTCCAAGAAGGGTGGCTACTCTGAACTGTCATTTGGCACATGAGCTCAAACAACAGTCAGCAATCATTCCCCAGCCCAAAGGCACAGAGAAGCAACTCTCTTGTCTAACAGTGAAAACTCCAACAGGCAGCAAGCTGGGGGGATAAAAGAATAACATACCATACCACTTCATTCATAAAGCACTTTGAAAACAACAACAGGGCTGTACAATAACATAAACCATAAAAGACAAACACAGGTCACGGCCCACCAGGAACTCAGAAATGCCAGAGACACACATCCTGATGGCAACCACGTGCACACCCCAGAGGAAGAAGGAGGGAGATCCCAGACGGAACCCCCATGGTCAAAGGGCAAGAGCCCAGAGAGCCAGAGGCAACGAACAGAAAGCTTCAAATCAGAAGTGCCTGAATCCGTGGTATAATTTACAAACGCACAGCTTAAAGCAGATAACCCGAAAGCTGGAGAGGGAATGGCGTCTCACTAAATTAGAAGATGTTCATTTAGCCTGGAAAAAGAGTTTGTTGCGCTATAAAAAAGCCCTCCGTAAAGCTAGGACATCTTACTGCTCATCATTAATTGAAGAAAATAAGAACAACCCCAGGTTTGTTTTCAGCACTGTAGCCAGGCTGACAAAGAGTCAGAGCTCTGTAGAGCCGAGTATTCCTTTCACTTTAACTAGTAGTGACTTCATGGATTTCTTTACAAATACAATTTTAGACATTAGAGAAAAAATTATTCATAACCATCTCAAAGATTATCTTCATGTTCGGCTGCTTTCAGCACTGCTGGTATTTGTTTAGACTCTTTGGCTCCAGTTGATCTTTCAGAGTTAACTTCAATAGTTACTTCCTCCAAACCAGCAACATGTTTATTAGATCCCATTCCTACTAGACTGTTCAAAGAAGTCTTTCCAATTATTGATGCTTCAATCTTAAAAATGATCAATCAGTCTTTATTAGTTGGCTATGTACCACAGGCCTTCAAGGTGGCTGTAATTAAACCTCTACTTAAAAAGCCATCACTGACCCAGCTGTCTTAGCTAATTATAGGCCAATCTCCAACCTTCCTTTTCTCAGTAAAATCTTGGAAAGAGCAGTGACCACCCAACTGCAGCAATACATGGCTAACCATAACCTCTATGAACCTTTACAATCTGGCTTCAGAGCACACCGCAGCACTGAGACTGCACTCATTAAAGAACTAGTGATCTTCTTATTGCCACTGACTCTGGCCAAATCAGCATCCTCATCCTCCTTAACCTCTCTGCAGCTTTTGACACCATTTCTCACACCATCCTTCTTACCCAAATGTCCAGCCATCTTAGTCTCACTGGCACTGCAATCTCCTGGTTTCAGTCCTACCTCTCCAACTGTACACAGTTTGTCAAAGTAGGAGGCTCTTGCTCCACCTCTGCTCCAGTTCACCACAGCGAGACTTAAGGCTTGCCTTAAGGTTCTGTGCTTGGTCCCCTTCTCTTCACCATCTATATGCTTCCCCTTGGTCAGATCATCTGTCGCCATGGTCTCTGTTTTCATTCCTATGCTGATGACACTCAACTTTATCTTAGTACCAAACTCTCCTCTCAGCTCCCCCCTCAATCTCTTGTCAGTTGTCTGCATGAAATCAAGATCTGGATGTAATTTAATCTACTTAAGCTAAAGAGTAATAAAACAGAGCTCTTGGTTGTGGCCCCCAAAGTCTTACTTCAGAAATTCAGAGACCTCCTCATCAAAATAGATGTTTCCCCCATCTCACCGTCACCATATGTTCACAACTTGGGTGTTGTCTTAGACTCCACACTTTCATTCAAGAATCATATTAAATCAGACACTAAAAAAACCTTTTTCCACCTCATGAACATCTCTAGACTCCGGCCTCTACTTACTGATTCTGTAGCAGAGACCCTTATCCATGCACTTGTCACCACTCGGCTGGACTACTGCAATTGGGTCTTGTTCGGGATCTCTGGCAAAGCCCTGGACAGGCTCCAGTATGTCCAGAATTGAGCTGCCAGACTTCTAACCCGCACTAAGGTCTGGCAATACATCACCCCCACCCTTACCGAGCTACTTTGGCTCCCAGTAAAGTCAAGTATTGTGTACAAGATCTTTCTCCTCACTTACAAGTCCCTCAATGCTTTGGCCCCTCAGTATTTGTCCGACCTCTTGCACCCATACAAACAGCCTCGGACATTATGGTCCTCAGCCTTGGGTCTGCTCTTTGTCCCTCTGGAACTCTCTCCCGGCTCAGTTTCACAATACCCCATCACTGGACACTTTTAAGAAACTTAAAAAATCATCTATTCAAAAAGGCCTTCAATTCCTAGTTTCCCTAGGAAGCTAGCGTTTCTTAATATTTCAGATTTAACTAACTAGCTAGTTTAGATTTTAGAGTTGTTTATTTTATCTTACTCTGTGTGTTTTACAGTGTATTTTAAGTATTATCTGGTTAATTCATTCATCTTTAGCTGAGTTCCAGTGTCATGTTCACTCTGGGCCTTATTTCTATTTTAAATGAAGGGGGTTTTTTTTGTTTTTGTTTTCTTACAGTGAAGTTCAAACAAGTAAAACCTGTGAGGTTTCACTTTAAACATGCATGTTTTTTTAAAATTAGTTTATAATGTGAAGTGGAAACTTTCTGCACCTTGTCAACAGAAAGCAGACAGATGATGTGTAGATGTTGCATCTTGTGGTCACAGCGTATTGTGATCATTATACTTTATATGTATCTGTACTTGTGCTTTACTTTGTTTCTTTGTGGTTTGACCCACTGATGTCTTTTGTTAGTTCTAGCCACCTCCAGTGTTTCACCACAGGACATAAGGTAATGGTTCATCTCCACCCCCTCAAAAATCTTTCAAACATTCCTCTAAATATTAAAATTAAGGTTAACCATCATCCTACCAGCATATTTAACGTACACATATTACAGACTGAGGTCTCTGAGCAACCTAAAAATCACGTTTTTACATATAAGAGAAAATAGATTATTAGATTAATAGAGTTTCATTGTTTATGTAAACTTAAAATGAATTTGCATATTTTGTAAACTTGTATGTTTTTTTAAAGCCTGTCATGTCTGACAGATCTTGCAACCAGAACTATGATTGTTTGGCATTGTTGTTCCAAACATTTTTACTCTTTCAAGATGAGCTCCATAGGTTCTCTATAGGCTCCTCTTGTTAGTGTTTGGCCCTTTATTTTATTTATTAGAGTTATTTTTAACATACAGATATGTGTGCCAGAGTTGACAGGCTGAGGAAAAAGAAGAATCATGAGCCCATGATTCTGACCAGTACATGTTCCGTTCCATGCAGATAAAGTCAGCATTCATCTCATCCTGTCTCCTGGCTATCATTAAACACAAAGCAGACAAACTATACGACTAATGAAGACACAGAACTGGGTTATGATTATTTGGACCGAGCTGAATTAATGCACGGCCAAGTTCAGCACGGTTACACTGTTGCCGTGACCCGTTCTTCAGCTGTGTCGGTGCGGGCAGAGTCTACTTCCCGGAGCCGCTCGCTTCGGAGGTGCCTCGGATTCGGGACAGCTGTGTGGACTTTTTACCGCTTTGGCGGTGTGGCGGTAATTTGTTTAGTAAAAGCAAAGCTATTTTTAACCCTTTGTACCGTTGTTTGGAGCTGTTTGTGGTTTTATGAGTGGCGGCACTGTCGCCATTGACCGCCTTTTTTTTTTGATCTCTCTACCTCAGTGAAGGAGGGGCATTTTGAAAGGCAACTATTTTGAGTGTATTTCTTTTGTGGATGATTTCTGTTACCCTGTTCTACTTTGTTGACCTGATGGAGGTGCTTTTATTCCCCTGTATTTGAGTTGTATGTGCTTTATTTTTTTTGTTATTTTTGACTGTTTTTTTGCTGTTGTTAGTAAAGTGTTGAGTATATGGCAGGCAATCACTTTTTTGGTAGGAGAGGGTTTACCCCTATGCCTGCAGCTGCTAGAGGGACTGGTGTGTTTTTGTACACTCCAGAACCATCCTCACCAATACCAAGTTACAATACCTAAAAGTGATCCCCCTGTCGCAAATGTTGATGATGACATGGAGTCTGTATGCCAAAGTGTGTGCGAAGTGAGAGAGATGGGATACACACCTACAGTTCAAAACATTCAGAGACTCAAACAACATGACAAACTGTTTTATGAAGATGTGACACTGGGAGGAGAGGTTACGGTCAGAGCTTTGTTAGATAGTGGATCAATGGCATGCACCCTGAGCTCTGATGTAATACCTCAGCTGTTACATCAACATGTGTTGAGGGGCCCCACCCTTGAGCCGACAGACACCGTGTTGATTGGGTGTGGGGGTTCCAGAACCTTACCTGCTGGAATGTGCGATGTGGAGATGGAACTTTACAGCTGCAAAATGATTGTTCCAACATTGGTTGTTGAGAACCAGAATGAAGAACTGATTGTTGGCAGTAACCTGCTAAGATATATTGTTGACAGGTTTAAGGTGAAGAGTGATCTTCAGAACCAGGGCTCGACAGCACTCGGTGACAGTCTTGATGCAGAGAAGAGGTTGTTAAGCTTGTTTTCAAGGATGGAAATTGGTGATGAAGATATCCAAGATGCTGTCAGAACTGTTACAATTAAACGAGCTGTTACACTTGAGCCCATGGCAGAGCACCTGATTTGGGGCAAGCTGCCGTGGGTTGATAATATATTGGTTGGAAGTACTGTTGTTGCAGAGCCAACAACAGCAAGATCTAAACCACGGACAGTCTTAGTGGGAAGGTCGGCGTTGATTTTAAGAGGTGATGGCTGGCTCCCGCTAAAGGTGATTAATCCGTCTAACAAGCCAGTTACTCTGAAACGTAAGGCTAAGTTGGCGGATGTGTCTATTTGCAGTTCAATGCAGGTGTTCGCTGATTCCCAAATTGGTATCCAACAACAAGTACAGGTGCCGCTTGATGATGGTATGAGACACAGCCTGGTTTCGGAGACCTCCACCTTACCAGATCATCCTCACCCTGTGACACCATGTGCAACTGACCCTCCCCAGTCAAAGCTAAGTGAACTGGGACTCTCTGATGTAGATATTGAGTCGTGTGACGTTGCCCCCGAATACAAGGCTAGACTGGCGGAACTCATAGTCGAATACCAGTCGATTTTCTCGAGGGACAAGCTAGATTGTGGTAAGGCCACTGGTTGCCTACACCGTATCAGAGTCATGGATGAGAAACCATTCCGGTTACCATGTAGACGCATACCGCCCACCCAGTATGAAAAGCTGAGAGGTGTTGGATGAGATGGAGGAGCGTGAAATCAATCGAAAGTCTAGCAGTGAGTTTGCATCTCCACTGGTGATCATTTGGAAGAAGACGAGTGACCTGCGGATCTGCAATGTTTTCGGCTGGCTCAACGCACGCACTATCAAGGATGCTCACCCGCTCCCTCATCCAGCTGATGCTCTAGCAGCCTTGGGGGGCAATGCATTTTTTTTGACCATGGATTTGACCTCTGGCTATTACAATGTGGAAGTCCATGAGGCTGATCGAAAGTACACTGCCTTCTCATCGCCATTTGGATTGTACGAGTACAATCGGATGCCTCAAGGACTTTGTAATAGTCCAGCTACATTCATGAGCATGATGTTAAATATCTTTGGGGACCAGAACTTCATGAGCTTCCTGTGCTATCTGGATGATGTCTTGGTGTTTGCCCCGACAGAGGAGCTGGCACTCGAGTGTCTGAAAATGGTCTTTCAGAGGCTGCAGAACCATAACCTCAAACTCGCCCTAAAGAAATGTCACTTTCTGAAGAGGTCAGTGAAGTTTCTCAGTCATGTCATTTGTACAGATGGGATCCAGCCCAATCCTGACAAAGTGTCTGCTATCACTGCTCTAACTGAGTCAGACCTTATGGAGGATGGCACGAATATTCCTTTGCAGAGAAAGATCCGCTCCTTCCTTGGCATGGCAGTCTACTACCAGCAGTTTATTGAGGGTTGTTCTGCCATGGCCAGACCATTATTTCAACTAATCTCAGGCTCTAAAGGTCCACGTGGAGGTGGGAGGAAACGTCGCCAAGCCCGTAAACAGCTCCATGCTGAGGATTGGACTGGGGATTGTCAGCAAGCTTTCTGCCAACTTAAGCAGGCTTTGCTGGATCAAGTCATGCTGGCCCACCCAAACTTTAGTGAGCCCTTTCTGCTGTCTGTGGATGCTTCTTCTGACGGACTTGGTGCAGTCCTGTCACAGGTACCTGCTGGTGGTTCAACAGCCAGACCAATTGCCTTCGCCAGTAAATCGCTTAGTTATCCCCAGTCTAAGTATCCAGTGCATCGGCTAGAGTTTTTCGCCTTAAAGTGGGCAGTGTGTGACAAATTCCATCACTGGTTGAGAGGTCACCGATTCACAGTGTGGACAGACAATAATCCGCTGACCCATATTCTGTCCAAGGCTCGGCTAGATGCATGTGAACAGAGGTGGATCGCTAAGTTGGCGCCATTTCAGTTTGACATCAAGTTCATTCCTGGACCAAAGAATGTGGTGGCTGATGCTCTTAGCAGACAGCCCTTCGTACAGTCTAGTACGTCTCACCATTTGACAAGAGTACCTTATGACAAGTTACTGGCAGAGGCTGCAGCGCTTGGTGCTAATGGAGTTCAGGAGGTGTTTCGCTGGTCAGCTAACCCACCTGAAGTAGCATCTGAGTGCGGCCAACAGATATCTCAGGGTGTGGCAGTTGTTAAGTCAGGGACAGTATCATCGCTGGAGGTGGCTGCTGCACTTCATGGATGCAGTGAAGGTGACGCTGTGGTGTGCCCGCATGCCCTTCTCCTGCCACAGTTCTCGCAGACGGTTCTAACACCCCCGCAGGTCAACTCTGAGGTGTTCTCGCATGATGTATTGAAAGAAAAGCAGAGAACTGATGCTGTTCTGAATAAAGTAATCTTCTTTGTGGAGAGAAAGCGGCGACCATCCAGGAGGGAACGTGCCAAGAAATCGTCTGAGGTCATCAAGCTTTTGAGGAGCTGGGATAAGCTTGTACTGAGAGACGGAGTTCTGTACCGGGTAGCTAAAAATCCTGTCACAAAGAAAAAGCCCTACCTTTTTGTTGTTCCTCACTCATTGCGCAGTAAGGTGTTACAAGGTGTTCACGATGAGGCTGGCCACCAGGGTCAGCAGCGGACATTGTATCTGACAAGACAAAGGTTTTATTGGATAGGCTTGGCGCGTGATGTTATGGAGTATGTACGACACTGCAGACGCCGTGTAGTCAGCAAGTCACCAGAGCCTGAAGCCAGAACCCCACTGAAAAATATAATGACCTCTGAACCTCTTGAACTGGTCAGTGTCGATTTCTGGACTGCTGAAATTTCGTCAAACAGTTCGCTGGATGTGCTAGTGGCTACTGACCACTTCACGAAGGTGGCACATGCCTTCTTGTGCCCCAATCAGTCAACCAGAGCAGTTGCGCACCAGTTATGGAACAACTACTTTTGCATTTATGGATTTCCCAAGCGGCTACATTCAGATCAGGGGGCCAGCTTTGAGAGCTTGCTAATTGCAGAGCTATTGAATGTGGCAGGCATGCAAAAATCACACACTACGCCTTATCACCCTATGGGAAATGACTCGTGTGAAAGGATGAATCAGACTCTAGGTAACATGATTCGAGCGCTGCCACCAAGAGCTAAACACCGTTGGCCCGAGGCCCTGAAATCCCTGACATTCGCCTACAACTGTACAGTGCATGAAACAACTGGATATGCACCGTTTCTCCTCATGTTTGGGAGGGTGCCACGTCTTCCGGTGGATGTCATATTTGGCTCTGTACTCAGTGATCCAGAGGTGGTGGACTATGACCGCTACATTGATTCCTTGCGGAAGGACATGAGAGAAGCCATGGCCGTAACTCAGTCAGCAGCAACTAAACAGCTCCAGTGTCACGCTGATTTATACAACCGTAAGGTAAGGGGTGTATCGGTGGAAGTAAACGACAGAGTGTTGCTGGCCAACAGAAAGGAACATGGCAAACGAAAGCTTGCTGACCGCTGGGAAAGCACGGTGTATGTGGTGGTCAGAAACGACGAGAGCCACACATTTAGGATTCAGAATCCTGTTACAGAGCAAGTGAAAGTGGTCCATCGCAACCTGATAATGCCAGTAAACTTCCTCCCTCTGCCCGAACATGACTCTGATGACCAGGAGGAGGTTGTATTGTCTCCATCTTCAAGTGAACTTGACCTTAGTGTCGAGAGGTCAGTTGTCAGTAACACTATTTCTGACTCAGCAGAGTTTAGAACAAGAGTGTGGGTGTCTGAACTACCTTTGGGAGCAGGCAGTGGGTCAAGTGCAGAGGATGCTGAGCAGTTGGAGCTGGATGAAGCGTTGGAACCTGCTGATGTCTTGTCCAGGGGCAGTACATTACCTCAAGCCCAGCCAGTTTTTGATCAGTTGCAACCCACTGAAGGAGCTACGTTGATCGACAGCAGTTCACCAGACTATGGCTGCCCGGCATCCCTGGCGGTTTGCCCAGAGACTCTTACGGCTCCTAATACTGACACTCCTACCGATATACCTGCTACTGATGCTGCCACAGCAACAGTAATTGACGGTGCGACTCACCGTAGATCTAGAGCTGGGCAATTGTTGAGACCAGTGATTAGACTTATTGAAATGTTGCACCAGAAACCAACGTTGGTCTCATGAATTCTTTGTTATAGAATTACAGTTTCGTTTGTTCACATTTTTACCTTGACAAGGTTTTGTGACATTTTTGATCAATTGTCTGTTTGTCTTGCTATTCAAGAGGTTTGTTTTGCAGCTACATGTTCATTAAATATGTATATGGGCATATTTATTTTTCCCCTACGTGTGTAGATAGGGTCTGGCCAACCCTTTTCTCATACTGATCCTCATGGGATAGTCTTTGTGACTGGGTAATTGTAACTCTGATTTTGATGTGATAATACCTCACCAGCAATTTTGGAAACAGTGGTTGTGTCTTGGTTTCCTGTGCATTAGAATAGCGGTTGTGCACCATTTTATGAGATTGTACCTGTGATTTTATTGTATTGGTCATTTTTTTTTTGTTTTGGTTGTTGTAATGTGACAAGTGGAATTCAGCAGAGGGGAGTGTAACAGTTAATATTGTATTGGATTCCACTTGTCTTTACTTTTCATTTTGGGTTTATGCATAGCGGGTGAAACGGCGCCATCTCTTGGTGGTTAGCCGCGATAAGGGTAGGGGACACAGAGACCTCGTTGCCAGTGTATGGGAGAAGAGCACGAGGTGGGTTTGCTGATATTAGCACTGTGGTAAAATGTTGTGTATTATTGCTGTATATTCATATATGATCACTGGCTAACTGTAATATGTACTTATATCAACCAGGACACTAATGAGTTGCATATTGTACCTTTGATGAGATTAATAACATAATAACACACAGCTGGAAAAGTTCGCTAGCCTGATGCTAATGGAAAATGACATTCCTCGTAAGGTGCTGTACCCGATGATGAGCCCATGATTCTGACCAGTACATGTTCTGTTCCATGCAGATAAAGTCAGCATTCATGTCATCCTGTCTCCTGGCTATCATTAAACACAACGCAGACACAAACTATACGACTAATGAAGACACAGAACTGGGTTATGATTATTTGGACCGAGCTGAATTAATGCACGGCCAAGTTCAGCACGGTTACATTAGCACCACTGTGTTGCCTACTGGCGGTGGTAACTAAATCAACTGCGATGTGTGACCATGGTCGCCTAAGTGTTGGAAGAGGGCGGAGCAGTCCGGAAGGCGGAGAGTTGGCACATTTGTTCTGTGCACAAACGGGGCAAGCTGAAACATATTCCTGTACATCAGGGCTCTTCAACTCCAGGCCTCAAGAGTTTTGTGTGTGTGTGTGTGTGTGTGTGTGTGTGTGTGTGTGTGTGTGTGTGTGTGTGTGTGTGTGTGTGTGTGTGTGTATGTACATCACATCAGAACAACTCAAAAGCATAAACCGTACCCACCGTATCTAAATCAACATGCTGCGGTCTCACCATCATACAGAAATTCAAAACCACACTGAACTCCATTAAGGCAAACATACCATTATAATAGCAGCAGGTTTATGCAGGGCACAGCCAGTGACGGTGAATGTGAACAGGGAAGTGAAGATGCTGTAGCTGAAGCCATCGCTCTGTTGGTCAGACTTCCTTTAGTCGTCATCCAGACAACATGAAGGCTGCATCTGTTTCTCTGCTCCTTGGTGAGTCAATCCTCGTCTTCCTACTCTCATTAATCCATTCATTCCAGCTCTAACACACCTTTGTAGAGGAAACACACATTTCCAGCAGAGAGTGGCTCACAGCAGCACAAAGACTGAGCTAAAACACAGTTAGAGCCTCAGCTGCTGATTATAGTCCTCACAGTTTACCTCTGACCTGTAGCTGTGAGATAGTCCAACACTCAGACCAGTTACTGCTACTCCTTGGGTAAGAGTCAGTAAATCAGCAGCGATCACAGAAAGAGTCTGCTCCTAGCTACAAACATACTAAACTTGTAATAAAACAAAGTGTAGATTTGAGTCAGTGTGAGTGTTTGTTGATTAAAACATGGTAATGATTGGGATGTGTCAGCTTTATGAACTAAATCTGACTCACCTTCTTCATTTACACAAGCTGCAGGATCCAAATACAGCAGGTCCCCATTCAAAGCTACTCAGTCAGTGAATGTAATGTCAGTGAAAGCTAACGTGATAATGTGACCCAGCTGAAGGTCTTATTGTGTGTTTGTGTGTATTATTAATGAGAGAACAAGGACACAACCTGAATTACATGTTCTCTGTGTGCTTTAACACCACAGTAACTGTTTCATAGTTCCTGTAATCATTCGTGGTGGCACTGCCTTTTTTCTGTCTGCACTACAGGAACTGAGAACCATGGTAATTCTTAGAACCCTGTTGTAGGGTCTCCTTTAGATTCTAATGCTGATTACATGCTTTTTACCATAAGAGATAGACTGAGTTACACAAGAGATTATCTTATATATAAAGTATATGCAACAAATATGCAACAAAGGACACTCTGCAGCCCTGTGAAAACCCATGATTCAGTAGCCCAAGCCTTGAAGGCGCCCTAAGCAAAATCTGATTTGGGGGGGCCCCCTCATAGCACTTCATTGTCCCCTGAGCCTAACCGTTATTAATGCTGCAAGGTTGAAGTTGAATATTAATTTTTTGGGATGCATCGCTGTTTCAGTCTCAGCCCATTGAAAAACAATTTATTTCAATATAATAAAAATTGTAAAACTATGTCCATGACATTGAGGAGGGTGAGGCATAAAAGTCAGGTCCACTAGTCTATCCACGCAACCTGACCACAGTGTGAAAACAACAAAACGCTGTCACCACAGGAACAGTGAGTAAACCAGTCAGATTAAACCGCTACAGCTCACAAATGCAGTTCTGTCTGAACCTGCATGAATAAAACCAAGATATGCCCAGCTAGCTTGTCCCGTCCACTGAAGCCTGTAAATACTGAACAAGTCTGACATATAAGAGTCATGATTCTGCAGTGTGGCAGGCAGGATAAGGACCCAAACACAGGACTCAGGAGGGAAAGCTGAACTCAGAAATACATAACTTTGTTTCTGGATGAACATCAGGTACAAGGAAACCAGAAAGCTCACCTGGAGCTAATAGGTCAACAATTAGGAATACTCAGGGACACAGACAATACACACAAGAGGTGATCAGGGAGAGAGGACACACCAGGGAGCACAAGGGGAGTAAAATTGAATATGATACAAAGGACTGCCAAAGTAAAACAGGAAGTAGACATGGAAACAAATGCTGACTTGAGGACACAGGGAAGCAGGCACACAAAAATTCAAAACTGCAAAAAGACACTAGGAATCAAACCTTAACAATAAAAAAATGAAAGTCCTAAAATTAAAAATGGTGGGTCATAAACCCAGGATGAGGACAATAAGATCCAAGCAAAATGTGTATTAACTAGCAACACACTGAGGACACTGACCCAAGCTGACAGCTTGTTTTTGACAGAGACACAGCGACATGATAAATACCATAACTAACCAGTTAGCGATAGCTAAGTACATTTGGAGCTGGTTACAAACTAAACTTGTAACTGCTCATGGAAACATACCTTTGTCTTTTTTCTTCCTCTAATCTTCTCTGTTCCCTCCTCTCTGCCTCACAGGGACAGCTCCTTCCTGTCACATTTCTGTTTCGCAGCTTCATCCAAAAATGACCGAAACTGATGGACCATCAGGTCACCTGGAGCACTGCTGATGCGCAGCCTGCCCAAACTACCTGAATTCACGCTGACACACGCAGTCAGTCAGCAAATCGTTAAATTAGTGTTGTTACAATTGTACAAATATGAAGAGGTGGAATAGTTTCTTCTTTCTTTTAGGACACTGGCATGTTAAATAAAAGAACAAAGTTTCATCACAAATGTGGGTGAGCTTGGGGGCTCCCTGGTGGTCAGGGGGCCCTGTGCAGCCGCTTATGTCGCCTATGCCTCGGGCCGGCTCTGTTCAGTAGCTTGTAGAGCAGGGGTGCCCACACTTTTTCAGCTTGCGAGCTACTAGCAAAGCTAGCGTGGTTAAATGCACGTGCGTAGGGTGGTAACGAAATGGATGGATGATAGTTTATCATCCATCTTCTACTTCTTTTAATGCCGTGCGATCTACATTTTTTCCCCAACTCCACTCGTGGTTTCAGCGATCTGCCTGCACTCCTCTTGCGATTGACCAGTAGATCAGATCAATGTATTGGGCACCCCTGTTGTAGATCCACATTTAGCAGCAAGAAGTTGCACTGATGGTTTATCACTTCATGAATAGGGATCAGAAATTTATAATAATTTAGCAATTCCAATTCCATTGTTGATATTACTCGTCATTTCAATTCTTTTTCGATTCTCATTGGGTTAGTGAATAAAATATACCACAAACAGGCTGGTTTTCATTTACTCTTTAATATAAAGTAGAACAAAATTAAAACTGGCATAAAAAAATAAGAATTCCTCATTCAAAATTAACACTATTAATATTTTAACATATATTGCAACTGCAAGGTGTGCGAGTACCAGCCTCTGAGCCAGCCAGACTCTGGCCAGACTCTGGCAGTCCTCATCAACTAAATGTTACAGATGGAGATTATTCATACAGTATAGTGAAAGCGGTACAGCAAAATAGGGCTGCAACTATTGATTAATCCATCGATTAACCGAGTGATCTTATTATTATCTATCTATCTATCTATCTATCTATCTATCTATCTATCTATCTATCTATCTATCTATCTATCTATCTATCTATCTATCTATCTATCTATCTATCTATCTATCTATCTATCTAATAATGGAGTTTTAATTTGTGACACTTTTACTTTGTAAAGCTATTTTACGTATTTCTGTGACTTTTATTTTTTAACCCCGTTCTTCATTTGAAGCACTTTTTATTTCATGTTCTTATAGTCAAATTAGGGGGCGGAGTTTTATCTTAAAAGTGTCACAAAATAAAACTCCATTATGAAATAAATAAATAAATAGATAGATAAATAAATCTTGAAATAAATTAAAATAAAATAATAATAAAAATAATAATGAAAATTGATTTTAGAAATATTTTGTTTTATTTCATGCGGATATTTATTTATTTCATGGAATATTTATTAATAATTTATCAATAGCAGTATTTATTTATTTATTTGTTCATTTATTTATTTCATTTTGAATGAAACCGCTCTCCATACCTGTCAAGTCTCCTTTTTTGGCCGGGAAAATCTCATATTTTACCCCTCTGTCCCGCCGTTCTTCCGTATTATTATTTTCCCATAAATTTCCTGCAGTGTTCCTGTGCCGCTCCAAACTGAATTCTGTCACTAGCCTCGCGAGAACTGCCACCTACAGTAGCCTGGGTGCCAGTTCTCGTGAGGTTAGTGTAGACAGTGGGAAGAAACCCGGAAAAACACCTGGACCTCGGTTGGGCTCAGTGTTGCCAACTTAGCAGATTTTCAAACCCCCAGTAGTGACCTCTTTTTTTCCAAAAACCGACTAGCGACAGTGAAATTCTCCACTGTTGCTGTGTTATGTGTACATAAAGCTTTCTTACTGTGTCCCTTCATACACTTTGGCATCGTCCAGACCTCACTTCGCCTCCACCCTCCAACCCCCGTAACCTGACTCAAACACCGAGCCTGCCTACCCACTCCCTCCGCTCCCATCCCCAGATCTCACTTTGGCCTTTATCAACCTTTGAGACAGCCGACAGAGTTTTTTTTATATAAGTTGGCAACAATGGCTCAAATAAAAGAGGAGGGTTGAATGTAGCTGTCTCACCCCAGTGTTTTGTTAAATTTGATATTCTAATGTGGTACCTGGTGCACAACATGTTAGTAATTTATGTGTGTTTTTTGCTGTTTTGCTGAGAAAAGACATTTAGCCAAAAGGAGCCTCCCTGGGATCACAAGGCCAAGGACTAGAAGTTTCCTGATTACATATGTTCAGTTTAAAAATCTAAGGATAATGGTATAGATAAGTTTTCTGTGTGTTGGGGCTGGCGTTAGTCAGTCCTGTAGGGAAGTCATGTGCATTAGGAAACAGATGTTAGGAACATGGGCAACAGAAAACAGGATTTTTGATGGTATATTAGCTGAAACTTTCAGATGGTCGAGGAGTTAGGATGATTGGCTTTTGCCTCTCCCAGACAACTCCAGTACCGTCTGTTTTTGCAATAAACTTTGTATATGCTCTAAGATATTGTCAGCGAGGTTTTTTCTTCAAGAACACACCCATCAAAGATACAGCACTAACATTAAACAATACGGGACAAACTGATCTATGTAATGTGGGTCTCTGCAAAGCATTAAAGTTATTAAGTTATTGCATAAAGTTTATTTGTAGTTCTAAACATGTTTATGGTGATTTTTTTCTACATTATTTGTCTCTCCAAAGATATGTTTCCTCTCTCCTACAGCCTCAATTGTAACTCCATGCAAATGACCAGTTATGCAAATTAGGCAATGATGTCATGTAACGACTATTTTCAGATGCAGAAAATTTCCCTTATGTTTAAATACAAAACTTGACAGGTATGGTTGGCACTTATTGATCAGTTGGTTGATGAAGGGCCTCCAGCTGTTTCAAAGTAAATGGTGGGTACAGGAAAAGGTGCTGCTGTTTTGGATGCAAAAAAAACATTTTCTTTCGCTCCACCTGAGCTCACTGGCTCGGTAATAGCTCTGGCTCTTTGCACTTGCTGCATGTGCACAGTCTGCACGTAAAACAGCTGCTGCTGTTGGTGAAAAACAGTAAATATAATTTTGAAATGTTTTTTATCCACATTCCCCTGAATCACTAATCAGAGATTAAAGCATAAAAATATTTTGATTAAATGCGTGTTTGAAGCATTTCCGCCTTTTGTTGATATCAAAGTTCAGTATCTATTGCAAGTGGCCCCAGTATCATCGTTCTTTGTGAAATACAACCAGACTTTAGATCACTTCTGTCTTGATGCCATGTCTGATATATTCTGGACCAAATAAGGGGTGTCTGTCACGTCATCATGCAAATGCATCCTCATGTCAGTGGAACCAATAGGCAGAATCATTAGGCAAGCAGACTAATAATTGCAAAGAAGTGAATTACTGGGAGCTGGTTCTCTACAAAAATCGGTTCTCGATTCGCATCCAAATTTATGAGTCTCGCACATTGTTGTGGAGGAACTCTGTCTTTTCTGCACAACATTATTTTAGTTAATTCATTCATGCACAGCTTTGTTAAGGTCCCACCACAGCAGGTTGAGGTCTGGACTCTGACTGGGCCGTTGCAGAACTTTGATTCTTTTCTTTTTTAGCCTTTCAGTCTGAGATGTTCTGCTGTGCTTGGGATCATTGATCTGTTGCACTGACCAACAGATGGCCTCACATTTGAGTCTAGAATACTTTGGTATACAGAGGAGTTCATGACTCATTGATGCAAGCTGCCCAAATCCTCAGCCCTCCACCACTGTGCTGAGAGCTGGTCTGAGGGGTTTGCCACCTTTTCTGGCTTCCTCCTCAGACACTATTTTTTCAGTTTCTTCAGACTGACTTTCTGCTGCTTTCTTGTGTTAGTGGTGCAGGAGTCTCTCTTACAATAACATCACCATTTTGTGTAAGTGACAGTAAACACATTTCTTTGTATACAAAAATAGGGGCGTGGCAGTAAGCAGCTTGCACAAGAATGTTGGTTTAGATTGATTTTAAATTGCTGTAAGAAAAACAGGTGCAAGTTAAATAATTCAGATGGTAAGTTGGGTACACACTTGTTTTTGTGGGAACATGGTGGCGTGGTGGTGGACTAAATGAGTTTCTAGCATCCAGATGAAGCTTTTTCCCTCTGTAACCTCCATTAATCCTTTACTGGGAAACAGCTGGAGGTCCTTCATCAACCACCTGATCAGTAAGTGAAGAAAAGAGAACTTTGTAGTTGCTCCATCCACCCTGTTTGTTTCACACAAGGAAAAACTGCAGTACAGAAGTTAAAATATGCAGATGAACTGTTAATAAGAAAAAAGTATTTCTTATCCAGTTACTCGGGCAATCGGTGGAATAATCAATAGAATACTCGATTGTTAAAATAATCAATAGTTGCAGCCCTAATGAAATTTGCAACATACCATAAGCCAATGCATCACATAGGACAACAGGATTCAGGTGATAGAGTGATTGTTGTAGGTAAAGTTTATTTATATAGTGTTTTTCACAGACAAAAAGTCACAAAGCTCTGTACAATAATTAAAACACAATATCAAAAAACAAACAAACAGATAAAACACCATGTTAAAAACATATTAACATTACCATATTAAAAGTAAAAGAATAAAAATAAAGTCAACAGAAAGCCTGGTTAAACAGAAAAGTTTTCAACTGTTTTTTTTAAGATGCCACGAAGTCAGCTAAATGGAGATGGAGTGGTAAACAGTTCCAGAGCTTTGGCACCACTGCCTGAAAACCTGTGCCCCCCTGGTCCTTAGTCTTGTACGTGGGACAACTAAAAGATTTTGACTTTGTTGTGTGAGAGACTGTTGACTTATGTCAAATGTATCCAGACATTTAAAAACAATTGTTTTTGTTTTTTAAAAAAAAAGATCGGATTTGTATCGGTAATGGCAGGTATACAAATGTAAAATATCAATATCGGTATCGGACATTAAAAAAGTGGTATCGTGCCATCCCTAGTTCAGATGCAAACCTAACCTGTGCTGCAATGTTCTTTTCAGAGACAGCAACCCGTCCAACATGCCTTATTTGACAGTACAATTAGAAAAAAGACTGAACATGAAATTTAACCTCTAATTCAGGCCTATACACTCTGAGATGGAGCTCTTGGGTTTTTGAGGGGATTTTTTTTTTTTTTTGAGCATTTTGTCTGACCTTGCAATGATTTGGGTGGGATGTCCACTACTGGGAATATTGTGGCTTTGTGTTAGGACACCTGAAAACCATCAGACTGATTTGGTTGTTAGCAGATTCTAGTGATCTCTCAAACTGTAACATTCACAGACAATCACACACTCCCATGAATGCATCAGGAGCAGCTCAGGTTCAGTATCTTGCCCAAATATACTTTGACATGCAGACTGGGGCAGCCAGGGATCAAACTACCAACCTTCTGATTAGTAGATGAACTGTTCTATCCCCAAATTTAGCTATATTCTCAATAATTAAAGTAATTCGCCCACAGACTTCTAATGAACTCTGACCTTTAGTGACCTCTGTCCTCCTGTTGCAGGTGTGTGTGTGCTGCTGCTGTCTGCACTGACTGTTTCTGCAGGTGAGTTGATGGAAGTGAAAACAATCAGAGAGACTCCAACAAGAACACAAGCACATTTACTCTGTGTGTCTGTCCTCCAGTCTCTCTGTCTGTCAGTCCAAACCTTCAGCAGTTCTTCAGAGGATCTTCATCAGTGTCTCTGAGTTGTGTTGATGATGGACAGACAGTTGATGGATGGACAGTGAAGAGGACCAGAGGAGGACTCACTGAGGACTGTGGTGCAGCTAAAGGTTTTGAGAGGGTTGATGGTTCCTCCTGTGTTCTGGATCTTTCCGACTCCTCTGATGGAAGTTACTCGTGTGAAAACTCTTCTGGACAGCAGAGCGATGAAGTCTCCATCAGTGTTTCAGGTACAGACAGATGTTTGCAGCTGTCTCTCTGGTGGAACTCTGTCTCTGAATCACTCTGTTTGTGTCTTTGTTGGTCAGATGGTTCTCTGATCCTGGAGATCCCTGCACTTCCTGTGAGGACAGGAAGTGACATCACCCTGCATTGCAGACAAAAGGATGGTAACACAGTCGCAGCTTATTTCATTTTTAATGGAAGTGTTGTTGGATCTGGACGTAAATCAGAGCACACCATCACTAACATCCAGCAGTCTGATGAAGGTCTCTACTCATGTTCCACTGATGCATTGGGATCATCTCCTCAGAGCTTTCTGAGGGTCAGAGGTCAGCACACTGAGATCACTTCCTGTTTAAAGACCAGCACTAATCTGCTGACCTGATAATAAACTGACTGAACCATCTTCATCATCTCTCCTACAGCTCTTCCTCCTCATGTACAGAGCACCACAGCCTGCACCTCTCCTGGTATTTCTGCTCCTCCCTCCTCTCTCACAGCCTTCTCTGCTCTTTTCTCGTTCTCCATCATTCCAGTTGTAGCAGGTCTGGTTTCTGTGGTTCTTCTGGTTCTGGTTGGAGTTCTGATCTTCTGCAGGAAACTAAAAGGTATGAAGTCTGTCAGACTCAACAGTTCAGTGTGGATTGTGTGCTCACTCGTACAAACATATAAAGCATCCAAGAATCAAACAGTGTCACATGCAGGATCACATTTCTAAAGCCTCCTCTGAAAGGCTCTTGGAAGCAGTTTCAGCAGTGGAGGACAAACAGCTTCAGCAGCTTCAGATGCTGAATCAGTAAAAAGAAACAGCTGTTTCCTTTGTGCCATTTCACATTGGTGCATTTGGTTCCTGGCAGAGTGACAGCGGTGTAAGACAGGAGGAAATGACACAGCCAAGGGAAGAACTCTGTAGTTTGGCTGCTGAACTGAAATGCAGGCTGAGAGCAACTGCTTCTTTTTTTTTTGATATGATTTAAACTTTATTAACCCCCCCCCCAAAAAAAAAAAAAAAAAACTAATAATAATAATAAATAAAAATGAAAACAGCCATAAAAAAAAAAAAATCAGGGAAAGGTAAACCAATTACAGACTAACATGGCTCAGTTTGAATAATAAATTAATGTGAGCATTCCAAAACAAATACCAATTAACTGATACAAAAAAAGGGGTGTGGCCCGAATACATTCAGGTAATGCAACATTGCTGTGTCGTCAAAAACATCAAGTTACATTTAAGCTTGGAGTGTCAATTGTCTTATATATGAAAAATATCAATGCCACTTTCTGTTATATTCCTCCACCTTGTTTAATAATCTATAAGACACTTTCTCTAATGCTGCAAGTTGGCCCAAAGAGCTATACCAGTGACTTATAGAGGGAGCAGATGGGTTGTTCCATCACATACTAACATCCTTCTTCCCAACTATTTTATCCAGAGTATCGTGAACTGATAACCAAAATCCCTGCATTACTGGGCATTCCCACAACATATGTACAAGTGTCCCAATGTCTTCCTGACATTTCCAACATACAGAGGTGCCTGACAAGCCCACCCTGTGCAACCTGTGTGGTGTCCTGTATATTCTATGTATTCTATGTATTCTTGCATATCTCTTTTTGAAACCAGGATTTCCAAAAAAAGGGGATTTTGCCTATACAGATTTTCAGGTTATACCATAAGCAAGCTGATTTGTTAAGATATGGGTTAAATTTAAATATCTGGGATATTTTTTTCCCACAGCTCCTTCATGTGGGAAAAAACGGGATGTGACTGATTATGAGGTGTGAGGTTAATTGATAAACAGGTGGTCAACGGAAGTGGTGAGTTTGCTGTCATCTCAATGGAACCAGAACACCAAGTGCCTCAAAGAAAAAGCATAATGATAATAAAGTAAGCTGGGGAGCCCTGGGCCCCCCTTATCTAAGGGTTGTTGCAATTTTTGTATATTTGATCTAGGTTTTTTTTTTATTCCATATTAATAAATTGCACAGCTTATGAAGTTGCTTAAAGTATGTTATAGGAATATGTATCGGTAAGGCCTGTATAAAGTAATTGAATTTAAGAGCACAAATCCTTTTTCTAACATTTACCTTCCCCCACATAGTTAGATATAATTGATTCCAGCGTTCTACATCCACCCTCATTTTTTCCAAGAGAGCAACTGCTTCTTAATATTTCAGATTTTACTAACTAGCTAGTTTAGATTTTAGAGTTCTTTATTTTATTTTACTCTGTGTGTTTTACAGTGTATTTAAGTATTAACTGGTTAACTCATTCGTCTTTAGCTGAGCTCCAGTGTCATGTTCACTCTGGGCTTTATTTCTATTTCACATGAAGGCTTTTTTACCTACAGTGAGGTTTAAACAAAGCTGTGAGGTTTCAGTTTAAACGTACGTTTCTTAAATTAGTTTATAATGTGAAGTGAAACTTTCTGCTCTCTCTGTCAACAGGAAGCAGAGAGATGATGTTGCTGTGGTCACAGCATGGTGTGATCATTATACCTTATACATATATCTGTGCTGATGGTGAGGTGACAGGAAATACTTTTTATGCTGTTGTTTTGTTTGTGTTGTAAATTTGACCCACTGAGCAGACAGATGTCTGTTGTTACTTCTGGTCACTTCCAGTGTTACACCACAGGACATAAGGTTATTGTTTTGTTTCTTTTTGTTTGTTAATATAAGAATATATTTTGACATGAAGAAACTTGCAGACAGGAAAGAGTTAACAAAGAAAATATGAGAGGGTTGAGAGGGTGCTCATTTCTATTCAGTCCAGGATTAATGCAAAGGTGAAGATATACTATTACTACTACTAATAATAATAATAACAATAATATTTTTGTGTGGCTTAGTGTTGCAGAGTGACCTGGGGCCCCTCCCACAGAGTCATCCATGCTGAGTCATAAAACTGAACTACCACTGAAGAGGATGGGATGAGGCATTGTAACATTTGGATTTAGAAACAGCTGTTAAAAAGATGTATTTTATGTAATAGAACTACAGAGGGCGCAATTCTGTTGTTAAGGCCCATGAAGAAGAAATGTTCTTGTGTTTTGAAGATGTAGAAGAATAAAGATGGTCGATGGAGCAACACAGTACTTTTACTGTGTTGCGGCTGAAAGTTGTCACACGCGTAAACTCGGCTCTGTATTGGTCACTCAAACGAAGAGATTAAATGGAAATTACAGAAGACACAAAGAAACTATAGATTGGCCTCTACAGGCATATATGCTTAAATGTATACATACACTATATTGCCAAAAGTATTGACTTATCCATCCAAATCATTGATTTCAGGTGTATAAACAAACACACACAGACTGCTTCTACACACAGTGAAAGAATGGGTTGCTCTCAGGAGCTCAGTGAATTCCAGCGTGGTACTGTGATAGGATGATACCTGTGCAACAAGTCCAATTCAAAAATTTCCTCACTGTCAGCTGAATTAGAACAAAATGAAAGTGACTGGGAATGTCAGAAAGGTAACGTAAAAATCACAGAGCGGGATCAGCGTATGCTGACTCATTAACGTGCAAAGATTACTAACTTTCTGCAGAAGCAATTTTCACTATGAAATTGATAGTATCTGTCACAGAGAAAAAGTGTAGTTGTATCCATTTAAAAAAACATATAATAACCATATTTTCAATTCAATTTATCTTTATTTATATATCTCCAAATCACAACAAACAGTTGCATCAAGGAGCATAATATTGAAAGACAAAGACCCTATAATAATTACAGAGAAAATCTAGCAAAAAAACAAGACCCCCTATGAGCAAGCACTTAGCAACAGTGGGAAAGAAATACTCCAGCAGAACCAGGCTCAGGGAGGGGCAGTCATCTGCTGTGACCGGTTGGGGCTGAGTGGAGAGAGACAGAGATTAATAATAACTAATGATTAAAGGGAGAGTGGGCTATAAACAGAGTGAAAAGAGGTGAATGAAAAGAACCCCCAGCAGCCTAGGCCTATAGCAGCATAACTAAGGGAGGGTTCAGGGTCACCTGATCCAGCCCTAACTATAAACTTGATCATAAAGGAAAGTTTTAAGCCTAATCTTAAAAATAGAGAAGGTGTCTGTCTCCTGAATCCAAGCTGGAAGCTGGTTCCACAGAAGAGGGGCCTGAAAGCTGAAGGCTCTGCCTCCCATTCGACTCTTAAGTATCCTAGGAACCACAAGTAAGCCAGCAGTCTGAGAGTGAAGTGCTCTGTTGGGGTGATATGGTACTATGAGGTCTTTGAGATAAGATGGGGCCTGATTATTCAAGACCTTGTATGTGAGGAGAAGGAATTAAATTCTATTCTAGATTTAACAGGGAGCCAATGAAAAGAAGCCAGTATGGGAGAAATCTGCTCTCTCTTTCTAGTCCCTGTCAGTACTCTAGCTGCAGCATTTTGGATCAGCTGAAGGCTTTTCAGGGAGCTTTTAGGACAGCCTGATAATAATGAATTACAATACTCCACCCTAGAAGTAATAAATGCATGAATTAGCTTTTCAGCATCACTCTGAGAAAGGATGTTTCTAATTTTAGAAATATTGCACAAATGCAAAAAAGTAGTCCTACATATTTGTTTAATATGTGCATTGAAGGACATATCCTGGTCAAAAATGACTCCAAGATTTCTCACAGTGTTACTGGAGGCCAAAGTAATGCCATCCAGAGTAAGTATCTGGTTAGACACCATGTTTCTAAGATTTGTGGGGCCGAGTACAAGAGCTTCAGTTTTATCTGAATTTAGAAGCAGGAAATTAGAGGTCATCCAGGCCTTAATATCTTTAAGACATTCCTGCAGTTTAACTAATTGATGTTTGTCATCTGGCTTCATTGATAGGTAAAGCTGAGTATCATCTGCATAGCAATGAAAATTGATTCAATGCTTTCTAATAATACTGCCTAAGGGAAGCATGTATAATGTAAATAGTGTGTGAAGAAGACTCCCCATTTACATGAATAAATTGGAGTCTATTAGATAAATATGATTCAAACCACTGCAGTGCAGTACCTTTAATACCTATAGTATGCTCTAATCTCTGTAATAAAATGTTATGGTCAACAGTATCAAAGCTGCACTGAGGTCCAACAGGACAAGCACAGAGATGAGTCCACTGTCAGAGGCTGTAAGAAGATCATTTGTAACCTTCACTAATGCTGTTTCTGTACTGTGATGAATTCTGAAACCTGACTGAAACTCTTCAAATAAACTGTTCCTCTGCAGATGATCAGTTAGCTGTTTTACAACTACTCTTTCAAGAATCTTTGAGAGAAAAGGAAGGTTGGAGATTGACCTATAATTAGCTAAGACAGCTGGGTCAGTGATGGCTTTTTAAGTAGAGGTTTAATTACAGCCACCTTGAAGGTCTGTGGTACATAGTCAACTAATAAAGACAGATTGATCATTTTTAAGATTGAAGCATCAATAATTGGAAAGACTTCTTTGAACAGTCTAGTAGGAATGGGATCTAATAAACATGTTGCTGGTTTGGAGGAAGTAACTATTGAAGTTAACTCTGAAAGATCAACTGGAGCAAAAGAGTCTAAACAAATACCAGCAGTGCTGAAAGCAGCCGAACATGAAGATAAATCTTTGAGATGGTTATGAATAAAATTTTCTCTAATGTCCAAAATGTTATTTGTAAAGAAATCCATGAAGTCACTACTAGTTAAAGTGAAAGGAATACTCGGCTCTACAGAGCTCTGACTCTTTGTCAGCCTGGCTACAGTGCTGAAAAGAAACCTGGGGTTGTTCTTATTTTCTTCAATTAATGATGAGCAGTAAGATGTCCTAGCTTTATGGAGGGCTTTTTTATAGAGCAACAAACTCTTTTTCCAGGCTAAATGAGCATCTTCTAATTTAGTGAGACGCCATTCCCTCTCCAGCTTTCGGGTTATCTGCTTTAAGCTGTGCGTTTGTGAATTATACCACGGAGTCAGGCACTTCTGATTTGAAGCTTTCCTTTTCAGAGGAGCCACAGTATCCAAAGTCGTACGCAGTGAGGATGTAAAAATATTGAGGAGATAATCGACCTCACTGGGAGCAGAGTTTAGGTAGCTGCTCTGCACTGTGTTGGCACTGAAGAGCATCATAATGAAGGAATTAGATCCTTAAACTTAGTTACAGCACTTTCAGAAAGACTTCTACTGTAATAAAACTTATTCCCCACTGCTGTGTAATCCATTAAAGTAAATGTAAATGTTACTAAGAAATGATCAGACAGGAGGGGGCTTTCAGGGAATACTGTTAAGTCTTCAGTTTCTATGCCATATGTCAGGACAAGATCCAGAGTATGATTAAAGTGGTGGGTGGGCTCCTTTACATTTTGAGAGAAGCCAGTTGAATCTAATAATAGATTAAATGCAGTGTTGAGGCTGTCATTCTCAGCATCTACATGGATGTTAAAATCACCCACTATAATTATTTTATCTGAACTGAGCACTAAATCAGATAAAAAGTCTGAGAAATCAGACAGAAACTCTGAGTAAGGACCAGGTGGACGATAGATAATAACAAATAAAACAGGTTTTTGTCTGTTTTGTCTTAAACTAAGCATTGTGACAGTTAGTATTAATCTTGCTGGAGAGCCCCCTTTACTGATGTTGGTTCCTGTAATGTAGGAGGTCAGAGGGCAGACTCTGTGGGGTTTAGTGGTGACGGCTGTGAGGAACCTGCAGTGAAGAGTCTGAGAGTGAAGTGGAGCATCTGCCTCTGCTGTGAGTCTCCTTCATGTTAATTCACATCTGCCTGATCACTTTCTCTGAAACCTCTCATTCCTCCATATTTGAGTGATCTGATTGAACAGGAACCAATCAGTGGAGTCTGAATGTTTCTCTTTGGTCATGTGACCATTTGACCTCTGATCAGTTTGTTCTTCAGTTTCAGGCCTGTTTCTGCTGACTGCTGCAGGTGAGCTGATGTTTCTACACCTGACTGGCCTCATGATGACCTCTGACCTTAGAATAGAATACAATAGAATAGAATACAATCGCTTTATATGTGACATAAATATCACAGTAAACAAATACACCTCTGAAGGAATCCAAGTATAAATATATGTGTATGATATGGGTATAGATATGTGTTGGATATTAGCAACAGTAGCAGTACTTTGACACTCTGCACAGAGTCAGGAGCACAGAATCAGGTAGGGACACATAATCACTGATAATGGGGATTGAACCCTGTGCTCTGCACTCCAGCTCTGGACCCAGATTCGGCCTACACCCCTACCAATGTTAATACCAAACCTGCACCCTTACACAGAGTTATAAACATGAGTATTGCACAGAGTTGTAACCATGGAGGTGGTATTGCTCATGATGGAGACACTGACAGAGTAAATGTCCAGGTCAGAGGTCATTTAGTGCTCTAATGGATCAAGATTAGAAACTGTTTCTTAGCCTGGATGTGCAAACAGGTGATGTGCTGGGTGAGAGGGCTCATTGAGAGTGACCTCTGACCTTCAGTGACCTCTGTCCTCTTGTTGCAGGTGTGTGTGTGCTGCTGCTGTCTGCTCTGACAGGTGAGATAATGGAAGTTGGAAAACCATGTGACACCTGAAGAGTTTGTTCTGTTTACTAATGCTGATCCGTTTCAGTCTGAAAGGGCGGTGACACGGTGGTGTAGTGGTTGAACTGTTTCCTGGTTTGATCCCTGGCTGCTTCTTTGTGTGTTTTCATGTTCTTCTTGTCTGTGTAGGTTCTCTCCAGTTTCTTCCACTCCCTCCCTCAGTCCAAAAACCTTCATATTAGGTTAACTCAGGGATCCTCAAATCCAGGCTTCGAGATCCGGTGTGCTGCAGCTTTTAGATGTGTCTCTACTTCAACACACCTGAGTCAAATATAGAAGTCATTAGCAGGACTCTGGAGAACTTGACTGCATACTGAGGAGGTAATTCAGCCATTTGATTCAGGTGTGTTGGATCAGGGACACATCTAAAAGGACACCGGCTCTTGAGGCCTAGATGTGAGGATCCCTGAGTTAACTGCTGACTCTAACTTATCTGTGGATATAAAGGACTGGAAGTGTTCAGCTTGTAGTTTAAAGGATGGTCATTGAGACTGGAGGAGCTCCATGTAAATGCCAGTTAAGACCAGCTGTGAAGTAAAGCAGTCAATCATTGGCTGGTTATTCACATCACTTCCTGTTGGCTCTTCATTGCTCTCCAATCTTGTTTCAGCTCCTTCAGTTTTTCTCTACATGACTTCAGTGTGATGTTGATGAACTGAGGAAACTGCTGTGTTTGAAACGACAGATTCAGGAAATGCTGAGTCTGTAATTCAGGACGTTTAACAGAACCGGATCAAATGCTGCTGATTACACTTATCAAACAGTTATATTTAACATAAATGAAAACTGAATTCATGGTAGCATGGTAGCACTGCTGCCTCACAGTTAGAATAACATCTGGAAGGCCTGAGTTCGATTCCACCTCTCCCTCTCTCTGTGTGGAGTTTGCATGTTCTCCCCGTGCTTGCGTGGGTTTCCGCCGGGTATTCTGGTTTCCTCCCACATTCCAAAGACATTCACTTACTGGGGCTAGGTTATTGGCTACACTAAATTGCCCATTGGTGTGAATGAGAGCGTGAGTGTGAAAGGTTGCTTGTCTCTCTGTGTTGGCCCTGTGACAGGCTGGCGACCTGTTCAGGGTGTACCCTGCCTCTTGCCCTATGACAGCTGGGATAGGCTCCAGCCGCCCCCTGCCCCCCCTGCCCCCCCCCGCGACCTTGAACAGGATGAGTGGATGGATGGATGGAAAACTGAATTCATGCTGAACGTAACCAGCAGCTACCAACAGTTTTTAAGGTAGAAAGTGTTCTAGCATGTTATTCAGAGCATTGTGAATAAGTCAGTCCACCTTAAATATTATTATTGCATCTCTGATCACTGAGTTTGTCCTTCGTTAAAATAAACTTTAGTTATGACTGAATTTCAGCCGGATCAGTGTGACTGTGAATGTTGGAGTTTCAACAATAAGTGGCTGAACCATCTGTAGTCTGCTGATAATTTAAATGATAGAATTTACAACACTATGATTGAAAAAGGTACACTTCGCTGGCTAAACAAAGTACTGTGTATCGTTACAAAGGCAATTTCCAGTAGCCATGGTTACTCGTGGAGTTGATCGTGTTTTTACTGCGTTTCTTGTGAGGAGTGCACAACACTGACAGTTCCACATAGTCTTTTTTTCTATTAGCTGACTCAAACAGGCCTGAGTCAGAGATCACAGGGGTCATGATGAAGGTTACTAACTGTCTCTGTTACACCTCAGGCTCTCACTGGTGCTCATATTAAAGAAGCATTTCATGGTTTTTTTTCTCTCTGAGTGCTGCCTATTCCAGTCAGAGATATAATCAGATAAACAGGTGATAGAGATCTGAAAATAATATAATATAGCAGATAATCACAACTACAACCAGAGAGCAATGCTGGAGGAAAATCAGTATTTCTTGTACATCATGAGTTAATATCTTTTCCAGCTCGGTCCTTCTGTTGGTAATGTGACATGGTAATCTGAACTTTGAACTTCACTGCCATCACTCCACATCCTAAATTGTAAAAAACTGTAATGCCATATATACACTGCTCAAAAAAATAAAGGAACACTTAAACAACACAATATAACTCCAAGTAAATCAAACTTCTGTGAAATCAAACTGTCCACTTAGGAAGCAAAACTGATTGACAATCAATTTCACATGCTGTTGTTCAAATGGAATAGACAACAGGTGGAAATTATTGGCAATTAGCAAGACACACTCAATAAAGGAGTGGTTCTGCAGGTGGGGACCACAGACCACTTCTCAGTACCTATGCTTTCTGGCTGATGTTTTGGTCACTTTTGAATGTTGGTGGTGCTTTCACACTCGTGGTAGCATGAGACGGACTCTGCAACCCACACAAGTGGCTCAGGTAGTGCAGCTTATCCAGGATGGCACATCAATGCGAGCTGTGGCAAGAAGGTTTGCTGTGTCTGTCAGTGTAGTGTCCAGAGGCTGGAGGTGCTACCAGGAGACAGGCCAGTACACCAGGAGACGTGGAGGAGGCCGTAGGAGGGCAACAACCCAGCAGCAGGACCACTATCTCCACCTTTGTGCAAGGAGGAACAGGAGGAGCACTGCCAGAGCCCTGCAAAATGACCTCCAGCAGGCCACAAATGTGCATGTGTCTGCACAAACAGTTAGAAACCGACTCCATGAGGGTGGTATGAGGGCCCGACGTCCACAGATGGGGGTTGTGCTCACAGCCCAACACCGTGCAGGACGCTTGGCATTTGCCAGAGAACACCAGGATTGGCAAATTCGCCACTGGCGCCCTGTGCTCTTCACAGATGAAAGCAGGTTCACACTGAGCACATGTGACAGACGTGACAGAGTCTGGAGACGCCGTGGAGAGTGATCTGCTGCCTGCAACATCCTTCAGCATGACTGGTTTGACAGTGTGTCAGTAATGGTGTGGGGTGGCATTTCTTTGGAGGACTGCACAGCCCTCCATGTGCTCGCCAAAGGTAGCATGACTGCCATTAGGTACCAAGATGAGATCCTCAGACCCCTTGTGAGACCATATGCTGGTGCGGTTGGCCCTGGGTTCCTCCTAATGCGGGACAATGCTAGACCTCATGTGGCTGGAGTGTGTCAGCAGTTCCTGCAGGATGAAGGCATTGAAGCTATGGACTGGCCCGCCCGTTCCCCAGACCTGAATCCGATTGAGCACATCTGGGACATCATGTCTCGCTCCATCCACCAACGTCACGTTGCACCACAGATTGTCCAGGAGTTGGCAGATGCTTTAGTCCAGGTCTGGGAGGAGATCTTTCAGGAGACCATCCGCCACCTCATCAGGAGCATGCCCAGGCGTTGTAGGGAGGTCATACAGGTACATGGAGGCCACACACAATACTGAGCTTCATTTTGACTTGTTTTAAGGACATTACATCAGAGTGTACCTCTATGGGCGGTCTTTTGCCCTCCAAAATCAGGTCCTCTACCAGAAGCCTGGGAGCTTGAGGGTCCTGCGCAGTATCTTAACTGTTCCCAGTATTGTGCTCTTCCAGCTGGCTACATTATGGATTCCTGTGTGGTGTGGAAGATGACGTGCCTGGCCGTATTGTCAATGGAGGACACACACATTTGGCTTATTGACACTGGGATTTCTCCGAATTGGACCCGGAGATACCTGGCTTGTCGTTGCAATTCAGGAAGTCTGGGCAGCTGTCTGGCCTTGGTAAGGTTGCTTATGACGGGAATGCAGGAAGGTACAGACTCAAATTCAGACTCTGTATATCTGGAGCTGATTCGGAGATCTTGGAGATGTACAGTATGTATCTGTTTCTGCACGCTGAAGGAACGAACCAAGAAGATTTGGATGAATTGGATTTTTTTCACCACAGAGAGGTGCCAGAAAGACCGAAGGCTGTCAACAAATTAATCAGTACAGACTGTACCAAAACAAGTCGTAGAATCAGGAATTTGGCTCCCTGGTGGCCTTGGACTGCCGCTTATCAAGTTGTCTCCTGAATGTTTTGTAAATAGATGCTGTACACCCCCGCTGTCCTGTCTTCTTCTGACCTGTGTTGTATTGATCTCCCTGACCTAACCACTGATGAACTCTACATCTTATCAGAACTGTTAGCTGAGGAAGGAGTTTGAGTCAGCCCCACAGTAGCCCAACCCGCCCCCCCTCGTCTCCTCTGGCTCCCCTTTCCATCCCTCCCCACCCTAGTGCTCCCATGCTATATGTTTCTGCTCTATTGCAGAGGTTTTTGTAACCTTATACTGTGTATGTGTGTATGTATACAAAGTATGAGATGATTTTTTTTCCTCACTCATCTCTATATGTTTTCACTATTGTTTCTGTCTTTTTAATGGCAGCACCTCAAGAAGGGGGGCAGCATGGCCACAGTTCACCTATCTCCCCATGTTTGTTTGTTTGTTTGTCTTCTTGGATGGGTGTTCTGTTAACTGTAATTTCCCCACTGTGGGATCAATAAAGTGTCATCATCATTTTGACCTCGGGACTTCCAAGTCATACTTAGCACAGATGTTCCTGTATACTGTGCCGGCCAATTGGTTATGGTGTTGCATGTATGCCCTGCCTGCTAGGACAGTGGTTCTCGGCCACCTTCCTTCCGCTTAGCGTACAGTCTCAGGGTGCTTAATTTGGGGTGAAATCCTCCATGCATGGTAAGGAGTTTTCTTGTCACGACATCAGTGGCTTCTATCTCCTCCTTTGGCCAGCTTATTATCCCAGCAGGGTATCTGACCACTGGCAGGGCGTAGTAGGTGTTGATAGCCCGGATCTTGTTCTTCCCATTCAGCTGACTCTTCAGGACTTGCCTTACTCTCTGCAGGTACTTGGAAGTTGCAGCTTTCCTAGCGGCCTCTTCATGGTTCCCATTTGCTTGTGGGATTCCAAGGTACTTGTAGCTGTCCTCAATGTCTGCAATGTTGCCTTCTGGTACTGTAATCCCCTCAGTTCTGACTACTCATCCTCTCTTAGTTACCATCCGACTACATTTCTCGAGTCCGAATGAAATTCCGATATCATTGCTGTAGATCGGTGAATTGATATCTCATTCACTCTTAGCATACAGCTTGATGTTATCCATGGAGAGGAGTTGGCTGATGTTGGCTCCATTCCGTAGTCGGTATCCGTAGCCAGTCTTGTTGACGATCTGGCTGAGGGGATTCAGGTCTATGCAGAACAGGACTGGGGACAGGGCATCTCCTTGGTAAATCCCGCACTTGGGATCCCTTTCTGGGCCTCGCTCATGTATTGTGCCCCATGCTTACTCATCTTAGCTGCTATGATGCCTGACAGGAGTTTCCATGTTTTACTGAGGCAGGTTATGGGCCGGTAGTTGGATGGGACTGGTCCCTTCTGGGGGTCCTTGGGGATCAGGACCATCCGGCCCTCAGTCAGCCATTCTGGGTGTGTCTTAGAACATCCAGTTTATTTTCCTGGGTTCTGTTTCTCTGTTATACGTCTTCAGGTGGTTAGCCAAGGCTGTGAGTCTTTGCTTGCCAGTCTCTAAGGCCTCAGGTATGGACAGCCTGTTGTACTTCTTAGGCACTGCTTTCTTCATCTCACCTTTCTGCAACTCTGAGAGCTGGCTAACTTCCCTCCTTGCTGCCTTGATCTTAGCCTCTAGTCATCGTTTCCATGGATGGTACTGCTCCTTATTGCTGTTCATCTTATCCACGGGTTTCTGGAAGAGCACACGTAGGCTGCCATGACAGACTGCTACTTCCGCTGTTCGGTTTTATACTTCCGGTTACCTAAAGTTACAGCCAGAGTTAATGACAAAATTCAGTTACTTTGTGCTGTAACAGGCGGCTTTATTAGTTGGAACATGAGCTCGGATTCAACTTGTGCTGTTGTCGGTTGTCACTACATCAGTCTGTACATTTTTTCAAATTATTTTATTCTGTAAATTTGTTCTTTTTCCCCCAAATTATACTACCCAGTCACAGTTACTATTACTGTATTTTCTCTTTATGTTTTAAGTTTTCCTTTAATGTACAGCCTCTTATTTTTTTACGTTATTTTATTTATAGTGTGACACTACAGTATACAGCCTACACAAAGCTTAAACAATGCCTGCCTTCATGTAGACACGTAGCAGTTAGCAAGATGACAGCTGCGTGTCTCCCGATCGCAGCTTCCGGCCAGTCAAGTGTTTCTGTTTCAGTGATCTGAACACTCTGATATCCAGATCAGTGATTTACCTTCCACAGAATAGCTGCAGCATCACTACATGATTTCCCTAATCCCCGATACAAGTACAGCTGACTGTCTCCACCGCTCCACTTTCCCTTAGCATGACCCATGCTAAGGGATGCTTAGCTTGGCTGATGCGCTGGCTCAGCTCTACAGCTGCTTTAAGGAAAACAACGTTGCCTTGTTTGTTAAGCATTACTTTATTGATTTTATTGCTTTGAAGGTAATCTGGTGCTCTTATAATTACGCGATTTCCCCGCCATCAACACCTTCGAAAAAAAAAAGGTAACTGATAATGTCAATGTAGCTGACTTTGGGTCATAATTTCATGTCATTTACACAAGTGATGGGTGAGGCACTGTTACCTCACTGCTTTTTAAAACATCCTTGCAATGTCTCCACGTCCGATGTGGTACCATTTAGGCCAGGTAAAAGAAACTGCAGTGTTAAAATGTTAAACTGAACGGCAAGTGTGTAAGCCCGCAACCGTGAACAACAGCGCAAACGGAAGTAAACAACCGGTTTCCGCTATGAATTATGGGTAGTGGCGCGAAGTCAGGAATACTGTGGATAGCCAAGCATCTCAAGGATCACTGCTGCTCTGGTATACATCAATTGATTGGTTTCAGTGATGGTAGTGGTAGGGATCTTCTAGTAGGTCTTCAGAAAGTACATCACATAGTCTTGGTAGTCGGTGTTGAGGGGTCCAGTTCTCCTTCTTAGCCATGATCTTATCTTTCAGGTCAGCTGCTCTGGTATTCAGTGTACTTGTTGTTAGTATAATTGGGGCTTGGTACCCAATCTCGGAGCTTCTATCAGCTGGAATGGCGTAGTGGTAACATGATGGTCTACAAATACGGTCATCTAGTACTAATGTCGAATTTCCTTCTTCACTTATATGAGTTTTTCTGTTGACATCGGTTAAGTGCCAATGGAAGAGGTTTGAGGAGGACTCTAGTGTACCAGCTAAAAAATTGGCTGCCACCAGTTGGGTGGGGTGCCAACTGACACAGTTCTCACTAACTCGTACTATTGTATCATAAAGTTACTTCACTGATGAGCTGGTTTCTCCCCTCAGTTTCCCAGCATGCCTCAGTGGTGGAGGTGTATGAAGGGGAGGAGTCTGTCCTGCTGCTCTGTCAGGTTCCAGTGTTCTCTGATTCAGCAGTGGTGTGGGACCACAGTGACTCGAAGCCCTCAACAGTCCACGTGCGTCTGCAGAGCGGCGATGATCTTAGAAACCAAAGCCAGCGTTACACCAACCGAACATCAATGAGAGCTGACGCTCTGCAGACTGGAGACCTCAGCCTCACTCTGAGGAACCCTACAGGCTCTGACAGTGGAACCTACACCTGCACCGTCCACAGCCACGGACAGGATATGAGCCGCAAAGATATCCTGCTGAAGGTCAAAGGTCAGTGCTACGGATTCTCCCCTCATGCCACCATAGTCAGAGAAATCTTCATTCTGTCCAACACAGTATGTCAGAAACACCAGGATGTTCAGCTGCATCCAGTCAGAACAGCTGCAGAACACACTGAAAGAGATCAGGAACACAGAGTTCTCCTCCTGACTCCTCCTCCTCTGTGTTTGCTCCTCCTGCAGGTGCTCTTCCTCCTCCTCCTCCTCCTCCCTGTGTGTCTGTGCTCAAGCTCTTCTGCCATCTAGTGGTCTTCTGTCCGTACTGCATCTCTACTGGTCTGCTGCTGTCCATCTGCTGCAGCAGGAAGACACCAAACAGATCAGCCATCTCCATGGAGACGACCCATCAAGGTGGAGGAGGTCAGGAATTGGATGATGAGTATGATGACATCACTGCAGATGTCATCACTGAGCATGACTTCTGAGTACCTGGTTAGGTTTAGACAGAGTTACTGAGTAAGAGTTTGATGAGCAGGACCTTCACGTGGTTCATGCAGACTTCAGAAAGTTCCTGATAGTTCCTGAACTGGCAGCTGGAATGTGTGAATACAGAGACACAGCTCTGATTTTTGAATGATTACTAATCAATAAATGCTTTGATCTCCAACATTGTTGATACCACAGTCATTGTATGTAGTTTGTATCTTTGTTCATCAGTGAAATACTGAAGGATCAGTGTTAGCTGCAGCATTACCGCCTTTCTTGATGTATTTGAAGCTCGTCGTCATCAGCATGCTGCTGATTTTCATGTTTTATTCTTTTAAGATTGTCTGTCAATCAAAATCAGTCACAGCTTAAAATGAATTGTTGTATTTTGATGGAACAGAATAAATTAATCATTTTATTCCTGCCAGTTTCTCTTGGCTTCATTTAGAAACAACAATCTGAGTTATGGATTAAAACAACATCAAACGCATAAATTAATCATATTAAAATATTAAAAAATAGAAGCCTGAAGCTCTCGGGGAGATCAGGGTGACAGAGCTGTCTCACTGCAGCGTCTTCAGGCTGAATCCTCCTGACAGAGTCAGACACATCTGTGCAGGCTTGGACAGGTACATGCATCAGGAGATGAGGTGTGGTTTTATTACCCAACTCAGGAACAAAGGAGACACAAGTTAAACACAACTACAGCACAAACAACAACTCACAGCAGGCGGCTCGTGTTGATGCTGATGTGATGAAGCTCAGAGTGTTGATGGAGGTGATGTCAGAGGCAGAGGAGAAAGAGCAGCATCACTTCAGTGCTTTCAGATCTGAGCAGCTAACAGACAGTTTCTGTACATGGACCCACAACAGCTATGCAAAGAACTCAAACACACATCATGAAGACTCCACCTGTCTCTCTGCTCCTCTGTGAATCA
>CM024194.1:54299462-54419462 GCA_013435755.1 Amphilophus citrinellus | reverse complement strand
GTTGTAAGCTAGCCTCTGGCTTGCTGGCCCATTTGTGGAGGGGAATGTAGTGACATGTCCACATATTATTGATCAATGGAGCCACTAGATGGTAGTGTTGTATTGCATTAAAATGTGAATTTCCTAATGCCTGGAGAACTGTAGTGAATTAGGAGAATTAGTTAGAATAGTACATGTTTGGAACTGTTAGCTCATATTTAGTTACCTGAGGATGATGTTTTCATATTTATCTATGTATTGAGTTCCTTAATGTAAATATTATTTTTTACTGATTCATTTCCAGACCATACAATCATACATGCCTACTGATGTTACTGTGCTGTTCATATGCTGGAGCTGTTGAGCTTGGTCAACTCCATTTCCTTTTAGCCTTTAGGCATATTTATTGAACATAGCAGGTCCGTCTGTACAGCCTCTCTACAACACATATACAGCATAGGATTCTCCGTCCGATCCCCTTTTGTTGACGGTTACCATGGAGAGAGCAAACACATAAACGTAATGACGTCACACTCCGACGTACCGTAAAGCGTCAACCAACATTTCCCATCTAATGAGCAAGGGCGCTATCAAAAGAAAATAGTCATACTTAACACCCCCACTCGAACTTAGCTCATTTGGTTTGCCTGAAAATACATTAATAAATGTCAACCTTTACTTTTAGTATTTTGAATACCTTCATCACACTTTAAGTGCCAAACATGTCTTGTGCAAACCTCTTCTGCTTTACTTTGGTGGCTGGCTTAGTCATTAAATCAGCAAGCATTTTTTCAGTAGGACAGTATTCCAGTAGTACCTTACCATCTTCAGACAAGTATGTGTGCATACTGACTGTTTCAAACCGTAGAGAGATTTTTGCAGTTTACACACCAGTTTTTCACCTTGTTTTGACCTTTTCTCATAACCTTCTGGTTGCTCTACATAAAGTTCACAGTCTATTGGTGCATGCAAGTAAGCTGTCTTAACATCCATTTGGTGTAAAACTAAGTCCTCTTGTGCTGCTTTCTGCATAATCACTCTCACACTTATCATATCTTATCATATCAGCTGTGGGTGAAAAAGTCTCTTCAAAATCAACTCCTGATTTCTGGTTGTAGCCCTTTGCTACAAATCTTGCTTTGTATCTATTTGACCCATTAGTGTCACTTTTCAGGGTATAGACCCATTTACCCCCCACTGTCTTTCTGCCTGGAGGCAGTTGGGTGGGAACGAAGGTCTCATTTTCCTCCAGTGATTGCATCTCCTCATTCATGGCTTCTTTCCACTGCCTTGAATGAGATGACATCATAGCGTCCTGGTAAGTTTGAGGAATGTCACATACTGCTCTATAACAAGAATCCACACATATTTGTAGTTTGTCTTGTGTGTCCTCAGTTTCAAACTCTTGTAGGTAAAGTGGTCTTCTTTTTATCCAAGATGGATTTCTTCTCTGCGTTGTCTCAGTACCTTTGCTTGTTTGTGTGCTCTCAGTCTGTTCAGGTAAAGTCTCTGTGACATTACATTCCTCACCTTCATCTGGTACATTTTTTACATCCTCATTAACATTTTCTTTGTCATCACTTTCCTGGGGATGTACTTCCCTATCACCAAATTCTATGTATGGTTCGAGCGTTTGTGTTTCTTTATCCCTCGCTGTCTTGGTTGTAAATTTCACTAACTGTTTTTGGACCTTATCTGCATCTGGATAATATACCAGGTAGGCTGGGCTGTTTTTATCATACCCAATGAAGATGCCTTGTTCACACTTGGATTCAAGCTTCCCTTTCTCCTGTTTGTAAACGAAACATGTTGTTCCAAATTTCTGCAGTTTGGATATGTTTAGTTCTTTTCCAGTGAACAGCTCGTACGGTGTTCTTTTTGTGCGTCTACTGTAGCACCTGTTTCTCACATAAGCAGCTGTCTGCATGGCGTATAGTTCCATAGTTTGTCTGGTAACCCGCTCTCTAGTAGTAAGCATCTACTCATAACAGGGTTCGCCAACCTCTCTCTGCTGTGCCGTTTTGATGGGGTGAATAGGGTGCAGATTTCTCATGCCTAATCCTATTCTTGGTTAACAATGTTTGAAAATCTCTGTTTGTAAATTCAGTGCCATTATCTGAACGGATACACTTTATTTGTCCATTAGGTGCTGTATCGGCCAAAAACCTTTCAGTGGCTTGTACTGTGTCAGTTTTTGCTTTTAGAAAGTACACAAAAATGGTACCAGAGTAATCATCTGTGAAAGACTGTGTATATCTGTACCCTTCTATAGTTGGAGTTTGCATGGGGCCAGCTAAGTCCGTGTGCACTAGCTGCAGTGGCCCTTTGGCTCTCCTGTCTGGCTCCCTACTTCTTGTCTGGGTGAACTTTCCTTGTATACACACTTCACATGACTGAGTTGGTTTGTCTGCACTTCCTTTTATCTCCATACCCTTTACCACACCTTGTAACTTTTGAACATCGTCATAATTGTAATGACCTAAAATTTCATGCCAGGTTTGAATGTCATGACACCCCTTACATTTGTCAACATCCTCTTCAACAACAGGTAAGTAATACAAATTTCCACTTTCATGAATATCAAACCTGCTACCATCTTTGGTAACCATGCGCCTCCGTTTGCTGCTCTGGCCACTGAGAAGATGTCATGTGGGTATGAGGGCACATAGAGTGCCTCCCGTAGGTGTGCTCTGTGTTGTCGTCCAGCGTCGTCCAGCAGACCTATCAGCGCTGATCCTCTCCACTGTGCTATTCCGCTGCACTTGGTCCCGTCTGCTAACTCCACTGAGTGGGACTCCGGCTGGAATGAATCATCAAAGTCTTTAAATTTCTTAATGTAATTTACGATGTGGGATGTTGCTCCTTCATTGACCATGATGCCTTTCATTTTCACGTTGTTTGGTGGGACCTTGTACTTAGTGTGTTTTGCCTTATAGAAGTGGTCTTGGTCAGGATTTTGTTCTTCTGTCACTTTTCTAACTTCATCTTGTTTCCCCTTTTTCTTACACAGGGATTCCTGATGTGTGCTACTTTTGCAGTAATTGTACCACACTTTTCGATAACATTTTCTTGCTTTGTGTCCTTTTATCCCACACTTATAACATGTCACATCAATGTCCTCATCTTTTCTGCTAGTGGCACATGTTTTGGTGGAGCCACGACCTTGTACCACAAATGTTTTCATCACGTTGTCTGCAGATTCTTTCTTATTCATTTCCTCTGTCTCTTCATATATTCTCAGTCTTCTTTTAAAGTCGGCAAATGTAACATTATCTTCATTCTGTGTTACATGGACAGCAAGTGGCTTGAACGAGTCTGGTAGCCCACCTAGGATCATGGCTATAATCAGTCCATCACTCATGGTCTCACCTGCATCTCTCAACACTGCAATGGTGTTCTCTGCCCTTATCAAATAATCTGTGACACTCTCATTGTCCTTCTTCCGTAGTTTGGTCAGTGTTGTGTACAGATTTATTATTCGAGGCTTGCTCTTTCCTGCATAATGTTCTTTCAGGATTTTTAGAGCCTTCCTGCCATCATCAGCAGCTTCATGTCTTATCAGCGATAGGCTTTTATCATCTATCAGTCTTATCAGTTCAGCATAGCAGTCGGCATTATTACTTCTGTCTTTGGCTAATTCTCCCGCGTCATTACTAACGGGCTGCTTTAGAATAGTCTCTTTTAGCTTCAGAGTATGTAAGTAGCCTAGGAATCTGGTTTCCCATAGGTCATATTTATCTTCTGACCCGTCGAACAGAAGTTGCGGTGCTTGGATCCCTGTCGCTCTGCTTGCCATTCTGCCGGTGTGCCTTTCTTGCTGTAGTCTATGTGCTGTTTTTCATGGAGTCGTCCCTTTATTTTCATCAGTCCCCGCGTTATACGTTGCATCAAAAACTTCTTCTGACAATGTACGTGCTCACTTATCTCCTGAGCGATTCATTCAGCACAAAGCAAAATTCCCGCGTAATACGTCGCACTTTTCTTCTTGGAAAGCTGAGCTGTCTTGTGTCCAACCATTACTGGGCCCATAACCTGTTGAGCTTGGTCGCGCAGCCTTCTTTCTTGCGTGTGGATGGACAAGCGAGACGTGACTCCATTTCCTTTTGGCCTTTTGGCATATTTATTGAACCGAACAGGCTCTGTCTGTACAGCCTCTCTACAACACATATACAGCAAAGGATTCTCCGTCCGATCCCCTTTTGTTGACGGTTACCATGGAGAAAGCAAACACATAAACGTAATGACGTCACACTCCGACGTACCGTAAAGCGTCAACCAACATTTCCCATCTAATGAGCAAGGGCGCTATCAAAATAAAATAGTCATACTTAACAGGAGCATAATTGAAGTACACAATTTCATGTGATGGGATGCTGAGTGTTCTGATCGATGCACCAAGAAGACATCCTTCATAAGATCCACCTATATAGTCTTTTCTGGTAGCGCTATCCAATACTTTGTGTTGCCTGCTGAGAGTCTGTGAACTAGAAAGAGAGAGCAGATTTCTCCCATATTGGCTTTTCTTCATTGGCTCCCTGCTAAATCTAGAATAGAATTTAAAATCCTTCTCCTCACATACAAGGTCTTGAATAATCAGGCCCCATCTTATCTTAAAGACCTCATAGTACCATATCACACCAACAGAGCACTTCACTCTCAGACTGCTGGCTTACTTGCGGTTCCTAGGATACTTAAGAGTAGAATGGGAGGCAGAGCCTTCAGCTTTCAGGCGCCTCTTCTGTGGAACCAGCTCCCAGCTTGGATTCAGGAGACAGACTGTTTTTAAGATTAGGCTTAAAACTTTCCTTTATGATCAAGCTTATAGTTAGGACTGGATCAGGTGACCCTGAACCCTCCCTTAGTTATGTTGCTACAGACCTAGGCTGCTGGGGGGGTTCCTATGATACACTGAGGGTTTCTTTTTCATTCATCTCTTCTTAGTCTGTTTATAACCCACTCCGCATTTAATCATTAGTTATTATTAATCTCTGGCTCTCTTCCACAGTGTGTCTTTTGTCCTGTCTCTCTCCCCTCAGCCGCAACCAGTCACAGAAGTTGACTGCCCCTCTCTTATCCTGGTTCTGCTGGAGGTTTCTTCCTGATAAAAGGGAGCTTAGTGCTTGCTCCCAGGGTGCCCTCTGATTGTTGGTGTTTTTCTGTATTCTTTATATTATTGTAGGGCCTTTAGTTTACAATATACAGCACATTGACTGTTGTTGCGATTTTGTGCTATATAAATAACATTGAATTGAATTAAGGAGGTAGGGATGCAAAATCTGAAGGTGATGAATATTTACAGCATTAATCAATGTCTAAAGGGCATAAACTACCAAAACTAGAACCCAGAGAAGAAAAGAATTTGAGGAGCGCAGGTTCAAACAAGGAAGAAGGAAAAGAAAAGCAACAAAGACAAAGGTTCAACCAAGGCAGAGAACCTCAAAAGGAAAGAAATAGACAAAGACAGTAAGTAAAACTAACTGGAAGAGACACAAGAAAAGTTATCAAAATAAATATTAATGTTCTGCCCTTTAACCTGTTATAAGATAGGTGATGAATGTTAATTTAATCTCAGTCTATCCAGTCTTTTATTTTGAAGGTCATCTTGGGCAAGTAACAGGAAGTCAGCCGTTTTCTTTAGTTTTCAGTCAGCCACATGTGAGGAAGTTCATCCACTGCAGTCTGCTTTCTGTTTACGCCATCGACACCACCGTCTGTAAGTTTTGATTTAATATTCAGAAATACAATTTATTTAAGTCCTATTTGTGGAGAATGTTTACAGTAAATGTGAGGTTTGATTGCTGTGTGATGCCTAAGAGTTCATGTTGGTTTACTTCAAAGCAAACAAGGCATTCCAATTTTTTGTGTTTAACCTTCTTTTTTTTAATGATGCTAAACTAAAAGTAACTATTTTATTTCTGTCCTACAGTTTTACTCCATGTTAAACGTGTATGTGGTTCATCAAAATAAAGTGGAGCTAAGGAAGCTACATCCTGACTCACGTATTCATTCGACTGGAGTTAGGCTAACTGCTAAATTGTGTTGTACACACACAAGGAGAGCAGAATAGTAAAAAGACGGTTTGTAGCTGGCTGAACAACATTAAAGCAGCTCCATCTACAGATATGGATGAAGCACACCCTGAAGGTGCAAGACCTAAAGACCTGAAGCCTCATCAAGATGGAGTGTCAGTTAAAAGCAGTAGAAGTGCTGGTTCAAGTTCAAAATGCTCAAGTACATCATCAGTCAGTGCTGCAGCAGCACGTGCTAGGGCCGAAGCAGAAGCTGCTCGTGCACACGTTTCATTCGCCCATAGAGAGATCACCAAGCTGAGGTTTTGGAAGCAGAAGCAGAACTGGAGGCCGAAGAACACCATAGTTGGAAAAGCCTCTCGAATGTGATGCAGAATACACATGAGCGTGTAAGTGACTACATCAAAGACCAAACTATGCAGCTTAACCAACACACTGAATCTGTCAATATGTCCCCGATATCAGAGTATCCCACTGAGAATGGCCCACAGCCACCAACCAAGTACATTAATAAAGATGAGTATACTGTGAAGGACTGCTGGTCCCCACCATTCCAGCCACAACCAAGTTCAGAAGCACCCAACCCATATTGGACCGCTCACTTCTTGACTACACCAGCCCAGCTAGCCAGAGAAGACCCCTTCCAAGTTCAAAATGAGGTACAGTTACAAGAACCAAAGTGCAATACGCTTCGGCCGAATACCAAATTAACTTTTCCACAGTATTCTGACACCTCTCACACAAACCCGCCAGAGTCTTCAGTAATGATGAACATGGTGAAGTACTTGGCACGCAAAGAGCTTGTGAGCACTGGTTTATCACACTTTGATGATCGTCCAGAGTCCTATAGAGCCTGGAAATCTGCCTTCTCAAACACCATCAAGGATTTGGATCTCACTGCCAGTGAACAGTTGGATTTAATCTCAAAATGGCTCGGCAAGGAGTCTTCAGGATATGTCAAATGCCTAAGAGCAGTTCATATTGACTTCAACATTGCACTTAAAATGACCTGGGACAGGCTGGATGAATATTACGGTGCTCCAGAAGTCATAGAAAGTGCTCTCTTCAAGAAGTTGGACAACTTTCCTAAAATCACAAACAAAGATAATCGCAAGTTAAGAGAGCTCGGGGATCTACTGATGGAGCTACTCTCAGCAAAGGAGGATGGCTACTTAACTGGCTTGGCATACCTGGACACTGCTCGTGGCATCAAACCCATGCTGGAAAAGTTGCCATACAACCTGCAAGAAAAATAGATCACTCAAGGGTCAAAGTATAAAGAGGACTAAGGTCGGTCACCCCTCCTCCTTCTCCTTTTTCACCTCCTTCATCTGCTACCAAGCCAAAAAAAGAAATGATCCTAGCTTTGGTTTTTTTTGGAAGCGGCTCTGCAACAGAAAATCCAATCTCACGTCAAATAAATTTCAGAACCCTGGTCTCAGTGCACAAGACCAAAGTCTCTTCGAGACTTATCCAAAACAAAGCACTGCTTAAAGATGATGCGGCCAAGCATTGCCCCATCCATAACAAACCTCACCCCTTAAAGAAGTGCCGTGGCTTCAGACTAAAAACCGTTGAAGAGTGCAAGGCTTACTTGAAGGATCAAGGAATCTGTTTTAAATTCTGCTCGTCCACTACTCATCATGCCCGTGACTGCAAAGTTACATTGAAATGTGGTGAATGCGACAGTGACAAGCACATTACGGCTCTTCACCCTGCTCAACCGCAGTGGTTCGCCAAGACTTCAAGTCCCGTGATAGATGACGGCGGGGAGTCTGAAAAGGAGGACACTGTGCCAGGACCAGTCATAAGTCCTCTGTGCACTGAAGTTTGTGTACCCTGAAGACTTGTGCTGGCTTAGCATCAGCCTCTGGCAGGAGAGCAAATGGCTACCAAATTGAGGCAGTGAGTGATGGAATTAGTTTTCCACTCCCAACGCTGATCGAATGCGATGATTTACCAGATAATCGTGATGAAATACCAACAGCAGAGGCTGCTCTTTATTATCCACACCTAAAGAGCCTTGCCAGTGAAATTCTGCCACTGGACAATGATGCGCAGATTCTTCTCCTGCTTGGTAGGAACATTCTCCAGGTTCACAAGGTGAGACAGCTGACCCGCAGTCCTGGCGATGCACCTTTTGCACAAAAGCTTGACCTTGGATGGGTGTTGGTGGGTGATGTGTGTTTGGGAAAGGTCCATAAGCCCATTGTCCACAACTTTGAGACAAACATACTAGAAGATGGAAGACCCTCACTGTTCAGACCCTGTGAAAACCACGTCCATTTCAAGCAAACAGTTGACTTCAGTCCAGTCAATGGACTACCTCACAGTTGCCATACTGCTGTGGTGGATAACGACTCACTCGGCCTCACAGTCTTCAAAAGAACAGCAGATGATGATAAACGTGCCTTCTCCGTAGAAGACGAACAGTTTCTGCAAATAATGGACAATGAGGTTTTCCAGGACGAGTCCAAAAGTTGGGTGGTTCCACTTCCATTCAAGTCCCCCAGGCCACCTTTGCCCAACAATCGTGAGCAAGCAATGAACGGCTTCTATTCACTACAGGGCATGTTAAAGCATAAGCCAAAAATGAAAGACCGGTTCATTGCCTTTATGCAAAAGATATTTGACAACAATCATGCAGAGCCAGCATCCCCAGTACCAAAAGGAAAAGAGTACTGGTACTTGCTGATGTTTGGGGTCTATCATCCAAGGAAACCTCACCAAATCAGGGTTGTCTTTGACTCAAGTGCTCAATACAATGGCATCTCCCTAAACAACATGCTACTCAGCGGTCCAGACTTGAATAACAGTCTTTTGGGAGTTCTCATTCATTTCAGAAGAGAGCGAGCAGCAGTCATGGCCATCATCGAACAGATGTTTAATTGTTTTGTCGTAAGAGAAGATCACCGAGACTACTTACGCTTCCTCTGGTATCGAGATAATGACCCCAGTAAGGACATCATTGAGTACAGGATGAGGGTTCATGTATTTGGCAACAGCCCTTCTCCAGCTGTAGCAACGTATTGTTTCAGGAGAGCAGCAATGAAGGGAGAGCAGCAGTACGGGTCAGACACCAGACGCTTCATAGAGCAGGAGTTCTATGTAGATGACGGTCTTGTTTCCAAACCAACAGAAGAAGAGGCAATTTCTCTGTTACAGAAAACCCAAGCATCTTTTTTAGAGTCAAACTTAAGACTTCACAAGATTGCATCCAACAGCATTAAAGTCATAAGAACCTTTCCAGCTGGAGATCATGCTAAGGACATGAAAGATCTCTACTTGGACTGAGATTCAGTACCCACACAGTGAAGCCTTGGATTGAGTTGGGATGTCAAAAGGGATATATTCACCTTCCAAGTATCCATCAAAGACAAGCCATTCACAAAACGTGGTGTCCTTTCCACCATAAACAGTCTTTTTGATCCTCTCGGCTTTCTTGCTCCTTCGACCATTCAAGGAAAGTCGTTGCTGAGGGAGCTCACCCTGGATGAAACTGACTGGGACAGCCCACTCCCTCAAGACAAAGCTGAGGTTTGGCAGACATGGAGAGATTCGCTACAGGAATTGCAACATCTTCACATCCCTCGAGCTTACACTAGTACTTCTTGCTCCAATGCCAGTCAGAAGGAGTTATGTGTTTTCTCAGACGCCTCGACCAAAGCAATCGGTGCCGTAGTATACCTGAAGACTACAGACAAAAACGGCCAGATACATGTGGGGTTCCTCTTCGGAAAAGCTAGACTTTCACCTCCAACTGAACCAACCATAGCCAGACTGGAACTCTGTGCAGAGGTGCTAGCTGCAGAAATGGCCAAACTCATCATTCAAGAGATCGACATTCAAGTTGATGCTCTTACCTTCTACTGCGACAGTAAAGTGGTGCTGGGCTATATTCATAATCAGTCAAAACGCTTTTATGTGTATGTCCACAACAGGGTTCAGAGAATCCGCTAGTCTACAGAACCAAACCAATGGAAGTATGTGCCTACGGAGCATAACCCAGCTGACCATGCTTCTAGGTCAGTACAAGCCTCAAAGTTCATTAGGACCAGCTGGCTCACTGGTCCAGCATTCTTGTGCAATCCACAGACAACTAATAAACAGCGAGAGACTTTTGAGCTCATCAATCCAGATTCTGATGTAGAAATCTGACCACAAGTAACAAGCTGAGTCACAAGTCAAAAGGTCAACCAACTGAGAGGTTTACAAAATTCTCTTTCTGGAAGTCCCTGCAAAGAGCAGTTGCAACACTTGTTCATGTAGTTCATTCCTTCAAGGACAGAAGGACGACAGGATATAATGGTTGGCACTGGTGTCCAAAACATTTTGCCACTGATGACTTGTCGAAGGCCATAACAGCAATTATTCTTGTTGTACAGCAAACCTCCTTCTCTGAAGAATTAGATGTTCTCTTGAAAGGACATGGTATTTCGAAAAGAAGCCCACTGGCGAAGCTAAATCAGACTGTAGATTCCGAAGGCCTGCTAAGGATTGGAGGCAGGCTTAAGCTTGCTGGATCAAGCGACAGAGAAAAGTATCCAGTCATTCTTTTAGGAAAACACCATGTGTCCACGTTGCTCATCAGACACCATCATGAGCAGGTTGAGCATCAAGGTCGGACATTCACTGAAGGTGCCATTCGACCTGCTGGCATATGGCTAGTTGGTGGCAAGCACTGCATAAGTGCTGTTCTTCATGCATGTGTCATCTGCTGAAAGCTCCGTAAAAATGGAGAGAAACAAAAGATGTCAGATCTCCCGCTAGAACGACTGAGCACTTCATCACCTTTTACCTACACTGGTCTGGATGTTTTCGGTCCTTGGATTGTGACAGCTAGGCGCACAAGAGGAGGCATGGCTCAGAGTAAGCGCTGGGCTGTACTCTTCACTTGCATGAGCACACATGCGGTCCACATAGAAGTCATTGATTCTTTGGACACTTCTTCATTCATCAACGCCTTAAGAAGATTCTTTGCAATCCGTGATCCTTCCAAACAGCTACACTCAGACTGTGGGACCAATTTCATTGGTCCTTGCAGAGAGCTGGAGTTCCATAAAGTGGTGACTGACTCAGAAGTCCAGCGTTACATGAACAATCAAGGATGCACGTGGCGTTTCAACCCACCTCACTCTTCGCACATGGGCAGTGTGTGGGAACGCATGGTGGGAATTGCGAGGAGAATCTTATACTCAGTGTTGATGCGTACTCCCTCCTCCAGCTTGTCTCATGAAGTCCTGTGCACCCTGATGGCAGCGGTAACAGCCATCATTAACTCAAGACCTCTAGTTTCTGTCTCTTCAGATTCAGATGTTCCACAGATACTTACCACAACAATGCTTCTCACTCGGAAGCACAGTGTTTTACCACCTCTGGGGATATTCATTGAGAAGGACCTGTATAAGCAACAGTGGCGCCAAGTTCAAAGATTGGCCAACAAATAATGGAAACGTTGGAAACGCGAATACCTGTACACACTACAACTTCGACACAAATGGCAAGAGTCAAGTCCCAACCAGGGTTATTATAGTTAATGAAAACGAACGAAATAATAAAAACTGTAATTGAAAAAAACGTTGTTAACTGAAATAAATAAAAACTAAAATTAAAAGGAAAAAACAATAACTAAAACTGTATTGTGAGTTTAAAAACTAACTAAAACAAACTAAAATGATAGATAAAATGACCTCCATTTTCTTGTCTGTCATTTTATTTAAAAACCTTGTGGACTGATCATTTTTCCGCTCTCCGAGTTTAAGCTGGGAGCGCCGTCGGGCAGCTGTGCGCGTGCTCACCACGCTAGTCCGAAAAGTAATGGCAGCGGTCTGCTGAGAAAGCAGCAGAGTCCCGTATGGAGTCTCTTTGAGTCTGATAATACAGATAGAAGAGTGTCTTGTTGTGAATGATGAAAAATGTATGGAACACGTCTCAGTGAGGAAAAACACCAACATCAATGTCCACTTGAGAGGAGCACACAAGGCAGCTACGGAAACTGCTCTGAACCGACGTGATCTGGCGTTTACCTCCGGAGAAATGTCCACGCAGCCCCAACGTTGTGATGAACCTGTTCTGTCCTTGTGCGTTTTCTGCCACTTTATCAGTGAGAGAATAACAATCAGGAACAATCAATATAAGGACTCACAAATGTCAGCAAATTCCTGAAGGGAGCTGCTAAAACTGTCAGAATGGACGTGAGGGAATGAAGAAAGTGAAAAAACAGGGACAAATATGTTTGCAGCCAAAAAACTGAGCACAAAGAGCGAGGACCAAAAGAAGTCCCAGTCGACACCACATATAAAACACCAGCACACGACCGTAAGGTAATGAACACACACAATCCAGCTACACAAGCAGAAATGCGACATGAGGTCGGCCACATATCGAGCATCTAACCAAGCTAGCTCCAAAACAGAAGGGGTTGTTAATCTCTTGCACTGATGCTGAACTTTATTGGAGTTTATTGGGAGTTTATTGTAGAATTTATTGAGTTTGGGAGTTCATGTTTTTCTTTGTTTCTCCTTGTTGATGTTCATGTGTGTCCTTAATATTACACACATTTAGCATGTAGTGCTGCTGTCTGTGAACAATTGGTTGTTGAATATATTTCTTTAAACGGTATCTTTGGTTGAGTTTTTATTACTCAAGAGTCACTCTTGTACCTTGAATCTTGCACCTGACAAAGTATGAAAAACTAAAACTAATACTGAAACTAACGAAACTAAACTAAAACTAAGCAATAGACCCAAAATAAAAACTAATAGAAACAAGCAAAACCGCTCTGAAAACTAATTAAAACTAACTGAATTAAAGAAAAAAAAGTAAAAACTAACTAAAACTAAATGATAATGTAAAATCCCAAACTATTATAACCCTGGTCCCAACATCACAAAGGTTGATGTTGTTTTGCTGAAGGATGATCGCACATGTCACAATGATTGGCCCGTGGCTCTCATAACAGACACCTTCCCAGGCAGTGACGGCAAGGTCCACAGGACTGAGGTCAAGGTCATCAAGGATGGAGCTGCCAAAATGTTTCTCAGGCCTGTTACAGAAGTTGTTATGCTTCTAAAGAATGAGGACTGAGTTTAGTGCTTAAGTATTGATATGTGGCATCTTAACAGATACCAGGCGGGGAGTGTTCTGCCCTTTAACCTGTTATAAGATAGGTGATGAATGTTAATTTAATCTCAGTCTATCCAGTCTTTTATTTTGAAGATCATTTTGGGCAGGTAACAGAAAATCAGCCATTTTCTTTAGTTTTCAGTCAGCCACATGTGAGAAAGTTCATCCATTGCAATCTGCTTTCTGTTTACACCATTGACACCACCGTCTGTAAGTTTTGATTTAATATTCAGAAGTACAATTTATTTAAGTCCTATTTGTGGAGAATGATTACAGTAAATGTGAGGTTTGATTGCTGTGTGATGCCTAAGAGTTCATGTTGGTTTACGTCAAAGCAAACAAGGCATTCCAATTTTGTGTGTTTAACCATCTTTTTTTTAATGATGCTAAACTAAAAGTAGCTATTTTATTTCTGTCCTACAGTTTTACTCCATGTTAAACGTGTACGTGGTTCATCAAAATAAAGTGGAGCTAAGGAAGCTACATCCTGACTCACGTATTCATTCGACTGGAGTTAGGCTAACTGCTAAATTGTGTTAGACACACACAAGGAGAGCAGAATAATTAATAAGCAGCACATATAACAAGGAAAACACAAACTATAAATAAAACAAGAGCAACAAGAACAAAGGTGCAACCAATGAGGGTGAGGCAGAGAATCTCAAAAGGAAAGAAACAGACAAAGACAGGAAGTAAAACTAACTGGATCAGACACAAGAAAAAGTGATGACAAAAATAAAGCAGTAAACAAGACATAAGTAGCACACATAAACACCAGAGAAACTGGGATAGAGACTAAAAACATGGACGAAAGAGTAAAAAATGAAAACTAACAATAGAAACCATAATTCAAAATTAGAACATCTCTAGAGCTGATATGGAGAGTGTTACCCTGACACATCGAGCCACAGCAGGAATAAAGAATAAAGGGAAACAGAATGGAGAAACAAACCTTTGCAGTTCTGTCTAATATTTCTACATCACATCAGAACAACTCGAGAGCAGAAACTGTACCCACCATATCTAAATCAACCTGCTGCGGTCTCATCGTCTCACAGAAATTCTAAACCGCACTGAACTCCATTAAGGCAAACATACCATTATAATAGCAGCAGGTTTATGCAGGGTGTAGCCAGTGACGCTGAGTGTGAACAGGGAAGTGAAGATGCTGTAGTTGAAGCCATCGCTCTGTTGGTCAGACTTAATTTAGTCATCATCCAGACAACATGAAGGCTGCATCTGTTTCTCTGCTCCTTGGTGAGTCAATCCTCGTCTTCTTACACTTCTTACACTCATTAATCCATTCATTCCAGCTCTAACACACCTTTGTTCTTTGCTCTAACACATTTCCAGCAGAGAGTGACTCACAGCAGCACAAAGACTGAGCTAAAACACAGTTAGAGCCTCAGCTGCTGATTATAGTCCCCACAGTTTACCTCTGACCTGTAACTATGAGATAGTCCAACACTCAGACCAGTTACTGCTACTCCTTGGGTAATAAAACAAAGTGTAGATTTGAGTCAGTGTGAGTGTTTGTTGATTAAAACATGGTAATGATTGGGATGTGTCAGCTTTATGAACTAAATCTGACTCACCTTCTTCATTTACACAAGCTGCAGGATCCAAATACAGCAGGTCCCCATTCAAAGCTACTCAGTCAGTGAATGTAATGTCAGCGAAAGCTAACGTGATAATGTGACCCAGCTGGAGGTCTTATTGTGTGTTTGTGTGTATTATTAATGAGAGAACAAGGACACAACCTGAATCACATGTTCTCTGTGTGACACCACAGTAACTGTTTCTTAGTTCCTGTAATCATTTGTGGTGGCACTGCCTTTTTTCTGTCTGCACTAAAGGAACTGAGAACCATCATAATTACTGTTGTAGGGTCTCCTTTAGATTCTAATGCTGATTACATACTTTTTACCAAAAGAGATACATTGAGTTACACACCATGGTTGGTGCAGATAGTCGGTGGTTTGATTCCTGGGTACTCCAGTCTGCATACCAAACTTGGACAAGATATTGAACCCCAAGATGCGAAGTATGAATATTTGTGAATGTTAGATATAAAGCATTGAGCTGTAGAAGGAAGTCTTTGCATGTAAGGGTGTGAATGGGTAAATGCAAACATGTTGTATAAAGCACTTTGAGTGCTCAGCTGCAGTAGAAATGTGCTAATTAAGAACTAGTCCGTTAACCAGTACAAAGTACACATTTCTGTAATTAGTGATTATGGGAGAAGGCTGCAACGCCCAACACCAATGATAAGTGACTAGTGGATCTAAGAGTAGACCACAGAAACCTCTCTGAACAGGATCCAGTGACCATCACAATGGCACACATCCAGGAAAAAGTCTCACATATGAAGAGCTGGACAGCACTGGGTCCTGATATGATACAAACCTACTGGCTAAAGAAGCTAACTGCACTCCATGAGCACGAGGTAGCACAAATGAACCAGCTTCCAGACGGTCCTGATCCCCAAGGACCTCCAGAAGGGACCAGTCCCATTTAACTACCAGCCAATAACCTGCCTCAGTACAACATGGAAACTTCTGTCAGGCATCATAGCACCTAGGATGAGCAGGTACATGGCACAATACATGAGCAGGGCCCAGAAAGGGATTGGAAGAGATACCAGGGTAGCAAAACACCAGCTACTGATAGACAGAGCAGTCACTCAAGACTGTAAGACCCGACAGCCCAACCTGTGCTCCACCTGGATTGACTACAAGAAAGCCTATGACTCAATGCCTAACACATGGATCCTGGAATTCCTAGAACTGTACCACAGGACCCTACCAGCATTCATCAAGAACTCAATAGGAATAGAAAAAAACACTAGAGGCCAACTTCAAGCCAATTGCACAAGTCAACATCAAGCCAGAAGTGAACGAGATATCGATTCACTGATCCACACCACTATGATCTATAACAATGATATTGGAATGCCATTCGGACTGGAGAAGCAACAAACATTGTAACAAGATGGTAGAAAATGGTTAAAAAAGAGAGGGAAGGTACTCAGAATTGACGTGATTGCCCTACCAGAAGGTAACATTGCAGACATTGAAGACAGCTACAAATACCTTGGAATCCCACAGGTTAATGGGAACCATGAAGAAACTGCTAGGAAAGCTGCAACCACCAAGTATGTGTGGAGAGGAAGTCAAGTCCCAATGCACCACTGGCAGAAAGAAGAAGTGGCTGATATAGAAAAATCCAACCAATGACTGGACAAAGCTGGACTGATAGACAGCACAGAGGCACTAATCATGGCAGCACAAGAGCAAGCTCTGAGTGCAGGATTATAGAGGCTTCGGTGTACCACACCAGGCAAGACCCCAGGTGGAGGCTGCGCAAAGATGCCCCAGAGATAATCCAGCACATAACAGCAGGGTGCAAGATGCTAGCAGGCAGAGAATACATGGAACACCATAACCAAGTGGCCGGCATAGTATACAGAAACATCTGTGCTGAGTAAGACCAGGAGGTCCAAAGGTCAAACTGGAATAAACTTGATTGTGATTGTATTACTCCTAATACTACTCCTACTACCAATGTCTCAGTGATACATAGAACTTCTATTATTTCAGCCCTTAACACTCAAAAAATGTTTGAAAGGTCGCCTTTTCAGGCGTCCTCCTCAGACACTCTTGTTTCAGTTTCTTCAGTCTGAATTTCTGCTTCTTTTTTGCCTTAGTGGTGTAGGAGTAACTCTTACAATATCATCACTACTTTGTGTAAGTGGCAGTAGATATACTGTAAACACATTTTGACTGATTTTGAATCACTGACATATGCAACACAGTAAGAGGTGCAAGTTAAATGAATCAGATGGTAATTTGTGTACACACTTGTTTTGTTTTTGCTGCTTACACAATGTGAGAACATTTCTATGCAAATACTAGTGAATGAGGCCCGTTGTTCCAGAAATCTTGTGTTTGGTTCACATGCAGTGTTGCAAACCTAAGCTGTGCTGCCATGTTCTTTTCAGAAAGCAACTGACAGACAGTACACCATACTGACAGAACAATTGGAAAAAGACTGAACATGAACTTTAACCTCTAATATGCTAACTGAGGCCTATAGAGTCTGAGATGGAGCTCTTGGGTTGTTTATGGCAAAATTGTGGCTTTGCATTAACATACATCTGAAACCCTGCTTGCGATTGATTGGTTGTTAGCAGATTCTAGTGACCACTCAAAAGGTTTGTTTTCCACTTTCAAATACTACTTTGCAATCAATTTTATCTTGTAAATACCAGCAACTACTTGGGAAATAGAAATTTTCCCCTGGTAACCAGTGGTTGCTAAGGAGACACAGCACTCAAAGCTCTTTTCACTACAACCCTCATTCATGCAATCACATTTTTTTCCATGCCTAAACACTTTTTCTAACATTCACACACATTCAGACTCCCATGAATGTATCAGGAGCAGCTCAGATTCAGTATTTGGCTCAGATATACTTTAACATGCAGACTGGAGCAGGGATCGAAGTAGCAACCTTCTGATTAGTAGATGAACTGTTCTATCCCCAACTAAAGCTATAATTAAAGTAATCCCCCCAGTTTCATCTGACCTCTAATGAACTATGACCTTCAGTGACCTCTGACCTCCTGTTGCAGGTGTGTGTGTGCTGCTGCTGTCTGCACTGACTGTTTCTGCAGGTGAGTTGATGGAAGTGAAACAATCAGAGAGACTCCAACAAGAACACAAACACATTTACTCTGTGTGTCTGTCCTCCAGTCTCTCTGTCTGTCAGTCCAAACCTTCAGCAGTTCTTCAGTGGATCTTCTTCAGTGTCTCTGAGCTGTGTTGATGATGGACAGAGAGTTGATGGATGGGCAGTGAGGAGGAGAAGAGGAGGACTCACGGAGGACTGTGGAGTAACTAAAGGCTTTGGGACGGTTCCTGAATCCTCCTGTGTTCTGGACCTCTCCATATCCTCTGGTGGAATTTTCTCCTGTGAAAACCTTTCTGGACAGCAGAGCGATGAAGTCTCTATCAGTGTTTCAGGTACAGACAGATGTTTGCAGCTGTCTCTCTGGTGGAACTCTGCCTCTGAATCACTCTGTTTGTGTCTTTGCTGTCAGATGATTCTCTGATCCTGGAGATCCCTGCACTTCCTGTGAGGATAGGAAGTGACATCACCCTGCATTGCAGACATAGGGATTTTCACACAGTTGCAGCTTATTTCATTTTTAATGGAAGTAATGTTGGATCTGGACATAAATCAGAGCACACCATCACTAACATCCAGCAGTCTGATGAAGGTCTCTACTCATGTTCCACTGATACATTTGGATCATCTCCTCAGAGCTTTCTGAGGGTCAGAGGTCAGTACACTGAGATCACTTCCTGTTTAAAGACCAGCACTAATCTGCTGACCTGATAATAAACTGACTGAACCATCTTCATCATCTCCCCTACAGCTCTTCCTCCTCATGTACAGAGCACCACAGCCTGCACCTCTCCTGGTATTTCTGCTCCTCCCTCCTCTCCCACAGCCCTCCCTCCTCCTCTTTTCTCCTCCTCCATCATTCCAGTTGTAGCAGGTCTGGTTTCTGTGGTTCTTCTGGTTCTGGTTGGAGTTCTGATCTTCTACAGGAAACTAAAAGGTATGAAGTCTGTCAGACTCAACAGTTCAGTGTGGATTGTGTGCTCACTCGTACAAACATATAAAGCATACAAGAATCAAACAGTGTCACATGCAGGATCACATTTCTAAAGCCTCCTCTGAAAGGCTCTTGGAAGCAGTTTCAGCAGTGGAGGACAAACAGCTTCAGCAGCTTCAGAGTTGTTTATTTTAACTTACTCTGTGTGTTTTACAGTGTATTTAAAGTACTAACCCTTTAATGCCAGGCGATTGCCCCTGTGCCCGTTACTTTCCCTCAATAGCGGCGAACAGCTGATTGAGACATAGCGTATCAGTGCAGAGTCGGCTAATAAAAGTAGAGCCTGTGAAATGTACTCAAAGAAAGAAAGTAAAAGTATCAGGCTGTATAAATGTTGGATTCAGTGAATGAATCTCAGCATCAGCAGCTTTGATTCAAACTCATCTCTGCTGCACTGATGTAACCTGTAACTCTGACCATGAGCACAGCCGCTGTGCACCAACACAGAGCTTTACTGTAAATATAGTACAACAAGCTAACCTGTTTATTACACACTAAACTGCAGTATTTTCATACAATCTTTGAATAACACAAAGTCAGCATACTTCAGTTTGTTTTGCAGTCCTTACTTTTAAATCTAACCTCTCTTCTTCCTCTCCTGTCCTCTTTCTCCATCTCTGAGTGAACTTCTCTCTCTTTCTTTTCTCTCCCTGGACACTGTTTGACAAACTGCACACACTTCGTGTGTTTGCTGATATTTGTTGAGCATTTAGAAATGTTGCATTTAAAATTACCTGCCACATTTTACTCCCTGTATTTTCACTAGCAAAGATGTTGTAGTATCACGGGCACAACTTATGAACATCTGCCCTCAGTCTGTCTCATTGTAACCCCTGATTATAGCACTATAAATGATACATTTGCCTCATTAATCCCTTTGTATGCAATAAGCCCCGGTGATGGAGGATACGCCAGTACGATTGTGCTGAACACAAGATGGTGGCATGCACAGTGCCACGGTGCCACGCAGCTAGAGCTCACAGTACTCTAGCTGCAGCATTCTGGATCAGCTGAAGGCTTTTCAGGGAGCTTTTAGGACAGCCTGATAATAATGAATTACAGTATTCCAGCCTAGAAGTAATAAGTGCATGAATTAGCTTTTCAGCATCACTCTTAGAAAGGATGTTTCTAATTTTAGAAATATTCCACGAATGCAAATAAGCGGTCCTACATATTTGTTTAATATGTGCATTGAAGGACAAATCCTGGTCAAAAATGACTCCAAGATTTCTCACAGTGTTACTGGAGGCCAAAGTAATGCCATCCAGAGTAAGTATCTGGTTTGACACCATGTTTCTAAGATTTCAATTCAATTCAATTCAATTCAATTCAATTCAATTCAATTCAATTTTATTTATATAGAGCTAAATCACAACAAAGAGTCGCCTCAAGGCGCTTTGTATTATTGTAGGGTCTTTACCTGCAATACAGAGAAAACCCCACAGTCAAAACGAGCCCCTATGAGCAGCACTTGGTGACAGTGGGAAGGAAAAACTCCCTTTTAACAGGAAGAAACCTCCAGCAGAACCAGAACCAGGGAGGGGCAGTCATCGTCGACCGGTTGGGCTGAAGGGAGAGAAAAGACATGCTGTGGAAGAGAGCCAGAGATTAATAATAACTAATGATTAAATGCAGAGTGGAGTATAAACAAAGTAAATAAGGTGAATAAAAAGAAACAGTGCATTATGGGAACCCCTCCAGCAGACTAGGCCTATAGCAGCATAACTAAGGGCTGGTTCAGGGTCACCTCATCTAGCCCTAACTATAAGCTTGATCAAAGAGGAAAGTTTTAAGCCTAATCTTAAAAATAGAGAGGGTGTCTGTCTCCTGAATCCAAGCTGGAAGCTGGTTCCACAGAAGAGGGGCCTGAAAGCTGAAGGCTCTGCCTCCCATTCTACTCTTAAGTATCCTAGGAACCACAAGTAAGCCAGCAGTCTGAGAGCGAAGTGCTCTGTTGGGGTGATACGGTACTATGAGGTCTTTGAGATAAGATGGGGCCTGATTATTCAAGACCTTGTAGGTGAGGAGAAGGATTTTAAATTCTATTCTAGATTTAACAGGGAGCCAATGAAGAGAAGCCAATATGGGAGAAATCTGCTCTCTCTTTCTAGTCCCTGTCAGTACTCTAGCTGCAGCATTTTGGATCAGCTGAAGGCTTTTCAGGGAGCTTTTAGGACAGCCTGATAATAATGAATTACAATAGTCCAGCGTAGAAGTAATAAATGCATGAATTAGCTTTTCAGCATCACTCTGAGAAAGGATGTTTCTAATTTTAGAAATATTGCACAGATGAAAAAAAGCAGTCCTACATACTTGTTTAATATGTGCATTGAAGGACATATCCTGGTCAAAAATGACTCCAAGATTTCTCAGTGTTACTGGAGGCCAAAGTAATGCCATCCAGAGTAAGTATCTGGTTAGACACCATGTTTCTAAGATTTGTGGGGCCGAGTACAAGAATTTCAGTTTTATCTGAATTTAGAAGCAGGAAATTAGTGGTCATCCAGGCCTTAATGTCTTTAAGACATTCCTGCAGTTTAACTAATTGATGTGTGTCATCTGGCTTCATTGATAGGTAAAGCTGAGTATCATCTGCATAACAATGAAAATTGATGCAATACTTTCTAATAATGCTGCCTAAGGGAAGCATGTTTAATGTAAATAAAATTGGTCCTAGCACAGAACCCTGTGGAACTCCATAATTGACCTCAGTGTGTGAAGAAGACTCCCCATTTACATGAACAAATTGGAGTCTATGAGATAAATATGATTCAAACCACTGCAGTGCAGTACCTTTAATACCTATAGTATGCTCTAATCTCTGTAATAAAATGTTATGGTCAACAGTATCAAAAGCTGCACTGAGGTCCAACAGGACAAGAACAGAGATGAGTCCACTGTCAGAGGCTCTAAGAAGATCATTTGTAACCTTCACTAATGCTGTTTCTGTACTGTGATGAATTCTGAAACCTGACTGAAACTCTTCAAATAAACCGTTCCTCTGCAGATGATCAGTTAGCTGTTTTACAACTACTCTTTCAAGAATCTTTGAGAGAAAAGGAAGGTTGGAGATTGGCCTATAATTAGCTAAGACAGCTGGGTCAAGTGATGGCTTTTTAAGTAGTGGTTTAATAACAGCCACCTTGAAGGTCTGTGGTACATAGCCAACTAATAAAGAATGATTGATCATTTTTAAGATTGAAGCATCAATAATTGGAAAGACTTCTTTGAACAGTCTAGTAGGAATGGGGTCTAATAAACATGTTGCTGGTTTGGAGGAAGTAACTATTGAAGTTAACTCTGAAAGATCAACTGGAGCCAAAGAGTCTAAACAAATACCAGCAGTGCTGAAAGCAGCCGAAGATGAAGAATAATCTTTGAGATGGTTATGAATAATTTTTTTTCTCTACTGTCTAAAATTTTATTTGTAAAGAAATCCATGAAGTCACTACTAGTTAAAGTGAAAGGAATACTCGGCTCTACAGAGCTCTGACTCTTTGTCAGCCTGGCTACAGTGCTGAAAAGAAACCTGGGGTTGTTCTTATTTTCTTCAATTAATGATGAGCAGTAAGATGTCCTAGCTTTACGGAGGGCTTTTTTTATAGAGCAACAAACTCTTTTTCCAGGCTAGATGAGCATCTTCTAATTTAGTGAGACACCATTCCCTCTCCAGCTTTCGGGTTATCTGCTTTAAGCTGTGCGTTTGTGAATTATACCACAGAGTCAGGCACTTCTGATTTGAAGCTTTCTTTTTCAGAGGAGCCACAGTATCTAAAGTCGTACACAGTGAGGATGTAAAACTATTGATGAGATAATCGACCTCACTGGGAGCAGAGTTTAGGTAGCTGCTCTGCACTGTGTTGGCACTGAAGAGCATAACAATGAAGGAATTAGATCCTTAAACTTAGTTACAGCACTTTCAGAAAGACTTCTACTGTTATAAAACTTGTTCCCCACTTCTGTGTAATCCATTAAAGTAAATGTAAATGTTACTAAGAAATGATCAGACAGGAGGGGGCTTTCAGGGAATACTGTTAAGTCTTCAGTTTCTATGCCATATGTCAGGACAAGATCCAGAGTATGATTAAAGTGGTGGGTGGGCTCCTTTACATTTTGAAAGAAGCCAATTGAATCTAACAATAGATTAAATGCAGTATTGAGGCTGTCATTCTCAGCATCTACATGGATGTTAAAATCACCCACTATAATTATTTTATCTGAACTGAGCACTAAATCAGATAAAAAGTCTGAGAAATCAGACAGAAACTCTGAGTAAGGACCAGGTGGACGATAGATAATAACAAATAAAACAGGTTTTTGAGTTTCCCAATTAGGGTGGACAAGACTAAGAGTCAGGCTTTCAAAAGAACGAAAACTTTGTCTGGGTCTTTGATTAATTAATAAGCTGGAATTGAAGATTGCAGCTAATCCTCCTCCTCGACCTGTGCTTCGAGCATTCTGACAGTTACTGTGACTCGGGGGTGTTGATTCATTTAAACATATTCATCCTGCTGTAACCAGGTTTCTGTAAGGCAGAATAAATCAATACGTTGATCAATTATTAAATCATTTACTAACAGGGACTTGGAAGAGAGAGACCTAATGTTTAATAATCCACATTTAATTGTTTTATTTTTTGGTGCAGTTGATGAAGCTATATTATTTCTTGTTTTTGAATTTTTATGCTTAAATAGCTTTTTGCTGATTTTACCTTTGTTTTTTGGTGGTCTGGGAGCAGGCACCGACTCTATGGGGATGGGGTTTTGGGGGGATGGCAGGAGGAGAGAAGCTGCAGAGAGGCGTGTAAGGCTGCAACTCTGCTTCCTGGTCTCAACCCTGGGTAGTCAGGTTTTAGGGTTAATAAATTTGGCCATATTTCTAGAAATGAGAGCTGCTCCATCCAAAGTGGGATGGATGCCGTCTCTCCTAACAAGACCAGGTTTTCCCCAGAAACTTTGCCAATTATCTATGAAGCCCACGTCGTTTTTTGGACACCACTCAGACAGCCAGCGATTCAAGGAGAACATGCGGCTAAACATGTCGCTCCTGGTCTGATTGGGGAGGGGCCCAGAGAAAACTACAGAGTCCAAAATTGTTTTTGCAAAGTTACACACCGAGTCAATATTAATTTTAGTGACCTCCGATTGGCGTAACCGGGTGTCATTACTGCCGACGTGAATAACGATCTTACCAAATCTACGATTAGCCTTAGCCAGCAGTTTCAAATTTCCATGAATGTCGCCTGCTCTGGCCCCTGGAAGACATTTGACTATGGTCGCTGGTGTCTCTAGCTTCACGTTTCTCAAAACAGAGTCGCCAATAACCAGAGTTTGTTCCTCGGCGGGTGTGTCGCCGAGTGGAGAAAAACGGTTAGAGACGTGAACAGGTTGGTGGTGTACCCGGGGCTTCTGCTTAGGACTACGCTTCCTCCTCACCGTCACCCAGCCGGCCTGTTTTCCCTGCTGCTCGGGATCTGCTGGGGGGGAGCTAACGGCGGCTAAGCTACCATGGTCCGCACCCGCTACAGGGGCCTGACTAGATACAGGATTTTCCAGGGTGCGGAGCCGAGTCTCCAATTCAGAAAGCCTGGCCTCCAGAGCTACAAACAGACTACATTTATTACAAGTACCGTTACTGCTAAAGGAGACCGAGGAGTAACTAAACATGTGACACCCAGAGCAGGAAAGTGCAGGAGAGACAGGAGAAGAAGCCATGCTGGTAGTGAGTCGGCTAAGGGCTAAGCTACTAGCTAGCGAATTTCTAAAAACAAATAAAGTGAATAATGTGAATACAGGTGATTCAGCAAAGAGTATGCTATTTAAAGTAGGTGAAGATTACACTGAAATATGTTATTATCCAGATAAATCGAGTTATACAGATATAACAGCTAACAGACAGCAAAACACTGTGCTCCGAAACAGGAACAGGAAGTGATACAATACCGCAGTGAGAGTGAGAGCCAACACCCACCTGCATTGTATATAGCAGGCTAGACCCTCCTATTTTGATTGACACCTCATTCGGCCAATCATGTAACTGGCTGCACCAAAATCAACCGAAAAGCTTTCTTAATATGATTGGCTGAATGAAGTGTCAATCAAAATGGGAGGGTCTAGCCTTCCATATAAAAAGCACGACACACCGTACAGGACACGGCCAGTAATCTCAGAGATCTCAGATGTTGTTCCAGGAATCTGCTGGAGCCACTCTCCCAACTTGGGGGTCACTGCCCCGAGTGTTCCGATTACCACGGGGACCACTGTTACCTTCATCTTCTACATCCTTTCCAGCTCCTCTCTGAGCCCTTGGTATTTGTCAAGCTTCTCATGTTCCTTCTTCTTGATGTTCCCGTCACTTGGTATTACAACGTCTATCACCACAACCTTCTTCCTTTGTTTGTCCACCACTACGATGTCCGGTTGGTTAGCCACCACAAGTTTGTATGTCTGTATCTGGAAGTCCCACAGGATCTTAGCTGTGTTGTTCTCAACCACCCTTGGGGGCGTGTCCCATTTTGACCTCGGGACTTCCAGGTCATACTCGGCACAGATGTTTCTATATACTATGCCATAACCACTTGGTTATGGCATTCCACGTATGCCCTGCCTGCTAGCATCTTGCACCCTGCTGTTATGTGATAGATCGTCTCAGGAGCATCTCTGCACAGCCTGCACCTGGGGTCCTGCCTGGTGTGGTACACCCCAGCCTCTATCGATCTTATTCTCAGAGTTGTGCTGCCATGATTAGTGCCTCTGTGCTGTCTATCAGTCCAGCCTTGTCCAGCCATTGGTAGGATTTCTCTATGTCAGCCACTTTTTCTATCTGCCGGTGGTACACGCCGTGCAGAGGCCTGTCCTTCCATGATGGTTCCTGTTCTTCGTCCTCTTCTTTCTCGGGTTTCTGCTGCCTGAGGTACTCACTAAGCACATGATCCTTTGTGGCCATCTTCCTGATGTATTCATGGATCTTTGTTGTTTCATCTAGGACAGTGGTTCTGACACTCACTAGTCCTCGGCCACCTTCCTTCCGCTTAGCGTACAGTCTCAGGGTACTGGATTTGGGGTGAAACCCTCCATGCATGGTAAGGAGCTTTCTTGTCTTAACATCAGTGGCTTCTATCTCCTCCTTTGGCCAGCTTATTATCCCAGCAGGGTATCTGACAACTGGCAGGGCGTAGGTGTTGATAGCCCGGATCTTGTTCTTCCCATTCAGCTGACTCTTCAGGACTTGCCTTACTCTCTGCAGGTACTTGGAGGTTGCAGCTTTCCTAGCAGCCTCTTCATGGTTCCCAATTGTCTGTGGGATTCCAAGGTACTTGTAGCTGTCCTCAATGTCTGCAATGCTGCCCTCTGGTAGTGTAATCCCCTCAGTTCTGACTACTTTTCCTCTCTTAGTTACCATCCTACTACACTTCTCCAGTCCGAATGACATTCCGATATCATTGCTGTAGATCCTGGTGGTGTGGATCAGTGAATTGATATCTCGTTCACTCTTAGCATACAGCTTGATGTCATCCATGTACAGGAGGTGGCTGATATTTGCTCCGTTCCGTAGTCGGTATCCATAGCCAGTCTTGTTGATGATCTGGCTGAGGGGTTCAGGCCTATGCAGAACAGCAGTGGGGACAGGGCATCTCCTTGGTAAATCCCACACTTGATGTTGACTTGTGCAATGGGCTTGGAGTTGGCCTCTAGTGTTGTTCTCCACGTACCCATTGAGTTCTTGATGAAGGCTCTTAGGGTCCTGTTGATCTTATACAGTTCTACGCATTCCAAGCGGTGCACAGGTTGGTCAGTCTGGTCTTACAGTCTTGAGTGACTGCTCTGTCTACTAGTAGCCGCTGTTTTGCTGCCCTGGTCTCTCTGCCTAGTAGGTGTGAATCATATCAGGGTCTGGTGCTGTCCAGCTCTTCATGTGTGAGATTCTTTCCTGGATGTCTGCCACTGTGATGGTTACTGGGGCCTTTTCAGGGAGGTTGCTGTGGTCTGCTCTTATATCCACTAGCCACTGAGTATTGGTGTTGTGTGATGCAACCTTCTCCCATATGCTTCTCCAGTATTGCTCCTTCTCCAGCTTTGGTGGGGGTGCTGTTCTCATATTGTTCCCCTGCCACTGAGATTATACCTTGGATGGTTTGGTGGAGAACATCTGGTTTATTTTCCTGGCTTCTATCTCTCTGGTATACCTCTTCAGGCAGCTAGCCAAGGCTGTGAGTCTTTGCTTGGCAGTCTCTAAGGCCTCAGGTATGGACAGCCCGTTGTACTTCTTAGGCACCGCTTTCTTCTTCATCCCACCCTTCTTCAACTCTGAGAGCTGCTAACTTCCCTCCATGCTGCCTTGATCTTAGCCTCCAATCATCATTTCCATGGAGGCTACTGCTCCTTAGTGCTGTTCATGTTATAGCCAAGCATGTCAAGGATCACTGCTGCTGTGGTAAACATCAAATGATTGGTTTCAGTGATGGTAGTGGTAGGAATTGTCTGTAGTGCTGCATTCGCGTCTTCTAGTAGGTCTTCAGAGAGTACGTCACATAGTCTTGATAGTTGGCGTTGAGGGGTCCAGTTTGCCTTCTTAGCCATGATCTTATCTTTGAGGTCAGCTGCTCTGGTATTCAGTGTGCTTGTTGTTATTATTGGGGCTTGGTACCCAATCTCACAGTATGGCATGATGAAATCTCCCCCTGACCTGTCGTCCTGGCTCCCCCTTGCCGTAGCATTTGTGTTGTACCTCATCAATCTCTAGCTGCATCCCACATCCTCTTCATGTAACCCCTCTCGCTGGGATTACATGTATAGTAGCATTCCAACAGTTCCCGGTTCTCATCTCGTGTCCACTTATGCCGTAACTTTCTGGTTCCAGTAACCCTCTTATCGTCAGAATGCCCTGGTTCCTCAACACCTGATGCGGACCTTGTTAATCCGGGTGACGTCTGGTATGGCTTCAATCATGTATATCTCACTCATATTCCGAGGTAGGCTTGGTTAGCATGGGGGTCTAGCGTGGGGACCCTTACTGGAAGTACGCGCTGGTCAGGATTCAAACCCCCGACCTCCTGCTCCAAAAACCGTAATTGTATATATATATAATATATATATGTTTTCATCATAGTACTGGCAAGAATTTCAAACTACTTTGACCGCTGAAGTTAACTCTGAAAGATCAATTGGAGCAAAAGAGTCTAAACAAATACCAGCAGTGCTGAAAGCAGCCAAACAGGAAGATAAATCTTTCAGATGGTTATGAATAATTTTTTCTCTAATTTCTAAAATTTTATTTGTAAAGAAATCCATGAAGTCACTACTAGTTAAAGTGAAAGGAATACTCGGCTCTACAGAGCTCTGACTCTTTGTCAGCCTGGCTACTGTGCTGAAAACAAACCTGGGGTTGTTCTTCTTTTCTTCAATTAATGGTGAGTAGTAAGATGTCCTAGCTTTATGGAGGGCTTTTTTATAGAGCAACAAACTCTTTTTCCAGGCTAAATGAGCATCTTCTAATTTAGTGAGACACCATTCCCTCTCCAGCTTACGGGTTATCTGCTTTAAGCTGTGCGTTTGTGAATTATACCACGGAGTCAGGCACTTCTGATTTGAAGCTTTCCTTTTCAGAGGAGCCACAGTATCTAAAGTCGTACGCAGTGAGGATGTAAAACTATTGATGGAGATACATCTCGATGCGACAAGATCCAGAGTATGATTAAAGTGGTGGGTGGGCTCCTTTACATTTTGAGAGAAGCCAATTGAATCTAACAATAGATTAAATGCAGTGTTGAGGCTGTCATTCTCAGCATCTACATGGATGTTAAAATCACCCACTATAATTATTTTATCTGAACTGAGCACTAAATCAGATAAAAAGTCTGAGAAATCAGACAGAAACTCTGAGTAAGGACCAGGTGGATAGATAATAACAAATAAAACAGGTTTTTGATTTTCCCAATTAGGATGGACAAGACTAAGAGTCAGGCTTTCAAAAGAATTAAAACTTTGTCTGGGTCTTAAACTAAGCATTCTGACAGTTAGTATTAATCTTGTTGGAGAGCCCCTTTACTGATGTGTGGTTCCTGTAATGTAGGAGGTCAGAGGGCAGACTCTGTGGGGTTTAGTGGTGACGGCTGTGAAGAACCTGCAGTGAAGTGTTTGAGAGTGAAGTGGAGCATCTGCCTCTGCTGTGAGTCTCCTTCATGTTACTTCACATCTGCTTGATCACTTTCTCTGAAACCTCTCATTCCTCCATATTTGATTGATCTGTGGGAACAGGAACCAATCAATGCAGTCTGAATGTGTCTCTTTGGTCATGTGATGATTTTATCTCTTATCAGTTTGTTCTTCAGTTTCAGGCCTGTTTCTGCTGACTGCTGCAGGTGAGCTGATGTTTTTACACCTGTGTGACCTCATGATGACTTCTGACCTTAGAATAGAATAGTTTTACATGTAACATATAATGAAATTACAGGTGCTTCTCCCAGTGTTAGCAAATATAAATATTAAAGTATATAGAAAGTAGATTAGAATAAGATAGAATAAAACATTTTGTATAACAACTGTTTAAATTGCATTTACTCAGTTAAAGATAAATTTCACAGTAAACAAATACACTTCTGAAGGAATACCAGTATAAATATATGTGTATGATATGGGTATAGATATGTTTTGGATATTAGCAACAGTAGCAGCAGTTCGATAGATTTTCTGCACAGAGTCAGGGGCATAGAATCAGGTAGAGACACGTAATCACCGATATTTCTGATTGAACCCTGGCCTCTGCACTCCACCCCCAGACCCGGATTCAGCCCACACCCCTATCAATGTTAATAGCAAACCTGGACCCTTGCATAGAGTTATAAATGTAGCACAGATAGAAAAAGTCAGCCTATTTACTTGGCCTGGTCAGATCATGTGCAACATATTTATTTTTCCAGAAACTGTGGAAATGAAGAAAGAATATTATTGTCGGAGCACTCGGTGTAAAATCTGCCATTACAACTGACTAGCCTTCTTCTGGGTGTCAGCTGCTAATGCGTTAGGCACCGAGCACCCCCTGCTGGCAGAACTATGTATCAAACTCAAAACACACATTCAGATGATTTGATGATAAAATAGACTAACACAGTAGTTGTACCAAATACGTGTCGTTTTTGTAGAGTAAAAATTAAATGGGGGCATCTATTTCTTTACCTCCATCTACATCAAGGTTCCACACTCTCCCCGACAAAATTAACTGTGTCCTGACGTTTCTGTTCAAATTACAAAGTCAATAATGTGTTTAACACACTTCAACAGACCAGGGTCTCCAAAAGGCCCTTCTCTCAATAGTCCAAGTCTTAACTACCTTACAGTCTCTTTGAACAAAAGTTGGCTGACCTAAAGTGACATAACTCAGTATCATTGGCTGCTGTCTTGACTGTTGACCAGCTGGAACATCCTTCTCATACCACCCCCAGCCTTTCGAGGTCGAGTTCAGGGACTCCGATCTACACAGATGCATCTTTGTCACTCGCGGTGGCAACTCCTCTGCCTCCTGATGACTTTGTTGAGGCTGGAAGGGTTCCACCAAGGGGCTGAGTGATTTTCCTGGAACAGGTCTGAGGTACCCCTGATAAGTACCACTGTAGTCGTCATTGTTAGTCTCACTGTTCTCTGGCTGCTTATATGTTCCATGTGCTGGTCATGACCTTCTCTGTGTGACATTCTGAGAGTCTCTCTGCAGATGAGCAGTCTTTACTGGCACGGTTTCAAGGGGTAGGAAGTCATAGCGGAGTAGGAGGTTCCTGTTCACTACCTTATCCCTGTCACAGCTGCTGCAGGCAAGGCATGGAGGACCCCCAATGCAGGACACCAGGCGACAGCTTAAATATGACTTAGTTTTATTGTAAATACTTAAATTCAAATAGCTGGTCAGGAGCCAGCTGAATAAGGAAACTTGAAACTTGAAACTCAAAACTTGAAATACAAAGGTATACAGCAGGAAACATCAACCTAGATGTTAAACTGACGAGGACTCGAACCAAGAACTACACAACACTGAGACTATAAATACACAGCAGGGTAAATAGGGAACAAGCAACAGATGAGGGCACAGCTGAAACTAATTACACAGATGAAAAAGGGAAGTAAAACTAAACACAAAGCACAAGGGGCAAGAACTGTCAAAGTAAAACAGGAAACTAGATGAAAACAGAAATGCAGACTTGACACACGGGAGGGATAACAAACAGTCACAGGATCATGAGAACACAGGGAAATCAGAAATGCAAATAAACTAAATCGTAGGCAGACCCAAGAACAACCTGAAACATGAAACAAAACAGGACTACACAAAAAGAAACTCAAAACACTGGGCCACCGGCCCAGGACCATGACAATCCTGTCCTTTACCATTTTCAAGACTGACCTGGTACACGGGGGTGTCGTCAGCTTTACTCTCCTTCACTTTGTAGACGTGGTTCTCCCAGTAGGACTGGATGTTCCCAGGGCCACCCCTGAAAGTGAGGTTCCATTGGAGTACTGTGTCACCGGGTTGGCGATCTCTCCCTTGAACTTTCTTGTCATAATTGGCTTTTCCTCAACCTACCTCCTTGTTAGCAGTCCTAGCAGCAATTGCATAGACATTCTCTTCTTCCAGCAATCAACATACTCATCATAATCTACATGGGCTTCATCCTTCTTCAGATTAAACAGCAGATCAATAGGGAAGCATGGGGAACATCTGAAAATGAGGCGATAGGGTGCATAACCTACTGACTAGCTCTTTCCACAATTGTACACATGAGCAACTTTAGCCAGCTACTGTTTCCAATCATCTTTCTCCTTTTCTTCCAGAGTATGTAGCATAGACAATAGAGTTCGGTTGAATCTTTCCACCTGACCATTACCCTGTGGATGGTAGGGTGTCGTATGTGAGCCCTGGATGCCTAACAGGTCCTTTAACCATTATATGAGCTTGTTGTCAAATCTTTGCCCAAGTTGTGATGCAATTTGGTTGGGTAACCAAACTTGAGCACGAAGTTGTTGAAGAGTTTGTCGGTGACCGTTCTAGCTGGCTTGTTCTTTGTAGCATAGACCTGGGCAAACCTCGTGAAGCAATCCATGATGACCAAAATGTACTCATAGCCATGCTTGCACTTTTTCCAAAGTGGAGGAATTCTATAGACACAAGTAGGAATGGGTAAGTAGTCTGGATTGATGTCAGAGGTGTGCTTGGCTTCTTCTTCTTGAGGCATTCACATTCTTCTGTGACAAAGAGTTCATCTGAGGGCAGTAGTACATTTCTTGAATGAGGTCTAATTACCTTTCCACTCCTAGGTGGCCCATTTCTTTGTGCAGTTCCTTAAAGACCAGTGGACAATAAGATTTGGAGATCAGCAGCCGCTCTAGATGAGCAGAACTGCAGCGCAGGACACCACCCCAGTCTACCTGAAGTTTTAACCATTGCTTAAGTAGTGCAGCTACAGCAGGTAGTCCTGCCTTTACCTCAGTTCTCCTCAGCCTTTTGTTCTGGGACTTGTACTAGGGAACTCTTGCCAGGACTTCATTTTCCTCTGTTCTGTTCTGGAGTAAAAGGCTGATTACTGTTATGGTCTTTTACTAAATCAAGAGTACTGGCCTGCATCACTCCAATGCCTTGGCAAGGGTCATTCTGTTCTAATGCCACCACTTCTATGGATGCACTTAGTACTTCTTGACTGACCTCCACCATAAAGCGACTCACGTAGTTGTGTATGTCCAGCGGAATCCATGACAGCCCATCTGCATCTGTGTTGCTCTTGCCTGGATGATACCATATGGTGAAGTGATAATCAGCCAGCTCTGCAACCCATCTGTGGCCCATGGCATTGAGTTTTGCAGTAGTGAGCACATATATCAGTGGGTTGTTGTCAGTATATACCACGAAAGATGGGGCATGGTATAAGTATTCCCGGAAGTGTTCACAAATGGCCCACTTCAAATGCTCTAACTTGCGAGAGCGCAGGCACTACTTTTTCTCATCTGAACTTAGGATGTTGGAGCCATAGCCTATCACTCTCATCTTCCCTTGCTATTGCTGGTATAGCACAGTGCCCAAACCAACTTGTGAAGCAGCGCAGTGTAAAACGAAAGGCTGAGTGAAATCAGGCTACCTGAGCACAGGAGGCCATGTAAGGGCATCTACAAGCTGATCCAATACTTCCTGGTGGGAGCTGGTCCACTGAATAAGTGTGCGTGACAGTAATACCGCATTTCCATTAGAACCTACTGGATGCGGGTCGATTCAACTTGGCACAACTTGCCATGGTTTTGTTTTGCTTCTGTGGAGACAGCCCAGGATTGGATGGTATAATTGCTGGTGGAGTAGTGAGGTAAGTAAATAAGAGAACCAGAATAATTGTAGAGGCAGTACAGGAGGGGGCTCAGCACACAGCCCTGTGGGGAGCCAGTGCTCAGTGTGTGGGTGGAGGAGAGATGGGGGCCAAGTCTCACAGTCTGGGGCCGGTTGGTGTGAGAGGGGGGAGGCCCAGGGTCTGCAGTTTGGTGGTGAGAATATCTGGGATGATTGTGTTGAACGCTGAGCTGTAATCCACAAAGAGAATGCAAGCGTAACTCTGCTACTGCTCCAAGTGGCAGATGGGTGGTCTTGAGGTGTCTCAAAGCAAGGAAAGAAACAGTTAAGTTCCTCTGCTAGTGACAAACTCAGGTCTCCTGCAGTCACAAACCTAACAATTTACTCTTTAGCTTGATGTGTCCAACACTCCTGGGCATTTATGGTCTATCATTACTAATTTCTATCATTTAAGTGTTGTTCACAACCATCTCACCCAAAGAAATAAAGAAAGAATTTTATTGTCGGAGCGCACTTGGTGTAACGTCTGCCATTACAACTGACTAGCCTTATTCTGGGTGTCAGCTGCTAATGTGTTAGGCACCCGAGTACCCCCTGCTGGTAGAACTATGCATCAAACTCAAAACTCACATTTAGATGATTTGATAGTAAAAAAGACTAATACAATAGTTGTACCAATTATATGTGTTCTTGTTGTAGTGTAAAAGTTAAATGGGGGCATCCATATCTCTACCTACATCTACATCAAGGTGCCACATAAAGATGAGTATTGCACAGAGTTGTAACCATGGAGGTGGTATTGCTCATCATGGAGACACTGACAGAGTAAATGTCCAGGTCAGAGGTCATTTAGTGCTCTAATGGCTCAAGATTAGAAACTGTTTCTTAGCCTGAATGTGCACACAGGTGATGCGCTGGGTGGGAGGGATCATTGAGAGGCCTTCAGTGACCTCTGCCCTTCAGTGACCTCTGTCCTCCTGTTGCAGGTGTGTGTGTGCTGCTGCTGTCTGCTCTGACAGGTGAGTTGATGGAAGGTGGAAAACCATGTGACACCTGAAGAGTTTGTTCTGTTTGCTAATGCTGATCTGTTTCAGTCTGAAAGGGCGGTGTTACAATGGTGTAGTGGTTGCATTGTTTCCTTGTTTGATCCCTGGGTGGTTCTTCCTGTGCTTTCATGTTCTCCTTGTCTGTGTGGGTTCTCTCCAGTTTCTTCCACTCCCTCCCTCAGTCCAAAAACCTTCACATTAGGTTAACTGGTGACTCTAAATTACCTGTGAATATAAAGAACTGTACATGTACAGCTTGTAGTGCAGGATGGTCACTTTAAACTACAAGTGAAGTAAAGCAGCCGGTCACTAGCTGGTTATTCACATCACTTCCTGTTGGCTCTTTATTGCTCTCCAATCTTGTTTCAGCTCCTTCAGTTTTTCTCTACATCACTTCAGTGTGATGTTGATGAACTGAGGAAACTGCTGTGTTTGACTGAAAGGACAGATTCAGGAAATGCTGAGTCTGTAATTCAGGACGTTTAACAGAACCGGATCAAATGCTGCTGAACACACTTATCAAACAGTTATATTTAACATAAAGGAAAACTGAATTCATGCTGAACGTAACCAGCAGCTACCAACAGTTTTTAAGGTAGAAAGTGTTCTAGCATGTTGTTCAGAGCATTGTGAATAAGTCAGTCCACCTTAAATATCATTATTGCATCTCTGACCACGGAGTTTGTTAAAATAAACTTTAGTTATGACTGAATTTCAGCCGGATGATAGCGAAGCGAGGTCTGAAGAAGCGGTGTCACAAAAGATGGTGATGGTGGAGAATTTCCCTAGTCGCTATGCTAACGTACCTGCTAACATGCTAATTTCCTTGTTCCACCGTGTGACTTGATCTGATTTACAACATTTGTTCTACGTGACTTTTCTCTCAGGTCATTCGTGCCCCCACCTGTCTTGACCCGGCACCCCGCCACTGGTTCATGATTTTTGACACAGTTCTCATTAATTCATATTATTGTATCATAAAGTTACTTCACTGATGAGCTGGTTTCTCCCCTCAGTTTCCCAGCATGCCTCAGTGGTGGAGGTGTATGAAGGGGAGGAGTCTGTCCTGCTGCTCTGTCAGGTTCCAGTGTTCTCTGATTCAGCAGTGGTGTGGGACCACAGTGACTCGAAGCCCTCAACAGTCCACGTGCGTCTGCAGAGCGGCGATGATCTTAGAAACCAAAGCCAGCGTTACACCAACCGAACATCAATGAGAGCTGACGCTCTGCAGACTGGAGACCTCAGCCTCACTCTGAGGAACCCTACAGGCTCTGACAGTGGAACCTACACCTGCACCGTCCGCATCCACGGACAGGATATGAGCCGCAAAGATATTCTGCTGAAGGTCAAAGGTCAGTGCTGCAGGTTCATCCCTCATGCCACCATAGTACTGACTCAGTCAGAGAAATCTTCATTCTGTCCAACACAGTATGTCAGAAACACCAGGATGTTCAGCTGCATCCAGTCAGAACAGCTGCAGAACACACTGAAAGAGATCAGGAACACAGAGTTCTCCTCCTGACTCCTCCTCCTCTGTGTTTGCTCCTCCTGCAGGTGCACTTTCTCCTCCTGTGCTCAGGTTATTCTGCCATCTAATGGTATTTTTCCTATACTGCATCTCTACTGGTCTGCTGCTGTCCATCTGCTGCAGCAGGAAGACACCAAACAGATCAGCCATCTCCATGGACCCGGCCCAGCAAGGTGGAGAAAATCAGGGATTGGGTGAAGACTATGACATCACTGCAGATGTCACCACTGAGCATGACTTCTGAGTACCTGGTTAGGTTTAGGCAGAGTTACTGAGTAAGAGTTTGATGAGCAGGACCTTCACGTGGTTCATGCAGACTTCAGAAAGTTCCTGATAGTTCCTGAACTGGCAGCTGGAATGTGTGAATACAGAGAGACACAGCTCTGATTTTTGAATGATTGCTAATCAATAAATGCTTTGATCTCCAACAGTGTTGATACCACAGTCATTGTATGTAGTTTGTATCTTTGTTCATCAGTGAATTACTGAAGGATCAGTGTTAGCTGCAGCATTGCCGTCTTTCTTGATGTATTTGAAGCTCGTCATCATCAGCATGCTGCTGATTTTCATGTTTTATTCTTTTAAGATTGTCTGTCAATCAAAATCAGTCACAGCTTAAAATGAATTGTTGTATTTTGATGGAACAGAATAAACGAATCATTTTATTCCTGCCAGTTTGTCTTGGCTTCATTTAGAAACAACAATCTGAGTTATGGATTAAAACAACATCAAACGCATAAATTAATCATATTAAAATATTAAAAATTAGAAGCTTGAAGCTCTCGGGGAGATCAGGGTCAGGGAACTGTCTCACTGCAGATTCTTCAGGCTGAATCAGAATCAGAATAGCTTTACTGTCTTTATATGTCACATATAATGAAATTGCAGGTGCAGAGGAGGGACCAGAGGAGTGGGTATATGCGCTTATGTCCTTGAAGACTGGTGCTCAAACAGCAGAATAATAGACAGCCAATGCTCGCCAGATCTAGAGGCCATGTCTGTACAGTGCAGACCGTTCTATCTGCCTCGGGAGCTAACAGTAGTCATTATTACTGCGGTCTACATTCCCCCCGATGCAAACGTTAGCACAGCGCTAAGCCAGCTTCGACACATGATAAACAAACAACAGAGAGCCCATCCAGAAGGCGTCCACATAATCATGGAAGACTTCAACCAAGCACACCTAAAAACTGTACTCCCTAAATTCCACCAGCATGTCAAGTGTCCAACTAGAGGGGAAAAGACACTTGATCATGTTCATACCAATATCAAGCATGCTTCAGAGGGACTCCCCTCCCCCACCTAGGACAATCCGACCACCTCTCCCTACTCCTCATCCTAGCTTACACCCCCCTCAGAAAACAAACTAAACCAAGAACACAGGTCATCAAAACCTGGCCCGAGGATGCTCTCACTCAGCTACAGGACTGTTTCGCCAGTATTAAATGGGACATCTTTGAGTACCAGGACCTGGATACGCACACTAAGACTGTCCTTTTCTATATACAGTGCTGTATAGAGAACGTGACAGTAAACAAACACATCCAAGTCTTCCCAAATAGGAAACTGTGGATGACGAGTGAAATCCAGGCCCTGATCAAAGAACGAGACTCAGCCTTCAGGACAAAGGACCGCTCAGTGTACAGCATGGCCAGAAGCAACTTAAGGAAAGGCATCCAAAATGCAAAGGAGGCCTACAGGAAAAAGATGGAGAGCTATTTGATGGACAACAACCCTTGACAGATGTGGAGGGGCATCCAGGCCTTAACAAACTACAGAGGCCAGAGCCCCACATCCTCCGAAGTAAGCAGCAGCATGCTGGCAGAGGAGCTCAACAACTTCTTTGCTCAGTTTGAGACCACCACACACCTGGACCCACCAGCTCTCCAAAGCTCCAACACCCCTCCTCTCACCCTCCAGGAACATGAACTGAGGAAACAACTGAGAGCAGTGAACCTAGGGAAGGCTGCTGGACTGGATGGCATCCCGGGAGCAGCTGGCAGGGATCCTCACCAAACTCTTCAACCTGTCCCTGGCACATGCCACTGTCCCCACCTGTTTAAAGGCCTCCACCATCATTCCCATCCCAAAAACAAACAACATCAGCAACCTCAGCAACTACAGACCCATAGCTCTCACGTCAGTAGTCATGAAGTGCCTAGAGCGACTGGTCTCCAAGCACATCAGGGACTGCCTCCCTCCCTCCTTTGACCCCCACCAATTTGCCTATAGAGCAAACCGGTCCACGGAGGATACCATCACAATAACACTTCACAGAGTGCTGAGCCACCTGGAAAACCAGAAGAGCTATGTGAGGATGTTCTTCATGGACTACAGCTCAGCGTTTAACACAATCATACCGGATATCTTAACCACCAAACTGATAAAACTGCAGATCCCCACCTGCATCTGGATACAACACGTCCTCACTCACTGCCCACAGTCTGTCAGATGTGGCCCCCATCTCTCCTCCACACTCACACTCAGCACGGGATCCCCTCAAGGCTGTGTGCTCAGTCCTGTACTGTATGCCCTCTACACATATGACTGCACTCCAACTCACCCAACCAACATCATCATCAAATATGCAGATGACACCACCGTGGTTGGGCTCATCTCAGGAGGGGATGAGACAGCATACAGGGCTGAGGTAGGAAAACTGTCACACTGGTGCTCAGTGAACAATCTGAATGCTCTGAAAACCAAAGAACTGATAATGGACTACAGGAAGCACCAACAAGACCACACCCCCCTTGAAATAAATGGTGAACATGTAGAAACTGTCACCACCTTCAGGTTCCTCGGCACCCACATCTCAGCTGATCTCTCCTTGACTCAAAACACCAAGGCCTTAGTTAAGAAGGCTCAGCAGCGGCTTCACTTCCTCTGTGTCCTCAGGAAAAACCATCTGGACCAGAAGCTGCTGATGGCCTTCTATGGCTCCTCAGTGGAAAGTGTCCTGATGTACTGTCTGGGTGTGTGGTACGTCAGCTCCACAGCTGAAAACAGGACAGCAGTACAGCGGGTTATCAGCAGCGCCCAGAAGCTCATTGCCTGCGCTCTGCCCTCCCTGGAGGACCGATCCAGAATCAGCACAATCACAGGAGACCCCTCACATCCTGCACATAACTGGTTTGACCTGCTACCCTCCAGATGGCGTTTCAGGTCAATCAAATCACACACCACCAAACTCACGAACAGTTTTTTCCCCTGGGCCATACGGACTGGAAATAGACAATGACACCCCCCCCCCCCAAAAAAAAAAAAAAATATATATTTGGTGTATATTTAATGTGTATTTTATGTACAGTAATGTACAGTTTCTATTTGTACAGTCAGTATTTTTCTACTTATTTATTTTAATTTTCCTATATTTGTAGTGCAAACAGACTTTGTAGTGGAGCATGCACAATTTTGTTGTGCCGTGTACAATGACAATAAAAGGCTATTCTATTCTATTCTATTTTCCCATTGTGCATGATATGGTGTAGAGTGTATAAAGCAGAATAGAATAAAATTAATAAAACATAAATAAGACATATAAAACACTTTTTATACATATATTTAAATTATATTTACACAGCTAAGGAATTTTTATCTACACAGCTGAGGAAATATCAGAATAATAAATATATTTATTGGGACTATGAATATGGATGTCTGTGAGTGATAGCAGTATTAGCAGCAGTTTGGTCAGTATTGCAGAGTATAGTAAGAATTATTGAACATGATGTGGCAGGGTGACTGACCAGTTCAGTGGTTGTTTAATATTCTGATGGCTCATGGGAAGAAACTGTTACTTAGCCTGGATGTGGATGTTCAAACAGGTGATGTTACGGGTGGGGGGGATCATTGAGAATGGTCATGGACCTTCTCAGGCATCTGGAACCAGCGATCTCCACCAGGGAGGCCAGAGGGCAGCCAACAAGTTTCTGGGCAGTGTTTATGACCCTCTGGAGGGCAGGTCTGTCTGCAGCCGAGCTCCCAGCGTATCCAGGCAGAGATGCAGTATAAGATCAGAATAGAATAGAATAGAATGCCTTTATTGTCATTATACAGGATGTACAATGAGATTGGAGGGCCACTCCTGTTCAGTGCCATGCAACAGAAAATCAAACTCTCTAAAATAAAAATAAAAATATTATAATCTAGTATAATCAAGAAATATACAGAAAATAAACAATGTATAAAATATACAAAAAAATAGAATGTATAAAATTATATACATACATTGGTGCATCTGTACATTGTAAGAAAAGTAAATAAGTGTATACATATAATAATGAAGATGATGAATATTGCACTAGTGAATGAATACTGGATATTACACAATATAGGAATGTTAGATATTGTTCAGTATGAATAATCTAATATTGCACAGAGATGTGGGTGTTGCACAGTTACGGTGGGTGATGGTGGATTCTCGATGGTGGATTGGTAGATCACCAGCAGACTCTGATTCAGTTTGTTCTTCCTGAGGACCCTCAGGAAGTGTAATCTCTGCTGGGCCTTTGCCATCACTGAATTCGACTTCCAGGAATCTGAACGACATCGCTCTCTCCACCACATCCCCGTTGATGTGGAGATGGGCGTGGTCCACTCCGGTCCATCGGAAGTCTACAATGATCTCCTTGGTTTTTGAGGTGTTCAGCAGTAGGTTGTTGGCTGTGCATCACATGGAAAGATGTTTCACCTCATCTCTGTAGGCCTCCTCGTCCCCTCCTGTAATGAGCCTAACCAAGGTGGTATCATCCACAAACGTAAGGATGGAATTTGACATATGGGATGGTGTACAGTCATGTGTTTAAACTTTGGACAGGAGGGGCTCAGCACACAGCCTTGGGGAGAGCCGGTGGTCAGGGTGAGGGTGGATGATAGGAGAGAGCCCAGCCTCACTGATAGTGGTCTGTGAGGAAGTTCTTTATCCATGTGCAGGTGGAGGAGGGGAGATGCAGGTCCAGCAGGTTTTTGATGAGATCATCTGGGATGATTGTATTGAAGGCTGGTCTATGAAGAGCAGTCTGACACAGGTGCCAGGTTGTTCCGGGTGGCTCAGCATTGATTGCAGGGTGAGGGTGATGGCGTCCTCAGTGGAGCGGTTTACCCTGTAGGCAAACTGATGGGGATCAAATGCTGTGGGGAGGCAGTCTTTGATGTGGCGTGGGATTAGCCTCTCAAAGCATTTCATCACTAGTGGCGTGAGCGCGATGGGCCTGAAGTTGTTCAGACTGCTGTTTGTGGATGTTTTGGGGATGATGGTGGCTGATTTGGGGTAGGCAGGGATGGTGGCTCGAGTCAGGGACAGGTTAAATAATCTGGTGAAGATATCAGATAGTTCGTATGCACATGCTGCTAGTACCTTATCAGGTTTTCCACCTGGACCAGCAGCTTTCCTTGGGTTTACTGACCTGAGTTCATGCCTCCTCTGGTGCTGGTGAAGGGTCAGTGAAGTGCTGCTATAGCCTGGGGGAGGGGTTGATGGCCTATTGGACTCAAATCTTGTAAAGTAACTGTTCACTTCCTCTTCCAGTGAAGCATCAGCTCTGACAGTTGAGATGGTGCTGCCCCTGTGGTTTGGTAATATTATTTATTTCCTGCCAAACCCATCGTGGATTTTTGTCTGAGATATGCCTCAATTTTCTGTTTGTATGACCTTTCGGCTGCTTTGATGCCCCTTTTCAGGTTATCACTGGCAGTGCTGTGCTTTGCTTTGTCTCCTGCTCTGAATTGTGTTCTTTAATGAGGAGTTGCTCCTCACTGTTCATCCAGGACTTGTGGTTGGGGAAGACTCAGATTGGTTTTTGTACAGTGACATTCTCAGCACAGTAGGTGTATGAGAGCACAGTTTGTGTGTACTCTTCCAGGTCTGGATTTTCAGACATACATTCATGAAGCAGTCCTGTAGCTGGGAGGGGGCATTTTCGGACCAAGTGTTGGTGATTGTTGTGGTGGGTCTGAGTTTCCTTCTGAGTGGGGTGTAAGCTGGTATAAGGAGCAGAGACAGACGGTCTGATTGTCCATCATGGGGCTGTGGCACTGCTCTGTAAGCATGTGTGATGTTACAGTACACATGATCCACTGTGTTATTTTCTCTGGTGGCACATTTCACATATTGTGTGAGTTTGGGGAGAGCAGTCTTTAAGCAGGCCTGGTTAAAGCCTCCAGCAATTATATAATTATATAATTGTGCATCCTCCTGCCAGAGTCAGACACACCTGTGCAGGCTTGGACAGGTACATGCAATGATGGCAAGGCATGGCTTTCTGAGGCTCTGAGCCATTTTGAACCAGCTTTCAGGTGTATAATAATACTTCATAATGTGTGTTGGGACAATTCTTCAAATGACCTGCAATCCAACCTTTTGGAAAATGGTTTGGTTTGTCACTGATTCTAAATTACATACTGCACAGGGAAGATCAATGATAATGAGGCAGTAGGTGTGTTTGATATGCTTACCCCCTCTTTTGGGGGGGTACAGTTATTTCCTTTGTTATTGTGCTTGGTGTGCAAGAAATTTATTTATTTTTTTTAAATTCAGGAATAATTTTCCACAGTAGGTGGGCTTAAATGTTCTCTTTTTAGAAACAGCTTCCCCAGCCTTTGAGAACAACCTTTCACAAGCAACAGAAGAAGCTGGAGTCATCAGGGAGTAAGAACCCAGAAAGCAAAGGTTCAGAAAATGTTCAGTAAACGTTCAGCAGAGGTGGCTAAAGTACTGACATTCTGTACTAAAATAGAAGTACAAGTACTTGTGCTAAAAACTACTCTGGTAAAAGTTGAAGTACTGGTTCAACTTCTTTACTCAAGTAAAAGTAAAAAAGTACAGGCTCTGAAATCTAAAGTAAGAAAGTAAAAGTAATTCTTTGGAGGATGTTTCTACCTGCTCTTTTTGCGTAAAGCTAACTGAACCTCATTATATATTATTGTAATAATATAACATAATACATGAGAATAGGAATGTTATTCCAATCTAAATTTTAATCCTAATGAATGCACTCAGCTTGAATCTGTTCTGTAGGACACAAACTGTGAAAGGGAATTTAAACACAGCTCTATTCTCTGTGTCCTCCATAGTAGAGGGTGACACTGCCTCCACCTAAACACCAACATGAGGATACTCAGGGGTTACAGTGGGATTCAGAAGGTGGAGGAACCTTAAGATCAGCTGTAGTGTCTCTGCATGGGGAGAAGAATCACAGCTTTCTATTGTAGCTGCAGTAAATGATGTTGGTGTGCAGGCTGTGATCAGCTGACCTGCTGCTCTCTCCTTCCTCTTTCTTACATCTTTCTCCATCTGAGTGAAGTTATCGCTCGTTCTTTGCTCTCCCTGAAATACAGCAGCTGTTCCTTTAGCGAGGAGACAGACTGTGTGACAAACTGCGCACACTTTTTGTGCTGATATTTGTTGAGCATTTAGAAACGTTGCATTTAAAATTACCTTCTGCACATTACTCCCTTTATGCTCGCTCCTCTTCTGTAGTACTAACTAAATGCTGAATTACCGCGAGCACAACTTATGGACATCAGCCCACTATAATCCCTGATTATAGCAAATTACATACATGTGTTACATACATTTATTATACGGTGTTGCCTCTTTAATGTCTTTGGATGCAATAAGCTCCGAGGATACACCAGTACGATTGTCTCTTATATGTTATTATCCCTCCGTTTAGGCTCAGATCGTTTGATGTTTGACGCACTGACCAGGAATGCAAATTTTCCTCAGATGTGTCAAACCTAAAGAAATGAATACATTTTAAAATGTAAGAAGTAGAAAGTACAGATACTTGTGTAAAAATGTAGAGAGTAAACGTAAAAAGTAGTCAGAAAAATAAATACTCAAGTAAAGAACAGATACCTGAAAAATCTACTTAAGTACAAGAAACACAGTACAAATATTTTGTTACTTCACACCTCTGACATTCAGTGAACATTCACTGAAAGAAAAGCACCTCTTGAATGATATGGCACTATGAGTATTATATTTGAATAAACACTGAACAGGTAGTGATCACTGCCGCGTCTTCAGCCAGCAACGTTCTCCGAGCTCACTGGCTGCTGATCACACATTTGGACACCAATTTAAAGGTGGATGCATAATTTTGTTTCAAATTAAAACTGACTTAGTGTTATCATGTTTTCTTTATCATAAAGTAGTTTATTAATGCTCCGATGTCAAAGCCGGATTCCTTTGCCTGGTGGCTGAGAGATCAGAGCTGTAACCTCATCATTTTTGGGGCTCTTGATGTGGTTTAAGCATCAACATTTTTCTTTTTCCATGCTCGTCCTATCTGCACATGTTTCCAATATAACTGGAAAGAATACTGAACTTATTTTACCTTATTCAGCAGCACCAAATCAAAATATTCCCACACTAAGGAAAACTTTGATGGATCTGTTATTAAAAGTCTGACATTCACACAAACCAGTTGTTACTGGCCCAGAGCAGGTTGGGTAGTAGACGTGAAACGGTGTTTCAGTCGTCTTAAATACTCTAAGTATGACCAGATTTTCAAAGCTCTGCCTGGGAAATCAACCCAGTCAGCTGATTCAGTCTGAATGAAGCAGTGAAGTGGTTGGAACGTCATCAGTGACGTCAGCTGAAGCAAGCTCCGGCCCCCTGCTTCAGCTATCAAGTCTGAAGCCTCAGTGTCAGAGGGAGCATCACCGGCCACAGTAATGAACATTTGTTCCCAGGCAGACCTTCAGCAGTACCAGCTGAGAGACTGCCAACATAAACCTACAAAACCCAACATGTTAAACCTTTTTAATGTGAATGCATTCTTTGACATATGTTAAAAGATCTGTGTGTATTCTACCATTAAAAACATCATGAAGACCTCAATTACAGAACAGCAGAGCTGCATATGTGAGAGAGACAGAGAGAAAGAAGCCACAGAGTTCTTCTATTTCCACCTCCACAGAAATGAACTCAGAGCCAGAAAACCAGAAAGTACTGTGCAAAAGTCATGAGCCACCCCTCATTTCTTTATATTTTGCTTCCAGGACCTTCTTGTAATTTTTAAAGTGGTCTTCAGCAATAGTTTTCCAGACTTTCTGAAGGTCCTTCAAAGTCCTTCTTTGGACATTGGCTGCATGTTCACTCTTTTTCACTTCAGTCCTTTCACCATTTTCAGAGGGATTTTTTTTTGTTGGTTTTTTTTTTTTTGGTTTGAGCTGCTTCTCACTGATTTATGAATCACTGAAACATAAAGAAGCGTCTAACCCAAGTGATGAACCAGTGTTGTGTCTTTCTATCACAGACAGCTGAGCAAAGAAGCAGTGTTAAATGGGCTCTTTAGGCTCTTTGTTACCAGCAGCCTGTCACAGAAACATCATCTCTGCTTTCATAGAGGTGCTCACACTTGCTGACCAATCAATCGACTGCATTTGATTGACAGCTTCTCCTTCCCCTCTTTGTTGTTGTCATGTGCTGAGGCTGTATTAAATCATTTGAGAACCTGGTGAGGACCAGATGATTTTTATTATGTCTTGATATGAAAAACCTTATTAATAAAAACGTTTCTGTTTCATGTCTGTACACTGAGCACATAAAAGCTGATTGTAACAATGACACAAGCCTACAGCAGGAGCTGCAATAAGACATCATCACAGTTTAGGAGGAGCGTGGATCAGCGTGGTGGTGTGAAGCTCCTCCATCAGGCTGAGTGTGTCCTCAGTTTCCTGTCAGAGACAAACATCACTGATTCCTGCTGTTCACCTCTGACCTTCACTGACACACACACACACACACACACACACACACACACACACGTAAATGTTACCTGCTGTCAATGAGGAATACACAACATCGCCATCAGTCGACTGCTCTGTAACACACACAGTATAAAACATTAGACTGTGTGTGTCTATGAAACACCACTGTTTTAATCTTTGTGAGTTCAGTCATGTCTCTAGCTCCCCCTACAGGCTCATGGAGGAACTATAACGTGAAGTTGTTGAAATTATTTTGAATTTGGTGATGAATACTTTCCAGGAGTGGTTGTCATGGTTACCTGTCCTCCTGCCAGCTTCCTTCTTATTGTTGAAGACCACCTGACCATAGGTGACCTCAGTATGACCTGAAGACGGAAATATGAATTAAGTACCTGCAGCTTCAGCTCTGACTCTCTGATTGGTCAGATTAGGACTCTCAGAGTTTCATCATCACCTGTTTCTCCATCTGAGCCTCAGCAGCAGTTTGTGAAAGATACACAAAATGTGAATTTGATCCTTTGATCATTTACCTGAACATGAAGAGATTCATTTCCACATACACAAAGTGCCCCCACCTCCCCCTGAGTGACTGTTAGTGATGACCCCAAGCCTTGCTCCAAATATTAACCCCAAAAGAACATTTTTTAATATTATTATTAACATAAATGTTTTTCTGTGCTGGGAAAGGTAAAAAAGGTATTTTAAAGGAAAGTGCAGATGAGAAACATGAATGAAGTGGATAAATTAGAACTAGAGATGAACCTTCTCCAGCTGCAGTTTGTTCTAACCAAACAGGTGAAGTTAATCAGACTGAATGTGGTTTGTGTGTGTGTGTGTGTGTGTGGGGGAGGGGGGGGGTCTACTAGCTCATCATAGAAGCTGCTTTATTTGTTTCCTGGTTTGATGCAGAAGGGTATCAAGTCATGATGAATCTCTGAGGAGGTTTTAGAAATCTTTGTGAGATTATGAAACATAAAACAACACCATCATCATCATCATCATCATCATAATAATAATCATCATCACCACCATCATCATCACCACTATAATAATCATCAACAACACCATCATCATCATCATCATCATCATAATAATAATCATCATCACCACCATCATCATCACCACTATAATAATCATCAACAACACCATCATCATCACCACTATAATCATCATCATCAACAGCATCATCATCCTCATCATCTCTTCTCTTAATTTGTAACTGCGGTGTGAATCCTCACATCAGAGCAAACATGTGTATCAGCAGGATAAAAAAGCGCACGCACACACACACACACGCACGCACGCACCCACATACACAGTAACTTCAGAATAAGTCACATCTAGAGGAGAGGAGGAGTCACTCCCTCGTGAAAAATGAAGGTGGAAACACAGAAGCACATTAATATGAATAAGCTGTTTATGGAGAGGTTGTGTGTAGGAAACGGGGGTGCTCAATCAGCCACTTGTTTGCTGGCTCGTTCCCTCCAGGTGTAGTCTTCTACCTCTCAGGCATATGTATCCTGGCCCTTTCCCTCCTCCCACTCAATCAAACAACCCATCACACACACATAGGGTCTTTTTAGGGAGGGTACTAGTAATGCAGTGAGTAGGACCACTCCCTTGGCTCTGCTCACTGCGCTGTATGATGTCCCATCCCTCCTTTTTAATTATATAATAGACATTATGGCTCATGACACATCACAGTACACACAGGGCCTTGGGGGGCAGGTGTATCACACAGTGGTTAGTGGGTGGAGCTGCTTGCTCCTCAATTTTATTTACATCTTAGACATTGAGGGCCTTGGGGGGAGGGGTGGATGAGCACTATTGGTCAGTGCTCATGTCTGTGTCCCTCAAATTTTAACAGCGCTGTAGCATTCATACAGTCATAATCATAATCATTCTTCCCACTACATACAGTCACACACACCAGCATTGGGGTGTTCATCGACTCTGGCATTGTAGGGCTCTTGCCCTTTGGCCCTGAGAGCTCCATCTAGGGTCTCCCTCCTTCCTCCTCTGGGGTGTGCTTGTGGATGTCATCTAGAGGTGTGGCCACAGGTCTCCTTCAAGACTTCAAGACTTTATTTGCCATTTGTACTCACACGCAAGGTTTGAGTACATAGGAATTCTTGTGCAGAGGTTTCGGGTAGGAGTGTAGAATAAAAAACAAAATAAAGTAAAATATAATAAAATAAAATAAAAAGTATATAACAAAATATGTAAATATTTACATAAATTTATATGGATATACACATATACAAAAATACAAAAAATGGTTGCTTAAGTTGGAAGGTTGATGGATACTGAGCAGCAGTTATTGCACACTTAGTGTTACAAAGAACACAGTATACAGTGGCTTGCAAAGGTATTCATACCTCTTGAACTTTTCCATATTTTGTCACATTACAACCACAAACATAAATATATTTCACTGGAATTTAATGTGAAAGACCAACACGGAGTGGTATACAATTGTGAAGTGGAAAGAAAATTATACATGATTCAAAACATTTTTTACAAATAAAAACTGAAAAGTGCGGTGTGCAAAAGTATTCAGCCCTCTTTTCTCTGAGTGCAACCAATTGCATTCAGAAGTTGCCTGATGACTGCTAATGACTAAAAAGAGTCCACCTGTGTGTAATCTAATCTCAGTACAAATACAGCCGCTCTGTGACGGCCTCAGAGGTTGGTTAAGAGAATATTGGGGAGTAAACAGCATCATGAAGTCCAAAGAACACAGCAGACAGGTCAGGAATAAGGTTGTGGAGAAGTTTAAAGCAGGCTTAGGCTATAAAAAGATTTCCCAAGCTTTGAACATCTCACGGAGCACTGTTCAATCCATTATCCAGAAATGGAAAGAGTATGGCACAACTGTAAACCTACCAAGACAAGGCCGTCCACCTAAACTTAAAGGCCGAACAAGGAGAGCACTGATCAGAGATGCAGCCAAGAGGCCCATTGTGACTCTGGACCAAATGCAGAGATCCACAGCTCAGGTGGGGGAATCTGTCCACAGGACAACTATTAGTCGTGCACTGCACAAATGTGGTCTTTATGGAAGAGTGGCAAGAAGAAAGCCATTGTTAAAAGAAAACCATAAAAAGTCCCGTTTGCAGTTTGCCAGAAGCCATGTTGGAGACACAGCAAACATGTGGAACAAGGTGCTTTGGTCAGATGAGACCAAAATTGAACTTTTTGGCCAAAATGGAAAAAGCTATGTGTGGCAGAGAATTAACACTGCACATCACTCTGAACACACCATCCCCACTGTCAAATATGGTGGTGGCAGCATCATGCGCTGGGGCCGCTTCTCTTCAGCAGGGACAGGGAAGTTGGTCAGAGTTGATGGGAAGATGGATGGAGCCAAATACAGGACAATCTTGGAGGAAAACCTGTTGGAGTCTGCAAAAGACTTGAGACTGCTGCGGAGGTTCACCTTCCAGCAGGACAACGACCCTAAACATAAAGCCAGGGCTACAATGGAATGGTTTAAACCAAACATATTCATGTGTTAGAATGGCCCAGTGTTGGGGTAAGGCTGTAAGCTAAAGTGAACCCAAACGCAGACACAAATAAGGCAATAAACAAGAGCGTTTATTCTCTTAAAGCAGGGAACAAACATAACCAAGAGATAAGGGATGTCCTCAGGAAACTTCTACTGCTCTAGCCAGACTCAGGTAATGGGCAAAGGTGCTATGGGTGGGGGGAGCCAGTGTGGGGAGAGCGTGGTGGAGTTGCTTGGAGGGGGGAGAGCAAGCAGGGTGGTGTGTAGATGTCTTCTGGGAGGGCAGGCAGGCGAGAGACCAGATAATCCAAGACAACGATGACAGGCGTCCGTAATCGTGGATGGACACAGACACTCTGGCGAAGGTAGGAGGCTCTGGTGCATTCCTAAATACTGGGCTGATAGCTGGGAACTCGCTGAAGGGGTGCAGGATCTGTGTGCCTCCGCCCAGTCCGTGAAGAGACACCAGCCTGCCAACCCCTGAAATGAGACAGAGCACACACCACCAACCCGCTAACACACAACACCCAGTCAAAGTCCAGACCTAAACCCAATCGAGAATTTGTGGCAAGATCTGAAAACTGCTGTCCACAAACGCTCTCCATCTAATCTGACTGAGCTTGAGTTTTTTTGCAAAGAAGAATGGGCCAAAATTTCAGTCATTAGATGTGCAAAGCTGGTGGAGACATACCCTAAAAGACTTGCAGCTGTAACTGCAGCAAAAGGTGGTTCCACAAAGTATTGACTCAGGGGGGCTCAATACTTTTGCAGACTGCACTTTTCAGTTTTTTATTTGTAAAAAATGTTTTGAATCATGTATAATTTTCTTTCCACTTCACAATTGTGTACCACTTTGTGTTGGTCTTTCACATTAAATTCCAGTGAAATATATTTATGTTTGTGGTTGTAATCTGACAAAATATGGAAAAGTTCAAGGGGTATGAATACTTTTGGTTGATCCACTGTATACTGTGTTCTTTGTAACACTAAAAGTGCAATAATTGCTGCTCAGTATCCATCAACCTTCCAACTTAAGCAACCATTTTTTGTATTTTTGTGTATGTGTGTATATACATATAAATTTATGTAAATATTTACATATTTTATTCTATTCTATACTACACACTCTGTGTGTGTGTGTGTGTGTGTGTGTGTGTGTGTGTGTGTGTGTGTGTGTGTGTGTGTGTGTGTGTGTGTGTGTGTGTACACACTGCTCAAAAAAATAAAGGGAACACTCAAATAACACATCCTAGATCTGAATGAATGAAATATTCTTATTAGTACTTTGTTCTGTACAAAGTTGAATGTGCTGACAACAAAATCACACAAACATCATTAATGGAAATCAAATTATTAACCAATTATTAACCAATGGAGGCCTGGATTTGGAGTCACACACAAAATTAAAGTGGCAAAACACACTACAGGCTGATCCAACTTTGATGTAATGTCCTTAAAACAAGCCAAAATGAGGCTCAGTATTGTGTGTGGCCTCCACGTGCCTGTATGACCTCCCTACAATGCCTGGGCACGCTCCTGATGAGGTGGAGGATGGTCTCCTGAGGGATCTCCTCCCAGACCTGGACTAAAGCATCCGCCAACTCCTGGACAGTCTGTGGTGCAACGTGACGTTGGTGGATGGAGCGGGACATGATGTCCCAGATGTGCTCAATCGGATTCAGGTCTGGGGAACGGGCGGGCCAGTCCATAGCTTCAATGCCTTCATCTTGCAGGAACTGCTGACACACTCCAGCCACATGAGGTCTAGCATTGTCCTGCATTAGGAGGAACCCAGGGCCAACCCCACCAGCATATGGTCTCACAAGGGGTCTGAGGATCTCATCTCAGTACCTAATGGCAGTCATGCTACCTCTGGCGAGCACATGGAGGGCTGCACGGCCCTCCAAAGAAATGCCACCCCACACCATTACTGACCCACTGCCAAACCAGTCATGCTGAAGGATGTTGCAGGCAGCAGCTTACTCTCCACGGCATCTCCAGACTCTGTCATGTCTGTTACATGTGCTCAGTGTGAACCTGCTTTCATCTGTGAAGAGCACAGGGCGGCAGTGGCAAATTTGCCAATCCTGGTGTTCTCTGGCAAATGCCAAGCGTCCTGCACGGTGTTGGGCTGTGAGCACAACCTCCATCTGTGGACGTTGGACCCTCATATCATCCTCATGGAGTCGGTTTCTAAGCGTTTGTGCAGACACATGCACATTTGTAGCCTGCTGGAGGTCATTTTGCAGGGCTCTGGCAGTGCTCCTCCTGTTCTTCCTTGCACAAAGGTGGAGGTAGCGGTCCTGCTGCTGGGTTGTTGCCCTCCTACGGCCTCCTCCACGTCTCCTGGTGTACTGGCCTGACTCCTGGTAGCGCCTCCAGCCACAGCAAACCTTCTTGCCACAGCTCGCATTGATGTGCCATCCTGGATGAGCTGCACTACCTGAGCCACTTGTATGGGTTGTAGAGTCCATCTCATGCTACCACGAATGTGAAAGCACCACCAACATTCAAAAGTGACCAAAACATCAGCCAGAAAGCATAGGTACTGAGAAGTGGTCTGTGGTCCCCACCTGCAGAACCACTCCTTTACTGAGTGTGTCTTGCTAGTTGCCAATAATTTCCACCTGTTGTCTATTCCATTTGCACAACAGCATGTGAAATTGATTGTCAATCAGTGTTGCTTCCTAAGTGGACAGTTTGATTTCACAGAAGTTTGATTTACTTGGAGTTATATTGTGTTGTTTAAGTGTTCCCTTTATTTTTTTGAGCAGTGTATAGATCAAGACAAGACTGCTGGCTCTTAATTTATAACTGTAAGTGAACACTGTGTGACACCCTGTGATAGCTGGGCTGCTTCAAGAGGTCATGAGGGGAACGAGTTACAGCTGTCCTGGCTAATTGGCCTCCAGTATTTAAGCTGCCAGCATCCTGGTTGTCTAGCTCTCTCTTTGGGGTTTTGTTTTCTTGGTTTTACCATGGTAAAACCATGGTTATTGCATAAAAACCATAGTTAACCATAGTGGATTTTCATAAGGGTACTGACTTACACAGTTTGGGTTACGTTACTTATGTTACTTTAAATAAATAATCTTATTTATCATCATGTGTGGCCTCCTCCAGTTTGTCCTTCCCTTGAGCCGGGCTGTGACACCTGTTATTTTTTAATAATTATTCATTCTTGTAATTACTGCTTGGTGATGATGGTAATAATAGAATAATCATCTACATAATCTGCTAACACAGTTTTGTGTGTATTGAGGAGTTTTCATGGTGTTTTATTGTTTGGAATGGTTTGCACGTTTGATAAAAGTATGTTTCTGTTTGTCTATCTATGTCTATGTAAAAGTCATCAACACCACTGTTGTACTGTACTTTGGATGAAAGTTTCAAGTTGCACTAAAGACAAGTTTACAAAATATTTAAAACAATATTAACTTTGCAAGAATAATACTAATATTTTCTGTTATACATACAGTGCCTTGCGAAAGTATTCTGCCCCCTTGAACTTTTCAACCTTTTGCCACATTTCAGGCTTCAAACATAAAGATATAACATTTTAATTTTTTGTGAAGAATCAACAACAAGTGGGACACAATTGTGAAGTGGAATGAAATTTATTGGATGTGTCAAACTTTTTTAACAAATAAAAAACTGAAAAGTGGGGCGTGCAATATTATTCGGCCCCCTTGCCTTAATACTTTGTAGCGCCACCTTTTGCTGCAATTACAGCTGCAAGTTGCTTGGGGTATGTCTCTATCAGTTTTGCACATGGAGAGACTGAAATTCTTGCCCATTCTTCCTTGTAAAACAGCTCGAGCTCAGTGAGGTTGGATGGAGAGCGTTTGTGAACAGCAGTCTTCAGCTCTTTCCACAGATTCTCGATTGGATTCAGGTCTGGACTTTGACTTGGCCATTCCAACACCTGGATACGTTTATTTGTGAACCATTCCATTGTAGATTTGGCTTTATGTTTTGGATCATTGTCTTGTTGGAAGATAAATCTCCGTCCCAGTCTCAGGTCTCTTGCAGACTCCAACAGGTTTTCTTCCAGAATGGTCCTGTATTTGGCCCCATCCATCTTCCCATCAATTTTGAGCATCTTCCCTGTCCCTGCTGACGAAAAGCAGGCCCAAACCATGATGCTGCCACCACCATGTTTGACAGTGGGGATGGTGTGTTCAGGGTGATGAGCTGAGTTGCTTTTACGCCAAACATATCGTTTTGCATTGTGGCCAAACAGTTTGATTTTGGTTTCATCTGACCAGAGCACCTTCTTCCACGTTTTGGTGTGTCTTCCAGGTGGCTTGTGGAAAACTTTAAATGAGACTTTTTATGGATATCTTTGAGAAATGGCTTTCTTCTTGCCACTCTTCCATAAAGGCCAGATTTGTGCAGTGTACGACTGATTGTTGTCCTATGGACAGACTCTCCCACCTCAGCTGTAGATCTCTGCAGTTCATCCAGAGTGATCATGGGCCTCTTGGCTGCATCTCTGATCAGTCTTCTGCTTGTTTGAGATGAAAGTTTAGAGGGACGGCCGGGTCTTGGTAGATTTGCAGTGGTCTGATACTCCTTCCATTTCAATATGATTGCTTGCACAGTGCTCCTTGAGATGTTTAAAGCTTGGGAAATCTTTTTGTATCCAAATCAGGCTTTCAGCTTCTCCACAACAGTATCTCGGACCTGCCTGGTGTGTTCCTTGGTCTTCATGATGCTCTCTGCGCTTTGAACAGAACCCTGAGACTATCACAGAGCAGGTGCATTTATACGGAGACTTGATTACACACAGGTGGATTCTATTTATCATCATCAGATCCTCACTGAACCTCTGGAGTGAGTTTGCTGCACTGAAAGTAAAGGGGCCGAATAATATTGCACACCCCACTTTTCAGTTTTTTATTTGTTAAAAAAGTTTGACACATCCAATAAATTTCATTCCACTTCACGATTGTGTCCCACTTGTTGTTGATTCTTCAAAAAAAATTAAAATTTTATATCTTTATGTTTGAAGCCTGAAATGTGGCAAAAGTTTGAAAAGTTCAAGGGGGCCGAATACTTTCGCAAGGCACTGTAAAAACATGATTTTTGGGATCCCCAGAGACCTCCGTCTGTAACATGTGCAGTAAAAATGCTGGTAGGATGATGGTTAACCTTAATTCTAATACTTAGAGGAATGTTTGAAAGATTTCTGAGAGGTGGGGGTGAACTATAACCTTATGTCCTGTGGGTAACACTGGAGGTGACCGGAAGTAGCAATAGACATCTGTCTGCTTACAAAACAAACAAAGTAACACCATAAAAGTATTTCTTGTCACCTCACCATCAGCACAGTTACACACAGTTACAAGGTATAATGATCACAGCATGCTGTGACTACAGGATGTGACCTCTACACATCATCTGTCTGCTTTCAGTTGAAGCCTGCAGCAAACCAGCCTTTCCAGCCACCCCATATCACCATCAACCAGTCTGTACTTAAATCTGTGCAGCAGTTTACTTATCTTGACTGCACTATCTTCGATGACATCAAGATAGACAAAGAGATTGACAGCAGCCCAGCAAAAGCCAACAGCACCTTCGGCAGACTTCACAAAAAGGCGTGGAGTAGCAAAATCTTCACTTATCATACCAAAATCCAAGTGTACAGAGCTGTTGTGCTGTCCGTGCTGATGTATGAACCTGAATCATGGGTTACCTTCAAGCGCTGCCTGCAACTGCTTGAGCGTTTTCATCAGCGCTGCCTCAGTTCCATTCTTAAGATCTGCTGGAGTGACTTTGTGACCAACACTGAGGTCCTCCATCAGGCCGAGCCCCATAGTATTGGAGCAATTCAATTCAATGCAATGCAATGCAATGCATTGCAATGCAATTCAATTCAATTCAATTCAATTCAATTCAATTCATACAGTGCCAAATCACAAGAAACAATCACCTTTATGGGCTTTATACCGTGAGGTAAAAAACCTACAATAGTTACAGAGAAAACCAAACAGTCAAAATGACCCCCGGTGAGCAAGCGGCATGCTGCTCAAATCACGACTTTGCTGGGCTGGACATGTCTCTAGTAAGGAAGGCTACCGTTTACCCAAGATAGCCAAGAGAAGAGTTGCATTTTCAATCTTCAATTTTACTTTAAATCATTTATATCTTCAGTAAAGCAGTAACAACATAACACCCTGAACATAGAACACAGAACTCTTCTCCAGGCTAAGGATATATGATTGTCAGGGTCAAACTGATTCTGAAACTTGTCCAAACATTCAGACAGAGCCCCTCCAGGCTCACACTGGCTTCATCCATGGCCCAAGAGATGGGCAAGAAATTCAAACCATCCCACTGAGCCTGAGCTGTGAAAGGTATTTTAAAGAAGAGTTCAGCTGTCTTCAACATGAATGAAGAGGATGAAGGAACTAGAGATGAACCTTCTCCAGCTGTAGTTTTCTTCTAGTCAAACCTGGTGAAGTTAATCAGATTGAACGTGGGTGGGAGGAAATGTCTGCTAGCTTATCAGAGAAGCTTCTTTCTTTGTTTCCTAGTTTGATTCAGAGGGGATGGTAACAGGTCATTATGAAGCTCTGAGGAGTTTCCAGGAATCTTTGTGAGATTATGAAACAAAGCAGCAGGAGTCTTCCAGACATGGAGGTAAACTGTCAGAGAGCTGCTTCTCTGCTATAGCTGGACTCTGTGATCGTACCTGAGAAGGTAACTGAGACCAGACTGACTGTTTGATACTCACTGTCCATACATGACCTTCAAACTGAGGAAAAACTGTCCGCACACCAATCGCTGCAGGAACAAAAATTTAATCCAAAGCGAGACTCAAGGAGTAATGTTTCGGGCAAGGCTGCCATCCCTGAGACTGAACCACACACACTGAACCATCATCCTCATCCTCATCATCATCATCTTCCTCACCATCATCCTCACAATTATCATCATCATCATCATCATCATCATCATTATCATCCTCACCATCATCCTCACCATCACCATCTTCCTCACCATCATGATCACAATTATTATCATCACATCATCATCATCATCTTCATCATCATCATCATCCTCACCATCATCATCATCATCACCATCACCATCTTCCTCACCATCATCATCATCATCATCATATCATCTTCCTCACCATCATCCTCACAATCATCATCATCATCATCATCATCATCATCTTCCTCACCATCATCATCATCATCATCATCATCATCATCTTCCTCACCATCATCCTCACAATTATTATCATCACATCATCATCATCATCATCATCATCATCTTCATCATCATCATCATCCTCACCATCATCATCATCATCACCATCACCATCTTCCTCACCATCATCATCATCATCATCATCATCATCATCATCTTCCTCACCATCATCCTCACAATCATCATCATCATCATCATCATCATCTTCCTCACCATCATCATCATCATCATCATCATCATCTTCCTCACCATCATCATCATCATCATCTTCCTCACCATCATGATCACTAGTTTTCTGTTCATTTGTACCTGCAGTGTGAAGCCCCACATAAGAGTAGACATCATGTGTATCAGCAGGATGTTTGTCTGAAAAATACACACACACACACACACACACACACACACACACACACACACACACACACACACACACACACACACACACACACACACACTCTCAATGAGGAATACACAACTTCGCCATCAGCTGCCATCTTACATGTATTCCCTGAAAGTGCGGGTTGATTGAATATGTAAAGAATTGCGTGTGTGGGGGGTGAGGTGGGGGGGGGTATTTTGGTGAAACACTCGTACAGCCTACCTCTCTGTGTGGTGGTGACTTCAGCATAAGTCACATCTAGAGGAGGTGAGGAGTCACTCCTTCCTGAAAAATGAATGAGCGTGTTTCACTGTGGAGAAGAAGTAAAGCTATGCTAATGGTTAATCGTCATTTGTTGTAGTTTTCAGGTTTGATGTAGTTTGGGGAGTCTTCTTCACACACTAAGGTTAATCATGGAGTTCCACAGGGTTCTGTGCTAGGACCAGTTTCATTTACATTATACATGCTTCCTTTAGGCAGTATTATTAGAAAGCATTGCATCAATTTACATTGTTATGCAGATGATACTCAGCTTTATCTATCCATGAAGCCAGATGACACACATCAATTAGTTAAACTACAGGAATGTCTTAAAGACATAAAGGCCTGGATGACCTCTAATTTCCTGCTTCTAAATTCAGATAAAACTGAAGTTCTTGTACTCGGCCCCACAAATCTTAGAAACATGGTGTCTAACCAGATACTTACTCTGGATGGCATTACTTTGGCCTCCAGTAACACTGTGAGAAATCTTGGAGTCATTTTTGACCAGGATTTGTCCTTCAATGCACATATTAAACAAATATGTAGGACCGCTTTTTTGCATTTGTGCAATATTTCTAAAATTAGAAACATCCTTTCTCAGAGTGATGCTGAAAAGCTAATTCATGCATTTATTACTTCTAGGGTGGACTATTGTAATTCATTATTATCAGGCTGTCCTAAAAGCTCCCTGAAAAGCCTTCAGCTGATCCAAAATGCTGCAGCTAGAGTACTGACAGGGACTAGAAAGAGGGAGCAAGGTCAGGCCCCATCTTATCTCAAAGACCTCATAGTCCCATATCACCCCAACAGAGCACTTCACTCTCAGACTGCTGGCTTACTTGTGGTTCCTAGGATACTTAAGAGTAGAATGGGAGGCAGAGCCTTCAGCTTTCAGGCTCCTCTTCTGTGGAACCAGCTCCCAGCTTGGATTCAGGAGACAGACACCCTCTCTATTTTTAAGATTAGGCTTAAAACTTTCCTTTTTGATCAAGCTTATAATTAGGGCTGGATCAGGTGACCCTTAGTTATGCTGCTATAGGCCTAGGCTGCTGGGGGGGGTTCCCATGATGCACTGTTTCTTTTCATTCACCTTACTTACTTTCTTTATACTCCACTCTGTATTTAATCATTAATTATTATTAATCTCTGTCTCTCTCCCCTCAGCCCCAACCGGTCTCAGCAGATGACCCCCCCCTCCCTGAGCCTGGTTCTGCTGGAGGTTTCTTCCTGTTAAAAGGGAGTTTTTCCTTCCCACTGTCACCAAGTGCTGCTCATAGGGGGTTGTTTTGACTGTTGGGTTTTCTCTGTATTATTGTAGGGTCTTTACCCACAATACAAAGTGCCTTGAGGTGACTTGTTTGTTGTGATTTAGTGCTATATAAATAAAATTGAACTGAATTGAGTTGAAAATGGCTCACACATGTCTCCTGAGCAATCCCAGTCTATTCTTCTTTGGGGCTGGAGATTCTCTCCAGGTCCTCCAGATCTGATGGTTTTATTGGTCTAAGTTCACCCAATAGATTTTCAGTGAGATTCAAGTTTGTGCAGGCCAGTCACTAAGATTCACTTTGGTCTTCTGGAGGTCGCTCTTCACCAGAAGTGAAATGTTTTAGGTATTTGTGTTGGAAGACAAAGTGAAGACCCAGACCCAGTTCTACTGTTCACTGCTTGGGGTTTTTTTTTTCAAAATCTTCACAGATCCTTTTTTACTCGTGCTTTCTTCCATCTTGATGAGAGTTCTAGTTCTAGATGCACTGAAGTGTCCCCACAGCACAACAATCCTGCCACTGTGTTTCACTGTGGGGAGGGTGCTGTTTGGATTGTCACCCCCCCCCCCCCCCCCCTTTTCTCTTACCAAACATGAGCAGTGTCTCTGTGGCCAAAGAGCTCTAGGTTCATCTCAATCACCAAATGATGTGTTTCCCATGTGCACAATCTTATGTCAGGTTGTCCTCAGTATTCTTCAGTCTGGCTTGAAGGGGTTTTTGAAGAAGAGGGGTTTTTCTAGGTATGCAACCCTGGAGTGGATAAGTCATTAACTGAAGTCTTGGCAGTTGTTCAGGATTCTTTAGAGACATCTCTCACTATTTTTCCTTTCCAGAGTCTTTGAACTCTTTTGCTTCCTGCCTCTGCCAGGCTCGATCTTGACTGTGTGGCTTGAATTTCTTGATGATACTTCTCACTTCAGTTCTTGACACTTGGTTAACCTTAATTCTAATACTTAGAGGAATGTTTGAAAGATTTTTGGGGGGTGGGTTGAACCATAACCTTATGTCCTGTGGTGTAACACTGGAGGTGACAAGAAGTAACAACAGACATCTGTCTGCTCAGTGCATCAAACTTACTAAACAAACAAAGTAACAGCATAAATAGCATTTCCTGTCACCTCACCATCAGCACAGATACATGTAAGATATAATAAACACAGCATGCTGTGACCACAGCAACATCATCTGTCTGCTTCCTGTTGACAGAGAGTGCAGAAAGTTTCCACTTCACATGATAAACTAATTTCAGAAACGTACATGTTTAAAGTGAAACCTCACAGGTTTGTTTAAACTTCACTGTAGATTAAAAAAGCCTTCATGTGAAATAGAAATGATGAATGAATTAACCAGTTAATACTTAAATACACTGTAAAACACACAGAGTAAGTTAAAATAAAGAACTCTAAAATCTAAACTAGCTAGTTAGTAAAATCTGAAATATTAAGAAGTGACACTGTTTGATTCTTGTATGCTTTATATGTTTGTATGAGTGAGCACACAATCCACACTGAACTGTTGAGTCTGACAGACTTCATACCTTTTAGTTTCCTGTAGAAGAACAGAACTCCAACCAGAACCAGAAGAACCACAGAAACCAGACCTGCTACAACTGGAATGATGGAGGAGGAGAAAAGAGGAGGAGGGAGGGCTGTGGGAGAGGAGGGAAGAGAAGAGGGAGGAGCAGAAATACCAGGAGAGGTGCAGGCTGTGGTGCTCTGTACATGAGGAGGAAGAGCTGTAGGAGAGATGATGAAGATGGTTCAGTCAGTTTATTATCAGGTCAGCAGATTAGTGCTGGTCTTTAAAGAGGAAGTGATCTAAGTATGCTGACCTCTGACCCTCAGAAAGCTCTGAGGAGATGATCCCAGATTATCAGTGGAACATGAGTAGAGCCCTTCATCAGACTGCTGGATGTTAGTGATGGTGTGCTCTGATTTACGTCCAGATCCAACAACACTTCCATTAAAACGGAAATAAGCTGCGACTGTGTTACCATCCTTTTGTCTGCAGAGCAGGGTGATGTCACTTCCTGTTCTCACAGGAAGTGCAGGGATCTCCAGGATCAGAGAACCATCTGACCAACAAAGACACAAACAGAGTGATTCAGAGACAGAGTTCCACCAGAGAGACAGCTGCAAACATCTGTCTGTACCTGAAACACTGATGGAGACTTCATCGCTCTGCTGTCCAGAAGAGTTTACACAGAAGTAACTTCCATTAGAGGAGAAGGAGAGATCCAGAACACAGGAGGAACCATCAACCCCCCTCTCAAAACCTCCAGCTGCTCCACAGACCTCAGTGTGTCCTCCTCTGGTCCTTTTCACTGTCCATCCATCAACTGTGTGTCCATCATCAACACAGCTCAGAGACGCTGAAGAAGATCCTCTGAAGAACTGCTGAAGGTTTGGACTGACAGACAGAGAGACTGGAGGACAGACACACAGAGTAAATGTGTTTGTGTTCTTGTTGGAGTCTCTCTGATTGTTTTCACTTCCATCAACTCACCTGCAGAAACAGTCAGTGCAGACAGCAGCAGCACACACACACCTGCAACAGGAGGGCAGAGGTCACTAAAGGTCATAGTTCATTAGCGGTCAGACAAAACCGTGGGGGAATTAGTTTAATTATTGAGAATATAGCTTTAATTGGGGATAGAACAGTTCATCTACTAATCAGAAGGTTGGTAGTTCAGTCCCTGCTCCAGTCTGCATATCAAAGGATACTGAACCTGAGCTGCTCCTGATGCATTTATGGGAGTCTGAATGTGTGTGAATGTTAGACAAAGTGCTTTGGCATGGAAAACAAAGTGACTGGATAAATGAGGCTTGTAGTAAAAAGAGCTTTGAGTGCTGTGATTCCATAGCAACCACTGGTTACTAGGGTATACAACACTGGAACACAAACTTACTTGAGAGGTAGCTATAAACTGTTAACAGCCAAGTTAATCACAAGGAGCTTTTCAGGTGTGTGTTAACATAAAGCCACAATCTTTTTAAGAGTGCACATCCCACCAAAATCACTCCAAGGTCAGACAAAATGCTCCAAAAAAATCCCTCTCAAAAGCCTCAGTTAGCGTGTCAGAGGTTAAAGTTCATTTTCAGTCTTTTTCTAATTGTACTGTCAAGTAAGGCGTGTTTGAAGGGTTGCTGCCTCTGAAAAGAACATTGCAGCACAGCTTAGGTTTGCAATGCTGCGTCTGAACCAACCACAAGTAACAATGGGCCTCATTCACTAGTATATGCATAGAAGTGTTCTCACACTGTGAGAATCATATATATCTAGCTAATCTCTTTCATGTATTCAACAAATCAGGGTACATCTGCATCAACCACACTGTGTAACTCAATGTATCTCTTATGGTAAAAAGTATATAATCAACATTAGAATCTAAAGGAGACCCTACAACTGGGTTCTAAGAATTACCATGGTTCTCAGTTCCTTTAGTGCAGACAGAAAAAAGGCAGTGCCACCACAAATGATTACAGGAACTATGAAACAGTTACTGTGGTGTCACACAGAGAACATGTGATTCAGGTTGTGTCCTTGTTCTCTCATTAATAATACACACAAACACACAATAAGACCTCCAGCTGGGTCAAATTATCACGTTAGCTTTCACTGACATTACATTCACTGACTGAGTAGCTTTGAATGGGGACCTGCTGTATTTGGATCATGCAGCTTGTGTAAATGAAGAAGGTGAGTCAGATTTAGTTCATAAAGCTGACACATCCCAATCATTACCATGTTTTAATCAACAAACACTCACACTGACTCAAATCTACACTTTGTTTTATTACAAGTTTAGTATCTTTGTGGCTAGGAGCAGACACTTTCTGTGATCCCTGCTGATTTACTGACTCTTACCCAAGGAGTAGCAGTAACTGGTCTGAGTGTTGGACTATCTCACAGTTACAGGTCAGAGGTAAACTGTGGGGACTATAATCAGCAGCTGAGGCTCTAACTGTGTTTTAGCTCAGTCTTTGTGCTGCTGTGAGTCACTCTCTGCTGGAAATGTGTGTTTTCCTCTACAAAGGTGTGTTAGAGCTGGAATGAATGGATTAATGAGAGTAGGAAGACGAGGATTGACTCACCAAGGAGCAGAGAAACAGATGCAGCCTTCATGTTGTCTGGATGATGACTAAATGAAGTCTGACCAACAGAGCGAGGGCTTCAGCTACAGCATCTTCACTTCCCTGTTCACACTCAGCGTGACTGGCTTTGCCCTGCATAAACCTGCTGCTATTATAATGGTATGTTTGCCTTAATGGAGTTCAGTGTGGTTTTGAATTTCTGTGAGACCGCAGCAGGTTGATTTAGATATGGCGAGTACAGTTTCTGCTCTCGAGTTGTTTTGACGTGATGTAGAAATATTAGACAGGACTGAAAAGGTTTGTTTCTCTATTCTGGTTCCTTTTATTGTTTTCTTCCTGCTGTGTCTCGATGTGTCAGGGTAACACTCTCCATATCAGCTCAATTATGGTTGCTGTTGTTAGTTTTCATCTTTTACTTTTTCATCTATGATTTTAGTCTCTTTCCCAGATTCTCCGGTGTTTATGTGTGCCTCTTTGTAATTGTCTTTCTAATCATTTACTGCTTTATTTTGATCATCGCTTTTTCTTGTGTCTGATCCAGTTAGTTTTACTTCCTGTCTTTGTCAGTTTCTTTGTCTGGGTTCTAGTTTTGGTAGTTTATGCTCTGTAAACATTGTTTTATTATGTAAATATTTTGTCCCCTCAGAATTATAAGGTTCTATTTGACATTTTTGATGAAATTGAGTTATTGTCATATTCTTATTCTCTGACCACTTATCAACAATATGTAAGAGATTGTTTTCAATTATATATAATTTTGGCCATTTCATTCACAAAACAATAAGGTTCTATCTGCAAAATCAAGCTTTATCTTGGTACTATAAGTTTCTATCTGTGAACCAATAGACACTTGAAATGTTCACAAGAGAGCCAATCAGGTTGCTTCTTTTTTGTAATACTGGTGCGGCACAATGTCAAGCAGAGGAGGCAAGAGAAAATGAGCGTTCAAAAATGAGTTGAAAACAGACAGAAGAACTAATGGCAGGAAAACTCTGAACTTTTGATCATTTTTAGATCACACTGAACTGTTTTTTTTTTTTTTGCACTGTTAGCTACCAAGCTAGTGAGCTAACGCTAGTTTTGAATTGTTTGTCTATGGTCAGCGCTAACATAGAAAAACAATGTCTTTGCCATTATTGAGAATAGTCAAAGGTCATAATATAAGTTACCTCACATATAAAATATTATTGATTGAAGAATAACTTTAGATTTTAATTTATTCTATGACGTAGCAGTGGTACCATGTTAATGAGCTCTGTCTATTTTTATTTCTGTCATCAAACTCCAGAAGAGCAACTAAAAGGAAATAAACTCCAGAAAAGGGACAGCAAAAAAATTGTGATATTATTCCTGAATAAATACAACCAAAACAAAAATTTATTGTCAGTGATGTTTTTATAGCAGAATGATTTTGATTAAAGATCCAAGTCTAAAAGTCGACCTTTTAAGTGGGATGAGTTTTTACTTGGATTTCTGTACTCAGTGGACTCAGAGTCTAAATGTTTGTTCAGTATTTTAAAGAATGGAAAGAACGACTTTTTCAGGTAGACTGCAGCTTGTAAAATTTAAAAAGATCTGGGCTAAATGGGAAAAAAAACATTGTGGCAAAATATCCAGAATTTGTTTGACTCTGTACAAATTTTATTGAAATTTGAGTTTATTATGTCAGAGTATACCCCTCTTAAATGTTTATCAAATGTTTATTTTATTTCACTTTTTTTTTAATTTTTACTTGTTGGGTTTCATATAATTCTATGTTGAGATATCTTGGGAAAAATAAAGGGTGGGGGAAAAAAAGGGCTCAGTCTGCCAACATGAGTTTAATGAAATTGTGTAATAGATGTTGTGCAGCACAGCGGCATGGTGGTAACACAGCTAGATTGACATCTAGGTCTGGGTTCGATTCCACCTTGGCCCAGGCCTCTCTCTGTGTGGAGTTTGCATGTTCTCCCAATGTCTGCGTGGGTTTCCACCCACAGTCCAAAGACATGCACTTACTGGGGTTAGGTTATTTGGTCACTCTAAATTGCCCATAGGTGTGAGTGTGAATGGTTGTCTGTCTCCCTGTGTTGGCCCTGCAACAGGCTGGCGACCTGTACAGGCTCTATCCTGCCTCTCGCCCCATGTCAGCTGGGATAGTCTCCAACACCCCCACCCTCGTGACCCTGAACAGGATAAGCAGAAGAGAAAGGATGGATGGATGGAGATGTTGTAGCATTGAAACATTCAAAGATGAAACTTTGTCAAGCATCATCTTCTTCCAGTTCCTTTAAAGGTAAATGTGTGTATAAACAGTTTGCCATGAAAGAAGAAGCTTAAAAAATGTCACAGAATTCATTAAATTTAATTTAACCATGCTTGTGGACACTCTGTCATATCTCTAATTTCATGGTTTAAGGTTTGAACATCAGCAGTAGTTTTCACATTTTGCAGATAGAACCTATAATTCCAAACAAAAACAAGTTTTTAGAATTATAATGTTCTCTCTGCATTTTACTTGTTCAAAAAACCCCCATTTGCACATTTAATAGGATTTTGATATTATTTAGAATACATATAGGGTGTGTTTCATAATCATATGTGTGAAAAAGACTTATTCCATGTGTAATTTTTGCTATACAGAGTGCAAAAACTTTAAAGCTTAATATCTCAAAACTGGTCAGAACGTAGACAGAACCTTATAATTCTAAGTGGACGATTTGTCACCTTCATATTTTGCATCCCTACCTCCTTATTTCAGTTCAGTGTTATTTATATAGGACAAAATCGCAACAATAGTCACCTCAAGGTGCTTTATATTGTAAGCTCCTACAATAATATAAAGAATACAGAGAAAACACCAACAATCAGAGGACATCCTGTGAGCAAGTACTTGGCAACAGTGGGAAGGAAAAAAGTCCCTTTTAACAGGAATAAAACACAAAAAAATTATTTACAGGTCCTTCTGCAATATTTTATTTAACCCAGTGTGAATAAAGCACAGATGATGTGGCCATTGTTGCATTCCTTAACATGCTAATCAAGCCTACCTCAGATTACGAGTGAGAGATACATGATTGAAGCCATACCGGCTCGGATGTTGCCCAGATTAACAAGGTCCATGTCACATGAGATGAGAACTGAGAACTGCTGGAATGCTACCACACATGTAAACATGAAGAGGGTTTAGGACCCATGGCGCTCAGTGTCCCTAGATCCGAAGGAAGCAACTGCTATCATAACTAGAGATTGACAAGGTACAACTCAAATGCTACGGCAAGGGGGAGCCAGGACAACAGGTCAGAGGGGAGATTTCATCATCCCCACACTCTGAGATCAGGTTTCAAGCCCCAGATGTGAAGATGTGAATGCAGCACTACAGACAATCCCTACCACGACTATCACTGAAACCAATCAGTTGATGTATACCACGGTTTATTACACCTCTGCAAGGTGTAATAAATCAGATGTTCTCCACCAAACTATTCCAAGGTATACTCTCAGTGGCAGGGAAGAACGGAGCAATACTGGATGTGTCAAAGCTGGACTGACAGACAGCACAGTTCCACTAATCATGGCAGCACAGGAACAAGCTCTAAGCACAAGATTGAGAGAGGATGGGGTCTACCGCACAAGGCAACACCACAGGTGCAGAGACAATCCAGAACATAACAGCAGGGTGCAAGATGCTAGCAGGCAGGGCATACATGGAACACCATAACCAAGTGGCCGGCATAGTATACAGGAACATCTGTGCCGAGTATGACCTGGAAGTCCCGAGGTCAAAATGGGACACGCCCCCAAGGGTGGTTGAGAACAACAGTAAAATTATGTCACTGTGTTGGTGGGATTGTAAAGGCTTGTGAAGTCATTGTTTTAATAGCGCTATGTTTGACTGACTCCAGGAAGAGTAGTTGTACTTATTACAGCTAATGGAGATCAAAATAAAAATAAAACAGAGCTAAGATCCTGTGGGACTTCCAGATACAGACAGACAAACTTGTTATTGCTAACCATCCGGACATCGTAGTGGTGGACACACAAATGAAGAAGGCCGTAGTGATATCAAAATCAAGAAGAAGGAACACGAGAAGCTCGACAAATACCAAGGGCTCAGAGAGGAGCTGGAAAGGATGTGGAAGATGAAGGTAACAGTGGTCCCTGTGATGACTGGAACACTCGGGGCAGTGACTCCCAAACTGGGAGAGTGGCTCCAGCAGATTCCTGGAACAACATTCAAGATCTCTGTCCAGAGGAGCACAATACTGGGAACAGCTAAGATACTGTGCAGGACCCTCAAGCTCCCAGGCCTCTGGTAGAGGACCTAAGTTTGGGGGAAAAAAACAAGGCCGTTAGAGGCAAGCAGGGATAAAAAAAAATCTCTCTCTCTCTCTATTTATATATAGATTTATCCCTCTCTCTCTCTACATATATATATATATATATATATATATATATATATATATATATATATATATATATATATATATATATATATATATATATATATATATATATATATATATATGTAAAAAGTGGTATCATGCCATCCCTAGTCCAAATTAAAAAGTTCACTTTGGTGCCCTACTATCTGTACCATTACAGTAAGGTAGAAAAATTAAATTTACCCATAAGCATAAATTACACAGCATAGTTTAAAAGAGCAAACTAATATTTTTATATTTATTGGAATCCAAAAAAACACATTACACTAATGACAGTGCAGGTTTACTTTTTTTCAGTGTGTGCATAGAGTAAAAGCAGTACTTACAGAATGTGCCGTACTTTTAAAGTCTCTGTTCAACGTATTAAAACTTTTAACAATGCAGCATAAAGAACTATAAGTCAAAAACATTTAAACATGTATTGGAAATTGCCTGTAAACCTGTAAAGCCTGACAGAGCCTGCCCCATTCTGATTTATCATTTATCAATTTAACATACAGTTGAGTAAAAACACTTTTTCATATTTAGATCTGAAATCTGTCTTCAAAAATATAACGGTAACCTCAAGATTTTTTTAGAAACTGCTACATGTAATTAGCATCATGCCATATAGGCTTAATTCTTCCAAAATCAATACCTTTATCAAAAGATCATCCCTACAACTCAATGAAGAGCTTTGTTTTTAGAGCCTGAGCTTTGTGTTATAGATTGTTCGCATCTACTTCCAAAAAGAGTTTCCACACAACCTCAAAAATATATCTAAGTGTGTGAGGGTAACTCAAGTTAAAGGTATAAGTGAACCCAAACAACAATGCAAAAGCAAGTGACACACTGCCAAGATCTTCCAGAACTACACCTTCAATTACACTCCAACATCTACAGGAAGGTTCACAGTTTCAGCCCCCTGAACTCTGGTTGCACAGATTCCCAAACCAATCTCCTCAATCCCATGTTGATTTGCAGCCACATTAGAAACCTACAGTGGAACAGGAAAAAGAAAAGATAAAAACAGAAGTCACTCATTCGTAGGACAGAAAGGATTAGAAGAGTAATCACTGTTTCAATAGATAGATTTCCTCCCATTCTCACTCCCAAAAGTATTTTGTTTTAACTTTCCTGCTCATTTGTTCTCCACCATTCACAGCTTATGTTGTCTTTTACCTACACCACATTTTTGCCTCCCTAACCATCCACACTCATAAAAATACACTTCTTAAATTATATTTCAATGCAACTATGAATACCTGTGCTGTGGCAGTCACAAGTTGCATAATCTTTCATCCTTGGACTCCTGTTTTGGTGAACATCTTCAGAAGTTTTGTAGCATGCCGGTCCAGCTTTGAAAAGAAACGTGAAAGCAGATGGACTGTTGTAATCCACTCAAACTCTGCGCTAACCTACAAACATTCAGATTCACAGAATTTACACAAAAATTGGGAGTGTGACAAATATACTTTCCTTGATGACTGCATTCCCTTACCTGTTTTGTCCTAAAAAGAGCCGGCCATTTTGTTTTGAAATCTGCTGTAAGAGGTGATTCCGAGATGCCTTCTCAGGTCTTATCCATTAGCACTTTCAATGTCTGGTCATTGACCTTTTTAACTTCTGAAAGACAGGCCACTCTTACTCTCTCAAGACTCTCAGCTGTTTCTTTACACCATATGCTGGGCTAGACTTTCCTTTCGGTTTCTGTTTGAGTGAATTCACAGTGAATTCCACGCAGCATTTGAGGCCTGCTAGAGTGACTCCTATTCATGTTCAGGGGCTGCAGGAGCTTCTAAGGCTTGCTGGAATTGCTCTTATTCATGTTCAGGGGTTGAAGCCATCCACTAGCTGTCTGCCATAAGCTAAGTGGGCATGAATAGCCCACTCACAGAGGTTCTGCTTCCTGTACCGTGCCATCTGCTGTGGCCCAGAGTTGAACTTCTTGCTCATTCCAAGACTTCTGGCAAGCTCAGCAGCTTTATTAAAAGAACCTAGTGGGGTTCATGAGCAGGACACCTGTCAGAACCGTTGCCCAGTTTTTGATTTGTTTTAGGGGCTGAGCATGAAGCTGCTGGAATAACCCGCCCTAGGGCAAAATTGGCAAGTCGTAAATCCTTTTTAATGAGCACATTAAGAGAGCCATGAGAGGGTTAACTTTGAAAGTTGTTGTGAGGGATGTTGCTTACTGTCATGATAATGATTTAAAAATGCTCTGGGATGTTTGTGCCCTTTTAGATAATGGGGAGGATTAATAAGAGTCTCTGCTGGGTATCTGTAGGGGATCACAGGTGACCCAGTTTTCAAAGATGCTGAACAAGCAAAAACCTGAAAAAAAGGATTGAGGAAGAGTATAAATACCACGCTTAGAAGAGGAGAGAAGAAAGAAGAGATAGTCTTTGTCCATGTTGCCCATTTTTCCACCAGCTACTAAGGCACAACCTCCCGGGAGGGCTTCTTGCTTTTACTTTTTGCTTTTTGTCCTCTGTTTTTGTGTTTGTATATTTCTAAGTACTAGTAACTTTTTGCAACAGAGCTTGCTCATCACCATGGATCATTTGGACAGTTTGATTTTATTTGGACTCATACTTAATCTCAGCACGGGCTCTCCTCGGTCAGAGGGTGTGATGGGGAAGCCGGAGAAATGTAGATCGCACGGCATTAAAAGAAGTTACCACTCTACGCATGCGCATTTAACCACGTTAGCTTTGCTTTAACCACTTCAGCAAGCTACCTTGTCACAAAGCCAGCCTCCTAGTTTGTTTTAAACGAAACTGAAGAAATGAAAGGGTATAAAAATGAGTGCCGTAGCCGGTCCAAATAAGAAACCCAAAACTTACCACTTCCATACGGAATGGGAGGAGGATTTTTTTTTCACGATGTTATATTCAAAGTGCGTTTGCCTCATCTGTCAGTGCGCCATTGCTATTCCAAAGAAGGGAAACGTAGAGCGGCATTTTCGGACTGTCCACAAAAATTATGACATTGACTTTCCTCTGAAAAGTGAGCTGAGAAAGAGAAAGGTGAAGGAACTAAAATCCCAGTTGTCTGGACAGCAGTCGTTTTTCTCACAACTGACCACGAAAGCGAAGGCAGCCACCGAAGCATCATTCTGGGTGAGCCACTAAATTGTTAGGCACAAGAAGTCCTTCCAAGATGGAGAGATGATCAAAGAGGCATTTGCTGAAGCAGATGATTCGTTGTTCCGAGATTTCAAAAACAAACCAGAAATATTATCTTCAATCAAAGCTCTCCAGCTTTCAAGGAATACAGTTGCATGGCGCTCTGAAGCCATTGCCGAGGATTTAAACCAGCAGCTTTGGAAGGATATTGCTGATTGTGAGTGTTTTTTGCTGCAACTAGATGAGTCAACAGATGTGAGTCACACAGCCCAGTTGTGCATTTTAATCTGGATGGTTTTTACCAACATGAATGCCAAAGAAGAGCTGTTGACAGTACTGCCCATGAAAGAACACACGCGAGGAGAGCACATTTTCCAGTCTTTCAAAAACTTTATTGAGAAAACCCAGCTCCTGGTTTGCAAGCTCGTGTCTATCACCACGGACGGAGCACCCGCGATGGTTGGCCGCTCGAACGGATTCATTGCCAAGTGTAGGGAGGATGATGCTTTCCCGGACTTCCTCAGTTACCACTGCATAATACATCAGCAGGCTTTATGCGCTAAAATGCTCAACATGAAAGAGATAATGAATGTAGCAACGAAGATTGCCTGTTTTATTTGCGCCAGATCTCCTCAAAGACGGCTGTTCCGTGCACATCTGGAGAAGGCTGACTGAGACCCCTCTGAGCTGCTGCTACACACTGACGTGAGATGGCTTAGTAGAGGGAAATTCCTGCAAAGATTTCGAGAGCACTGTCCAGAAATAAGAGAGTTTTTAATCGAAGCTAAGCATGAAGAATACAGCCAACTAAATGATGAGCAGTGGCTTCTAGACTTGGCTTTTTTAACCGATCTGAACAACATGTTGAATGACCTTAATGTAGAGCTGCAAGGAAAAGACAAAACTGTTATCCATATGATGAGCTCAGTTAACACTTTCAAACGAAAGATGCAACATCTGTCCTCAAAGTTGCAGCACCATGATTTGGCAAACTTCCAGAATGTTGCATCCCAGCTGGAGATGCAGGAGCAAATGTGTGAGCAACTTGACAGTTGCACAGTACACACAGCACATTGAGAACTGTCTGTCAGAGTTTGACAGACGCTTTCAAGACTTTGCTTTACTGGAGCCAATTGCTACATTCATGTGCTACCCATTTCAGGAAGATGCTGATGTTGATTCACTTGCATCAAAAATTGCAACGTTGTTTCATCTGAACTCGTCTGGTGTGGAGAATGAGATTTTGACATTGAACTCAAGTCCAGGGCTCATGGACAATTCTGGAACTTATTTGCAGAGGAAAAGTACCCCAGTATGAGGAAATGTGCCACTTCCCTAACTGCATTATTTGGTTCCACCTATTTATGTGAGTCAGCCTTTTCCCACATGAAGATTATAAAGTCCAAATACTGTTCTACCATGACTGATGATCATCTGGAAGTCTGCTTGAGGCTGGCTATCAGCAGCTACTGTCCGGACTATGCAGCCTTGACAGATGCCATTCAGTGAAAGTCATCGGAGTAAGGTAAGAAAAATGAATGTACACAGTTGAATTGTGCAATATGGGTTAATGCAGTTATGCAAGACAAACTAATATGTTATAGATGAAATTTAAATTAAATTAAAATATACTTTATCCTAAAAGCACAAAATATGCAATAATAATGATTTACATAATAATATAAAATAAATATGCGTTTTGCATTTTTATTGTGGGTAGATCCTTTTGGCTTGGTCATCTTGTAAGTAGATTGCAAGCTGAAAAAGTGTGGGCACCCCTGATCTAGGAGAACCACTGAGACATTGGATACATCAAGATCAGATTTTTCAAGACTAGATAGTTTTTTTAAATGATAAGAAATTGTCATGTACCGCTGTGTGGCAGGCAGGATGAGGACCCCAGAGCAGGACACCAAAGGCAGAAACTTGGCTTGAAACTAGACTTTATTAAATAAAGGAAACAAAGATGGGCTGGACGGGAGCCAGCAGCACAAACTCTACTCTTAAAACAAAACGTGATGTGCCTTGGCATAACTTACATAACAGGAAATAACCAAACCTAGTGACACACAGAGGGAACTGGCACACAGACAGAACCTAAACATGACCAAAACAGAAACCCAAATACAAAACACTGAAACATCAGGACGTCAAACTAAACACAAGACATGAGCCAAAATATACACAGGCACAATGACAGAACAGAAGGACATGGAAAGCAAAACCTAACACAGACATGACACCAGAGGGATAACACAAACACCTGAACACAGACCATGTGAAAAACATGAGGGGAACAGAAACTAAACACAAATGACTAAACAGAAAACCATGATAACCTAAAATCCTAATTCATGACTCAGAAAAGTACAATACAAAACCAAAAACGCTGGGTCACAAGGACCCAGGACATGACAGAAATCATGATCTAGTGTTTCACTGCAATGTTTCTGAAACAATCTGTGTGTTGTGCAACCTTTTTCAAACAGCTGTGCTTTCCATCAAAGCCCATGGTCCAAAGTACTACAAGTGGATCAAACAACTTAATCTCTGGGTACTGCTCCAGATGATGGTGTTTTGGTAGCAGTTTACCATGAGGGAAAAGTTGTTGATGCTTCTGTCTGTGTTCAGAGATCTCGCTTTCAAGATCTGGAGCAACCAAAAGCTCAACAATAACCTTCAGGTCTAAGAGTACCTGCCGTGCAGGCTCATCCTCTGATGCAGCCGTGACTGGTTCTGAATGAAGGCTTTACTCTTCAGCCCTCAGCGGAGACGGACACGCTTTTCTTCTCTCCCCAGCCCTTCCTTTCTCCCCTGCTTTGCTGCTTTAGAGCCTCTCTTCACACAACTTCTGAACTGGAATTATAATTATGGATCTGGTCAGCTGGTCTCTCAACACCATTGTTTTTGATCAAATTTTCACTATGAGGAGATTGGAGGAAGGAGAACCCTATTTCCTCTTATTCAATTGACATTCCAGCTGGCTACGTTATGGATTCCTGTGTGGTGTGGAAGATGACGTGCCTAGTCGTATTGTTAATGGAATACAGACACATTTGGCTTATTGACACTAGGATTTCTCTGAATTGGACCTGGAGATACCTGGCTTGTCGTTACAATTTGGGAAGTCTGGGCAGCTGTCTGGCCTTGGTAAGGCTGCTTATGACAGGAATGCAGAGAGGTACAGACTCAAACTCAGACTCTGTATCTCTGGAGCTGATTCGGAGGGATTAGATCTTGGAGATGTATGTATCTGTTTCTGCACGGTGAAGGAACGAACCAAGAAGATTCGGATGAATTGGGTTTTTTTTTTTTTTTTTGCCACAGAGAGGTGCCAGAAAGACCGAAGGCTGTCAACAAATTAATCAGTACAGTCTGTACCAAAACAAGTCGTAGAATCAGGAGTTTGGCTCCCTGGCGGCCTTGGACTGCCGCTTATTTTAGTTTTTCTCCTGGATGTTTGTAAACAGATGTTCTACCCCCCACCCCGCTGTCCTGTCTTCTTCTGACCTGACTGATCTCCCTGACATACAGTGGTGTGAAAAAGTGTTTGCCCCCTGCCTCATTTCCTGTTTTTTTGCATGTTTGTCACACTTAAGTGTTTCGGAACATCAAACCAATTTAAACAATAGTCAAGGACAACACAAGTAAACACAAAATGCAAGTTGTAAATGAAGGTGTTTATTAGTAAAGGTGAAAAAAAATCAAAACCATCATGGCCCTGTGTGAAAAAGTGATTGCCCCCCTTTGTTAAAACATACTATAACTGTGGTTTTTCACACCTGAGTTCAATTTCCCTAGCCACACCTAGGCCTGATTATTGCCACACCTGTTCCCAATCAAGACATCACTTAAATAGGAGCTGCCTGACACAGTAAGGTCCACCAGAAGATCCATGAAAGCTACACATCATGCCGAGATCCAAAGAAATTCAGGAGCAATTGAGAAAGAAAGTAATTGAGATCTATCAGTCTGGAAAGGGTTATAAAGCCATTTCCAAAGCTTTGGGAATCCAGCGAACCACAGTGAGAGCCATTATCCACAAATGGCGAAGACATGGAACAGTGGTGAACCTTCCCAGGAGTGGCCGGCCGCCCAAAATTACCCCAAGGGCGCAGCGACGACTCATCCAAGAGGTCACAAAAGACCCCACAACAACGTCCAAAGAACTGCAGGCCTCACTTGCCTCAGTTAAGGTCAGCGTTCATGCCTCCACCATCAGAAAAAGACTGAGCAAAAATGGCCTGCATGGCAGAGTTCCAAGAAGAAAACCACTGCTGAGCAAAAAGAACATTAAAGCTCGTCTCAATTTTTCCAAAACGCATCTTGATGATCCCCAAGACTTTTGGGACAACATTCTGTGGACCGATGAGACAAAAGTGGAACTCTTTGGAAGGTGTGTGTCCCATTACATCTGGCGTAAAAGGAACACTGCATTTCAGAAAAAGAACATTATACCAACAGTAAAATATGGTGGTGGTAGTGTGATGGTCTGGGGCTGTTTTGCTGCGTCAGGACCTGGAAGACTTGCTGTGATAAATGGAACTATGAATTCTGCTGTCTACCAAGAGATCCTGAGGGAGAATGTCAGACCATCTGTTCGTGTACTCAAGCTTAAACGTACTTGGGTTCTGCAGCAGGACAATGATCCTAAACACACCAGCAAGTCCACCACTGAATGGCTGAAGAAAAACAAAATGAAGACTTTGGAGTGGCCTAGCCAAAGTCCTGACCTGAATCCTATTGAGATGTTGTGGTATGACCTTAAAAAGGCCGTTCATGCTCGAAAACCCTCTAATGTAACTGAATTAGGACAATTCTGCAAAGATGAGTGGGCCAAAATTCCTCCAGAACGCTGTAAAAGCCTCATTGCAAGTTATCGCAGACGCTTGGTTGCAGTTGTTGCTGCTAAGGGTGGCCCAACCAGTTATTAGGTTTAGGGGGCAATCACTTTTTCACACAGGGCCATGATGGTTTTGATTTTTTTTCACCTTTACTAATAAACACCTTCATTTACAACTTGCATTTTGTGTTTACTTGTGTTGTCCTTGACTATTGTTTAAATTGGTTTGATGTTCCGAAACACTTAAGTGTGACAAACATGCAAAAAAACAGGAAATGAGGCAGGGGGCAAACACTTTTTCACACCACTGTAGCTGCTGATGAACTCTACATCTTATCAGAACTGTTAGCTGAGGAGGGAGTTTGAGTCAGACCCACAGTTGCCCCCCTCTTTCACTTCTGATGCATTCTGAATGTGATAAACTGAGTTCAGATTATATGCTTTCAGTTCAACTAACTAATCATTTTTAATCCAAATTACTTCATACAAAAAGTTAAGTCAACAAACTGCATCAGGAAAGATCAGCTGATTACAGCGTGCACACAAAGAAAATCTCTTGCAGGTCATAATAGAAATGATTCTTTTCCCCACATTGATCCACTACAGCTGATTTTAGAGTTCTCCGCCTGCTGAATCCCACTGTAACCCTGACTGTACTCATTTTTGTGTTTATGTGGAGACAGAGTAAACAAAGAAGTTTGTATTTGCGTATACTAATAAAGTTTTTTGTGTCATGTGTCATAGTGGGATTTCCTCCTGAAAACATCCAGTTCCACATTTCTCTGGGACAGCATCACATTACTCAGTTCTTCTTCTAAATGTATGTGTGTGTGTGAGTCTGTGTGTGTGTGTGTGTGTGTGTGTGTGTGTGTGTGTGTGTGTGTGTGTGTGTGTGCGTGCGTGTGTGTGTGTGTGTGTGTGTGTGTGTGTGTGTGTGTGTGTGTGTGTGTGTGTGTGTGTGTGTGTGTGCGTGTGTGTGAGAGAGAGTTCAGGCAGAGTTTTCTGGACAAATGGCTCAGTTCACAGGACGAACAGTCAGAATCAAAACTCACTGAGTCTTACAGTTATAGTGGAGGAATAATTATTGTTGTGTGAAATGTGTGATAATAATGTGTAATAATATTTACAGTACTGGGCCCAATTGTTGACCACTTGTGTCTGATATTATTCTATTGATGCTTGGCAATTCTGTATGCTGAATAATTATTTTTATATAACTACAAATGACTTATTTACCAGTCTGTAATTAGGTGCATTTGCACAGTTTTGCAAAAATATACATCTTTTGGATGAAAACAGTCCAACATGTCCAAAAGCAGGTCAAACACCCTAAATCACATAGTTCCTTAAAAAAACCTATGGCCTGTAGATTGGATATGGCATGCACTGATAATTATCCCAACCTCCTCAATGTCATGGACATAGTTTTACAGTGTATCATGTTGAAATACATTGTTTTTCAATGGGCTGAAACTGAAACAGAGATGCATCCCAAAAAATATTCGGCTTCAACTTTGCAGCATTAATAACGAATAGGCTTAGGGGACAGTGACGTGGTATGAGGGGGCCCCCAGATCAAGTTTTGCTTCAGGTCCCTTCCAGGCTTGGGCCGGCTCTGCTTTTTTGCACTTGTCTACTATTTTTGAGGATCTACAGCCTGTGTAACTCTGTCTTCAAACCACAACCCCCCAAAATTCTTTTTTTTTTTTTACTTTTTAAAACTGTCATCCATATAATTTGTCACCAACTATTTTTCTTGCAAAAAAAAAATTTTAGTCTTTTCAATTGAAAATTCAAACCCGTGCATGCATGGAGTGATGGAGATTCTGTACTTGCAGTTTCTATGTGCTAGTGACCATAGAAGTTAAAAGTTATTTAGGTAAGTACTTAGTTATTTAGTAATAAGTACTTGGAGTCTTCTCTGTGTGGATGCAGAGATAACTAGAACAGGGGGGGGGGCAACATTCTTACCTCAGATTCTGGCAGATATGACTGACTGTTTCAGAAATATATAAACCAAAAACTCTCAGCTTGAAAAGAGTCCCTTCTTTGTATCATTCTGGTGTGCAATTGAGATAAATGAAGTATAACCTTTGATGCTTTAAAAGTAACAATTTATTCTTTTTTCTTTAGAACTTTATACACTTCCACATATTTACAGTCTTCATTTAATGCACTGAAGTTGTTTTTCTGGCTGTTTGAATCTTTAAATCAAAGGTGAGGAGAGGAGAGAGGGAAGAGGAATGGAGGGATGGGGCAGGAAAGAGAAAGGGGTGGTGGGAGGACAGGCAGGGAGGGAAGGATGAGGAGAAAGAGGAAGAGGACTTTACGTCATATTCAGTTCTTTTTTGTGGTTTTCTTGTGCTGCTCGTTCTTCTTCAGCTCTTTGATGTTGTTCAGAAGCTGCTGCTCTGCCTCTTTCACTTTCAGTCTTAAATTCTTCTTTGCTTCTTTTGTTTTGCTGTTTCAGTTATTTCAGAGCTGTTTTACACTCTTTCTCTGTCAGTTCAGTCTCTGCCATGTCTGTCTTTATTGAAGCTTCTCTCTTCTCCTCTTTGCTGTGTTGCCAATAATTCCTTCTTTATGTTTTTGGATTTTTTCTTTTTTCCCTCTTGTAGCATTTTCTGCACTTCCAGCAGTTTCTGTTTCACATTTTCTGCTTCCTTCTCCACATTTCCAGTTTCCTCTTGTTTCCTCTTGTTTCTGCTGTTTTTCTTTTCTCTCTTCTTCTAGTGCTTTCTTCACTTCTGACAATTCCTTCTTTATTGTCTCACTTTCTGTTTTTTCCTCCAGTTTTCCTTTTGTTTCCTCTTCAGTGGATTGTTGGACTTTTCGCTCGTCCTCTTTTAGTTTGGTGTTTTCAGCCTGGATGGTTTTAAAGGCCTCTCACAGCACAATTAGCTCAGAAACCGTTGCAAAGGACTCTGTTACTGACCAATGGACACTGCCATAATAGTAACCTTATTAGAGTTTGCTTCATTTCCATTTTCATCCATTTCCTTCTGCATATTCTTTTGGGGATTGCAAAGGGGGGGCTGGGCCCATCCCAGCTGTCATAGGGTGAGATGCAGATTAAACCGACAGAGGTTTGACCTGACAACAATTCACACTCACACCTGTGGGCAGTTTAGAATCACTATTTAACTGAACTCCAAAACTACATGTCCATGGACCATGGGAGAAAACCAGAATACTGACAGTAAACCCACACAAACACAAGGAGAACATGCAAACTCCACACAGACAGGAGCTGGCCGAGGTGGACTCGAGCCCAGGACCTTCTTGCTGTGAGGCAGCAGTGCTGACCACTGCACGATGCATTTGTTTCGTTATTTTCTTAAAGAGAACGTGTCTGTGTATCCTTGAGCCGCCCACAATGAAGTAAAATAATGCTGGTGAGGCACAAGGCCCTTTCTATCCCACTCTTTGGATGGGCAGCTGGAAGTAACTAGAATAGAATAGAATGCCTTTATTGTCATTATACAGGATGTAGTGGGCTACTTGAATGAGGAGAAAACCACAGGTTAGAGCAACTAACTAACTACTAACCTGCAGGTTGCTGGTTTGAGACTCTGGCATCTCCTCTCTCTCAGATGCTTGCAAACATTCCCTGACAGCAATAATGATGATAAACACCTGACCAAACCAACATTTATGACCCTGAATGTTTCAGCCCGTGTGCAGCAGCTGTAGGACGGTTTCTACAGGCTGAAGAAGAGCAGTCGCTGCAGGAATCAACATCACTGCACTTATTTTGCTTCAAGTAGGAGAGCCGGGGTCCTCCTCAGGAAAGTTGGAGAGATTGGCATTTCATGTTCTGCCTCCTGGTGAACTTTTTCACCAAAATGTACTTTAACATCTCAGATGTTTTTCTGATCAGCTACTCCACATTGATTTATGAATCACTGAAACATAAAGAAGCGTCTAACCCAAGTGATGAACCAGTGTTGTGTCTTTCTATAACAGACAGCTGAGCAAAGAAGCAGTGTTAAATGGGCTCTTTAGGCTCTTTGTTACCAGCAGCCTGTCACAGAAACATCATCTCTGCTTTCATAGAGGTGCTCACACTTGCTGACCAATCAATCGACTGCATTTGATTGACAGCTGCTCCTTCCCCTCTTTGTTGTTGTCATGTGCTGAGGCTGCATTAAATCATTTGAGAACCTGGTGAGGACCAGATGATTTTTATTATGTCTTGATATGAAAAACCTTATTAATAAAAACGTTTCTGTTTCATGTCTGTACACTGAGCACATAAAAGCTGGTTGTAACAATGACACAAGCCTACAGCAGGAGCTGCAATAAGACATCATCAGAGTTTAGGAGGAGCGTGGATCAGTGTGGTGGTGTGAAGCTCCTCCATCAGGCTGAGTGTGTCCTCAGTTTCCTGTCAGAGACAAACATCACTGATTCCTGCTGTTCACCTCTGACCTTCACACACACACTAATGTATGTAAATGTTACCTGCTCTCACTGAGGAATACACCACATCGCCATCAGCCGACTGCTCTGTAAAACACAGTTAAAGCATTAGACTGTAGCTGTGTCCAAATTCAGAGGCCACATCCTTCGAAGGCTGCATTTCAAGTCAATTCAATTTCAGTTCAATTTAATTCAATTTGTAGGCTGATTAGATCACAGCGTGGCGATGAAGGCTGTCCAAATTTAAAGACTCCTCCAAATGTGGTCAACAAAAGCATCCTTCTTTTCTCGAATTTGAAGGATGAGTCCAGTGTATCCTTCGTGGCCTACCATATCCCATGATTGATAGCGCATCAAAACTCAAACATGCAATGGCGAAGAATGGCCAGAAAGTTTGAATTATGACTGTTTATGTGACAAAATAAAATTTTAAGATGTTTTCAGGCAAGAATATAAATATGTAAACCTCAAATATCAGCTCGTTTTATCAAGATATCGCTTAATTGCAAAAAATGGTCTGACGTTTTCGGATATGTCTGTTGGCGCTGCTCTACCAGCAGCTCGCCTCCCTATCTGTCAGCTGATCGGGCTATCAAGGTCGGAGAGAACGCCCGACTACCGGCACATACTTTTCAGAATCAGAATAGCTTTTTTGTCATTATATATCAAACATATAATTAAACTGGGTTCCAGAACACCCATCCAAGAAAAAATCAAACAAACATGTGAGATAAGTGTCTGCGGCCATGCTGCCATCACAGTGAGGTGGTGCTGTTTAAAAAGATGGAAACAATAGTGAACACAGAGGGTTAGGTGAGGAGAAAAAACACATCTCGTACTAAGTAGAGCACTATAGGAGGTTGGTAAAACCTCTGCATAGCATAGTGAGAGCACATTTAATGCATGGGAAAGCAGGAGGGTGGGGGGTTGGGGAGGTAGGGCAAGGCAGGTGGTAGAGGGAGGGAGAGGGAGGGGGAGGGGGAAGGGAGCCAGCAGAGGCGAGTGAGCTCAGGGATACTGTGGAGGTGGTCCCAGCTCTCCCCTCGGCTAACAGTTCCTGATAAAAGGTGGAATGTTCTTCAGTGACCAGTTTACATAACATCCAGGAGAAAAATGAGATTATTGGCTATCCAGGCCCAGCCAGGGAGGCAAATTTCAGATAAATACAACTGTTTTGGTACAGGCTGTCACTGATTAATTTACTGACAGCCTTCTAGTCTCACTGAAAACTCTCACTCATCTGAATTTTCTTGGTTCCTTCTTTGCTGAGCAGATACAGACACTTCTCCAAGATTTAATCCATTCCGCCTGCAAGCCTCAAGATTCGCATCCAACTTGTGATTCAGCTCCAGCAGATACTGAGTCTGAGTTTGTACTGCTCTGCACATACCTTCACGCTGCTCACTGCTTTCTCCTCATGGAGAAAATTTGATCAATAGTGTTGAGAAACCAGCTGACCAGATCCATAATTTTAATTTCCAGTTCACAAGCTATGTATAAACAAGCTCTTAAAGCACAGCGAAGCAGCAAAGCAGGGTAGATAAGGAGGGGTTGGGAGGGAAAGAAAAGGAGTCCACCTCCGCCGAGATCCAGAAGAGAATCCTCGCTGGCTGAGTGGAAGTTAAACACAGATATAACTCACTCAGATGATCTCTAACAGTTTCGGTGTTTCATTTGTTCCTGAGCAAATCGTTTTGGCTGAAATTAAAGTTAAGCAAAAGTTCACTTCCATTGTAACAGCTTCTTTTCACACTGTCACAGTTGCTAGGTGACATGAACTATGCTCAAGAGAGGGAAGGCTACGCAGATATGAAAGCTTGACCGGCCAATTTCATATCCAGTCTGCGTAGGCCGGGTTCTTCGAAGGATGCAGCCCCAGAATTTGAATTTGGATACAGCTCTTGTTTGTCTGTATGCAACACCACTGTTTTAGTCTTTGTGAGTTCAGTGATGTCTCAAGCTTCCCCCACAGGCTCATAGAGGAAATATGACTTGAAGTTGTTGAAATTACACTGCCTGGCCAAAAAAAAGTTGCCACCTGGATTTAACTAAGCAAATAGGTATGAGCCTCCTATTGGATAATTACTGCATGGCTGATTAGATGTCAGTCTGTTTGAGAAGGGTCAAATCATTGGCATGCATCAGGCAGAGAAAACATCTGAGGAGATTGCAGAAACTACTAAAATTGGGTTAAGAACTGTCCAACGCATTATTAAAAACTGGAAGGATAGTGGCGACCCATCGTCTTTGAGGAAGAAATGTGGCCGGAAAAAAATCCTGAATGATTGTGATCAGATATCACTTAAACGTTTGATGAAATCAAATCGAAGAAAGACAACAGCAGCACTCAGGGCTATGTTTAATAGTGAAAGTAAGAGCATTTCCACACACAATGTGAAGGGAACTCAAGGGATTGGGACTGAACAGCTGTGCAGCCTTAAGAAAACCACTAATCAGTGAGGCTAACTGGAAAAAAAGCTTCAATTTGCGAGGGAGCATAAAGATTGAACTCTAGAGCAATGGAAAAAAGTCATGTTGTCTGATGAGTCCAGATTTACCCTGTTCCAGAGGGAAGAGCGGCAGGTGAAGTGATGCACCCATCATGCCTAGTGCCTACTGTACCAGCCTGTGGGGGCAGTGCTGCAGTTCGTCAAGTCTAGATTCAGCTACATTATGTGCTCAAAGAATGAGGTCAGCTGACTACCTGAATATACTGAATGACCAGGTTATTCCATCAGTGGATTTTTTCTTCCCTGATGGCACGGGCGTATTCCAAGATGACAATGCCAGGATTCATCGGCCTCAAATTGTGAAAGAGTGGTTCTGGGAGCATGAGACATCATTTTCACTCATGGATCGGCCTCCACAGAGTCCAGACCTCAACCCCACTGAGAATCTTTGGGATGTGTTGGAGAAGGCTTTGAATCTGCCATCATCACCGCAAGATCTTGGAGAAAAATTGATGCAACACTGGATGGAAATAAATGCCACAGCAAATGAATGCCGTAATCAGTGCTAAAGGCGGTCCAACAAAATGTTAGTGTCTGACCTTTTTTTTTGGTTGTGACTTTTTTTTTTTGGCCAGGCAGCGTATATGGAATTTGGTGATGAATCCGGTCTTTAAGTCTGACGTCATTTCCGGGTCCAAATGCTCCTAAATAAACAGCAATGGCATAACCAATGACTGTTCAATATTAAAGATGATTGTAACATACCCTATCAGCTGCAGCCATTTCCTCTTCTCTTTCTCATCGTAAAATGACAGCTGAGTGCGTTTCTTTTCGAGCCGGATCGGTTAAAACAACCAGGGACACAGCATTGCAGCATATTGATCAGGTGACAAATGGAATTCTACGTCATCACTTAACAACCGGATAAGTTCCAGGAGTGGTTGTCATGGTTACCTGTCCTCCTGCCAGCTTTCTTCTTTTTATTGAAGACCACCTGACCATAGGTGACCTCAGCAGGACCTGAAGACAGAAATATGAATTAAGTACCTGCAGCTTCAGCTCTGACTCTCTGATTGGTCAGAATAGGGCCCCTCAACTCCCCCTGAGTCACTGTTAGTGATGACCCCAACCCTCACCCTAAATCTGAACCCCATGTTTTGGAGAGAAGGAAACAGAACTTTTTAAAAATTATAATTGATGTAAATGCTTTTCTGAAGGTATTTTAACAAAGAGTGCAGCTGTGTTCACCATGAATGAAGTGGATAAAGAAGCTAGAGACTAACCTTCTCCAGCTGTAGCTTTGGTCTAACTAAACCTCTGATGAAGCTTATCAGACTTAACGTGGTGTGGGGGGAAATAACTCATCAAAGTTGGTGCTTTCTTTGTTTCCTGGTTTGATTCAGAGGGGATGGTATCAGGTCATTATGAAGCTCTGAGGAGTTTTATGAAGCATAAAGCAGCAGGAGTCATCCAGACATGGAGGTAAACTGTCAGAGAGCTGCTCCTCTGCTGCAGCTGGACTCTGTGATCGTACCTGAGACCAGACTGACTGTTTGATGCTCTCTGTCCATACATGACCTACACACTGAACCACTTTCATCACCACCATCATCACCATCATCATCATCATGATCACCATCGTCATTATCCTCATCCTCCTCATCATCAAAATTGTCCCCATCATCATCATTACCACTACCACCATCATCATCATCACTGACAACATCATCATCACTACCACCATCACCATGATCATCATAATAACAATAATCGTGATCACCAGTTTTCTCTTCATTTGTACCTGCAGTGTGATTTGTCACATCAGAGTATACAACATGTGGTTCAGCTGGATTTTTGTCTAAAAAAAAAGAAAACACACACACACACACACACACACACACACACACACACACACACACACACACACACACACACACACACACGTATCTAAATGTTACCTGCTCTCACTGAGGAATACACAACAGCCCCATCAGCTGACTGCTCTGTAACACACAGAGTTTAAAGCATTAGCCTGTGTGTGTCTGTATGCAACACCACTGCTTTAATCTTTGTGAGTTCAGTCATGTCTCTAGCTCCCCCTACAGGCTCATGGAGGAACTATAACATGAAGTTGTTGAAATTATTTTGAATTTGGTGATGAATAACTTCCAGGAGTGGTTGTCATGGTTACCTGTCCTCCTGCCAGCTTCCTTCTTATTGTTGAAGACCACCTGACCATAGGTGACCTCAGCAGGACCTGAAGACAGAAATATGAATTACGTACCTGCAGCTTCAGCTCTGACTCTCTGATTGGTCAGATTAGGACTCTCAGAGTTTCATCATCACCTGTTTCTCCATCTGAGCCTCAGCAGCAGTTTGTGAAAGATACACAAAATGTGAATTTGATCCTTTGATCATTTACCTGAACATGAAGAGATTCATTTCCACATACACAAAGTGCCCCCACCCCCCCGAGTCACTGTTAGTGATGACCCCAACCCTCAACCTGAACCTTAACCCCATGTTTTGGACAGAAGCAAAAAGAACCTTTTTAAAATTATTATTGATGTAAATGGCAGCACTGTGGCATGGTGGTTAGCACTGCTGCTTTACAGCTCTAATAACATCTAGAAGGTCTGGTTTGATTCCACCTTGGCTCAGGCCTCTCTGTGTGGAGTTTGCATGTTCTCCCTGTGTTTGTGTGGGTTTCCTCCCACACTCCAAAGACATGCAGTTAGTGGGGTTAGATTAAATGGTCACTCTAAATTGCCCATAGGTGTGAATGGGAGCGTGAACGGTTCTCTGTCTCTCTGCGTTGGCCCTGCAACAGGCTGGCCACCTGTACAGGGTGTACCCTGCCTCTTGCCATATGATAACTGGGATGGGCCTCTCTGTGTCCAGAGAATGTGGTGTGGGAGGAAACTCTGCTAGCTCATCAAATTTGGTGCTTTCTTTGATTCCTGGTGTGATGCAGAGGGGAGGGTATGGCTCCTCTGCTGCAGCTGGACTCTGTGATCATACCTGAGAAGGTAACTGAGACCAGCCTGACTGTGTTTGATGCTCACTGTCTATACAAGTATACACACACACACACACACACACACACACACACACACACACACACACACACACACACACACACACACACACACAATCTTTCATGTATTCCCTGAAACTGTGGGTTGATTGAATATGCAAAGAATTGTGTGTGTGTGTGTGCGTGGGGGCGGGGGGGTATTTTGGTGAGACCCTCTTACAGCCTACCTCTCTTTGTGGTGGTGACTTCAGCATAAGTCACATCTAGAGGAGGGGAGGAGTCACTCCTTCCTGAAAAATGAAGGAGGAAACAAAGAGACACATTAACATGAATAAGCTGTTATGGAGAGGTGAGACTGTCCACAACCCTCTGAGCTTCTGACTGCAGTCTGCAGTGTTTTACTGTGGAGAAGAAGTAAAGCTAAAGTATTAGGATATAGTTAATCGCATATCCTAATACTGGCTAACTGCCTGCAGTCATTTGCTGTAGTTTTCAGCATGGCTCACACATGTCCAGCCCATTCTTCTTTGGAGAACATCTCCAGCTCCTCCAGATCTGGTGGTCTTCTTGGTCTTCAGTTCACCCAACAGATTTTCAGTGGGATTCAAGTTTGTGCAGGCCGGTCAGTAACATTCACTTTGGTCTTCTGGAGGCAGCTCTTCACCAGAAGTAACATGTTTTGAGTCTTTGTGTTGTAAGACAACAGACCCAGCCCCAATTCTACCGCTCACTGCTTGAGGTTTTTGTCAATGCGTGTTTTTTATTTGTGAAGGAGGACACCTGAAACACTTTAATTAAAAAATTAAGACATTTAATATAGTAAAGAGTCAGAAGATATCACAATGTGATAGATGTGGTCAATCTTGTTCAGAGAGACAGGCCTTCCCAGCCAGCTGCCTGTGCTCCCTTCCCCCTCAGATTACTGCTCTACGCTAAACATGACAATTTTATACTACCAGCACTATCAATTCAACAACAGTTGGAGAGAACTGGGTCGCTCTCACACAGTGCTGTGCGCCCTGGTCTTTTGGCCTCCCAAATACAATAAGGACTTTATAAATGAATTTTCTGTGTTCTTATCAGAAGTTATGCCCAACTATGACCGTGTCCTTATTGCTGGAGATTTTAATGTCCATGTGTTGTCCTGACCACCCTATTGCAAAGGACTTTTTAACTCTCATTGACTCTTTTAACCTGGTGCAGTCCGTGTCTGGTGCCACTCAGGAACGTGGACACACACTAGATCTCGTTTTGACACACGGTCTGCCTGTTCTTAATCTGGAGATCTGTGAGGCAGTGTTTTCTGACCACAGGCCTGTCCTGTTTGGGACTCTCTGGGCTGTACTGTAGTGAAACCTCAGCCTGCTGCTCACAGATGGATCATGAACCCTTCCACAGCAATTCAGTTCTCCACTGTTTTCACACAGAACTGTGTCACTCCTGAGTATGTAGGTGATGACACAGAGGGGTTGAGTTTATGGTTTTATAACATCTGCCAAAACATTATTGACATTGTGGCTCCATTAAAGATTAGGCAGTCTCAAGCTAAACATGAGCCTTGGCTGAATGACTCGACCCGCTCAGTCAGACGCGAGTGTCGCAGAGCTGAGCAGAACTGGAGAAAAGACAGATTACAGGTGTCCTTTCAAATTCTAAGAGACTGTTGGCGTCACTATCAGTCAACTGTAAAAGAGACCAGGACTAAATATCTCTCAACTATTGTTGTCTCAAATTGTCAAAAGCCTCGTGGGCTGTTTAAAACCATCAGTAGTGTTTTAAATCCACCACAGTCTGACTGCATTGAAGCCTCCTCTGATGTCTGTGAAAGATTTTTGCAGTTCGTTATCAGTAAGGTCACCACTGCAAGGGCTTTTATTTCTCCTCCTATGAATGACCCCTCAGTCTCTGTTTCCTGCTCTGCCGTTTTTGACAGTTTTAAGCCTGTAACTTTGGAATTTCTACAGGAGCTTGTTGGTCACTTGAAGCCTTCTGGTTCTCCAAATGATGTTATCCCTCCTTGTGTTTTTAAAGAAATTTTTCCCACTGTTGGGCCAGCTGTGCTCAATATTATAAACAGCAGTCTGTGCTCAGGTGTTGTCCCTGTAAATTTCAAACATGCTGTTGTGCGGCCTCTGATAAAAAAGCCTGGTCTGGATCCCACAGTTTTGGCTAATTTTAGACCTATTTCTAGTCTGCCTTTTTTATCAAAAATCCTTGAAAAGGTGGTTTACAGTCAGCTAATGACCTTTTTAAATAAGCACAATATTTTTGAAGTCTTCCAATCTGGTTTTAAACCCCTGCACAGCACTGAATCCGCACTTTTAAGAGTTTTTAATGACATCTTTTTAGCTACTGACTCAGGTGATTGTGGTGTTCTTGTTCTTTTAGATTTAACTGCTGCCTTTGATACAGTTGACCATAAAATTCTAACCTCTCATTTGGAGAAGTGGGCGGGAATCAGGGGCACAGCCCTGAGTTGGTTTCAGTCGTACTTGTCAAGTCAGAGTTTCTGTGTTGGAGTTGGTGAATTTGTGTCCTCCATGGCTCCACTTGTGTGTGGGGTACCACAGGGCTCGGTTCTACGCCCACTCCTTTTCTCTCTTTATCTATTACCGCTGGGCCACATACTTAGAAAATATGGTATCTCTTTCCACTGCTATGCGGACGACAGCCAGATATATGTGCCTCTTAAAAGGAAAGACTCCTACTCAGTGGCACAATTACTTAAATGCTTAGGTGACATTAAGGCATGGCTGGCTCTGAATTTCCTAAGTTTCAATGAGAAAAAAACAGAGGTGATGGTTTTTGGCAACAACTCAGTGACCCCTCTGGTAGATCTGGGTCCTCTGGCACAGTTTCTCAAACCAACAATCACAAACTTAGGAGTTAAAATAGATCCAGACGTGAAGCTTGATATCCACATAAATGCTGTGGTCAAGTCGAGCTTTTTCCACCTGAGGTAACTGGCCAAAATAAAGTCAATTCTCCAAAGACAAGACTTTGAAACAGTAATCCACACCTTTGTCACCACTCGGCTGGATTACTGTAATGCACTTTATATGGGGCTTAGAGGGTCCGCTATTGCTCGCTTCAACTGGTGCAGAGTGCTGCTGGGTGGCTTTTAACTGGTGCGTGCAAACATGAGCACATTACACCTGTTTTACTTCACTGGTTACCTGTTTGCTTTAGGATCCATTTTAAAATTCTTTTATTTACTCTTAAATCTCTAAATGGTCTTGCCCCACCATATCTCTCTGAGCTTCAACACACTTACATTCCCACCCGGTCACTCAGGTCAGCAGACCAGCTGCTTCTGACTGTGCCTAAAACCAGGTTTAAGCTCAGAGGGGACCGGGCCTTTGCAGTGGCAGCACCAAATGTCTGGAACAATCTGCCACTGCATATTAGACAGGCCTCATCACTCACACACTTTAAATCACTTTTAAAAACTCACCTTTTTCCTTTAATATTAATTAAACACAGAGTCTGTGAGCTTTGTTATTTTTTTATATTTTTGTAATTTTTATGTAATTTTCAGGTATTTTAATGCATTTTATTGAGTTGTTTTATGTATATTACAGCACTATTAAAGCACTTTATAAATAAAGCTGGATTGGATTGGATAACAGTTTTGTGTGTATTAAGTTATTTTCATGGTGTTTTATTGCTTCTTTTGCTAAAGGAATGTTTGAAAAATTGATCATAACTGTTTCTGTTTTCCTTTCTGTAAAAGTCACAACTGTTGCACTGTACTTTGATTGAAACTTTCAAGTTATATTAAAGACAAGTTTACAAAATATGCAAATTAATAGTAACCTTACAAAAAGAATAATAATCTATTTTTTCTTATATATATTAACATGATTTTTGGGTTCCTGAGAGACTTCAGTCTATAATATATACATTAAATATGTTGGTAGGATGATGGTTAACCTTAATTCTAATACTTAGAGGAATATTTGAAAGATTTTTAGGAGGTGGGGGTGAACTATAACCTTATGTCTTGTGGTGTAACGCTGGAGGTGACCAGAAGTAACAACAGACATCTGTCTGCTCAGTGGGTCAAACTTACAAAAGAAACAAAGTAACAGCATAAAAAGTATTTCCTGTCACCTCACTATCAGCACAGATACATATAAGGTATAATGATCACAGCAGCATCTACACATCATCTGTCTGCTTTCTGTTGGCAGAGAGTGCAGAAAGTTTCACTTCACATTATAAACTAATTTAAGAAACATACATTTAAAATGAAACCTCACAGGTTTGTTTAAACTTCACTGTAGATAAAAAAGCCTTCATGTGAAATAGAAATTAATCCCAGAGTGAACATGACACTGGAACTCAGTTAAAGACAAATTAATTAACCAGGTGTGTCACTCCATGCCGAATGCCCAGTGTGTGCAGCTCCTCACTGATCAGGTCAAATTTTTTCCTCAGCTGGTGCAGCCATGTGACCAAGTCAGGATAGAAGCGAACTTGCTGGTCCTTGCAATAGACATCTTTTTTATCCCGTGCAGCTTGAATCACAGTCTGCTTGTCTCTGTAGTTTAGGAACTTCATTATCAAGGCTCGCTGACGTGAAGTGTTGTCCTTCTTTGGACCAATTCTGTGTGCTCTTTCCAAAGCCACAGAGGACCTCAGCGTCACATTCATCAGTGCCTCAGGCATCCATTTCTCCAAAAAAGCACACACATCCGGCCCCTCGGCACCCTCTGGTAAATTCACAAGCCTTAAGTTGTTTAAGCGACACCTTGTTTCCAAGTCCATAAGCTTGTCTTCCATCATTTTATTTTTAGACTGCAAAGTGCTCACTTTAGCTTGTAAGCTAGTCACCTCGTCTTCTACTGTGACAATACACTTTTCCGCCCGAGACATGCGTTCATTGCAGTCTCTCACCTCCTTTTTCATGTCTTGTAGCGTCACCATCACACTGTCCAGTTTCAAGGAGAACTCATTTGACTCCAGCACGGCCAGTATCTGGTCAGCTTTGGTACTCTCTAGCTCGTTTTAACATCACGTAGCCATGTTCTTGCTAGTTTTGTGCGCTTCACCATGGAGGTTGTAGTTGAGCAGCTTTGTTTGGTTGGCTGTCTCACTTTTCCCTATATGTGCTTTTGTCGGGTATTATAGCTTAAGTGTCACGGCCTGCCTTCCTGAAACCTGTGTCTCTCTCTCTTCTGTGTGTGTGTGTGTGTGTGGGAGCTTTGACGGTTCAAAACTCACAACCCCCCGGAGTCCCAGTCTCCAGCAGTGTCGCTTGAGCGGCGCGGCGAAACAGGGGAGCTCGATCTGGATAAACCTGAACCCATGCAAGTGGGCCAAGCTCACCTCTTGCCCGCTGAAAGGTTAAGGAGAATAACCGCCAGTGAGTGCTTGTGGGTTAAAGGGGCATTTTATCAACACATGTCCGCGGCGACCAAAAGACAGAGCCCGGCAGTGAAGGTGGGGACACTGGCGGGCGAAAATCACTGTGAAATTTCTCTGCCAAGATGTATGCTGTCTGCTACACTAACTTTTCAATCAGTTTCTTTCCCTCTCCAAGCACTCATTGATTCAGGGGCTGAGCAAAACTTTTTGGATACCGAGGTGGCGGAGCAGTTGGGCCTACCATTGGAGCAGTTGTCAACGCCCCTCCGGGTGTCAGCCTTGGATGGATCTCGTCTGCCGGATGTGACCTGCAGAACCCCCACTCACTCTGTCAGGTAACCATTCCGAGCTTATTCAATTCTACCTGTTCAAAGCCCCCCTCACTCCATTGGTCTTAGGACATCCCTGGCTTAGTAAACACAACCCCGAACATCAATTGGAGTAAAAGCAGCTGGAGCAGTTATTGTGACTTAGACTGTTTGCGATCAGCCGCCTCGTCCATCCCGTGGTCACCGCATCCCAAACCCACTGAACCTCCTGGCCTTTGGTCTGTTCCCAAAGCTTATCACGACCTCACTGAGGTTTTCCGTAAAGATCTGGCCTTGTCGCTTCCTCCACACCATCCCTATGACTGTGCAATCGATTTGTTACCTGGGGCATCCTTCCCCAAGAGCCACCTGTACAGCTTAACCCAGCCAGAACGAGAAGCCATGGAGAAGTATATCACTGAGTCGTTAGCAGCAGGAATCATTCGATCCTCTTCATCACCCCTTGGGGCTGGCTTTTTCTTCGTAGCTAAGAAAGATAAAACCCTTCATCCATGCATAGACTTTAGAGGTCTGAATGAGATAACTATAAAGAACAAATATTCACTCCCGCTGCTGTCATCTGCATTTGAACTCCTTTAGGGAGCCACAATCTTCAACAAATTGGAGCTAAGAAACGCCTATCACCTGGTCAGGATAAGAGAGGGAGATGAGTGGAAGACAGCGTTTAACACCCATCTTGGTCATTTTGAATATCTAGTCATGCCATTCGGTCTCACTAATGCTCCCGCAGTTTTTCAAGCTCTGGTCAATGATGTCCTCCGGGATTTTCTCAATCGCTTTGTCTTTGTCTGTCTAGATGACATTCTGATCTTCTCTACCTCCCTGTCGGAACACGAAAATCATGTCCGCTTAGTGCTCCAAGGCCTGCTTGAGAATCGATTGTTCGTGAAAGGAGAGAAGTGTGAGTTTCATGTTAATTCTGTGTCATTCTTGGGGCTCATTATTGAGAAGGACCGGATCCGAGCCGACCCGGCAAAGGTGCGAGCCGTGGTGGACTGGCCTGTTCCCTCTTCCCAGAAACATTTCCAACGCTTTTTGGGTTTTGCTAACTTTTACTGACAGTTTATTCAGGACTTCAGTAAGGTCTCTCAACCTCTCACCCAGCTAACCTCACCCAAAACTCCTTTTCAGTGGAGCAGTACCGCTCAACAGGCTTTCACCACTCTCAAAGAACTATTTGCCTCAGCACCTGTGTTGGTCCAGCCCGACACCTCACAGCAGTTCATTGTGGAGGTCGACGCTTCGGATGCAGGCATTGGAGCAGTCCTCTCCCAATGGAAAGACGGTAAACTACACCCTTGTGCTTACTTCTCTTGTCGTTTATCACCTGCAGAGAGGAACTATGATGTGGGCGATCAGGAACTTCTGGCTATCAAAATGGCCTTGGAGGAGTGGAGACATTGGTTGGAGGGAGCGGCGCATCCATTCATTGTCTGGACTGACCACAAAAATCTCACTTACCTCAGAACAGCTAAAAGTCTGACTGCACGCCAGGCCCAGTGGGCTCTCTTTTTCTCCTGCTTCAACTTTGTCATTACTTACAGACCCGGCTCCCGAAATATCAAACTGGACACTCTCTCCCGTCAGTTCGTTTTGCCTGAGTCAGATTCTGAGGAGGCCACCATACTTCCTGCAACCTGTGTCATCGGCGCCCTCACCTGGGAGATCGAGTCCGCCATCCGCGACGCCCTTAGGAATGATCCTGATCCAGGCGGTGGCCCACCTGGTCGCCAGTTCGTCCCGGCAAGTGTTCGTTCTAAAGTGATTCATTGGGCCCATTCGGCTAAATTTTCCTGTCACCCTGGAGTATTCCGGACCATCACACTGCTCCAGTGCCATTTTTGGTGGCCTACACTGGCCAAAGATGTCCGCGAGTATGTATCAGCTTGCTCTGTCTGTGCCCGGAATAAATTAATGACTTCTCCCCCAGCCGGACTCCTCAGACCCTTACCTATACCTGCGTGCCCCTGGTCTCACATAGCCCTGGATTTTGTCACCGGATTACCATTGTCTTCAGGTAACACTGTCATACTAACCATTGTCGATCGTTTCTCCAAGGCAGCACACTTCGTGGCATTACCAAAGCTTCCGTCAGCCCTGGAGACGGCCCGGCTACTGACTGACCATGTGTTCCGCCTGCACGGGATCCCTCTGGACATTGTGTCGGACCGAGGTCCACAATTTACCTCACAAGTCTGGAAGGAGTTTTGTACTGCCTTAGGAGCCCAGGTTAGTTTGTCTTCTGGTTTCCATCCCCAGACTAACGGCCAGACTGAAAGAACCAACCAGGAACTCGAAGCTGCCCTCCGGTGCGTCGTCTCTACTGACCCCCGCCATTGGAGTACCCAGCTCTCCTGGATAGAATATGCTCACAACTCTCTGACATCAGCAGCAACTGGTCTCTCACCGTTTGAAGCAACCCTGGGCTATCAACCGCCCTTATTCCCTTCGGAGGAGAGTGAGTTGGCGGTCCCGTCTGTTCAGCACCACCTCCGCCGTTGCCGCCGGATCTGGAGAACCACCCGGGCAGCGCTTCTTCGATCCACGGAACGGAACAAGCAGCTGGCGGATCGGCGCTGTACTCCAGCACCAAACTACCAGGTCGGTCACTCAGTTTGGCTCTCCACTAAGCACATTCCGTTAAGAACTGAGTCCAAGAAACTCTCACCCACTTTTGTCGGTCCTTTCAAGATTGAGGCTATGATTAATCCTGTCTCTGCTCGTCTCCGGCTTCCTCGCACTATGTGGGTCCATAGGGTGTTCCACGTGTCCCAGCTCAAGCCCACTCGGTCCAGTCCGCTGTGCCCTCCTTCTGGGTGGTGGCCCTGTTTATACGGTGCGGCGTCTTCTGGGCATCCGGCGACGAGGCCGTGGCCTTCAGTATCTGGTGGACTGGGAGGGGTATGGCCCCGAGGAGCGTTGCTGGGTTCCCCGCTCGGCCATCTGTGACACCTCCTTGGTTCGTGATTTCAATCGCCGGTTTCCGGGTGGTTCTGGTGGGTCGCCGGGAGGCTCCCATTGAGGGAGGGGGCCCTGTCACGGCCTGCCTTCCTAAAACCTGTGTCTCTTTCTCTTCAGTGTGTGTGTGTATGTATGTGTGGGTGTGGTCTTTACCTTTTGTGTTTCAGTGGGTGTGTCCGCCTGAGTCTCCGCTTGGCCTCTGCAGCACACCTGTTGGGGATCCGCTCATTTAGCCAGTACTTAGGCTGTGCGATGGCTATCAGTCGATGCTGAATGGTCTAGTATACACGTTAGTGTACTTGGCTCAGTTTCTTCCCTTTCTTCTACTTACCTTCGCCGTACCGCTGGTCATTTGTTTGCTTCTCTCTACACAGATCTCCCCGGTGTCCCCGAGTGAAAAGGAGTGGCGAGAGGCTCAGCAGGAGTTTGTTTGTTTGGGAGCTTTTGGACCCTGTCTGCTCATGTGGAATATCAGAATCGCTGCAAACCTGTCTTCCCATGGGAAACCTCCTCTATTGATTCTCAGTTTGTGTTATGAATAAACCTATTATTCTTATTCTTCAAAGTCCTCGTTTGGAGTCCTTACTGACTGAGCCATGACATTAAGTCATCCTTTGTTGCATAGGTTCTGTGTGAGCAGGAGTTTTTCAGCAGCGGGAACAGAGCGATGTGTACCACGTCTTCCTAGGTGGCTGCTATAACCGGAAATCCTAAATATTATTTTTTAATATTTAATCATTATTGTAATTACTGCTTTGTGATGATGGTAATGATGGAATGATAATTTATATATCATACTTACACATTGAGATGTGTAAGTATCATGTATGTGTTCATTGAGGTGTTTTTATGCTGTTTTATTGCTTCTTTTGCTAAAGGAATGGTTTGAAAAATTGAAAACTGTTTCTGTTTGCCTTTCTGTAAAAGTCACCAACACCACTGTTACACATTACTTTGAGTAAAAGTTTCAAATTGTATAGACAAGTTTTCAAAATATTCAAATAAATTGCAACTTTACAAAAAGAATAATAAACTATTAATCTAATAATGTATTTATTTTTATTGATAAAAAACATGATTTTTGGGTTCCCCAGAGACCTCAGTCTGTATTACATCTACGTTAAATATGCTGGTAGGATGATGGTTAACCTTAATTCTAATACTTAGAGGAAAGTTTAAAAGATTTTTAGGACGTGGGGGTAAACTATAACCTCCATGTGTAACGCTGGAGGTGACCAGAAGTAACAACAGACATCTGTCTGCTCAGTGGGTTAAACTTTCAAAAGAAACAAAGTAACAGCATCAAAAGTCACCTCACTATCAGCACAGATACATATAAGATATAATGATCACAGCATGCTGTGACCACAGGATGTGACCTCTACACATCATCTGTCTGCTTCCTTTTGACAGAGCGCAGAAAGTTTCACTTCACATTATAAACTAATTTAAGAAACGTACATGTATAAAGTGAAACCTCACAGGTTTGTTTAAACTTCACTGTAGATAAAACAGCCTTCATGTACAATAGAAATTAAGCCCAGAGTGAACATGACACTGGAACTCAGCTAAAGATGAATGAATTAACCAGTTAATACTTAAATACACTGTAAAACACACAGACTAAGTTAAAATAAAGAACTCTAAAATCTAAACTAGCTAGTTAGTAAAATCTGAAATATTAAGAAGCGGTTGCTCTCAGCCTGCATTTCAGTTCAGCAGCCAAACTACAGAGTTCTTCCCTTGGCTGTGTCATTTCCTCCTGTCTTACACCGCTGTCACTCTGCCAGGAACCAAATGCACCAATGTGAAATGGCGCAAAGGAAACAGCTGTTTCTTTTTATTGATTCAGCATCTGAAGCTGCTGAAGCTGTTTGTCCTCCACTGCTGAAACTGCTTCCAAGAGCCTTTCAGAGGAGGCTTTAGAAATGTGATCCTGCATGTGACACTGTTTGATTCTTGTATGCTTTATATGTTTGTACGAGTGAGCACACAATCCACACTGAACTGTTGAGTCTGACAGACTTCATACCTTTTAGTTTCCTGTAGAAGAACAGAACTCCAACCAGAACCAGAAGAACCACAGAAACCAGACCTGCTACAACTGGAATGATGGAGGAGGAGAGACGAGGAGGGAAGGAAGAGGGAGGAGCAGAAATACCAGGAGAGGTGCAGGCTGTGGTGCTCTGTACATGAGGAGGAAGAGCTGTAGGAGAGATGATGAAGATGGTTCAGTCAGTTTATTATCAGTTCAGCAGATTTGTGCTGGTCTTTAAACAGGAAGTGATCTCAGTGTGCTGACCTCTGACCCTCAGAAAGCTCTGAGGAGATGATCCCAATGTATCAGTGGAACATGAGTAGAGACCTTCATCAGACTGCTGGATGTTAGTGATGGTGTGCTCTGATTTACGTCCAGATCCAACATTACTTCCATTAAAACTGAAATAAGCTGCAACTTTGCCAACATCCTTTTGTCTGCAGAGCAGGGTGATGTCACTTCCTGTTCTCACAGGAAGTGCAGGGATCTCCAGGATCAGAGAACCATCTGACCAACAAAGACACAAACAGAGTGATTCAGAGACAGAGTTCCACCAGAGAGACAGCTGCAAACATCTGTCTGTACCTGAAACACTGATGGAGACTTCATCGCTCTGCTGTCCAGAAAGGTTTACACAGGAGAAATTTCCACCAGAGGAGAAGGAGAGATCCAGAACACAGGAGGATTCATTAACCGTCCCAAACCTTCCAGCTGCTCCACAGTCCTCAGTGAGTCCTCCTCTGGTCCTCCTCACTGTCCATCCATCAACTGTCTGTCCATCATCAACACAACTCAGAGAGACTGAAGATCCTCTGAAGAACTGCTGAAGGTTTGGACTGACAGACAGAGAGACTGGAGGACTGACAGACAGAGAGACTGGAGGACAGACAGACAGAGAGACTGGAGGACAGACAGAGAGGCAGAGTAAATGTGTTTGTGTTCTTGTTGGAGTCTCTCTGATTGTTTTCACTTCCATCAACTCACCTGCAGAAACAGTCAGTGCAGACAGCAGCAGCACACACACACCTGCAACAGGAGGACAGAGATCACTAAAGGTTAGAGTTCATTAGAGGTCAAATGAAAGTGTGGGGGAATCACTTTAATGATTGAGAATATAGCTTCACTTAGAGATAGAAGAGTTCATCTACTAATCAGATGTTGGTAGTTCGATCCCTGGCTGCTCCAGTCTGCATGTTAAAGTATATTTTGGCAAGATCCTGAACCCTGAGCTGCTCCCGATGCATTCATGGGAGTCTGAATGTGCGTGAATGTTAGACAAAGTGTTTAGGCATGGAGAAAAATTGAGGCTTATAGTAAAACGTGTTTTAACTGCTGTGATTCCTTAGCGACCACTGGTTACTAGGGAAAAATGTGTATTCCCTAACTGGTTGCCACATAGTTGCTAGCATTTACAGGATAAAACTGGTTGCAGTGTGGTATACAACACTGGAAAGCAAGCTTAGAAATAAGAGATATCTGGACCAACCAAAAGATTTCTGGGACAGTGGTCCTCATTCACTAGTATTTGCATAGAAATGTTCTCACATTGTGTAAACAGCAAAAACAAAAACAACTGTGTACAGAAATTACCATCTGATTCATTTACCTTGCATGCTTTTTTCATACCGTTTTGCCTATCTTAGTAATTTAAAATCAATCTAAACCAAAAGGCTTGTGCAATCTGCATACTACCATGCCCCATTTTTCTATACAAAGAGATGTGTTTATTGATACTTATACAAAATGGTGATAATATTGTAAGAGAGACTCCTGCACCACTAAGGCAAGAAAGCAGCAGAACGTCAGACTGAAGAAACTGAAACAATGGTGTTTGAGGAGGAAGCCAGAAAAGGCGGACCTTTCCAGAGTTTTTTCTACTGGAGTGTTTTGGGCTGAAATAATGGAGGTTCTGAATATCACTGAGACATCAGTAGTAGTAGTATTAACAGTAATACAATTACTAACAGTTTAAATGTTTACATTTTCTAAGCCAGGCCATCATTTGTTTATATATATCTGATCCAAGTACAAATAAATTCAGGTATAAAAATAAATCACTGATTTCCATTTGAAACATTAATATGCATAATTTATACAGAAATTTCTCTTTTTTTTATCTTCATTCACAAACAGTCCAATGCCCTTTGGACAGAGAAGACCAAAGTGGAGATGATTGGCCATAATACAAAACTAAACTCAGCATATCCGCACAAACACCTCAGAACAGCTGTCAGCACAGTGATGGAGGGCTGAGGATTTGGGCACCTTGCATCAATGAGTCATAAACTCGTCTGTATACCAAAGTATTCTAGAATCAATTGTGAGGCCATCTGTCCCACATCTAAAGCTTGGCCTCAATTTGATCAATGCAACAGGTCAATGATTCCAAGCACAGCAGCAAATCTCCAACAGAACGGCCGAAAAAGAAAAGAATCAAAGTACTGCAAAGGCCCATTCAGAGTCCAGACCTCAACCTGCTGTGGTGGGACCTTAACAGAACTGCACATGAACAAATGCTGCAAACGTCAAAGAAGCGAATTAATGTCGTAAAGAAGAGACAGAGTTCCTCCACAACAATGTAACAGCCTCATAAAGTTATACAGAAAACCATCACTGCAACTTACTGCTGCTAAATGTGGATCTACAAGCTACTGAATCATCGGATTTCACAGGACTGCAGAGTGTCCTTTGTTGCACATTACTTTATATATCTCACTAATCTCTTTCATATATTCAGCAAATCAGGGTACATCTGCATCAACCACAGTGTGAAACTCAGTGTATCTCTTATGGTAACAAATATATAATCAGTGTTAGAATCTAAAGGAGACCCTACAACAGGGTTCTAAGAATTACCATGGTTCTCAGTTCCTGTAGTGCAGACAGAAAAAAGGGAGTGCCACCATGAATGGTTACAGGAACTATGAAAAAGTTACTGTTGTGTTAAAGCACACAGTAAATATGTGATTCAAGTTGTGTCCTTGTTCTCTCATTAATAATACACACAAACACACAATAAGACCTTCAGCTCGGTCACATTATCACGTTAGCTTTCACTGACATTACATTCACTGACTGAGTAGCTTTGAATGGGGACCTGCTGTATTTGGATCCTGCAGCTTGTGTAAATGAAGAAGGTGAGTCAGATTTAGTTCATAAAGCTGACACATCCCAATCATTACCATGTTTTAATCAACAAACACTCACACTGACTCAAATCTACACTTTGTTTTATTACAAGTTTAGTATCTTTGTGGCTAGGAGCAGACACTTTCTGTGATCTCTGCTGATTTACTGACTCTTACCCAAGGAGTAGCAGTAACTGGTCTGAGTGTTGGACTATCTCACAGTTACAGGTCAGAGGTAAACTGTGGGGACTATAATCAGCAGCTGAGGCTCTAACTGTGTTTTAGCTCAGTCTTTGTGCTGCTGTGAGTCACTCTCTGCTGGAAATGTGTGTTTTCCTCTACAAAGGTGTGTTAGAGCTGGAATGAATGGATTAATGAGAGTAGGAAGACGAGGATTGACTCACCAAGGAGCAGAGAAACAGATGCAGCCTTCATGTTGTCTGGATGACGACTAAATGAAGTCTGACCTACAGAGCGAGGGCTTCAACTACAGCATCTTCACTTCCCTGTTCACATTCAGCATGACTGGCTGCACCCTGCATAAACCTGCTGCTATTATAATGGTGTAAGAACCACTATATCAAAAGTTTAGGCTAAAGTTTGGATAAAGTTTATTACTCATAGCTGTTTAATAACTAAAACATGATGTATAAAGATTTTTGAATGTGCATTTGACTGGTTCTTAGTGTAATTCCTTTTCATTTCAAAAGTGATGTCAGGTGAGTGGAAAGAATGGAGGGCTGCATTAGGCATGGGAGCATATAGTTTTTCTACTGTGTGAGTATGTTGTGGTTATTCCAAAATAAACATTTGAAGTCTGAACTACTTCTGCTGTCATACGCCTCAGGATTGAGTTACTGTGGTAGCAGCCCACACGTGGCTTGGAAAAGGCTGAAGGAACACCACTACAGTGGAATGTTTGTCTTTATGGAGGTCAGTGTGGTTTTGAATTTGTGTATGATGGTGAGACCGCAGCACGTTGATTTAGATGCAGGGTGCACGGTTTCTGCTCTTGAGTTTTTCTGACGTGATGTAGAATTATTTCTCTATTCTGTTTCTCTTTATTGTTTATTCCTGCTGTGTCTCCATGTGCCAGCTCTCGAGATATTCAAGTTTTGAAGTATTGTTAGTTTTGTTTTTGTTTTAATTTTTCACTCTTTCTTCAGTGTTTTTAGTCTCTATCCCAGCTTCTCTGGTGTGTATGTGCGCTGTTTAAGTCTCTCTAATTATTTACTGCTTTATTTTGATCTTAATTTTTCTTGTGTCTGATCCAGTTAGTTTTATTTCCAGTCTTTGTTTCTTTCCCTTTGAGGTTCTCTGCCTCACTCTCATTGGTTGCACCTTTGTCTTTGTTGCTCTCTTTGTTTCTCAAAATCTTTGTGCTTCTCTGGGTTCTAGTTTTGGTCGTTTATGCCCTGCAGACATTGTTTTATTCTGTAAATATTCGTTAACTTCAGATTTTGCATCCCTAACTCCTTATTTCAGTTCAGTGTTATTCATATAGCACAAAATCACAACAACAGTCACTGAGAGGTGCTTTATATTGTAAGGCAATGGCCCTTCAATAATGTAAGTGTGGTGAGAGCCCAGGGTTGGATGGTGTAATTGGTAGTGGTGTGGAGGTGAATGAATAAGAAAAACAGAATAATTTGATGAATGAATTGTCAGACAACTCCACCTCGGGAATTTTAGATTTTGCCAGAAGGCACTCAAGTTTGCCCACTAATGAGGCAGGAGACGAGGCTCAATATGTTAAAAACGATTCAATTTTAAAATAATTAAAAATGATTAAAATGCAAAAGACATAAAAGCAAAAAACAACAAAAAACAGGGATGAGTGTGAGGGAGAATGGACCCCCCCCCCCCCCCTCAAAAAAAAAAAAAAAACTGAAGCAACCTAAATCTCCCAGACACATGACCACCAAACTATTGTATGAAGACTTCAATCCCAGGAAAACACAGCAAACACGAAGTGGGTAGGGGGAAACCACCACCTAAGCCACCAATACTGCCACCACAATGGCCTCCAGCAACTGAAATGAAAATCAATGAAAAATAGAAACAATTAATGAACAGAAAATAAATGAACAAAAATAGAGGCAGTAAACACCCTCCCCCACGCACTCATTAAAAGACTGGGTCTGAACCCTTATTAAAAACCCAGCATCAGAAAAGTATCTTAAGCTGCAGTGCATGAAGCAGAGCGCCGCAGCTGATACCGTTACCGCCTGTCGGCAAATGAGCCGCAGACACAAACCAAGCAGCAGCAGGACCCAGACCCAGACAGCAGCAACAATAGGACGCAGCAGCAAAAGCCAAACTTTCATCAATGGAGACAGGGCAACGTGAAAACAAGACAGAACGGTGTTAAAATCAGGACAGCAGCAGCTCCACTCAGCTGGAAGCAGTGTCTTTGTTGCTCCAGATGATTCAGCTGGAGAACGTTGCATCTGACAAACAATGAATTACAGGGCATCCAACTATAATCAAGGTTGAGATATTACAATCTGACAACCCACCTGCCTACTTCCGAACAGGCTCACGCAGCCACTGAGAGGAACTCGATGTAAAGAGCTAACTGATGTTCACCTGTGACCATACTAGCGTCAGCCTCAGACACACTATTTGTTACGCAGAGAGAGAGAAGACACTTACAGCAGCAGAACACCTGCTTACCGCAGCCTAAACAGATGCCAAAGAATACTACTCTGCTACTCTGCCAGAGACTGGGATCAGAAGAGCGGAAATGATAATCAGCTGGGAGCAAGGAGGAGACAGGTAGAGATGCTGCTTATATACCCTCTCTCACCACTGTGAGTGACTAAGAACGGCACGCACATTAAGGGATGTCAGAACTATCAGAATAAGGAATACAGAAAAAACACGAGTAATCATAGAGCACCCTGTCAGCAAGCACTTGGCAACAGTGGGAAGGAAAAACTCCCTTTTAACAGGAAGATGTCGTGATCGTGGACCATTGGCCCAGTGTTTTGGAGGTTTTTTTGGAGTCTGTTTTCCCTTTGTCCTTGCCTGTCAGAACCACTGTCCTAGATGAAACAGCGAGGATCCATGAATACATCAGGAAGACGGCCACAAAGGATCATGTGCTTAGTGAGTACCTCAGGCAGCAGAAACCTGAGAAAGAAGAGAAAGAAGAACAGGAACCATCATGGAAGGACAGGCCTCTGCACGGCATGTACCACCGGCAGATAGAAGAAGTGGCTGACATAGAGAAATCCTACCAATGGCTGGACAAAGCTGGACTGACAGACAGCACAGAGGCACTAATCATAGCCGCACAAGAGCAAGCTCTGAGCACAAGATCAATAGAGGCTGGGGTCTACCACACCAGGCAGGACCCCAGGTGCAGGCTGTGCAGAGATGCTCCTGAGACAATCCAGCACATAACAGCAGGGTGCAAGATGCTAGCAGGCAGGGCATACATGGAACGCCATAACCAAGTGGCCGGCACAGTATACAGGAACATCTGTGCCAAGTAAGACCTGGAAGTCCCGAGGTCAAAATGGGACACGCCCCCAAGGGTGGTTGAGAACAACAGAGCTAAGATCCTGTGGGACTTCCAGATACAGACAGACAAACTTGTGGTGGCTAACCAACCGGACATCGTAGTGGTGAACAAACAAAGGAAGAAGGTTCTGGTGATAGACGTCACAATTCCAAGTGACGGGAACATCAAGAAGAAGGAGCACGAGAAGCTCGACAAATACCAAGGGCTCAGAGAGCAGCTGGAAAGGATGTGGAAGATGAAGGTAACAGTGGTCCCCGTGGTAATCGGAACACTCGGGGCAGTGACCCCCAAACTGGGAGAGTGGCTCCAGCAGATTCCTGGAACAACATCCGAGACCTCTGTCCAGAGGAGCGCAATACTGGGAACAGCTAAGATACTGCACAGGACCCTCAAGCTCCTCAGTCCTCTGGTAGAGGACCCGAGCTTGGAGGGCAAAAATAGACCGCGCACAGGGAAGCGAGCTGGGATTTGTTTTTTAATATAATATAGCATGTGTTTCATTTATAAATGTCCTCCAAAAAGCAGTTTCTACTTTCTTTGAAAATGTTTCAGAGCCTGTACTTTTTCACTTTCACTTCAACCTTTGCTAGAGTATTTTTAACACAAGTATCTGTACTTCTGCTTAAGTACAGAAAATCTGTACTTTTGATATGTACATGTGTCTTAGTGGGATTTCCTTCTGAAAACATCCAGTTCCACATTTCTCTGGGACAGCATCACTGTACTCAGTTCTTCTTCTAAATATAAATATATATATATATATATATAAAAAAAAAAAAAAACAGAAATGTGGAAATTGTGGAATGTGGAAAATGGCTGTCCACCAACGTTCACCATCCAACCTGACTGAACTGGAGAGGATCTGCAAGGAAGAATGGCAGAGAACCCCCAAATCCAGGTGTGGAAAACTTGTTGCATCATTCCCAAGAAGACTCATGGCTGTAGTGGCTCAGAAGGTGCTTCTACTCAATACTGAGCAAAGGGTCTGAATACTTCTGACCATGTCATATTTCAGTTTTTCTTTTTTATTGAATTTGCAAAAATTTCTACATTTTTGTTGTTTTTTTACTGTCAAGATGGGGTGCTGAGTGTACATTAATGAGAAATAAAATGATATATATATATATATATATATATATATATATATATATATATATATATATATATATATATATATATATATATATATATATATATGCGTGTCTGTGTGTAAGTTCAGACAGAGTTTTATGGGTAAGTGGCTCAGTTCACAGGACAAACGGGCAGAATCAAAAATCAGTAAGAGTCCTACAGTTATAGTGGAAGAATAATTATTTTGGTTGTATTGGTTTGAGACTCTGGCATCTCCTCACTCTGAGATGCTTGTGAACATCCCCTCACAGCAATAATGATGATAAACACCTGACCAAACCAACTTTTATGATGCTGAATGTTTCAGTCCATGTGCAGCAGCTGTAGGACGGTTTCTACAGGCTGAAGAACAGCAGTCGCTGCAGGAATCAACATCACTGCACTTATTTTGCTTTTAGTAGGTGAGCCGAGGTCCTCCTCAGTAAAGTTGGAGAGATTGGCATTTCATGTTCTGCATCCTAGTACATGGCATTGAAGAGCATAATAATGAAGGAATTAGATCCTTAAACTTAGTTACAGCACTTTCAGAAAGACTTCTGCTGTAATAAAACTTATTCCCCACTGCTGTGTAATCCATTAAAGTAAATGTAAATGTTACTAAGAAATTATCAGACAGGAGGGGGCTTTCAGGGAATACTGTTAAGTCTTCAGTTTCTATGCCATATGTCAGGACAAGATCCAGAGTATGATTAAAGTGGTGGGTGGGCTCCTTTACATTTTGAGAGAAGCCAATTGAATCTAATAATAGATTAAATGCAGTGTTGAGGCTGTCATTCTCAGCATCTACATGGATGTTAAAATCACCCACTATAATTATTTTATCTGAACTGAGCACTAAATCAGATAAAAAGTCTGAGAAATCAGACAGAAACTCTGAGTAAGGACCAGGTGGACGATAGATAATAACAAATAAAACAGGTTTTTGAGTTTCCCAATTAGGATGGACAAGACTAAGAGTCAGGCTTTCAAAAGAATTAAAACTTTGTCTGGGTCTGTGATTAATTAATAAGCTGGAATTGACCATTGCTGCTACTCGACCTGTGCTTCGAGCATTCTGACAGTTACTGTGACTCGGGGGTGTTGATTCATTTAAACTAACATATTCATCCGGCTGTAACCAGGTTTCTGTAAGGCAGAATAAATCAATATGTTGATCAATTATTAAATCATTTACTAATAGGGAGATAATAATTCACTGAATAGTTTTCTGTGCTGTTGGAGTGGTTTTATTGATGTTCATGGAGAGCTCCTCTTGTACTAATGTGTGGTTTCTGTAATGTAGGTCTGGGAGCAAACTTTGTGGAGGTGACGGCTGTGAGGAACCTGCACAGAAGAGTTTGAGACGGAGCATCTACCTCTGCTGTGAGTCTCCTTCATGTTACTGCACACCTGCCTGATCACGTTCTCCTCACAGGTCTCTGAAACCTCTCATTTCTCCACATTTATTATTTCTGTTTCCACCACTGGAGGGCGTTGGTGATTATTGATGTTTGGGAACAGGAACCAATCAATGCAGTCTGAATGTTTCTCTTTGGTCATGTGACCATTTGATCTCTGATCACCTTGTTCTTTGGTTTCAGGCCTGTTTCTACTGACTGCTGCAGTTAGCTGATTTTTCTACACTTGTCTGATCTCACAATGACCTCTGACCTCTACTGACCTCTGTCCTCCTGCTGCAGGTATGCGTATGCTACTGCAGTCTGCAGAGTGTTCCTGCAGGTGAGTTTCACATATGGAATAATGTAGATATGTTAGAAAAAAAATCTAAGTTCCCAGATGGCTTAAAAATTCACACCACTGGATAGAGCCTTTAAATCCAAACAAAATGACCCCAACTGTGTTAAAATTGGTTTAAAAATAAGGAAATTATGACATTTAAGTGAAAGAAATACACAATTAACTACTATTGTTTTACTGGTTAAGTTAAAAAAATTATGTGACCTTTAGAAAGCTTTCTTTGAATATAAATGGCCATAACTCCCATATTTCCCAAGAGAATCACATGAAATCTGGAATGTAATTAGTTTTTAGTAAGGACGTGTCAGTACAATTTTAGTGATTAATCATAAAATATCCAAAAAAATCACAGCTCATCGAGCATATAATGCATTAAAATTTAGAAATGAAATTATAATTGTCAATTTAAGATGTTTTAACAGCATAATGATACAATATATAAAAGATTTCATGAATATGTGTTGGTTTAATCAGGCAGAAATCATATGCATTTTTCATTGATTTTCGGGCGGCTGTGAACCAGCCGGTCAGACCTCCTAAATTCCAGCGCTCCAAAAACCACTTTCGCATCTACAGATTTTAATGAAACTTCATCAGCAGAAAGAAAAAAGTCTGGATAAAATTCCTACATACCTTTGAATCAACCCCATACAGTGGTGTGAAAAAAGTGTTTGCCCCCTGCCTCATTTCCTGTTTTTTTGCATGTTTGTCACACTTAAGTGTTTCGGAACATCAAACCAATTTAAACAATAGTCAAGGACAACACAAGTAAACACAAAATGCAAGTTGTAAATGAAGGTGTTTATTAGTAAAGGTGAAAAAAAATCCAAACCATCATGGCCCTGTGTGAAAAAGTGATTGCCCCCCTTGTTAAAACATACTATAACTGTGGTTTTTCACACCTGAGTTCAATTTCCCTAGCCACACCTAGGCCTGATTATTGCCACACCTGTTCCCAATCAAGACATCACTTAAATAGGAGCTGCCTGACACAGTAAGGTCCACCAGAAGATCCTTGAAAGCTACACATCATGCCGAGATCCAAAGAAATTCAGGAGCAATTGAGAAAGAAAGTAATTGAGATCTATCAGTCTGGAAAGGGTTATAAAGCCATTTCCAAAGCTTTGGGAATCCAGCGAACCACATTGAGAGCCATTATCCACAAATGGCGAAGACATGGAACAGTGGTGAACCTTCCCAGGAGTGGTCGGCCGCCAGAGGTGGGAAGTAACGAAGTACAAATACTTCGTTACTGTACTTAAGTAGATTTTTTAGGTATCTGTACTTTACTTGAGTATTTATTTTTCTGAGTACTTTTTACTTTTACTCCCTACATTTTTACACAAGTATCGGTACTTTCTACTTCTTACATTTTCAAACAGACTCGTTACTTTTTAACACGTCAGGGAGAAGTTTGCGTTTCCGGTCAGTGCGCCGTCAGTCATCAAGCGATCTGAGCCTAAACGGAGGAATATTAACATATAAGAGACAATCATACTGGCGTATCCTCCATCACCGGGGCTTATCGGGTACAAAGGGATTAAATACGCAAACCCATGTAATTAATGTCTCATTTATAGCGCTATAATCAGGGGTCACAGCGGGCCGGACCGAATCCGTAAGTTGCGCTGCGGCACATAAACAGCTTAGCTAGCGCTACTGAAGAGGAGCGAGCATAAAGGGAGTAACGTGTGGCAGGTAAATGCAACGTTTTTAAATGCTCAACAAATATCAGCAAACACACAAAGTGTGTGCAGTTTGTCACACAGTGTGTCTGCGAGCTAAAAGAAGAGCTGCTGCATTTCAGGGAGAGCAAAGAGAGAGAAGTTCACTCAGAGATGGAGAAAGAGGACAGGAGAGGAAGAAGAGAGGTTAGAATTAAAGGTAAGGACTGGAAAATAAACTGAAGTATGCTGACTTTGTGTTATTCAAAGATTGTATGAAAATACTGCAGTTTAGTACGTAATAAACAGGTTATCTTGTTGTACTGTATTTACAGTAAAGCTCTGTGTTGGTGCACTTTGTGTTCATGGTCAGAGTTACAGGTTACATCAGTGCAGCAGAGATGAGTTTGAATCAAAGCTGCTGATGCTGAGATTCATTCACTGAATCCAGCATTTCTACAGCCTGTATGCTGTCAGTGTAGGGGATGGAGATCAGCTCAGATAGCTGTGAAATACTGGGTTACATCTTTGTGAGTTCAGTTCATCCACACAGAGCAGTAAACCTCAGAGCAGCAGTAGCAGGTCAGCTGATCACAGCCTGCAGACCAACATCATTTACTGCAGCTCACAATAGAAAGTTGTGATTCTTCTCCCCATGCAGAGCTACTACAGCTGATCTTAGGGTTCCTCCACCTTCTGAATCCCACTGTAACCCCTGAGTATCCTCATGTTTGTGTTTAGGTGGAGACACAGTCACCCTCTACTATGGAGGACACAGAGAATAGAGCTGTGTTTAAATTCCCTTTCACAGTTTGTGATTCAAGCTGAGAGCATTCATTAGAATTAAAATTTAGATTGGAATAACGTTTGTGTTCTCATGTATTATTTTATATTATTACAATAATATATAATGAGGTTCAGTTAGCTTTACACAACAATAGCAGGTAGAAACGTCCTCCAAAGAGCTACTTTTACTTTCTTACTTTGAGTAAATTTCAGAGCCTGTACTTTTTTACTTTTACTTAAGTAAAGAACTTGAACCAGTACTTCGACTTTCACCAAAGTATTTTTTAACACAAGTACTTGTACTTCTATTTAAGTACAGAATGTCAGTACTTTGGCCACCTCTGCCGGCCGCCCAAAATTACCCCAAGGGCGCAGCGACGACTCATCCAAGAGGTCACAAAAGACCCCACAACAACGTCCAAAGAACTGCAGGCCTCACTTGCCTCAGTTAAGGTCAGCGTTCATGCCTCCACCATCAGAAAAAGACTGAGCAAAAATGGCCTGCATGGCAGAGTTCCAAGAAGAAAACCACTGCTGAGCAAAAAGAACATTAAAGCTCGTCTCAATTTTTCCAAAACGCATCTTGATGATCCCCAAGACTTTTGGGACAACATTCTGTGGACCGATGAGACAAAAGTGGAACTCTTTGGAAGGTGTGTGTCCCATTACATCTGGCGTAAAAGGAACACTGCATTTCAGAAAAAGAACATTATACCAACAGTAAAATATGGTGGTGGTAGTGTGATGGTCTGGGGCTGTTTTGCTGCGTCAGGACCTGGAAGACTTGCTGTGATAAATGGAACTATGAATTCTGCTGTCTACCAAGAGATCCTGAGGGAGAATGTCAGACCATCTGTTCGTGTACTCAAGCTTAAACGTACTTGGGTTCTGCAGCAGGACAATGATCCTAAACACACCAGCAAGTCCACCACTGAATGGCTGAAGAAAAACAAAATGAAGACTTTGGAGTGGCCTAGCCAAAGTCCTGACCTGAATCCTATTGAGATGTTGTGGTATGACCTTAAAAAGGCCGTTCATGCTCGAAAACCCTCTAATGTAACTGAATTAGGACAATTCTGCAAAGATGAGTGGGCCAAAATTCCTCCAGAACGCTGTAAAAGCCTCATTGCAAGTTATCGCAAACGCTTGGTTGCAGTTGTTGCTGCTAAGGGTGGCCCAACCAGTTATTAGGTTTAGGGGGCAATCACTTTTTCACACAGGGCCATGATGGTTTGGATTTTTTTTTCACCTTTACTAATAAACACCTTCATTTACAACTTGCATTTTGTGTTTACTTGTGTTGTCCTTGACTATTGTTTAAATTGGTTTGATGTTCCGAAACACTTAAGTGTGACAAACATGCAAAAAAACAGGAAATGAGGCAGGGGGCACACACTTTTTCACACCACTGTATGTCTGAAGTGTAACTTTATGTCAATTGAATTGGAGCCAAATCTTCAACGTGACCAAACAGACTGAAATCTTGAACTGAAGAAAATAAAAAGAAAACCAGGCAGAAGAGGAGGAATTCCTCTGCGTAATACCAGGAAATTCAAAGGAAATAACCCCTTGCAAGCCAAACAAAAACCCTAGAGACCCCTGTGCCATAGTTGAAGACTGTGCGCGCAGGTGGATTGGGAAAATCAATTCAGCGCTTAACCGGGGATGGTAACATACCTTAATAATATGGCTTCCAAATGTCTGCTGGTGCAGGTACCACCCAGTTACACCCACACTTTGCCTTTTATTGCTCTAAGCCTGTCATCTCTGGAGATTCAAATCCAGACATCATAAGATGTCTGCAGTTTTTTTTTTTCACACCTCTCTGCAGCTTCTCTCCTCATTCACACTCACACCTATGGGCACTTTAGAATCACCTTTGGACTGTGGTAGAAAACCCACACATGTAGAGCGATCATGAAAACTCCACACCACTTAAGGTGGAGTCAGACCCAGACTTTCTTGCTGTGAGGCAGCAGTGCTAACCACTATACTGCTGCCTCTCTTTTTTTCCCAATAAAAATAATAAATAAAACTTGTGTTGGCTCTAATGAAGAAGAGCAGAACATCAGAGCTGCATATGTGAGAGAGACAGAGAGAAAGAAGCCACAGAGTTCTTCTATTTCCCACCTCCACAGAAATGAAGTCAGTGGTTCCCAGTTGATGGAGCCAGAAAACCAGAAAGTACTGTGCAGAAGTCACGAGCCACGCCTCATTTCTTTATATTTTGCTTCCAGGACCTTCTTGTAATTTTTAAAGTGGTCTTCAGCAATAGTTTTCCAGACTTTTGAAGGTCCTTCTGAAGGTTAGTTAGAGCTGCTTCTCACTGATTTATGAATCATTGAAACATAAAGAAGCGTCTAACCCAAGTGATGAACCAGTGTTGTGTCTTTCTATCATAGACAGCTGAGCAAAGAAGCAGTGTTAAATGGGCTCTTTAGGCTCTTTGTTACCAGCAGCCTGTCACAGAAACATCATCTCTGCTTTCATAGAGGTGCTCACACTTGCTGACCAATCAATCAACTGCATTTGATTGACAGCTGCTCCTTCCCCTCTTTGTTGTTGTCATGTGCTGAGGCTGCATTAAATCATTTGAGAACCTGGTGAGGACCAGATGCTTTTTATTATGTCTTGATATGAAAAACCTTATTAATAAAAACGTTTGTTTGATGTCTGTACACTGAGCACATAAAAGCTGATTGTAACAATGACACAAGCCTACAGCAGGAGCTGCAATAAGACATCATCAGAGTTTAGGAGGAGCGTGGATCAGCGTGGTGGTGTGAAGCTCCTCCATCAGGCTGAGTGTGTCCTCAGTTTCCTGTCAGAGACAAACATCACTGATTCCTGCTGTTCACCTCTGACCTTCACACACACACACACACACACACACACACACACACACACACACACACACACACACACACACACACACACACACACACACACACACACACACACACAAATGTATGTAGATGTTACCCTGCTCTCACTGAGGAATACACCATATTGCCATCAGCCGACTGCTCTGTAACACACAGTTAAAACATTAGACTGTAGCTGTGTCCAAATTCAGAGGCCACATCCTTCCAAGGCTGCATTTGTAGGCTGATTACGTCACAGAGAGGCGACGAAGGCTGTCCAAATTAGAAGACTCCTTCAAATGCAGTTGACGAACGCGTCCTTCTTTTCTTGAATTTGGAGGATGGGTCTGGTGTAACCTTTGTGGCCTACCATATCCCATGATTCATTGAGCATCAAAACTCAAACACGCAATGGCGGAGAGAGTTAAAAGCATTTGAAATATGATTGTTTCTGTGAGACAAAATAAACTTTTAAGATGTTTCCAGGCGAGAATGTAAATGTGTAAACCTCAAATATACGCTCAATTTATCAAGATATCGCTTAATTATAAACAGTGCTCCAACGTGTTCGGAGTTGTCCATTGCCGCTGCTCTACCAGCAGCTCACCTCGTTAGCTGTCAGCTGACCGAGCTATCGAGGCTCGCTATACCCGGAGTTAAGAAATAGTTCAGCTGCATTATAACAGTTTCTTTTCCACAGCTGTGCTTCGCATTGTCATGGTTGCTAGGCAACATGAGCTACATTAAAGTGAGAGAAGGCTACGCAGATATGAAGTGTAGACGGGCCAATTTCACAGCCACTCACTTCTGCCCTTTACAGTCAAAGGACCCAGTCTACATTGGCCAGGTCCTTAAAAGGATGCGGCCCCTGAATTTGGCCAAAGCTCTCGTGTGTCTGTATGCAACACCACTGTTGTAACCTTATGGTATAATTCACAAACGCACATCTTAAAGCAGATAACCCGTAAGCTGGAGAGGGAATGGCGTCTCACTAAATTAGAAGATGCTCATTTAGCCTGGAAAAAGAGTTTGTTGCTCTATAAAAAAGCCCTCCATAAAGCTAGGACATCTTACTACTCATCATTAACTGAAGAAAATAAGAACAACCCCAGGTTTGTTTTCAGCACTGTAGCCAGGCTGACAAAGAGTCAGAGCTCTGTAGAGCCGAGTATTCCTTTCACTTTAACTAGTAGTGACTTCATGGATTTCTTTACAAATAACATTTTAGACATTAGAGAAAAAGTATTTGTAACGATCTCAAAGATTTATCTTCATGTTCGGCTGCTGGTAAATTTAGAAGTCATTAGCAGGACTCTGGAGAACTTGACTGCATACTGAGGAGGTAATTCAGCCATTTGATTCAGATGTGTTGAATCAGGGACACATCTAAAACCTGCAGGACACCGGACCTCGAGGCCTGGATTTGAGGATCCCTGATTTAGACTCTTTCGCTCTGATCTTTTGGAGTTAACTTCAATAGTTACTTCCTCCAAACCAGCAACATGTTTATTAGATCCCATTCCTACTAGACTGTTCAAAGAAGTCTTTACAATTATTGATGCTTCAATCTTAAAAATGATCAATCTGTCTTTATTAGTTGGCTATGTACCACAGACCTTCAAGGTGGCTGTAATTAAACCTCTACTTAAAAAGCCATCACTGACCCAGCTGTCTTAGCTAATTATAGGCCAATCTCCAACCTTCCTTTTCTCTCAAAGATTCTTGAAAGAGTAGTTGTAAAACAGCTAACTGATCATCTGCAGAGGAACGGTTTATTTGAAGAGTTTCAGTCAGGTTTCAGAATTCATCACAGTACAGAAACAGCATTAGTGAAGGTTACAAATGATCTTCTTACAGCCTCTGACAGTGGACTCATCTCTGTGCTTGTCCTGTTGGACCTCAGTGCAGCTTTTGATACTGTTGACCATAACATTTTATTACAGAGATTATAGCATACTATAGGTATTAAAGGTACTGCACTGCAGTGGTTCAAATCATATTTGAATCATATTTATCTAATAGACTCCAATTTGTTCATGTAAATGGGGAGTCTTCTTCACACACTAAGGTTAATTATGGAGTTCCACAGGGTTCTGTGCTAGGACCAATTTTATTTACATTATACATGCTTCCCTTAGGCAGTATTATTAGAAAGCATTGCATCAATTTTCATTGTTATACAGATGACACTCAGCTTTATCTATCAATGAAGCCAGATGATCCACATCAATTAGTTAAACTGCAGGAATGTCTTAAAGACATTAAGGCCTGGATGACCTCTAATTTCCTGCTTCTAAATTCAGATCAAACTGAAATTCTTGTTCTCGGCCCCACAAATCTTAGAAACATGGTGTCAAACCAGATACTTACTCTGGATGGCATTACTTTGGCCTTCTAGTAACACTGTGAGAAATCTTGGAGTCATTTTTGACCAGGATTTGTCCTTCAATGCACATATTAAACAAATATGTAGGACCGCTTTTTTGTTGAAATAATTTTGAATTTGGTGATGAATTCCAGGAGTGTTTGTCATGGTTACCTGTCATCCTGCCAGCTTTCTTCTTATTCTTGAAGACCACCTGACCATAGGTGACCTCAGCAGGACCTGAAGACAGAAATATGAATTAAGTACCTGCAGCTTCAGCTCTGACTCTCTGATTGGTCAGATTAGGACTCTCAGAGTTTCATCATCACCTGTTTCTCCATCTGAGCCTCAGCAGCAGTTTGTGAAAGATACACAAAATGTGAATTTGATTCTTTGATCATTTACCTGAACATGAAGAGATTCATTTCCACATACACAAAGGGCCCCCACCTCCCCCTGAGTCACTGTTAGTGATGACCCCAACCCTCAACCTGAACCTTAACCCCATGTTTTGGACAGAAGCAAAGAACTTTTTTTTTTAATTATTGAGTTTTAATTATTATTGATCTAAATGTTTTTTTTTTAATGGATATTGATGTAAATGCTTTTCTATGCTGGGAAAGGTTTTTTAAAAAAAGAGTGCAGCTGTGTTCAGCAAGAATGAAGAGGATGAACAAACTAGAGATGAACCTTCTCCAGCTGTAGTTCTGTTCTAATCAAACCTCTGGTGAAGTTAATCAGACTGAACGTGGTGTGGGGGGAATTGTCTGCTAACTCATCAAATTTGGTGCTTTCTGTGTTTCCTGGTTAGATTCAGAGAGGATGGTATCAGGTCATGATGAAGCTCTGAGGAGTTCTCATGAATCTTTGTGAGATTATGAAACAAAGCAGCAGGAGTCATCCAGACATGGAGGTAAACTGTCAGAGAGCTGCTCCTCTGCTGCAGCTGGACTCTGTGATCGTACCTGAGACCAGACTGACTGTTTGATGCTCACTGTCCATACATGACCTACACACTGAACCACCTTCATCACCACCATCATCATCACCATTATCATTTTCATCATTGTCATCACCATCATGACCATGATGATGATGATGATCATCATCATGGTCATGATGGTGATGATCATCATCATCATCTTCACCATGATCACCAGTTTTCAGTTGATTTGTTTCTTCAGTGTGAATCCTCACATCAGAGTAGTGTTGGGATTTTTTATCACCCCAATGCTGATATTTAAAGTTATTATTCCTACTTCTGTTTATTTGCAACTAAACTGCTTTCTACACTGTAATAAATGCATATTGTGCGTCTAAAAGTAGTAGGAGGACTTGAGGCCTGTTTGAATTGCTCTTATTTGTGTTCAGGCACCAGAAGTTCTGCTACCCCTCCCTAACAGTCTGCTGTGGCCAAGCAGGCCCTCTCAGATCGCTCTCAAAGCGTACTCGTCTTCTGCTCTGGCCCAGTGTTGAACTTCTTGTTCATTCAAATTCATGCTTTGGGGTCTCAGCTCATAAAACTGCCCTTCTCGCGTTCACGTGTGGAATACCAGTTATCCTGTTTGCTCATGTTTCGATTTATACTGGTGATAGGGATAAATCTGTCCAGTAGACCTAGCTGTAGGATATCTTGCCTATATAGCACGGCCAAAGATTCTGAAAATCAGAAATTCTGTCTAAAATCTGTCTAAGGAACAAGTCCAGGGGCAAACTGGGCCCCACTTTCTCCCTCATATCTGGTCTGTGTCAGTGTGGGCAGTTGTAAATCCTTCTCCAGGAGTACCATAGGATGGCCTCAAGGAGGTTGTTTCTGACAATTATTGTGATTAATTTTTCTTATCTGATGTTGTATTAAAAATGCTCCGGGATGTTTGTGCTTTTCTAGATAGTATGAGAAGATTAATGAGACCCCCTAATTTATGCTTACAAAGTGCAGACTCAGCACAAATCTTAGACAAAGGAAGGGAAAGAGTATAAATACCACAGTTAGAGGAGTAGAAGAAGAAGAGAAGATGTAGTGACTGTCTCTGTCCGTGTTGTCTGGTTTTTCAGTAACTGCTCAGGTTTAACCTCCCAGGAGGGTTTTTTGCTTTCTGTTTTTTGTTTTGTGCTTTTTTGTTTGTATCTTTCTAAGAACCAGTAACTTTTTGCAACAGAGCTCGCTCATCTTCATGGATCATTTGGACAGTTTGATTTTATTTGGACTCATACTTAATCTCAGCACGGGCTCTCCTCGGTCAGAGGGAGTGATGAGGAAGCCGGGGCATGATCAACAGGTTCTTTCTTCTTCTCTGTGTGTGTATCTCAGTCTTCACTATGTTACTGTGTGTCTTGTTTTTTGACTTTGCTGTGTGTGTAACTAAGATGTCTAATAAAAAGCCTTCACAGAACCTGTTTAACCCTGTGATTTGTTGGTAACTATGGTTTTAATTGGGTTTTAATTTGTAGCCAAAAAGGAACATGGAGACCCCTAAAAATAGATCCAACAATAGACAATGTGGATCAGCACGCACACACACACACACACACACACACACACACACACACACACACACACACACACACACACACACACACACACACACACACACACACACACACACACACACACAATCTTTCATGTATTCCCTGAAACTTTGTGTTGATTGAACCTTTATAGAATTGAGTGTGTGTGTGTGTGTGTGGGGGGGGTATTTTGGTGAAACACTCTTACAGCCTACCTCTCTGTGTGGTGGTGACTTCAGCATAAGTCACATCTACAGGGGAGGAGTCACTCCTTCCTGAAAAAGAAGGAGGAAACACAGAAGCACATTAACATGAATAACCTGTTATGGAGAAGTGAGACTGTCCACAAACTTCTGACCTTCTGACTGCAGTCTGCAGTGTTTCACTGTGGAGAAGAAGTGAAGTTATGCTAATAGTTAATCACGTATCCTTTTACTGGCTAACTGCCTGCAGTCATTTGTTGTAGTTTTCAACATGGCTCATACATGTCTCCTGGGCCACAGCAGGCTGGAAAAAACAGTCCAAATACAACACAGGGAACGAGGCAAAACAGTTCAGGGGGGTCTGCCAGGAAACCCACAGCACAATACAGACAGTTCAGGGGGGCTACTGTGCTCTGACTGGCGACGGCGACATGGCGAGGCACATCAAGATGTGCAGGCTGGGGCTGCCTAGATGATAATTTGGATGTATTTGGTGGTGGTGAGGATGATGGTGACAAGGGCTCTAACTGAAGTTGTGGCCCTGATTGAGACTGCTATTACAGCTGACACTGGAGGCCCTGACTGGGGAGCTGGCTGAGACTCTGACTGAGGCTGACCAGACAGGGAAGCTGACACTGGAGAAACTAAGGGGACCAAAACTACAGAGGGAAGCTGGGGCTGCAGGGGCTGGGAGACTGCTGCAGCGAGTCGTGATGCAATACAACCTGTCACAGATCTACACACAGTAACATTAGTGCCAAAAAAAAAAAAGAAAAATCAAAATGTCTTAAGATTGTTCATATTTAGGAACTACGGTGTCCATTTCTTTTAGTCACATGCACTGTCCTCTGGCATTTTTAAGTCTTTAATATACATAATGAAAGGGATCCAAATACGCTCAAACACGTCTTGTTTGCCCTTTAGCACATACGTAATCTCCTCTAATGGGAAAGCTCTTAGCATCTGCCAGATCCAGTGGTTGACAGTCGGTCTATGAAGTTTTTTCCAAAACAACGATATATATCTTTTTGCATTGGGCAGGCCTAAATCTATAAATGTGCATTTATTTTTAGTGTATTTGTGTTTTTCTGGATACAAGTAAAAACAGCTTTTGTTTTTCAGCTTCTAGTTTCAGTTGTTTGCAAATAATTTTCTCAATTATATCCTTTACTTCTTTCCAAAATGGTAAATGGACTAGCTCTTATATAGCGCTTTTCTACTCAGTCCGAGCACTCAAAGCGCTTATACAACACATTTGCATTTACCCATTCATACAAGCACTTCCATGATTAATTAAGCTAAGTGCTTTTATCATCTAACATTCGCACACATACATACTCCCACAGTTGCGTCGGAGAGCAACTTGGGGTTAAGTATCTTGCCCAAGGATACATTGGCATGTAGCCTGGAGTAGCCAGGAATCGAACCGCTGACCTTCTGATCAGTAGGTGATCCGCTCTACCTACTGAGTAATTTCAGCAGCGGCAATGGAGCGAAGTGTACCACATCTTCCTAGGTGGCTGCCATAACCGGAAATCCTAAATATTATTTTTTAATATTTAATCATTATTGTAATTACTGCTTGGTGATGATGGTAATAATGGAATAATAATTTATATATCATACTTACACATTGAGATGTGTAAGTATCATGTATGTGTTCATTGAGGTGTTTTTATGCTGTTTTATTGCTTCTTTTGCTAAAGGAATGGTTTGAAAAATTGAAAACTGTTTCTGTTTGCCTTTCTGTAAAAGTCACCAACACCACTGTTACACATTACTTTGAGTAAAAGTTTCAAATTGTATAGACAAGTTTTCAAAATATTCAAATAAATTGCAACTTTACAAAAAGAATAATAAACTATTAATCTAATGATCTATTTATTTTTATTGATAAAAAACATGATTTTTGGGTTCCCCAGAGACCTCAGTCTGTATTACATCTACGTTAAATATGCTGGTAGTATGATGGTTAACCTTAATTCTAGTAATTAGAGGAAAATGTAAAAGATTTTTAGGACGTGGGGGTAAACTATAACCTCCATGTGTAACGCTGGAGGTGACCAGAAGTAACAACAGACATCTGTCTGCTCAGTGGGTTAAACTTTCAAAAGAAACAAAGTAACAGCATCAAAAGTCACCTCACTATCAGCACAGATACATATAAGATATAATGATCACAGCATGCTGTGACCACAGGATGTGACCTCTACACATCATCTGTCTGCTTCCTTTTGACAGAGAGCGCAGAAAGTTTCACTTCACATGATAAACTAATTTAAGAAACGTACATGTATAAAGTGAAACCTCACAGGTTTGTTTAAAATTCACTGTAGATAAAAAAGCCTTCATGTACAATAGAAATTAAGCCCAGAGTGAACATGACACTGGAACTCAGCTAAAGATGAATGAATTAACCAGTTAATACTTAAGTACACTGTAAAACACACAGAGTAAGTTAAAATAAATAACTCTAAAATCTAAACTAATTAGTAAAATCTGAAATATTAAGAAGCGGTTGCTCTCAGCCTGCATTTCAGTTCAGCAGCCAAACTACAGAGTTCTTCCCTTGGCTGTGTCATTTCCTCCTGTCTTACACCGCTGTCACTCTGCCAGGAACCAAATGCACCAATGTGAAATGGCACAAAGGAAACAGCTGTTTCTTTTTATTGATTCAGCATCTGAAGCTGCTGAAGCTGTTTGTCCTCCACTGCTGAAACTGCTTCCAAGAGCCTTTCAGAGGAGGCTTTAGAAATGTGATCCTGCATGTGACACTGTCTGATTCTTGTATGCTTTATATGTTTGTACGAGTGAGCACACAATCGACACTGAACTGTTGAGTCTGACAGACTTCATACCTTTTAGTTTCCTGTAGAAGAACAGAACTCCAACCAGAACCAGAAGAACCACAGAAACCAGACCTGCTACAACTGGAATGATGGAGGGACGAGGAGGGAAGGAAGAGGGAGGAGCAGAAATACCAGGAGAGGTGCAGGCTGTGGTGCTCTGTACATGAGGAGGAAGAGCTGTAGGAGAGATGATGAAGATGATTCAGTCAGTTTATTATCAGGTCAGCAGATTAGTGCTGGTCTTTAAACAGGAAGTGATCTCAGTGTGCTGACCTCTGACCCTCAGAAAGCTCTGAGGAGATGATCCCAATGTATCAGTGGAACATGAGTAGAAACCTTCATCAGACTGCTGGATGTTAGTGATGGTGTGCTCTGATTTACGTCCAGATCCAACATTACTTCCATTAAAAATGAAATAAGCTGCGACTGTGTTACCATCCTTTTGTCTGCAATGCAGGGTGACGTCACTTCCTGTTCTCGCAGGAAGTGCAGGGATCTCCAGGATCAGAGAACCAGCTGACAAACAAAGACACAAACAGAGTGATTCAGAGACAGAGTTCCACCAGAGAGACAGCTGCAAACATCTGTCTGTACCTGAAACACTGATGGAGACTTCATCGCTCTGCTGTCCAGAGGAGTTTTCACAGAAGTAACTTCCATGAGAGAAGAAGGAGAGATCCAGAACACAGGAGGATTCATTAACCACCACAAAACCTGCACCTGCTCCACAGTCCTCAGTGAGTCCTCCTCTGGTCCTCCTCACTGTCCATCCATCAACACAGCTCAGAGACACTGAAGAAGATCCTCTGAAGAACTGCTGAAGGTTTGGACTGAGAGACAGAGAGACTGGAGGACAGACAGACAGATAGACTGGAGGACAGACAGACAGATAGACTGGAGGACAGACAGAGAGGCAGAGTAAATGTGTTTGTGTTCTTGTTGGAGTCTCTCTGATTGTTTTCACTTCCATCAACTCACCTGCAGAAACAGTCAGTGCAGACAGCAGCAGCACACACACACCTGCAATAGGAGGGCAGAGGTTACTAAAGGTCAGAGTTCAATAGAAGTCAGACAAAACTGTGGCGAAATTACTTTAATTATTGAGAATATAGCTTTATTTGGGGACAGAACAGTTCATCTATTATTCAGAAGGTTGGTAGTTTGATCCCTGGCTGCTCCAGTCTGCATGTCAAAGAATATTCGGGCAAGATACTGAAATCTGAGCTGCTCCGATGTATTCATGGGAGTCTGAATGTGTGAGAAATGTTACACAAAGTGCTTAGACATGGAAAAAAAGTGTAATTGGGTGATTGAGACCGGCAGTAAGTGTGCTCTGAGTGCTGCAATTCCGTATTGCCCAACTAGTTGCCAGTAGTTGATATCAGTTACTAGGTAAATTTGTTTGCAAGTGGTATACAACACTGGAAAAAAATTAGACATTAGAGGTCACTAGAATCTGCTAACAACCAAATCAATCACAGGGAGGTTTCCAGTGTGTGTTAAACACAAAGCCACCATCTTCCCAAGAGTGGAGATCCCACCAAAATCACTCCAAGGTCAGACAAATGCTCCAAAAATCCCTCTCGAAAACCCAAGAGTTCCATCTCAGACTGTGTAGGCCTCAGCATGTTATGAGTTAATCCTTTAAGGCCAGGCGATTGCCCGCTGAAACACTGGTTACTTGCTGTTACTAGCAGGGAACACCTGGTTAAGACGTAGAGTATCAGTGCAGAATCAGCTGATCAAAGGAACTTTGATCAGCTAACTTTTACCATATCTCCCAACCGTTTGTCTATCGGGAAAATTCAAACAGTTCCTGAAAGCTCAAAAACTGCACTTCACAGCCATATAGAGGTATTATGGTATTTGCTGCCAGAGGTCCATGAATACAGGTACTATTGACGTATGCCATTTGACACATTCAGCGGTATAAGGTTAAAGTTTATGTTCAGTCTGTTTCTAATTGTGCTGTCAAACAGGCATTTTGGAAGGGTTGCTGTCTCTGAAAAGAACATGGCAGCACAGCTTAGGTTTGCAATGCTGCATCTGAACCAACCACAAGATATTTGGAACAATGGCCCTCATTATCTCGTATTTG
>CM024194.1:54274069-54298962 GCA_013435755.1 Amphilophus citrinellus | reverse complement strand
TATGAGGCTGCACCCACCACTGTTTGGCAGCTGGGTGTGCTTCTTTATGAGATGCTGCGTGCAAAGCAAGCATTTACCACTTCTAAGTTTCTCATCGGGAGCATCAGTTTCAGCAGTGAGCTGTCCCCAGGTGAGATCATTTTTTCCTGCCTATATTGTATAAACTTTTTCCAAACAAGCTCCAAAAGATCACTGCAGTTTCCATCCTGATCTTTGCTTTGCTGCCTGTCCTCTCTCCAATCAGACTGCAGGAATTTCCTGGACCTGTGTCTGACTGCAAGCCCAAAGGAGCGCGCCACCTTGGAGGAGATTCAGCTCCACCCCTGGCTCCAAATTCAGGTGCAACTCCACCTGACTAAAAGCCAGCCTGACGAGGATTATCTGGCCTATACACCCCGTACACAGTTACCCTATTGTCATGTGTACATTATTCAAAGTCTAATTCTAATTGGAATAATTCAAACAAATAAGAATGACAGAAAATCTTTTCAATTGACTTGTATTCTAAAGAGCGACAGATGGCTGCCCCTCCCTGAGCCTGGTTCTGTTGGAGGTTTCTTCCTGTTGAAGGGGCGTTTTTCCTTCCCACTGTTGCCAAGTGCTTGCTCATAGGGGGTCACTGGATTGTTGGGCTCCTCTATGATACTGTCGGGACTCTACAGTATTATAGAGGCTTGAGGCTGTTTTAAATTGAAGTTATGTAAATAAACTGAACTTGAAATATAACATCTGTTGCAGAGAACAGTTATTTTTTGTCTCACTCCTTCTGGAGATCGGTCACATGTATTGAAATCTATGAATATGGTCAATTTATTTATCCGTACATATTTATGGTGCAGCAGAAACAAAGTAAAGTGCACAGGGAACATGTTTTTAAAGAGGAAAAAACTAAAAGGAAGGGGAAAAACCCACTAAATAATTTTGCCGTCATAACCAGAACAAGAGGATGGAGCATGGAGCGCTGCTGCTTCTGCTTCTTTCAGGATGGAACTTCAGAGGACCAAAACATCCTCAGACTTTTAAATATTCCCCAGCCATGTTTCACTGTGGGTTCATTCTCGCTCTCCTATTGGTCTCCTTACCTACATTCATTGGGCTTCATCAGTAAAAGAACCGTCCACTGTGAAATGCTGGCAGGTCGAAAGCTGCTCCAAGAATTTGTCCTTTTTTTCTCCCTCACACAAAGTTTGGAGATGCTGCTCCACCTCTCAGACCGCTCCTAGACAATGGTCATTGGTGAAAGAGAGAGTGAAGTTTGAGCCACTTCTCCTGGATTCTACTGACATTCTATTAACAATCCATTCTATACTATGATGTTCCCTGTGGTGCTAAATCAACCTGCAAATATATACACAGTGCTCTAGGCAAGGCTTATGCAAAGTTTCATCAACCTTGGCCCACTCGTCAGGGAGGACATAGAGAACACACACACACACATATATATATATTAGGGGTGAGACTTTAACTCGTTAATTCGATTCATTAATTATGGGGAAAATAACTAATTAAAAATTTTAACACATTTGAATCGCACTTTGCACCGTGGAACGTTTCTCAGTGCACGAGTTCCAGGCAGACAGATTACATCGATGCACGATGTCAAAAATTCAGGGGCCGCATCCTTCAAACAACCCGGCCCACGAGGGACCGCAAAGGCCGGAAGTGAGCGGCTTAGCCTTCATATCAGCGTCTCCTGCCCTCACCTCTGTAGCCCATGTTGCCTAGCAACCATGAGTGCGAAGCACAGCTGTGGTAAAAGCAGCTGGTTAAACTGAGAACGAACTTTTTCTCCTTTTTGTGGTTTAATTTTAAGTCTTTAATTCAAAATAAGATGTTAAACAAGCATGACACATTTTCAACATCAAGGAATACAGCTGAGAGAATGATTAATTTTCAACTATATTAAGTGAGACATTAATGTTGAATAAAACTATCCAGTTATGATGCTTAACTTTAATTTCAGGAGTTTGCTTATCACAGGAGCACTTCCACCCTTCGTTGGTCTGTGTAGTAGACTGGTGGGAAAATAAACAAAATTTTGAAGTTTAAGCTTATGTATATTGATTCATTCATCAACCAACTTAAATTAATATTTATCATGTTAAATATTTAAATGTGATTAAAATGCGATTAATTTTGATTAATTAATTACAAAGATCCTAATTAATTAGATTATTTTTTTAATCGAGTCCCACCCCTAATATATTTATTTTTATATATATAAAATTAATACTAGTTTGCCCCTACAGGCGGTCTATTTTGTCCTCCAAAGCTCGGGTCCCTACCAGAGGCCTGGGAGCTTGAGGGTCCTGCAGTATCTTAGCTGTTCCCATTATTGCACTCTTCTGAACAGAGATCTCGGATGTCGTTCTAGGAATCTGCTGGAGCCACTTTCCCAGTTTGGGGTCGCTGCCCCAAGTGTTCCGATTACCACGGGGACCACTGTTACCTTCATCTTCAACATCCTTTCCAGCTCCTGTCTGAGCCCTTGGTATTTGTCGAGCTTCTTGTGTTCCTTCTTCTTGGTGTTCCCGTCACTTGGTATTGCAACGTTTATCACCATGACTTTCTTCCTTTGTTTGTTCACCACTACGATGTCTGGTTGGTTAGCCACCACAAGTTTGTCTGTCTGTATCTGGAAGTCCCACAGGATCTTAGCTCTGTTGTTATCAACCACCCTTGGGGGCGTGTCCCATTTTGACCTCAGGACTTCCAGGTCATACTCGGCACAGATGTTCCTGTATACTATGCCGGCCACTTGGTTATAGCGTTCCATGTATGCCCTGCCTGCTAGCATCTTGCACCCTGCTATTATGTGCTGAATTGTCTCAGGGGCATCTCTGTACAGCCTGCACCTGGGGTCTTGCCTGGTGTGGTAGACCACAGCCTCTATTGATCTTGTACTTAGAGCTTGCTCTTGTGCTGCCATGATTAGTGCCTCTGTGCTGTCTGTCAGTCCAGCCTTGTCCAGCCTTGTCCAGCCATTGGTAGGATTTCTCTATGTCGGCCACTCCTATCTGCCGGTGGTACATGCCGTGCAGAGGCCTGTCCTTCCATGAAGGTTCCTGTTCTTCGGCCTCTTCTTTCTTGGGTTTCTGCTGCCACTAAGCACATAATCCTTTGTGGCTGTCTTCCTGATGTATTCATTGATCTTCATTGTTTCATCTAGGAAAGTGGTTCTCACTCTCATTAGTCCTCGGCCACCTTCCTTCCACCTAGCGTACAGTCTCAGGGTGCTGGATTTGGGTTGAAAGCCTCCATGCATGGTAGGGAGCTTTCTTCTCTTAACATCAGTGGCTTCCATCTCCTCCTTTGGCCAGCTTATTATCCCAGCAGGGTATCTGACAACTGGTAGGGCATAGGTGTTGATAGCCTCGATCTTGTTCTTCCCATTCAGCTGACTCTTCAGGACTTGCCTTACTCTCTGCAGGTACTTGGAGGTTGCAGCTTTTCTAACAGCCTCTTCATGGTTCCCATTTGCCTGTGGGATTCCAAGGTACTTGTAGCTGTCCTCAATGTCTGCAATGTTGCCTTCTGGTAGTGTAATCCCCTCAGTTCTGACTACTTTTCCTCTCTTAGTTACCATCCGACTACACTTCTCCAGTCCGAATGACATTCCAATATCATTGTTGTAGATCCTGGTAGTGTGGCTCAGTGAATCGACACTCTTAGCATACAGCTTGATGTCATCCATGTACAGGAGGTTGGCCTCTAGTGTTGTTCTCCAAATACCCATTGAGTTCTTGATGAAGTTTCTTAGGGTCCTGTTGATCTTATACAGTTCTAGGCGTTCCAGGATCCATGTGTGCGGCATCGAGTCATAGGCTTTCTTGTAGTCAATCCAGGCAGTGCACAGGTTGGTCAGTCGGGTCTTACAGTCTCGAGTGACTGCTCAATCTACTAGCAGCTGGTGTTTTTCTCCCCTGGTCTCTCTGCCTATCCCTTTTTGGGCCTCACTCATATATTGTGCCACATGCCTACTCATCTTAGCTGCTATGATGCCTGACAGGAGTTTCCATGTTGTACTGAGGCAGGTTATGGGCCAGTAGTTGGATGGGACTGGTCCCTTCTGGGGGTCCTTGGGGATCAGGACTGTCCGGCCCTCAGTCAGCCATTCTGGGTGTGTCTTAGCCTCTAGCAGCTGGTTCATTTGTGCTGCCAGGCGCTCGTGGAATGCAGTTAGCTTCTTTAGCCAGTAGGTGTGAATCATATCAGGGCCTGGTGCTGTCCAGCTCTCATGTGTGAGACTCTTTCTTGGATATCTGCCACTGTGATGGTTACTGGGGTCTATTCCCATATGCTCTTCCAGGATTGCTCCGTCTCCAGCCTTGGTGGGGGTGCTGTTATCATATTGTTCCCCTGCCACTGAGAGTATACCTTGGATGAGAACATCCAGTTTATTTTCCTGGCTTCTATTTCTCTGGTATATCTCTTCAGGCAGCTAGCCAAAGCTGTGAGTCTTTGCTTGGCCGTCTCCAAGGCCTCAGGTTTGGACAGTCCATTGTACATCTTAGGACCGCTTTCTTCATCCCACCCTTCTCCAATTCTGAGAGCTGGCTAACTTCCCTCTGTGCTGCCTTGATCTTAGCCTCTAGTCGTTGTTTCCATGGAGGGTACTTTCCTTATTGCTGTTCATCTTATAGCCAAGCATCTCAAGGATCACTGCTGCCATGTTATACATCAACTGATCAACTGATGGTACTGGTAGGGATTGTCCGTAGTGCTTCATTGGCATCTTCTAGTTGGTCTTCAGAGAGTAGTCACATAGTCTTGGTAGTCTGCGTCGAGGGGTCCAGTTCGCCTTCTTAGCCATGATCTTATCTTTCAGGTCAGCTGCTCTGGTATGCAGTGTATTTGTTGTTATTGGGGCTTGGTACCCAATCTCGGATTGTGGGGATGATGAAATCTCCCCCCTGACCTGTCGTCCTGGCTCCCCCTTGCCATAGCATTTGTGTTGTACCTCATCAACCTCTAGCTGTGATAGCAGCTGCTTCCTTCATATGTTGGAACACTGAGCCACAAGTTGTTTCACCGTCAGTTTGGATGTTGGGTTTTGAAGAATCCATAGGTCCCACACCCTCTTCATGTAACCTCTCTCGCTGGGATTCCATGTATAGTAGCATTCCAACAGTTCCCGGTGCTCATCTCGGGTCCACTTATGCCGTAACTTTCTGGTTCCAGTAACCCTCTTATCGTCAGAATGCCCTGGTTCCTCAACACCTGATGCAGACCTTGTTAATTCAGGCGACATCCGAGCCGGTATGGCTTCAATCATGTATCTCTCACTCCTAGTCCGAGGTAGGCATGGTTAGCATGGGGGTCTAGCCTGGGGGCCCTTACTGGAAGTACGCCCTGGTCGGGATTCGAATCCCCAACCTCCTGCTGCAAAGACCGTAATGTTACTGTGTGTGTGTGTGTGAAATATGCACACACACACACACACACACACACACACACACACGCACGCACGCACGCACGCACGCACGCACGCACACACACACACACACACACACACAATCTTACATGTATTCCCTGAAACTTTGTGTTGATTGAACATTTATAGAATTGAGTGTGTGTGTGTGTGTGTGTGTGTGTGTGTGTGTGTGTGTGTGTGTGTGTGTGTGTGTGTGTCAGAGAGTTCAGGCAGAGTTTTCTGGGCGAATGGCTCAGTTCACAGGATGAACATGCAGAATCAAAAATCATTATGAGTCTTACAGTGGAGGAATAATTATTTGACTCCCTGCTGAATTTCTAAGTTAGCTCACTTAGAGAGAAATGAAAAGTCTCTCATTCTTATGGTGGTTCAATTTTAATGTTGACAGACAGAATATCAACCAAAACTCCAGAAAACACACATTAAGTAAACATTACAAATGAATTTGCATGTCACTGAGTGAACACGGGAAAAACATGATTTATTACTTGGTGGAGAAACCCACTGTGTGGTTAGCACAGCTGTAAGGCATTTCTTGTAGTTTTTGATTAGTACACATCTCAGGCCCACAGTGAAAACATAAATGCAAATGGAATTAGATGGAGGCAAAATTATTCCAACAAAGACAAAAAAACCCAAAAACAACTTGAGTTATTGCAGCAGAAGTACTTCAATGACTCTGTAGATTGTACCATCATCTAACCTGCTGTCATACCTGAGGTTATCAGTTTAAATGGGTAAAGTGTGGCTAACAGTGACCTTCTCAGAGGAGCCTTTACAGCTGAATGTTCCATATTCTTACAAAGATGAGCCTTCACAGTGAGAGAGAGGAAGACAGTTTTTCATTTCATTTTTTCTATCATATGTAATCTATTACAGTGAAGATGACAGTTTAATACACATCAACAGCACAACATATACCTGATAATAATCTGCTATTTTAGTTGTTATTGCAGCTATCCTCCTCATCAGTTACACACATACAGGGATATTTTTTTTAAACTGGGATTTTGTAATTTCGTTTTGAAAATATTTGTCGTGCCAAGTACGGTCCAGAGCATGCCAAAGCAACAGATATTAAATCAACCCTAACTGTACTGAAATATTGGTCAGTCAGAAGCCTACAAACAGTGACACAGTGCAACATGTGACATCAGCAAAGGAGAAAGTTGCACATGTTTGACGTTGTGTGAAATTCTGCAGCCTGGATGGAGTTTTTCAAGAGCTGTTCACGTGTGGCCAAAAGCACCGAAAAAATTCTGTGTCTCAAACTGCTCATGTCCATGTGGACGGCCTGAGTGGGAGAAGTTTACAGTGTTCAACACAACACTGTAAACAATGCAGACAAAACAGCTGATAATCAGGATCAAACCTCACATACTTACAATACACCATGATCCGATCTTCTTTCATCTTTGTTCATCATCATTTCAGCTGATGTAACAAAGGAATTCCCAAATATGGGATAAATAAAGTATTTTATATAATCTGAGTGAGTTCAGCTTTATGTATAAAATCTAACACTGACCTGACTGAGTCAGTGTCTACAGCTGTCAGAGACATCCTGTCTGTCACTGTCAACACCTCAACACATACTGTTTTTAGGACAGTCACTCTTTCATCAAACCACAACTCAAAATACCTTTACTGTTTTCAACTCTCATCCATATAATTTTCAGCTTGATTTTGTCACCAACTATTTTCCTTGTAAAAAACATTTTAGTCTTTTTAACTGAAAATTCAAACCCATGCATGGAGCGATGGAAATATAAGTTATAAATATTATTTTGTGAGGATTTCTTTTAAAATATCAGATGTTGGAGATTCTGTACCTGCAGTTTCTATGTGCTAGTGACCATAGAAGTTAAAAGTTATTCAGATAATGCTTCAGAATAAGTACTTGGAGTACTTGGAGTACTTCTCTGTGTGGATGCAGAGATAACTAGAACAAGGGGGGGGAACATTTTTTCCTCAGATTCTGGCAGACATGACTGACTGTTTCAGAAATACATAAACCTCAGTTTGAAAAGTTTGACTTCTTTGTATCATTCTGGTGTACAATTGAGATAAATGAAGTATAACCTTCGATGCTTTAAGTAATTGTACAAAGTTCTAAAAACTTTATACTTTGACTGTTTGAATGTTCAAATCAAAGGTGAGGAGAGTGAGGGAGAGAGAGATGAATGAGGCCTGGTGGAGAGAAGGGTGAGTGTGAAAGAGAGAGGGAGGTAGAATGGAGGGATGGGGCAGGAAAGAGAAAGAGAAAGGGGTGGTGGGGGGACAGGTAGGGAGGGAAGGATGATGAGAAAGAGGAAGAGGACTTCACGTCATTTTTTTTTTGCTGTTTCAGTTATTTCAGAGCTGTTTTACAGTCTTTCTCCGCCATGTCTGTCTTTACTTTTCGTCATAGTTTCCGTCAGTGACCCTTTTTTACGACAAAAACGACGGTAACTAAAGAAAAAACTGCCTAAAGGGATGAAAACTATGTTGAAATTCATTGACACTTTCATCAACATATGGAAATGAGATAAAAATGCGTGGTAGTGATGACATCCAAACAGAACAGTCACCCAGATCTCCATGCAAAGGTCAGCATTTTAATGTCATGCAGGGTAAAGTGTTTTTCCCAGTTTGTGTTCAGAGAAAATCTCCACACCGCGGTGGATTAGCCTTTCCTAATCTTAGTCCTGAACACTGCCCTGTACCTTTCAGAGCGTCCTGCTGTAAAACGCTCGTATTATCTCAGTAAGGTGGTGTTAATGATCAGGTGTGTGGGAAGCAGGTGAAACGCTATAATGTGCAGGGCAATGTGTCCGGACCAGAGTCGGGAAGCTAGCTGGCTAACTCCAGGCATCTGCGTTTGATGATCATGTCCCAAATGGCTCCGTATACGCCCCAGTGCACGAAACAGATTGGGTAGTTTCACTTAGTTAATTAGTGCATGTCATGATCAACAGGATAATGTGCAGTGTTCCTCTAGTAAACACTGTGACCTCGAGATGTCTGGTATGTTGCGTGTATGAAATAAGGAGATGTGGACTGAGACTCTGTGGCAGTTGTTCATTCAGTGATTTAAAGCTATGCCAAAATTCATTTGAATTGCACAATTAAAAATACTTTGGAATTAATTTAGAGAAAGCATTTACATTTTACACCCTTTATAGTCGACAGATCGACTGTAGATTTAGTCGACTATATTCTAATGATCGACTAGACTACAACTATTCAGATGACAAAATTATGATTAAAACTAAATCAAAATTTGTTGTCAAAATTGACACTGCCTGAAGCTTCTCTCTTCTCCTCTTTGCTGTGTTGCCAATAATTCCTTCTTTATGTTTTTGGATTCTTTCTTTTTTCCCTCTTGTAGCATTTTCTGCACTTCCAGCAGTTTCTGTTTCACATTTTCTGCTTCCTTCTCCACATTTCCAGTTTCCTCTTGTTTCCTCTTGTTTCTGCTGTTTTTCTTTTCTCTCTTCTTCTAGTGCTTTCTTCACTTCTGACAATTCCTTCTTTATTGTCTCAGTTTCTGTTTTTTCCTCCAGTTTTCCTTTTGTTTCCTCTTCAGTGGATTGTTGGACTTTTCGCTCGTCCTCTTTTAGTTTGGTGTTTTCAGCCTGGATGGTTTTAAAGGCCTCTCACAGTGCAATTAGCTCAGAAACCGTTGCAAAGGACTCTGTTACTGACCAATAGACACTGCCATAATAGTAACCTTATTGGAGCTTGTTTCATCCATCCATCCATTCGCTTCTGCTCATCCTGTTCAGGGTCGCGGGGCGGCTGGAGCCTATCCTAGCTGTCATAGGGCGAGAGGCAGGGTACACCCTGAACAGGTTGCAGGGCCAACACAGAGAGACAGACAACCATTCACACTCACATTCACGCTCTCATTCACACCTATGGGCAATTTAGTGTAGCCAATTAACCTAACAACAGTAAGTGCATGTGTTTGGAATGTGGGAGGAAACCGATGTACCCAGAGGAAACCCACGCAAGCACGGGGAGAACATGCAAACTCCACACAGAGAGAGGGAGAGACCTGGGCCAAGGTGGAATCGAACCCAGGCCTTCCAGATATTATTCTAACTGTGAGGCAGCAGTGCCAAGCACTGCCCATCCATCCATTTCCCTTTGCATATTCTTTTAGGGATTGTAAGGGGGCCTGGGCCCATCCCAGCTGTCAGAAGGTGAGACGCAGGTTAAACCCTGGTCGAGTCACCAGCCTGTCACAGGATTAACACACAGAGACAGACAATTCACACTCACACCTGTGGGCAGTTTAGAATCACCATTTAACTGAACTCCAAAACTACATGTCCATGGACCATGGGAGAAAACCAGAATACTCACAGTAAACCCACACAAACACAAGGAGAACATGCAAACTCCACACAGACAGGAGCTGGTCGAGGTGGACTCGAGCCCAGGACCTTCTTGCTGTGAGGCAGCAGTGCTGACCACAGCACGATGCATTTGTTTCGTTATTTTCTTAAAGAGAACATGTCTGTGTATCCTTGAGCCGCACACAATGAAGTAAAATAATGCTGGTGAGACACAAGGCCTTTTCTATCCCACTCTTTGGATGGGCAGCTGGAAGTAACTAGAATAGAATAGAATGCCTTTATTGTCATTATACAGGATGTAGTGGGCTACTTGAATGAGGAGAAAACCACAGGTTAGAGCAACTAACTAACTACTAACCTGCAGGTTGCTGGTTTGAGACTCTGGCATCTCCTCTCTCTGAGATGCTTGCAAACATTCCCTGACAGCAATAATGATGATAAACACCTGACCAAACCAACATTTATGACCCTGAATGTTTCAGCCCGTGTGCAGCAGCTGTAGGACGGTTTCTACAGGCTGAAGAAGAGCAGTCGCTGCAGGAATCAACATCACTGCGCTTATTTTGCTTCAAGTAGGAGAGCCGGGGTCCTCCTCAGGAAAGTTGGAGAGATTGGCATTTCATGTTCTACCTCCTGGTGAACTTTTTCACCAAAATGTACTTTAACATCTCAGATGTTTTTCTGATCAGCTACTCCACACTGATTTATGAATCACTGAAACATAAAGAAGCGTCTAACCCAAGTGATGAACCAGTGTTGTGTCTTTCTATAACAGACAGCTGAGCAAAGAAGCAGTGTTAAATGGGCTCTTTAGGCTCTTTGTTACCAGCAGCCTGTCACAGAAACATCATCTCTGCTTTCATAGAGGTGCTCACACTTGCTGACCAATCAATGGACTGCATTTGATTGACAGCTGCTCCTTCCCCTCTTTGTTGTTGTCATGTGCTGAGGCTGCATTAAATCATTTGAGAACCTGGTGAGGACCAGATGCTTTTTATTATGTCTTGATATGAAAAACCTTATTAATAAAAATGTTTCTGTTTCATGTCTGTACACTGAGCACATAAAAGCTGGTTGTAACAATGACACAAGCCTACAGCAGGAGCTGCAATAAGACATCCATCAGAGTTTAGGAGGAGCGTGGATCAGCGTGGTGGTGTGAAGCTCCTCCATCAGGCTGAGTGTGTCCTCAGTTTCCTGTCAGAGACAAACATCACTGATTCCTGCTGTTCACCTCTGACCTTCACACACACATTAATGTATGTAAATGTTACCTGCTCTCACTGAGGAATACACCACATCGCCATCAGCCGACTGCTCTGTAAAACACAGTTAAAGCATTAGACTGTAGCTGTGTCCAAATTCAGAGGCCGCGTCCTTCGAAGGCTGCATTTCAAGTCAATTCAATTTCAGTTCAATTTAATTCAATTTGTAGGCTGATTACATCACAGCGAGGCGATGAAGGCTGTCCAAATTTAAAGACTCCTCCAAATGTGGTCAACAAAGACATCCTTCTTTTCTCGAATTTGAGGGATGGGTCCAGTGTATCCTTCGTGGCCTACCATATCCCATGATTGATAGCGCATCAAAACTCAAACATGCAATGGCGAAGAATGGCCAGAAAGTTTGAATTATGACTGTTTGTGTGACAAAATAAAATTTTAAGATGTTTTCAGGCAAGAATATAAATATGTAAACCTCAAATATGAGCTCGTTTTATCAAGATATCGCTTAATTGCAAAAAATGGTCTGACGTTTTCGGATATGTCTGTTGGCGCTGCTCTACCAGCAGCTCACCTCCCTATCTGTCAGCTGATCGGGCTATCAAGGTCGGAGAGAACGCCCGACTACCGGCACATACTTTATTGTTATTATATGTCAAACATATAATTAAACTGGGTTCCAGAACACCCATCCAAGAAAAAAATCAAACAAACATGTGAGATAAGTGTCTGCGGCCATGCTGCCATCACAGTGAGGTGGTGCTGTTTAAAAAGATGGAAACAATAGTGAACACAGAGGGTTAGGTGAGGAGAAAAAACACATCTCGTACTAAGTAGGGCACAATAGGAGGTTGGTAAAAACTCTGCATAGCATAGTGAGAGCACATTTAATGCATGGGAAAGCAGGAGGGTGGGGGGTTGGGGAGGTAGGGCAAGGCAGGTGGTAGAGGGAGGGAGAGGGAGGGGGAAGAGAGCCAGCAGAGGCGAGTGAGCTCAGGGATACTGTGGAGCTGGACCCAGCTCTCCCCTCGGCTAACAGTTCCTGATAAAAGGTGGAATGTTCTTCAGTGACCTTGGTCACTAGGGATATCAGTTTACATAACATCCAGGAGAAAAATGAGATTATTGGCTATCCAGGCCCGGCCAGGGAGCCAAATTTCAGAGAAATACAATTGTTTTGGTACCGGCTGTCACTGATTAATTTGCTGACAGCCTTCTAGTCTCACTGAAAACTCTCACTCATCTGAATTTTCTTGGTTCCTTCTTTGCCGAGCAGATACAGACACTTCTCCAACATTTAATCCATTCTGCCTGCAAGCCTCAAGATTCGCATCCAACTTGTGATTCAGCTCCAGCAGATACTGAGTCTTAGTTTGTACTGTCGGATATTTTTATCATCTGATATTGGTATTTTACTATATCATTTATTAGTACCTATATTAATCTGAATTAATGGTCACATTATATATTATTTGTCACATATATTGTCACTCACACACTGGAACATTGCATGTCTTAGGTGAGTGGAGAGGACTGAGGCCTGCTCTGCCCAAGGCCTGGTTTTTTCCACTAGGAGTACTGCACCCCCACCTTTTTAGAAGTTCACCTTTGTACACAGTGCACTTTTGACCCAGCATCGCCAGAGGGGAGGTCAAGTAGCGGGGAGTGTGTCTTGGAAAGGGGGGTTGGAGGCGCACCTGGGCTACTGTAAGGGAGTGAATGTGTGAATCGAGATAAGACCGCCCCAAAAGTGTTTCAAGTAATGTGAAAATATGGATAGAAGGCCGAGGCAGTGCCCAGGTGGGAGGTGTTTACACGTGGGAAAGTTATTTGTCATGTTAGCCCCCGAGACCAAGTCATGAAACTGTTGTATGAAGAGCATCTTAATATGCCCCCTCCTCCTGATAACAGCAGGAGGAGGTGTGAGATTGGGCTATAAATGGTCATGGTAAAGTTGGGAGGGAGCGCTCTTCTTTGCTCTTCCTCTCTCTCCCCCGTTTGCAGCGGCTCCAAGGCACTTACTCCCGAGAGGGCTTCTTTGCTTTCTCATACTCTGTTAAATTCTGGACTTCTACTTTTTGCTCTTCCTCTACCACCTTTGTAACGGCTCCAAAGGCACTCACTTTCGGGAGGGCTTTTTGCTTTCTGGTACTTTGTTTAACTTTGTGCTTCAATAAATCCTGGAAACGAAACCTGCTCATCTCCAGTGAGTTTTTGTAAAGTGTGAAGTTACCACCAAGGTGCACTCGCTTCCATGGGTCTCACCTCCGCCTGGTAAGAGGGGCAGAGGAGGAGAGCCGAAACCACGACCCGACAGTACTGCTCTGCACATACCTTCACACTGCTCACTGCTTTCTCGTCATGGAGAAAATTTGATCAATAGTGTTGAGAAACCAGCTGACCAGATCCATAATTATTATTTCCAGTTCAGAAGATGTGTAGAAAGAGACTCTTAAAGCACAGCAAAGCAGCAAAGCAGGGTAAATTAGGAGGGGTTGGGAGGGAAAGAAAAGGAGTCCACCTCCGCCGAGATCCAGAAGAGAATCCTCGCTGGCTGAGTAGAAGTTAAACACAGATATAACTCACTCAGATGATCTCTAACGGTTTCGGTGTTTCATTTGTTCCTGAGCAAATCAGTTTTGACTGAAATTAAAGTTAAGCAAAAGTTCACTTCCATTATTACAGCTTCTTTTCCACATCTGTGCTTCACACTGTCACAGTTGCTAGGTGACATGAACTATGCTCCAGAGAGGGAAGGCTACACAGATATGAAAGCTTGACCGGCCAATTACATATCCAGTCTGTGTAGGCCGGGTCCTTCGAAGGATGCAGCCCCTGAATTTGAACTTGAATACAGCTCTTGTGTGTCTGTATGCAACACCACTGTTTTAGTCTTTGTGAGTTCAGTGATGTCTCAAGCTTCCCCCACAGGCTCATAGAAGAAATATGACATGAAGTTGTTGAAATTACACTGCCTGGCCAAAAAAAAGTTGCCACCTGGATTTAACTAAGCAAATAGGTACGAGCCTCCTATTGGATAATTACTGCATGGCTGATTAGATGTCAGTCTGTTTGAGAAGGGTCAAATCATTGGCATGCATCAGGCAGAGAAAACATCTGAGGAGATGCAGAAACTACTAAAATTGGGTTAAGAACTGTCCAACGCATTATTAAAAACTGGAAGGATAGTGGGGACCCATCGTCTTTGAGGAAGAAATGTGGCCGGAAAAAAATCCTGAATGATTGTGATCAGATATCACTTAAACGTTTGATGAAATCAGATCGAAGAAAGACAACAGCAGCACTCAGGGCTGTGTTTAATAGTGAAAGTAAGAGCATTTCCACACACAATGTGAAGGGAACTCAAGGGATTGGGACTGAACAGCTGTGCAGCCTTAAGAAAACCACTAATCAGTGAGGCTAACTGGAAAAAAGCTTCAATTTGCGAGGGAGCATAAAGATTGAACTCTGGAGCAATGGAAAAAAGTCATGCTGTCTGATGAGGCATATTCCAAGATGACAATGCCAGGATTCATCGGCCTCAAATTGTGAAAGAGTGGTTCTGGGAGCATGAGACATCATTTTCACTCATGGATCGGCCTCCACAGAGTCCAGACCTCAACCCCACTGAGAATCTTTGGGATGTGTTGGAGAAGGCTTTGAATCTGCCATCATCACTGCAAGATCTTGGAGAAAAATTGATGCAACACTGGATGGAAATAAATGCCACAGCAAATGAATGCCGTAATCAGTGCTAAAGGCGGTCCAACAAAATGTTAGTGTCTGACCTTTTTTTTTGGTTGTGACTTTTTTTTTTTGGCCAGGCAGCGTATATGGAATTTGGTGATGAATCCGGTCTTTAAGTCTGACGTCATTTCCGGGTCCAAATGCTCCTAAATAAACAGCAATGGCATAACCAATGACTGTTCAATATTAAAGATGATTGTAACATACCCTATCAGCTGCAGCCATTTCCTCTTCTCTTTCTCATCGTAAAATGACAGCTGAGTGCGTTTCTTTTCGAGCCGGATCGGTTAAAACAACCAGGGACACAGCATTGCAGCATATTGATCAGGTGACAAATGGAATTCTACGTCATCACTTAACAACCGGATAAGTTCCAGGAGTGGTTGTCATGGTTACCTGTCCTCCTGCCAGCTTTCTTCTTTTTATTGAAGACCACCTGACCATAGGTGACCTCAGCAGGACCTGAAGACAGAAATATGAATTAAGTACCTGCAGCTTCAGCTCTGACTCTCTGATTGGTCAGAATAGGGCCCCTCAACTCCCCCTGAGTCACTGTTAGTGATGACCCCAACCCTCACCCTAAATCTGAACCCCATGTTTTGGAGAGAAGGAAACAGAACTTTTTAAAAATTATAATTGATGTAAATGCTTTTCTGAAGGTATTTTAACAAAGAGTGCAGCTGTGTTCACCATGAATGAAGTGGATAAAGAAGCTAGAGACTAACCTTCTCCAGCTGTAGCTTTGGTCTAACTAAACCTCTGATGAAGCTTATCAGACTTAACGTGGTGTGGGGGGAAATAACTCATCAAAGTTGGTGCTTTCTTTGTTTCCTGGTTAGATTCAGAGGGGATGGTATCAGGTCATTATGAAGCTCTGAGGAGTTTTATGAAGCATAAAGCAGCAGGAGTCATCCAGACATGGAGGTAAACTGTCAGAGAGCTGCTCTTCTGCTGCAGCTGGACTCTGTGATCGTACCTGAGACCAGACTGACTGTTTGATGCTCTCTGTCCATACATGACCTACACACTGAACCACTTTCATCACCACCATCATCACCATCATCATCATCATGATCACCATCGTCATTATCCTCATCCTCCTCATCATCAAAACTGTCCCCATCATCATCATTACCACTACCATCATCATCATCACTGACAACATCATCACTACCACCATCACCATGATCATCATAATAACAATAATCGTGATCACCAGTTTTCTGTTCATTTGTACCTGCAGTGTGATTTGTCACATCAGAGTATACAACATGTGGTTCAGCTGGATTTTTGTCTAAAAAAAAGAAAACAGACACACACACACACACACACACACACACACACACACACACACGTATCTAAATGTTACCTGCTCTCACTGAGGAATACACAACAGCCCCATCAGCTGACTGCTCTGTAACACACAGAGTTTAAAACATTAGCCTGTGTGTGTCTGTATGCAACACCACTGCTTTAATCTTGGTGAGTTCAGTCATGCCTCTAGCTCCCCCTACAGGCTCATGGAGGAACTATAACAGGAAGTTGTTGAAATTATTTTGAATTTGGTGATGAATAAGTTCCAGGAGTGGTTGTCATGGTTACCTGCCATACTGCCAGCTTCCTTCTTATTGTTGAAGACCACCTGACCATAGGTGACCTCAGCAGGACCTGAAGACAGAAATATGAATTAAGTACCTGCAGCTTCAGCTCTGACTCTCTGATTGGTCAGATTAGGACTCTCAGAGTTTCATCATCACCTGTTTCTCCATCTGAGCCTCAGCAGCAGTTTGTGAAAGATACACAAAATGTGAATTTGATCCTTTGATCATTTACCTGAACATGAAGAGATTCATTTCCACATACACAAAGTGCCCCCACCCCCCCGAGTCACTGTTAGTGATGACCCCAACCCTCAACCTGAACCTTAACCCCATGTTTTGGACAGAAGCAAAAAGAACCTTTTTAAAATTATTATTGATGTAAATGGCAGCACTGTGGCATGGTGGTTAGCACTGCTGCTTTACAGCTCTAATAACATCTAGAAGGTCTGGTTTGATTCCACCTTGGCTCAGGCCTCTCTGTGTGGAGTTTGCATGTTCTCCCTGTGTTTGTGTGGGTTTCCTCCCACACTCCAAAGACATGCAGTTAGTGGGGTTAGATTAACTGGTCACTCTAAATTGCCCATAGGTGTGAATGGGAGCGTGAACGGTTCTCTGTCTCTCTGCGTTGGCCCTGCAACAGGCTGGCCACCTGTACAGGGTGTACCCTGCCTCTTGCCATATGATAACTGGGATGGGCCTCTCTGTGTCCAGAGAATGTGGTGTGGGAGGAAACTCTGCTAGCTCATCAAATTTGGTGCTTTCTTTGATTCCTGGTGTGATGCAGAGGGGAGGGTATGGCTCCCCTGCTGCAGCTGGACTCTGTGATCATACCTGAGAAGGTAACTGAGACCAGCCTGACTGTGTTTGATGCTCACTGTCTATACAAGTATACATACACACACACACACACACACACACACACACACACACACACACACACACACACACACACACACACACACACAATCTTTCATGTATTCCCTGAAACTGTGGGTTGATTGAATATGCAAAGAATTGTGTGTGTGTGTGTGCGTGGGGGCGGGGGGGTATTTTGGTGAGACCCTCTTACAGCCTACCTCTCTGTGTGGTGGTGACTTCAGCATAAGTCACATCTAGAGGAGGGGAGGAGTCACTCCTTCCTGAAAAATGAAGGAGGAAACAAAGAGACACATTAACATGAATAAGCTGTTATGGAGAGGTGAGACTGTCCACAACCCTCTGAGCTTCTGACTGCAGTCTGCAGTGTTTTACTGTGGAGAAGAAGTAAAGCTATGCTAATAGTTAATCGCATATCCTAATACTGGCTAACTGCCTGCAGTCATTTGCTGTAGTTTTCAGCATGGCTCACACATGTCCAGCCCATTCTTCTTTGGAGAACATCTCCAGCTCCTCCAGATCTGGTGGTCTTCTTGGTCTTCAGTTCACCCAACAGATTTTCAGTGGGATTCAAGTTTGTGCAGGCCGGTCAGTAACATTCACTTTGGTCTTCTGGAGGCAGCTCTTCACCAGAAGTAACATGTTTTGAGTCTTTGTGTTGTAAGACAACAGACCCAGGCCCAATTCTACCGCTCACTGCTTGAGGTTTTTGTCAATGCGTGTTTTTTATTTGTGAAGGAGGACACCTGAAACACTTTAATTAAAAAATTAAGACATTTAATATAGTAAAGAGTCAGAAGATATCACAATGTGATAGATGTGGTCAATCTTGTTCAGAGAGACAGGCCTTCCCAGCCAGCTGCCTGTGCTCCCTTCCCCCTCAGATTACTGCTCTACGCTAAACATGACAATTTTATACTACCAGCACTATCAATTCAACAACAGTTGGAGAGAACTGGGTCGCTCTCACACAGTGCTGTGCGCCCTGGTCTTTTGGCCTCCCAAATACAATAAGGACTTTATAAATGAATTTTCTGTGTTCTTATCAGAAGTTATGCCCAACTATGACCGTGTCCTTATTGATGGAGATTTTAATGTCCATGTGTTGTCCTGACCACCCTATTGCAAAGGACTTTTTAACTCTCATTGACTCTTTTAACCTGGTGCAGTCCGTGTCTGGTGCCACTCAGGAACGTGGACACACACTAGATCTCGTTTTGACACACGGTCTGCCTGTTCTTAATCTGGAGATCTGTGAGGCAGTGTTTTCTGACCACAGGCCTGTCCTGTTTGGGATCTCTGGGCTGTACTGTAGTGAAACCTCAGCCTGCTGCTCACAGATGGATCATGAACCCTTCCACAGCAATTCAGTTCTCCACTGTTTTCACACAGAACTGTGTCACTCCTGAGTATGTAGGTGATGACACAGAGGGGTTGAGTTTATGGTTTTATAACATCTGCCAAAACATTATTGACATTGTGGCTCCATTAAAGATTAGGCAGTCTCAAGCTAAACATGAGCCTTGGCTGAATGACTCGACCCGCTCAGTCAGACGCGAGTGTCGCAGAGCTGAGCAGAACTGGAGAAAAGACAGATTACAGGTGTCCTTTCAAATTCTAAGAGACTGTTGGCGTCACTATCAGTCAACTGTAAAAGAGACCAGGACTAAATATCTCTCAACTATTGTTGTCTCAAATTGTCAAAAGCCTCGTGGGCTGTTTAAAACCATCAGTAGTGTTTTAAATCCACCACAGTCTGACTGCATTGAAGCCTCCTCTGATGTCTGTGAAAGATTTTTGCAGTTCTTTATCAGTAAGGTCACCACTGCAAGGGCTTTTATTTCTCCTCCTATGAATGACCCCTCAGTCTCTGTTTCCTGCTCTGCCGTTTTTGACAGTTTTAAGCCTGTAACTTTGGAATTTCTACAGGAGCTTGTTGGTCACTTGAAGCCTTCTGGTTCTCCAAATGATGTTATCCCTCCTTGTGTTTTTAAAGAAATTTTTCCCACTGTTGGGCCAGCTGTGCTCAATATTATAAACAGCAGTCTGTGCTCAGGTGTTGTCCCTGTAAATTTCAAACATGCTGTTGTGCGGCCTCTGATAAAAAAGCCTGGTCTGGATCCCACAGTTTTGGCTAATTTTAGACCTATTTCTAGTCTGCCTTTTTTTTAATCAAAAATCCTTGAAAAGGTGGTTTACAGTCAGCTAATGACCTTTTTAAATAAGCACAATATTTTTGAAGTCTTCCAATCTGGTTTTAAACCCCTGCACAGCACTGAATCCGCACTTTTAAGAGTTTTTAATGACATCTTTTTAGCTACTGACTCAGGTGATTGTGGTGTTCTTGTTCTTTTAGATTTAACTGCTGCCTTTGATACAGTTGACCATAAAATTCTAACCTCTCATTTGGAGAAGTGGGCGGGAATCAGGGGCACAGCCCTGAGTTGGTTTCAGTTGTACTTGTCAAGTCGGAGTTTCTGTGTTGGAGTTGGTGAATTTGTGTCCTCCATGGCTCCACTTGTGTGTGGGGTACCACAGGGCTCGGTTCTACGCCCACTCCTTTTCTCTCTTTATCTATTACTGTTGGGCCACATACTTAGAAAATATGGTATCTCTTTCCACTGCTATGCGGACGACAGCCAGATATATGTGCCTCTTAAAAGGAAAGACTCCTACTCAGTGACACAATTACTTAAATGCTTAGGTGACATTAAGGCATGGCTGGCTCTGAATTTCCTAAGTTTCAATGAGAAAAAAACAGAGGTGATGGTTTTTGGCAACAACTCAGTGACCCCTCTGGTAGATCTGGGTCCTCTGGCACAGTTTCTCAAACCAACAATCACAAACTTAGGAGTTAAAATAGATCCAGACGTGAAGCTTGATATCCACATAAATGCTGTGGTCAAGTCGAGCTTTTTTCCACCTGAGGTAACCGGCCAAAATAAAGCCAATTCTCCAAAGGCGAGACTTTGAAACAGTAATCCACACCTTTGTCACCACTCGGCTGGATTACTGTAATGCACTTTATATGGGGCTTAGAGGGTCCGCTATTGCTCGCTTCAACTGGTGCAGAGTGCTGCTGGGTGGCTTTTAACTGGTGCCTGCAAACATGAGCACATTACACCTGTTTTACTTCACTGGTTACCCGTTTGCTTTAGGATCCATTTTAAAATTCTTTTATTTACTCTTAAATCTCTAAATGGTCTTGCCCCACCATATCTCTCTGAGCTTCTACACACTTACATTCCCACCCGGTCACTCAGGTCAGCAGACCAGCTGCTTCTGACTGTGCCTAAAACCAGGTTTAAGCTCAGAGGGGACGTTTGCAGTGGCAGCACCAAATGTCTGGAACAATCTGCCACTGCATATTAGACAGGCCTCATCACTCACACACTTTAAATCACTTTTAAAAACTCACCTTTTTCCTTTAACACTAATTAAAACACAGAGTCTGTGAGCTTTGTTATTTTTTTTATATTTTTGTAATTTTTATGTAATTTTCAGGTATTTTAATGCATTTTATTGAGTTGTTTTATGTATATTACAGCACTATTAAAGCACTTTATAAATAAAGCTGGATTGGATTGGATAACAGTTTTGTGTGTATTAAGTTTTTTTATGGTGTTTTATTGCTTCTTTTGCTAAAGGAATGGTTTGAAAAATTGGTCATAACTGTTTCTGTTTTCCTTTCTGTAAAAGTCACGACTGTTGCACTGTACTTTGATTAAAACTTTCAAGTTATATTAAAGACAAGTTTACAAAATATGCAAATTAATAGTAACCTTACAAAAAGAATAATAATCTATTTTTTTTTATATATATTAACATGATTTTTGGGTTCCTGAGAGACTTCAGTCTATAATATATACATTAAATATGTTGGTAGGATGATGGTTAACCTTAATTCTAATACTTAGAGGAATATTTGAAAGATTTTTAGGAGGTGGGGGTGAACTATAACCTCATGTCTTGTGGTGTAACGCTGGAGGTGACCAGAAGTAACAACAGACATCTGTCTGCTCAGTGGGTCAAACTTACAAAAGAAACAAAGTAACAGCATAAAAAGTATTTCCTGTCACCTCACTATCAGCACAGATACATATAAGGTATAATGATCACAGCAGCATCTACACATCATCTGTCTGCGTTCTGTTGGCAGAGAGCGCAGAAAGTTTCACTTCACATTATAAACTAATTTAAGAAACATACATTTAAAATGAAACCTCACAGGTTTGTTTAAACTTCACTGTAGATAAAAAAAGCCTTCATGTGAAATAGAAATTAATCCCAGAGTGAACATGACACTGGAACTCAGTTAAATGACCAGGTGAGTCACTCCATGTCGAATGCCCAGTGTGTGCAGCTCCTCACTGATCAGGTCAAATTTTTTCCTCAGCTGGTGCAGCCATGTGACCAAGTCAGGATAGAAGCGAACTTGCTGGTCCTTGCAATAGACATCTTTTTTATCCCGCGCAGCTCGAATCACAGTCTGCTTGTCTCTGTAGTTTAGGAACTTCATTATCAAGGCTCGCTGACGTGAAGTGTTGTCCTTCTTTGGACCAATTCTGTGTGCTCTTTCCAAAGCCACAGAGGACCTCAGCGTCACATTCATCAGTGCCTCAGGCATCCATTTCTCCAAAAAAGCACACACATCCGGCCCCTCGGCACCCTCTGGTAAATTCACAAGCGAGACCTTGTTTCCAAGTCCATAAGCTTGTCTTCCATCATTTTATTTTTAGACTGCAAAGTGCTCACTTTAGCTTGTAAGCTAGTCACCTCGTCTTCTACTGTGACAATACACTTTTCCGCCCGAGACATGCATTCATTGCAGTCTCTCACCTCCTTTTTCATGTCTTGTAGCGTCACCATCACACTGTCCAGTTTCAAGGAGAACTCATTTGACTCCAGCACGGCCAGTATCTGCTCAGCTTTGGTACTCTCTAGCTCGCTTTCCCATCACGTGTAGCAATGTTCTTGCTAGTTTTGTGCGCTTCACCATGGAGGTTGTAGTTGAGCAGCTCTGTTTGGTTGGATGTCTCACTTTCCCCTTTATGTGCTTTTGTCGGGTTGGGCATTATAGCTTAAGTGTCATGGCCTGCCTTCCTGAAACCTGTCTCTTTCTCTTGTGTGTGTGGTCTTTACCTTTTGTGTTTCAGTGGGTGTGTCCGCCTGAGTCTCCGCTTGGCCTCTGCAGCACACCTGTTGGGGATCCGCTCATCTAGCCAGTACTTAGGCTGTGCGATGGCTATCAGTCGACGCTGGATGGTCTAGTATACACGTTAGTGTACTTGGCTCAGTTTCTTCCCTGTCTTCTACTTACCTTCGCCGTACCGCTGGTCACTTGTTTGCTTCTCTCTACACAGATCTCCCCGGTGTCCCCGAGTGAAAAGGAGTGGCGAGAGGCTCAGCAGGAGTTTGTTTGTTTGGGAGCTTTTGGACCCTGTCTGCTCGTGTGGAAGATCAGAATCGCTGCAAACCTGTCTTCCCATGGGAAACCTCCTCTATTGATTCTCAGTTTGTGTTATGAATAAACCTATTATTCTTATTCTTCAAAGTCCGCGTTTGGAGTCCTTACTGACTGAGCCATGACATTAAGTCATCCTTTGTTGCATAGGTTCTGTGTGAGCAGGAGTTTTTCAGCAGCGGGAACGGAGCGAAGTGTACCACGTCTTCCTACGTGGCTGCTATAACCGGAAATCCTAAATATTATTTTTTAATATTTCATCATTATTGTAATTACTGCTTGGTGATGATGGTAATAATGGAATAATAATTTATATATCATACTTACACATTGAGATGTGTAAGTATCATATATGTGTTCATTGAGATGTTTTTAATGCTGTTTTATTGCTTCTTTTGCTGTTTCTGTTTGCCTTTCTGTAAAAGTCACCAACACCACTGTTACACATTACTTTGAATAAAAGTTTCAAATTGTATTAAAGACAAGTTTTCAAAATTTTCAAATAAATTGCAACTTTACAAAAAGAATAATAAACTATTAGTCTAATAATCTATTTATATTTATTGATAAACAACATGATTTTGGGGTTCCCCAAAGACCTCAGTCTGTATTACATCTACGTTAAATATGCTGGTAGGATGATGGTTAACCTTAATTCTAATACTTAGAGGAAAGTTTTAAATATTTTAGGAGGTGGAGGTAAACTATAACCTCATGTCTTGTGGTGTAACGCTGGAGGTGACCAGAAGTAACAACAGACATCTGTCTGCTCAGTGGGTCAAACTTACAAAACAAACAAAGTAACAGCATCAAAAGTATTTCCTGTCACCTCACTATCAGCACAGATACATATAAGGTATAATGATCACAGCATGCTGTGACTACAGGGTGTGACCTCTACACATCATCTGTCTGCTTCCTTTTGACAGAAAATTTCACTTCACATTATAAACTAATTTAAGAAATGTACATGTATAAAATGAAATCTCAAAGGTTTGTTTAAACTTCACTGTAGATAAAAAAGCCTTCATGTACAATAGAAATTAAGCCCAGAGTGAACATGACACTGGAACTCAGCTAAAGATGAATTAACTAACCAGGTGAGTCACTCCATGCCGAATGACATTAAGGCCTGGATGACCTCTAATTTCCTGCTTCTAAATTCAGATCAAACTGAAGTTCTTGTACTCGGCCCCACAAATCTTAGAAACATGGTGTCTAACCAGATACTTACTCTGGATGGCATTACTTTGGCCTCCAGTAACACTGTGAGAAATCTTGGAGTCATTTTTGACCAGGATTTGTCCTTCAATGCACATATTAAACAAATATGTAGGACCGCTTTTTTGCATTTGCACAATATTTCTAAAATTAGAAACATCCTTTCTCAGAGTGATGCTGAAAAGCTAATTCATGCATTTATTGCTTCTAGGCTGGACTATTGTAATTCATTATTATCAGGCTGTCCTAAAAGCTGGAGCTAGAGTACTGACAGGGACTAGAAAGAGGGAGCAAGGTCAGGCCCCATCTTATCTCAAAGACCTCATAATCCCATATCACCCCAACAGAGCACTTCGCTCTCAGACTGCTGGCTTACTTGTGGTTCCTAGGATACTTAAGAGTAGAATGGGAGGCAGAGCCTTCAGCTTTCAGGCCCCTCTTCTGTGGAACCAGCTCCCAGCTTGGATTCAGGAGACAGACACCCTCTCTATTTTTAAGATTAGGCTTAAAACTTTCCTTTTTGATCAAGCTTATAGTTCGGGCTGGATCAGGTGACCCTGAACCCTCCCTTAGTTATGCTGCTATAGGCCTAGGCTGCTGGGAGGTTCCCATAATGCACTGTTTCTTTTCATTCACCTTACTTACTTTCTTTATACTCCACTCTGTATTTAATTATTAATTATTATTAATCTCTGTCTCTCTCCCCTCAGCCCCAACTGGTCACAGCAGATGACCCCCCCTCCCTGAGCCTGGTTCTGCTGGAGGTTTCTTCCTGTTAAAGGGAGTTTTTCCTTCCCACTGTCACCAAGTGCTGCTCATAGGGGGTCGTTTTGACTGTTGGGATTTCTCTGTATTATTGTAGGGTCTTTACCCACAATACAAAGTGCCTTGAGGCGACTGTTTGTTGTGATTTAGTGCTATATAAATAAAATTGAATTGAATTGAGTTGAAAATGGCTCACACACGTCTCCTGAGCAATCCCAG
>CM024194.1:54201070-54273569 GCA_013435755.1 Amphilophus citrinellus | reverse complement strand
GTGGCTCCAGCAGATTCCTGGAACAACATCCGAGACCTCTGTCCAGAGGAGCGCAATACTGGGAACAGCTAAGATACTGTGCAGGACCCTCAAGCTCCTCAGTCCTCTGGTAGAGGACCCGAGCTTGGAGGGCAAAAATAGACCGCGCACAGGGAAGCGAGCTGGGATTTGTTTTTTAATATAATATAGCATGTGTTTCATTTATAAATGTCCTCCAAAAAGCAGTTTCTACTTTCTTTGAAAATGTTTCAGAGCCTGTACTTTTTCACTTTCACTTCAACCTTTGCTAGAGTATTTTTAACACAAGTATCTGTACTTCTGCTTAAGTACAGAAAATCTGTACTTTTGATATGTACATGTGTCCTAGTGGGATTTCCTCCTGAAAACATCCAGTTCCACATTTCTCTGGGACAGCATCACTGTACTCAGTTCTTCTTCTAAATATAAATATATATATATATATATAAAAAAAAAAAAAAAACCAGAAATGTGGAAATTGTGGAATGTGGAAAATGGCTGTCCACCAACGTTCACCATCCAACCTGACTGAACTGGAGAGGATCTGCAAGGAAGAATGGCAGAGAACCCCCAAATCCAGGTGTGGAAAACTTGTTGCATCATTCCCAAGAAGACTCATGGCTGTAGTGGCTCAGAAGGTGCTTCTACTCAATACTGAGCAAAGGGTCTGAATACTTCTAACCATGTCATATTTCAGTTTTTCTTTTTTATTGAATTTGCAAAAATTTCTACATTTTTGTTGTTTTTTTACTGTCAAGATGGGGTGCTGAGTGTACATTAATGAGAAATAAAATGATATATATATATATATATATATATATATATATATATATATATATATATATATATATATATATATATATATATATATATGCGTGTCTGTGTGTAAGCTCAGGCAGAGTTTTATGGGTAAGTGGCTCAGTTCACAGGACAAACGGGCAGAATCAAAAATCAGTAAGAGTCCTACAGTTATAGTGGAAGAATAATTATTTTGGTTGTATTGGTTTGAGACTCTGGCATCTCCTCACTCTCAGATGCTTGTAAACATCCCCTGACAGCAATAATGATGATAAACATCTCACCAAACCAACATTTATGACGCTGAATGTTTCAGTCCATGTGCAGCAGCTGTAGGACGGTTTCTACAGGCTGAAGAACAGCAGTCGCTGCAGGAATCAACATCACTGCACTTATTTTGCTTTTAGTAGGTGAGCCGAGGTCCTCCTCAGGAAAGTTGGAGAGATTGGCATTTCATGTTCTGCATCCTAGTACATGGCATTGAAGAGCATAATAATGAAGGAATTAGATCCTTAAACTTAGTTACAGCACTTTCAGAAAGACTTCTACTGTAATAAAACTTATTCCCCACTGCTGTGTAATCCATTAAAGTAAATGTAAATGTTACTAAGAAATGATCAGACAGGAGGGGGCTTTCAGGGAATACTGTTAAGTCTTCAGTTTCTATGCCATATGTCAGGACAAGATCCAGAGTATGATTAAAGTGGTGGGTGGGCTCCTTTACATTTTGAGAGAAGCCAGTTGAATCTAATAATAGATTAAATGCAGTGTTGAGGCTGTCATTCTCAGCATCTACATGGATGTTAAAATCACCCACTATAATTATTTTATCTGAACTGAGCACTAAATCAGATAAAAAGTCTGAGAAATCAGACAGAAACTCTGAGTAAGGACCAGGTGGATGATAGATAATAACAAATAAAACAGGTTTTTGAGTTTCCCAAATACGGTGGACAAGACTAAGAGTCAGGCTTTCAAAAGAATTAAAACTTTGTCTGGGTCTGTGATTAATTAATAAGCTGGAATTGACCATTGCTGCTACTCGACCTGCGCTTCGAGCATTCTGACAGTTACTGTGACTCGGGGGTGTTGATTCATTTAAACTAAGATATTCATCCTGCTGTAACCAGGTTTCTGTAAGGCAGAATAAATCAATATGTTGATCAATTATTAAATCATTTACTAACAGGGAGTTAATAATTCACTGAATAGTTTTCTGTGCTGTTGGAGTGGTTTTATTGATGTTCATGGAGAGCTCCTCTTGTACAGTTGTGTGGTTTCTGCAATGTAGGTCAGGGAGCAAACTTTGTGGAGGTGACGGCTGTGAGGAACCTGCACAGAAGAGTTTGAGACGGAGCATCTACCTCTGCTGTGAGTCTCCTTCATGTTACTGCACACCTGCCTGATCACTTTCTCCTCACACGGCTCTGAAACCTCTCATTTCTCCACATTTATTATTTCTGTTTCCACCACTGGAGGGAGTTGGTGATTATTGATGTTTGGGAACAGGAACCAATCAATGCAATCCGAATGTTTCTCTTTGGTCATGTGACCATTTGATCTCTGATCACCTTGTTCTTTGGTTTCAGGCCTGTTTCTACTGACTGCTGCAGTTAGCTGATTTTTCTACACTTGTCTGATCTCACAATGACCTCTGACCTCTACTGACCTCTGTCCTCCTGCTGCAGGTATGTGTGTGCTGCTGCAGTCTGCAGAGTGTTCCTGCAGGTGAGTTTCACATATGGAATAATGTAGATATGTTAGAAAAAAAAAAATCAAAGTTCCCAGATGGCTTAAAAATTCACACCACTGGACAGAGCCTTTAAATCCAAACAAAATATCCCCATCTGTGTTAAAATTGGTTTAAAAATAAGGAAGTTATGACATTTAAGTGAAAAAAATACACAATTAACTACTATTGTTTTACTGGTTAAGTTAAAAAAATTATGTGACCTTTAGAAAGCTTTCTTTGAATATAAATGGCCATAACTCCCACATTTCCCAAGAGAATCACATGAAATCTGGAATGTAATTAGTTTTTAGTAAGAACGTGTCAGTACAATTTTAGTGATTAATCATAAAATATCCAAAAAAATCACAGCTCATCGAGCATATAATGCATTAAAATTTAGAAATGAAATTATAATTGTCAATTTAAGATGTTTTAACAGCATAATGATACAATATATAAAAGATTTCATGAATATGTGTTGGTTTAATCAGGCAGAAATCATATGCATTTTTCATTGATTTTCAGGCGGCTGTGAACCATCCGGTCAGACCTCCTAAATTCCGGCGCTCCAAAAACCACTTTCGCATCTACAGATTTTAATGAAACTTCATCAGCAGAAAGAAAAAAGTCTGGATAAAATTCCTACATACCTTTGAATCAACCCCATGTCTGAAGTGTGACTTTATGTCGATTGAATTGGAGCCAAATCTTCAACGTGACCAAACAGACTGAAATCTTGAACTGAAGAAAATAAAAATAAAACCAGGCAGAAGAAGAGGAATTCCTCTGCGTAATACCAGGAAATTCAAAGGAAATAACCCCTTGCAAGCCAAACAAAAACCCTAATTTCAGAGAGACTCCTGTGCCATAGTTGAAGACTGTGCGCGCAGGTGGATTGGGAAAATCAATTCAGCGCCGGGGATGGTAACATACCTAAATAATATGGCTTCCAAATGTCTGCTGTGCAGGTACCACCCAGTTACACCCACACTTTGCCTTTTATTGCTCTAAGCCTGTCATCTCTGGAGATTCAAATCCAGACATCATAAGATGTCTGCAGTTTTTTTTTTTTCACACCTCTCTGCAGCTTCTCTCCTCATTCACACTCACACCTATGGGCACTTCAGAATCACCAGCTAACCTAACTCCGCTAACTGCATGTCTTTGGACTGTGGCAGGAAACCCACACATGTAGAGCGATCATGAAAACTCCACACCACTTAAGGTGGAGTCAGACCCAGACTTTCTTGCTGTGAAGCAGCAGTGCTAACCACTATACTGCTGCCTCTCTTTTTTCCCAATAAAAATAATAAATAAAACTTGTGTTGGCTCTAATGAAGAAGAGCAGAACATCAGAGCTGCATATGTGAGAGAGACAGAGAGAAAGAAGCCACAGAGTTCTTCTATTTCCCACCTCCACAGAAATGAACTCAGTGGTTCCCAGTTGATGGAGCCAGAAAACCAGAAAGTATTGTGCAAAAGTCATGAGCCACCCCTCATTTCTTTATATTTTGCTTCCAGGACCTTCTTGTAATTTTTAAAGTGGTCTTCAGCAATAGTTTTCCAGGCTTTTTGAAGGTCCTTCTGAAGGTTAGTTTGAGCTGCTGCTCACTGATTTATGAATTACTGAAACATAAAGAGGCGTCTAACCCAAGTGATGAACCAGTGTTGTGTCTTTCTATAACAGACAGCTGAGCAAAGAAGCAGTGTTAAATGGGCTCTTTAGGCTCTTTGTTACCAGCAGCCTGTCACAGAAACATCATCTCTGCTTTCATAGAGGTGCTCACACTTGCTGACCAATCAATCGACTGCATTTGATTGACAGCTGCTCCTTCCCCTCTTTGTTGTTGTCATGTGCTGAGGCTGCATTAAATCATTTGAGAACCTGCTGAGGAGCAGATGATTTTTATTATGTCTTGATATGAAAAACCTTATTAATAAAAACGTTTCTGTTTCATGTCTGTACACTGAGCACGAAAAGCTGATTGTAACAATGACACAAGCCTACAGCAGGAGCTGCAATAAGACATCATCACAGTTTAGGAGGAGCGTGGATCAGCGTGGTGGTGTGAAGCTCCTCCATCAGGCTGAGTGTGTCCTCAGTTTCCTGTCAGAGACAAACATCACTGATTCCTGCTGTTCACCTCTGACCTTCACACACACACACACACACACACACACACACACACACACACACACACACACACACACACACAAATGTATGTAGATGTTACCTGCTCTCACTGAGGAATACACCATATTGCCATCAGCCGACTGCTCTGTAACACACAGTTAAAACATTAGACTGTAGCTGTGTCCAAATTCAGAGGCCACATCCTTCCAAGGCCGCATTTGTAGGCTGATTACGTCACAGCGAGGCGACGAAGGCTGTCCAAATTAGAAGACTCCTTCAAATGCAGTTGACGAACGCGTCCTTCTTTTCTTGAATTTGGAGGATGGGTCTGGTGTAACCTTTGTGGCCTACCATATCCCATGATTCATTGAGCATCAAAACCCAAACACGCAATGGCGGAGAGAGTTAAAAGCATTTGAAATATGACTGTTTCTGTGAGACAAAATAAACTTTTAAGATGTTTTCAGGCGAGAATGTAAATGTGTAAACCTCAAATATACGCTCAATTTATCAAGATATCGCTTAATTATAAACAGTGCTCCAACGTGTTCGGAGTTGTCCATTGCTGCTGCTCTACCAGCAGCTCACCTTGTTAGCTGTCAGCTGACCGAGCTATCGAGGCTCGCTATACCCGGAGTTAAGAAATAGTTCAGCTGCATTATAACAGTTTCTTTTCCATAGCTGTGCTTCACATTGTCATGGTTGCTAGGCAACATGAGCTACATTAAAGTGAGAGAAGGCTATGCAGATATGAAGTGTAGACGGGCCAATTTCACAGCCACTCACTTCTGCCCTTTACAGTCAAAGGACCCAGTCTACATAGGCCAGGTCCTTAAAAGGATGCGGCCCCTGAATTTGGCCAAAGCTCTCGTGTGTCTGTATGCAACACCACTGTTGTAACCTTATGGTATAATTCACAAACGCACATCTTAAAGCAGATAACCCGTAAGCTGGAGAGGGAATGGCGTCTCACTAAATTAGAAGATGCTCATTTAGCCTGGAAAAAGAGTTTGTTGCTCTATAAAAAAGCCCTCCGTAAAGCTAGGACATCTTACTACTCATCATTAATTGAAGAAAATAAGAACAAGCCCAGGTTTGTTTTCAGCACTGTAGCCAGGCTGACAAAGAGTCAGAGCTCTGTAGAGCCGAGTATTCCTTTCACTTTAACTAGTAGTGACTTCATGGATTTCTTTACAAACAACATTTTAGACATTAGAGAAAAATTATTCATAACCATCTCAAAGATTTATCTTCATGTTCGGCTGCTGGTAAATTTAGAAGTCATTAGCAGGACTCTGGAGAACTTGACTGCATACTGAGGAGGTAATTCAGCCATTTGATTCAGATGTGTTGAATCAGGGACACATCTAAAACCTGCAGGACACTGGACCTCGAGGCCTGGATTTGAGGATCCCTGGTTTAGACTCTTTCGCTCTGATCTTTTGGAGTTAACTTCAATAGTTACTTCCTCCAAAGCAGCAACATGTTTATGCTTTCTACACTGTAATAAATGCATATTGTGTGTCTAAAAGTAGTAGGAGGATTTGAGGCCTGTTTGAATTGCTCTTATTTGTGTTCAGGCACCAGAAGCTCTGCTACCCCTCCCTAACAGTCTGCTGTAGCCAAGCAGGCCCTCTCAGATCACTCTCAAAGCATACTCGTCTTCTGCTCTGGCCCAGTGTTGAACTTCTTGTTCATTCAAATTCATGCTTTGGGGTCTCAGCTCATAAAACTGCCCTTCTCGCGTTCACGTGTGGAATACCAGTTATCCTGTTTGTTCATTTTTCAGTTTATACTGTGATAAGGATAAATCTGTCCAGTAGACCTAGCTGTAGGATATTTTGCCTATAGCACAGCCAAAGATTCTGAAAATCAGAAAGTCTGTCTAAGCAACAAGTCTAGGGTCAAACTGGGCCCCACTTTCTCCCTCATACCTGGTCTGTGTCAGTGTGGGCAGTTGTAAATCCTTCTCCAGGAGTACCATAGGATGGACACAAGGAGGTTGTTTCTGACAATTATTGTGATTAATTTTTCTTATCTGATGATGTATTAAAAATGCTCCGGGATGTTTGTGCTTTTCTAGATAGTATGAGAATATTAATGAGACCCCCTAATTTATGCTTACAAAGTGCAGACTCAGCACAAATCTTAGTCAAAGGAAGGGGAAGAGTATAAATACCACGGTTAGAAGAGGAGTAGAAGAAGAAGAGAAGATGTAGCGACCGTCTCTGTCTGTGTTGTCTGGTTTTTCAGTAACTGCTCAGGTTTAACCTCCTGGGAGGGCTTTTTGCTTTCTTGCTTTCTGTTTTTTGTTTTTTGCTTTTGTGTTTGTATATTTCTAAGAACCAGTAACTTTTTGCAACAGAGCTTGCTCATCACCATGGATCATTTGGACAGTTTGATTTTATTTGGACTCATACTTAATCTCAGCACGGGCTCTCCTCGGTCAGAGGGAGTGATGAGGAAGCCGGGGCATGATCAACAGGTTCTTTCTTCTTCTCTGTGTGTGTGTGTATCTCAGTCTTCACTATGTTACTGTGTGTCTTGATTTTTGACTTTGCTGTGTGTGTAACTAAGATGTCTAATAAACAGCCTGCACAGAACCTGTTTAACCCTGTGATTAGTTGGTAACTATGTTTTTAGTTGGGTTTTAATTTGAAGCCAAAAAGGAACATGGAGACCCCTAAAAATAGATACAACAATAGACAATGTGGATCAGCACGCACACACACACACACACACACACACACACACACACACACACACACACACACACACACACACACACACACAATCTTTCATGTATTCCCTGAAACTTTGTGTTGATTGAACCTTTATAGAATTGAGTGTGTGTGTGTGTGTGGGGGGGGTATTTTGGTGAAACACTCTTACAGCCTACCTCTCTGTGTGGTGGTGACTTCAGCATAAGTCACATCTACAGGGGAGGAGTCACTCCTTCCTGAAAAAGAGGGAGTTAACACAGAAGCACATTAACATGAATAACCTGTTATGGAGAAGTGAGACTGTCCACAAACTTCTGACCTTCTGACTGCAGTCTGCAGTGTTTCACTGTGGAGAAGAAGTGAAGTTATGCTAATAGTTAATCACATATCTTTTTACTGGCTAACTGCCTGCAGTCATTTGTTGTAGTTTTCAACATGGCTCATACACGTCTCCTGGGCCGCAGCAGTTCAGGGGGGTCTGCCAGGAAACCCACAGCACAATACAGACAGTTCAGGGGGCTACTGTGCTCTGACTGGCGACGGCGACGTGGCGAGGCACATCAAGGCCCGCGGATGTGCAGGCTGGGGCTGCCTAGATGATAATTTGGATGTATTTGGTGGTGGTGAGGATGATGGTGACAAGGGCTCTAACTGAAGTTGTGGCCCTGATTGAGACTGCTATTACAGCTGACACTGGAGGCTCTGACTGGGGAGCTGGCTGAGACTCTGACTGAGGCTGACCAGACAGGGAAGCTGACACTGGAGAAACTAAGGGGACCAAAACTACAGAGGGAAGCTGGGGCTGCAGGGGCTGGGAGACTGCTGCAGCGAGTCGTGACGCAATACAACCTGTCACAGATCTACACACAGTAACATTAGTGCCAAAAAAAAAAAAGAAAAATCAAAATGTGTTAAGATTGTTCATATTTAGGAACTACGGTGTCCATTTCTTTTAGTCACATGCACTGTCCTCTGGCATTTTTAAGTCTTTAATATACATAATGAAAGGGATCCAAATACGCTCAAACATGTCTTGTTTGCCCTTTAGCACATACGTAATCTCCTCTAATGGGAAAGCTCTTAGCATCTGCCAGATCCATTGGTTGACAGTCGGTCTATGAAGTTTTTTCCAAAACAACGATATATATCTTTTTGCATTGAGCAGGCCTAAATCTATAAATGTGCATTTATTTTTAGTGTATTTGTGTTTTTCTGGATACAAGTAAAAACACCTTTTGTTTTTCAGCTTCTAGTTTCAGTTGTTTGCAAATAATTTTCTCAATTATATCCTTTACTTCTTTCCAAAATGGTAAATGGACTAGCTCTTATATAGCGCTTTTCTACTCAGTCCGAGCACTCAAAGCGCTTATACGACACATTTCCATTTACCCATTCATACAAGCACTTTCATGATTAATTAAGCTAAGTGCTTTTATTATCTAACATTCGCACACATACACACTCCGACAGTTGCGTCGGAGAGCAACTTGGGGTTAAGTATCTTGCCCAAGGATACATTGGCATGTAGCCTGGAGTAGCCAGGAATCGAACCGCTGACCTTCCGATCAGTAGGTGATCTGCTCTACCTACTGAGCAATTTCAGCAGCGGCAACGGAGTGAAGTGTACCACGTCTTCCTACGTGGCTGCCATAATCGGAAATCCTAAATATTATTTTTTAATATTTAATCATTATTGTAATTACTGCTTGGTGATGATGTAATAATGGAATAATAATTTATATATCATACTTACACATTGAGAAGTGTAAGTATCATGTATGTGTTCATTGAGATGTTTTTATACTGTTTTATTGCTTCTTTTGCTAAAGGAATGGTTTGAAAAATTGAAAACTGTTTCTGTTTGCCTTTCTGCAAAAGTCACCAACACCACTGTTACACATTACTTTGAGTAAAAGTTTCAAATTGTATAGACAAGTTTTCAAAATCTTCAAATAAATTGCAACTTTATGAAAAGAATAATAAACTATTAATCTAATAATGTATTTATTTTTATTGATAAAAAACATGATTTTTGGGTTCCCCAGAGACCTCAGTCTGTATTACATCTACGTTAAATATGCTGGTAGTATGATGGTTAACCTTAATTCTAGTAATTAGAGGAAAATGTAAAAGATTTTTAGGTCGTGGGGGTAAACTATAACCTCCATGTGTAACGCTGGAGTAACAACCAGAAGTAACAACAGACATCTGTCTGCTCAGTGGGTCAAACGTACAAAACAAACAAAGTAACAGCATCAAAAGTATTTCTTGTCACCTCAGTATCAGCACAGATACATATAAGGTATAATGATCACAGCATGCTGTGACCACAGGATGTGACCTCTACACATCATCTGTCTGCTTTCTGTTGACAGAGAGCGCAGAAAGTTTCACTTCGCATTATAAACTAATTTAAGAAACGTACATGTATAAAGTGAAACCTCACAGGTTTGTTTAAACTTCACTGTAGATAAAACAGCCTTCATGTACAATAGAAATTAAGCCCAGAGTGAACATGACACTGGAACTCAGCTAAAGATGAATGAATTAACCAGTTAATACTTAAATACATTGTAAAACACACAGAGTAAGTTAAAATAAAGAACTCTAAACTCTAAATCTAAACTAGCTAGTTAGTAAAATCTGAAATATTAAGAAGCGGTTGCTCTCAGCCTGCATTTCAGTTCAGCAGCCAAACTACAGAGTTCTTCCCTTGGCTGTGTCATTTCCTCCTTTCTTACACCGCTGTCACTCTGCCAGGAACCAAATGCACCAATGTGAAATGGCACAAAGGAAACAGCTGTTTCTTTTTACTGATTCAGCATCTGAAGCTGCTGAAGCTGTTTGTCCTCCACTGCTGAAACTGCTTCCAAGAGCCTTTCAGAGGAGGCTTTAGAAATGTGATCCTGCATGTGACACTGTTTGATTCTTGTATGCTTTATATGTTTGTACGAGTGAGCACACAATCCACACTGAACTGTTGAGTCTGACAGACTTCATACCTTTTAGTTTCCTGTAGAAGATCAGAACTCCAACCAGAACCAGAAGAACCACAGAAACCAGACCTTCTACAGCTGGAATGATGGAGGGACGAGGAGGGAAGGAAGAGGGAGGAGCAGAAATACCAGGAGAGGTGCAGGCTGTGGTGCTCTGTACATGAGGAGGAAGAGCTGTAGGAGAGATGATGAAGATGGTTCAGTCAGTTTATTATCAGGTCAGCAGGTTAGTGCTGGTCTTTAAACAGGAAGTGATCTCAGTGTGCTGACCTCTGACCCTCAGAAAGCTCTGAGGAGATGATCCCAATGTATCAGTGGAACATGAGTAGAGACCTTCATCAGACTGCTGGATGTTAGTGATGGTGTGCTCTGACTTACGTCCAGATCCAACACGTCTTTCATTAAAAAAGAAATAAGCTGCGACTGTGTTACCATTCTTTTGTCTGCAATGCAGGGTGATGTCACTTCCTGTTCTCACAGGAAGTGCAGGGATCTCCAAGATCAGAGAATCATCTGACCAACAAAGACACAAACAGAGTGATTCAGAGACAGAGTTCCACCAGAGAGACAGCTGCAAACATCTGTCTGTACCTGAAACACTGATGGAGACTTCATCGCTCTGCTGTCCAGAAGAGTTTATACAGAAGTAACTTCCATCAGAGGAGAAGGAGAGATCCAGAATACAGGAGGATTCATTAACCACCACAAAACCCGCAGCTGCTCCACAGTCCTCAGTGAGTCCTCCTCTGGTCCTCTTCACTGTCCATCCATCAACACAGCTCAGAGACACTGAAGAAGATCCTCTGAAGAACTGCTGAAGGTTTGGACTGACAGACAGAGAGACTGGAGGACAGACAGACAGATAGACTGGAGGACAGACAGACAGATAGACTGGAGGACAGACAGAGAGACAGAGTAAATGTGTTTGTGTTCTTGTTGGAGTCTCTCTGATTGTTTTCACTTCCATCAACTCACCTGCAGAAACAGTCAGTGCAGACAGCAGCAGCACACACACACCTGCAATAGGAGGGCAGAGGTCACTAAAGGCCAGAGTTCAATAGAAGTCAGACAAAACTGTGGCGAAATTACTTTAATTATTGAGAATATAGCTTTATGTGGGGACAGAACAGTTCATCTATTATTCAGAAGGTTGGTAGTTTGATCCCTGGCTGCTCCAGTCTGCATGTCAAAGAATATTCGGGCAAGATACTGAAATCTGAGCTGCTCCGATGTATTCATGGGAGTCTGAATGTGTGAGAATGTTACACAAAGTGCTTAGACATGGAAAAAAGTGTAATTGGGTGATTGAGACCGGCAGTAAAGTGTGCTCTGAGTGCTGCAATTCCGTATTGCCCAACTAGTTGCCAAGTAGTTGATATCAGTTACTAGGTAAATTTGTTTGCAAAGTGGTATACAACACTGGAACACAAATTTAGACATTTAGAGGTCACTAGAATCTGCTAACAACCAAATCAATCACAGGGAGGTTTCCAGGTGTGTGTTAACACAAAGCCACAATCTTCCCAAGAGTGGATATCCCACCAAAATCACTCCAAGGTCAGACAAAATGCTCCAAAAAATCCCTCTCGAAAACCCAAGAGCTCCATCTCAGACTGTGCAGGCCTCAGTTAGCATGTTATGAGTTAATCCTTTAAGGCCAGGCAGAAAAGACAGAGTTCCTCCACAACAATGTGAGAGATTCATAAAGTTATACAGAAAACATCACTGCAAATTATTGCTGCTAAATGTGGATCTACAAGCTACTGAATCATTGGTTTTCACAAGACTGCAGAGTGTCCTTTGTTGCATATTACTTATCTAGCTAATCTCTTTCATATATTCACGTTCCATCCATCCATTCTCTTCCACTTATCCTGTTCAGGGTAGCAGGGGTGGGGTGGGGGGAGTGGAGCCTATCCCAGTTGACATAGGGCGAGAGACGGGTTACACCCTGTGCAGGTTGCCAGCCTGTCACAGGGCTAACACAGAGAGACAAACAACTATTCATACCTATGGGCAGTTTAGAGTGACCAATCAACCTAACCCCAGTAACTGCATGTCTTTGGACTGTGGGAGGAAACCCATGCAGAAACAGGGAGAACATACAAGCTCCACACAGAGAGGCCTGGGCCAAGGTGGAATCAAACCCAGACCTTTGAGATGCTATTCCAGCTGTGAAGCAGCAGTGCTAACCACCATGCCACCGTGCTGCCTATTACTTTCTATTTCTCACTAATCTCTTTCATATATTCAACAAATCAGGGTACATCAGCACCACCCACAGTGTGTAACTCAATGTATCTCGTATGGTAAAAAGTTTGTAATCAGCATTAGAATCTAAAGGAGACCCTACAACAGGGTTCTAAGAATTACCATCGTCCTCAGTTCCTGTAGCGCAGACAGAAAATTATCTTTCACTGACATTACATTCACTGACTGAGCAGCTTTGAATGGGGACCTGCTGTATTTGGATCGTGCAGCTTGTGTAAATGAAGGTGAGTCAGATTTAGTTCATAAAGCTGACACATCCCAATCATTACCATGTTTTAATCAACAAACACTCACACTGACTCAAATCTACACTTTGTTTATTACAAGTTTAGTATCTTTGTGGCTAGGAGCAGACACTTTCTGTGATCGCTGCTGATTTACTGACTCTTACCCAAGGAGTAGCAGTAACTGGTCTGAGTGTTGGACTATCTCACAGTTACAGGTCAGAGGTAAACTGTGGGGACTATAATCAGCAGCTGAGGCTCTAACTGTGTTTTAGCTCAGTCTTTGTGCTGCTGTGAGTCACTCTCTGCTGGAAATGTGTGTTTTCCTCTACAAAGGTGTGTTAGAGCTGGAATGAATGGATTAATGAGAGTAGGAAGACGAGGATTGACTCACCAAGAAGCAGAGAAACAGATGCAGCCTTCATGTTGTCTGGATGACGACTAAATGAAGTCTGACCAACAGAGCGATGGCTTCAGCTACAGCATCTTCACTTCCCTGTTCACACCTTCAGCTGGCTGAGCCCTGCATAAACCTGCTGCTATTATAATGGTATGTTTGCCTTAATGGAGTTCAGTGTGGTTTTGAATTTCTGTGAGACCGCAGCAGGTTGATTTAAATATGGTAGCTATGGTTTCTGCTCTTGAGTTGTTCTGATGTGATGTAGAAATATTAGACAGGACTGCAAAGGTTTGTTTCTCTATTCTGTTTCCCTTTATTGTTTATTCCTGCTGTGTCTCGATGTGTCAGGGTAACACTCTCCATATCAGCAGGAAAAAAAAAACAAAGACACCAACAATCAGAGGGCACCCTGTTAGCAATCGCTTGGCAATAGTGGGAAGGAAAAACTCCCTTTTAACAGGAAGATGTCATGATTCAGTGTTTTGGAGTTCCTTCTGTCAAGTTCTTTTTTTTTGCTGTATTATCTGTTTGTAGATAGATAGATAGATTCCTATTCTTCGCTCCGCTGTCTTCACACCCTCTGTAAGTGCCTCCAATCAGAGGCGCTGCAGGCTCCTGCCCAGACTGAGATACCACTGCACAGCACGCTCTCTGTGGTGCCCCTGTAGAAGATGGTGAGAATCGGAGGGGGAGGTGTGCTCTTTTCATCTGTCTCAGGAAAAGCATGCGCTGCTGGGCTCTTTTAACCAGAGCTTCAATGTGAGAAGTCCAGGTCAGAGTGTTTGTTAACTGTATCCCCAGGAACTTCGTTTTGCTGACAATCTCCACTGCTGTGTCATTGATAAGGAGTGGTGTGTGGATGAGTTTGCTCCTCCTGAAGTCGATAATGAGCTCTTTGGTTTTCTTGACGTTCAAGGCCAGGTTGCTGATCTCACACCATTTGACCAGATGGTTCACCTCATCCCTGTAATTCAGGTCGTTGTCATTCTGGATTAGACCCACAACTGTTGTGTCGTCAACAAACTTCACAGTGTGATTGTTAGCAGACCTAGCACAGCAGTCATGGGTCAACAAGGTGAATAGCAGCGGTCTCGGGATGCAGCCCTGGGGGGAGCCAGTGCTCAGAGAGATGACATTGGAGACGGTGTCACCCACCCTCACCGACTGAGGTCTGTTTGTTAGGAAATCCAACAGCCAGTTACACAGGTGGGTGCTGAAGCCAAGGAAGGACAGTTTGCATATCAGGTGTTGAGGGATGATGGTATTGAAAGCAGAGCTAAAGTCCAGAAACACCATGCACACATGTGTATTCTTTTCTTCCAGATGTTCTAAGCTCAGGTGCAATACAGATGATACAGCATCATCCACTGAGTGATTTGGGCGATAAGCAAACTGGTTCGGGTAGAATTTGGGAGGAAGTTTGGAGGTGATGTAGTCCTTAACCAGCCTCTCGAAGCACTTCATCACAACAGGGGTGAGTGATTCTCAGTTTGTTGTCCGTCCGTCCGTCCGTCCATCCATCCATCCATCCATCCATCCATTCTCTTCCGCTTATCCGGGGCCGGGTCACGGGGCAGAAGCCTAAGCAGAGAAGCCCAGGCTTCCCTCTGCACAGCCACCTCCACCAGGTCATCTGGGGGGACCCCAAGTGAGGACCATGGCCTCAGACTTAGAAGTGCTGATTCTCATACCAGCCGCTTCACACTCAACTGCAAACCATTCCACTGCAATCTGGAGACCACCAACTGTTGAAACCAACAGGACTGCATCATCCACAAAGCAGAGATGAGCCTCTGAGGTCACCAAGGAAGAAACCTTCCACCGTCTGGCTACGCCTAGAAATTCTGTCCATAAAAATTATGAACAGAATCGGTGACAAAGGGCAGCCCTGACGGAGTCCAACACCCACAGGAAACGAATCTGACTTATTACCGGCTATACGGACCAAGCTCTCACTGCGGTTCTACAAAGACTGAATGTCCCACAACAACGGGCCAGACACCCCATACTCCTGCAGGACCTCCCGCAGGACACCCCGAGGGACACAGTCGAATGCCTTCTCCAAGTCCACAAAGCACATGTAGACTGGCTGGGAAAACTCCCACGCACACTCGAATATCCTTGAGAGGATAAAGAGCTGGTCCAGCGTTCTGCGACCAGGACGAAAACCGCATTGTTCCTCCTGGATCCGAGTTTCGACTAACGGACGGACCCTCCTTTTCAGCACCCTGGCATAGACCTTACCGGGGAGGCTGAGGAGTGTGATCCCCCAAAAGTTGGAGCACACGCTCCGGTCTCCCTTCTTAAAGATGGGGACCACCACCCCGGTCTGCCAATCCAATGGCACTTCCCCAGATTTCCACGCGATGTTGCAGAGGCGTGTCAACCAAGACAGCCGTACAACATCCACAGCCTTCAGGAACTCAGGGCAAATCTCGTCCACCCCAGGGGCCTTGCCACCAAGGAGTTGTTTAACTGCCTCAGTGACCTCACCCCCAGTGATGGTCAAGTCATCTCCCTCGTCCCTAGACTCTGCTTCCACTACAGAAGGCGTGTCAGTGGGATTCAGGAGGTCCTCGAAGTATTCCTTCCACCGTCCGACTATAGCCTCAGTTGAAGTCAGCAGCACCCTACCCGCACTATAAACCGTGTGAGTGGAGCACTGCTTCCCCCTCCTGAGTCACCTGACGGTTTGCCAGAATCGCTTCGATGTCATCCAAAAGTCTTTTTCCATAGCCTCACCAAACTCCTACCACACCTGAGTTTTTGCTTTGGCCACTGCCCGAGCTGCATTCCGCTTGGCCTCCCGATACCTGTCAGCTGCCTCCAGAGTCCCACAGGCTAACCAAGCCCGATTGGACTCTTTGTTCATCTTGATGGTTCCCTTCACCTCCGGTGACCACCATCTGGTTCGGGGGTTACCACCATGACAGGCACCAACCACCTTGCAGCCACAGCTCTGAGTAGCAGCCTCAACAATGGAGGTGCGGAACATGGTCCATTCGGACTCAATGTCCTCAGCCTCCCTCGGAATGCTGTCAAAATTCTGCCGGAGGTGGGAGTTGAAGATCTCCCTGACTGGGGCTTCTGCCAGGCATTCCCACCGCACCCTCACAATACGTTTAGGTGCACCAGGTCTGTCCAGCATCTTCCCCCGCCACCTGATCCAACTCACCACCAGGTGGTGATCAGTTGACAGCTCAGCTCCTCTCTTCACCCGAGTGTCCAGAACATACGGCCGCAGATCTCTGTCTAATGTATTTAATTGTCTATTATTTGCCTCAGCCACTGTTTATTGATTAATTCACTGGAGTTTACTTTTAAACATTTGTCACAACATGTCATAGACACACAGGGCCTTGGGGGGGCAGGTGTGTCACACAGTGGTTGATGGGTGGAGCTGCTGAGGTGGCCCTACTTGTCTCTTCACTGGTGCCTGCTCCTCAGTTTTATTTACATCTGAGAAATTTAGCACCTGGGGGGGGTGGATGTGTGCTGATGGTCAGTGCTCATGTTTGTGTCCCTCCAATTTTAACAGCATTGGAGCTTTCACACAGTCATAATCATTCTTCCCACTACATACACTCACACACAACAGGACATACGCCCAACACACTGGTTGGGAGGAGAAATCGATGGGTCCTCCCACACAACACTTTCCTGCACCCTGACTGGGGTGGGATCTGGCTAGTGGTTCGGGACTGGGTCAGCTGCTTCCCCGGGTTGCTGCTGGCTCTGAGCTGATAACTGCTCGTCCACACTCCATTTAGGGTCTGTCTGTGTGTGCATGAGTGTGCAACTGGTATATATTTGTGTTTCTGTGTATGAGTATGTGACTTGTGTGTTCTGGAATGCGTGCATGTGTACAGTTGGGCCTGGGCCTGTGGGTTACTCAGCCTTGGCCCCTGTGGGACATGTCACCCAGGAGTTACCCCTCCATACCGCCCCCTACTGGTTGTTGCTATCAGAGTGTGTCGCAGGATCTGCCCCCTTATTTCTTCTGCTTTCTTCCCTCCTTTCTTTTTTCTCACTCTCTCTTCTGCGCTTACTCTTTCCTTCCTACCTGTCAGACCTGGAGGTCATATTTTGTGGACAATAATCAACATGAATGAATAAATAAAAGAAACAAGAAACATTAACAAGAGTATCCTATAGAGAACATGTAGAGCTCTTCTTATAAAATCAAATATGTTCGGTAAAATAATACATTTGAATCATGAGTCTGTTTGTGAAAATTGCCAGAAAAAGTACATTATACACACACACACACACACACACACACACACACACACACACACACACATATATATATATATATTAGTAGTGGGACTTTAACACGTTAATTTCGATTAATTGATTACGGGGAAAATAACAAATTAAAATTTTTAATGCATTTTAACGCACTTTGCACCGTGGAACCTTTCTCGGTGCACGATTTCCAGGCATACAGATTATGTCGATGCACAACGTCCAAATTCAGGGGCCGCATCCTGCGAAGGACCCGGCCCCTATATATATACATATATATATATAGGGGCCGTATATATATATATATATATACATATATATATATATATATATATATATATATATATATATATATATATATATATATATATATATATATATATATATATATATATATATATATATATATAATAGAAGGATTTTAAATTCTATTCTAGATTTAACAGGGACCCAATGAAGAGAAGCCAATATGGGTGAAATCTGCTCTCTCTTTCTAGTCCCTCATCTCTCCTTTTACAATATTTTATTTTACCCAGTGTGAATACAGCACAGATTATGCAGCCAAACAGTTTGTATTTGCATGTATTAATATTGTTCTTTTACTATATGACTATAGCACGAGTTTCAGTTTAAACATCCTCCAAAGAACAGTTTCTGCTTCCTCACTTTGAGTACATTTCAGAGCCTGTACTTTTTCACTTTTATGTTAGTAAAAAAGTTGAATCAGTACTTCAACTTTAATAGAGTATTTTTAACACAAATATCTGTACTTTTACTTAAGTACAGAACATCTGTACTTTTGCCACCTCTGAAGGGATCAAAGACACAGTGTGAGATGTACATGTGTCATAGTGGGATTTTATCCTGAAAACATCCAGTACCACATTTCTCTGGGACAGCATCACTTTACTCAGTTCTTCTTCTAAATATGTGTGTGTGTGTGTGTGTGTGTGTGTGTGTGTGTGTGTGTGTGTGTGTGTGTGTGTGTGTGTGTGTGTGTGTGTGTGTGTGTGTGTGCGTCAGAGAGTTCAGGCACAGTTTTCTGGGCGAATGGCTCAGTTCACAGGACGAACCAGCAAAAATCACTGAGTCTTACAGTGGAGGAATAATTAGGAATAATTATTTGACTCCCTGCTGAAAAGTCTCTCATTTTTATGGTGGTTTAATTTTAATGTTGTGAGACAGAATATCTACCAAAACCCCAGAAAAACACATTAAGTAAAAGTTACAAATTAATTTGCACATCACTGAGTGAAAATGGGAAAAACATGATTTATTACTTGGTGGAGAAACCCTGGTTAGCACAGCTGTAAGGCATTTCTTGTAGTTTTAGATTAGTACACATCTCAGGCCCACAGTGAAAACATAAATGCAAATGGAATTAGAAAATGTGTGACATGAAATGTTTATTCCAACAAATACAAGAAAAAAAAAAAAAACTTGTTGAGTTATTGCAGCAGAAGTATGTCAGTATGAAGTCCCTCATCTGTTACCATGACTGTGTCAAGAAGATGCAGCAAGGAACGAATTAAAGCTGTGCAATGACTCTGTAGATTGTACCATCATCTAACCTGCTGTCATACCTGAGTTTATGAGTTTAAATGGGTAAAGTGTGGCTAACAGTGACCTTCTCACAGGGGCCTTTACAGCTGAATGTTCCATATTCTTACAAAGATGAGCCTGCACAGTGAGAGAGAGGAAGACAGTTTTTCATTTCATTTTTTCTATCATATGTAATCTATTACTGTATCAGGATTATGACCGTTCACATAGTACCAGGCTTTAGGCCATCGAATAACCAAGATCTCAACCTCCACGGACCTCACTTGACAACACTAAAAGTGTACAGTATGTGAAAATACCACGATAAATATTTTATTTTACGCTAATATTGATTGAAAACCTGCAAAACAGCGAGTCTGCGAAAAGCGAACCGTGAAGTAGCGAGGGATTACTGTACATTGGTTTATTGATACCAGGATTTCTGTGATTGGACTTGGGGATACCTGGTTTATCGTGAAGTTCTGGGCAGCCGTTCGGGCCTTAGTAAGGCTGCCTGTGAGGGATGCAGAGCTGAATGAACTCAATCAGCCTCAGTAGAGCTGAATCGAAAAGGATCAGATCTGGAGGAATGTTTGAGTGTCTGTTTCTGCGCGGCGGAGTAGAACCAAAAATTCAGATGGTTAGATTTCTCGCCACTGAGAGGTAACCAGAAAACTGTAAAGTCTGTCAGCAATCAGTTATGACAGCCTGCACCAAAACAATTGTTGTATTTGGAATTTGGCTCCTAGACAGCCTTGGATGGATGGCTGTGTATCTAAATCATCTCCTGGAGATGTTATGTAAACAGGTGCTCTACGCCCCCCGCTTGTCCTGTTTTGTGACCTATGTGAACTGATATGCCTCGCGACCTTGCTGATGAACATTTCCACCTCTATCAGGACTGTTTGGTCCAGAGAGAGTTGTGTCAGCTCGACAGTAAACCTGCCTACTCGTCACCACCGGCTTCCCTCCCTTGCCCCCCCTTGCCTTACCTTAGTTTGCTATTGCAGAGGTTTTCTGGAACTTCATACTGTGTATGTGTATGTATACAAAGCATAAGATGATTTTTTTTCTCCCTCATCTATCCTTATGTGTATCACTATTGTTTTTATCATCGTCTGTAACGGCAGCGCCTCTCGGTGATGGCTGCAAGGCCACAGACACTTATCTCCCTATGTTTGTCTTTTCTTGGATGGATGTTCTGTTAACTATAATTTCCCCATTGTGGGATCAATAAAGTATCATTCATTCCTTTTGATGCAGCATTTTAAATGATTAGTACAAACATTGCAACAATAAAATAGCTTATAAAGGTTATAGATCTATATGTTTTATATTTATTTATAGTCTAAATGTTGTTACATTTCTAGGAAGGTGCATATCATGTCGTGGCGTAGCATTTAATGTAAATGTAATAGAAAACTGAGTCGAACTGAATTGAGCTCAGTAGAGAGGCAGATGAGGGATCCAGTGGGTGACAGTGTTTACTCAGAGTGGCATACAATTCATAAAATTAATCATCAGATGGTCAGTATGAGTCTGTGTAAGACTTTAGATCAGGATGCACTAGGGCTGCAATTAAAGATTATTTTGGTAGTCGAATAATCTGTCATTTTTGTTATCGATTAGTCAATGATTATTTCAATCTTAACTCACCTGTTGAAGCCTGCCCACCTGTTAGCATCACCGTGTTCTCTTTTCACAATTAAAATAATGACCCATAAAAATACGATTTTGAAACTAATCAAATGTATTTTCAACATTAATGTGACATCACAATAAATATTTTTTAAAAATGCATACTAAAGTAAATGTAATTTTTATTTTTAAATGAAAATATAATGTGCAAATAAATAAAAATGGCCTCTGTCCAAAAGTTCAAATAAGGCTTCAAATTAAATCATAAAGATTTTTCCATCCAAAACAGGTGAAAAGTTTACAGATGATTCAGTTCATACAGAGGTTTACTATTCAGAATGAACGCTGATATTAATATGAGGGGAAAAAAATAGGAGCCAACGTAGCTGCTCTTATTGTCCTTCACTCGTTAGCTAACATAACTGAAACGGCGGTGCTTAGCAAACATTATCAATGAGAGCTTGTTTCCAACAGGTAAACTAACAGAAACACACCTGTACAAACATTAACAGGTATCTACGATGTCACAGCTCCAGGGTGCCGGCGTTTTAAATGCTCAGCACTGCAGTGATGCTGCCGTGGAAGGAAAGCTCTGCTTTACACAGTCTGCATTCAGCTTTAGTTTTGTTTCTGTCAAATGCTCCCACACCTTTGAGTCTGTCTCCATTTTCTTTCATTTTCTCCACCCTCCTCTCTGTTCCACTAGCGCAGTGTTTTTCAACCTTTTTTGAGCCGAGGTACATTTTTTCCATTGAAAAAAATCACGAGGCACACCACCAGCCAAAAATGTTAAAAAAATGATACTCTGTAGCCTATATTAACAATTTAATCATTCTTATCAAAGTGTCTTAAATGGGAATCAAATAAACACACAAAATATATATCTTCTTTGAAATAAAAAGTGCACTTAACATGTTCACTTCAAGAACACAGCTTGAACATAACAAATGCCACAACAATGTGGTCTTATAGTAGAAAACTTCAGTGTTTTGCAAACTCTAATTCTGTCCAAAAGCATTCTATTACCAGGAATAACACAACACAACAATACATGAGATAGAGGCAAGCTCACAGCTAATGCCAGTTTAATATCATCATCATGCATAAGTCCCCATACAATGTTTTAATGGATGAAGGTTATTGTTAACTATAACCCTATACCACAGATCATGGCATAATCGGCTCAGTGTACATCAAAAGTGCCGCTGTTCGCGGACTTACAGCAACAATTACCGTAATAACACCACAGTAATACCCTCTGTTGGTTGTGAAGTGCAGTTTCTCAGCTTTCAGAAACTGTTTGAATTTTTCCGATAGAACAAACAGTCGCGTTATTACGGTAATTCAAAGTTCCTTTGATCAGCCGCCTCAGGCTCTGTGCTCACCAGCTGTTTGGCTAACAGCGGCGATCGCCCGGCAGTATAGGATTATAATATGTCTGCTGTGTGTGCGTTTCAGATGGCTCTCATGTTGCAAAACTACCTCTGCAAACTGTCGGTCTGGGCATTCAACCGGTGCTTTGCGCCTCCAGTTTCTTGCTGTGGGGTTTTAAAAATGATTCTGGTGAAGGAGTCGCTCTCATGCCTCCGCCAGTGATGATACTCCCTGGCCAATCAGTGGCATGCTGTCCTCCGCGTCACATTTTTGTATCGCCTCGGATCGCTTAGAGCCTCGGGTGAGTGAGTACGGAAAAAGGACCGGAAAAGTGTTCCTGATTATAATGGAGATGCCGTCAAATTGCGGCGAGTCGTTCCGTATGGAAACGCGGCTTTATTCTCTTGTCTCTATGTACAATGCAATTCGCTACCTGCTGCTATCTAATCTAGTGATATGGAAGAGTATTACATGATTATGCTCCAGTCACTACTACAGCACAGACACTCGTGGCATATTACGTGAAACTGGATAATTTCCCACGGCACACCTGCCGATCTCCCACGGCACACTAGTGTGCCGCGGCACACTGGTTGAAAAACACTGCACCGTTACTTTCTTCTTCGTTGGTATTGTTGTTGCTGGCAGACAATGGAGGCAATACTGCCCCCATATCTTCCTGTAGTGTATTGCAATTACAAAATCACATGATAAGCGGAACAAAATAGATGGATGGGTTTAAAAGTACGACTTTAAGACGATGAAATTCCATGTCTACAAATTTTTGTAGCTGATGTCATCGATTACGTTGATGAATCATTGCAGCCCTAGGATGCACCAACTACACATGCACCCCAGGTGGTGAACCTGATGAAGCAGAACAGGAGGAGCTACTCGGCTGTGGTGTCTCCAGTTGTCTTTGTTCCCAGCAGAGTAGAATCCAAACCTCACTCTCAGCTCTCCTTCCAGGAACAATGATGCTGATTTTCTGCTGTTTTTCACTTTGTGCACAAAATCTCATGAGCTTCAAATGGAGCACCAAACTGCAGTTTCTCAACAGTGGTGTTAACTGGAGGCTGACACACTGGCTGAAGACATTTAGTCTGAGTGAATCTGAACGTTACTTCTTCATGGTTTCCATCTTGCTTTGACTGCAGCTGTAACAACACTGATTCCAGCAGGATGTGTGAAAAACATTTTGACAGACATACAAAGCTGGACAGCTTTTGTTCTGAGGGTTTGGAGAGAGTCTGTCTCTGTGTGTGTGTCTGCATTCACTTTGTTCCTCTGATAGAAAATCACTGTGCAGATGTGGATTCCTGCACTGACTGATGTTCATCAACCTGTAGCTGCTGGAACAATTTGAATAAATGAATCTTCTAAATGTTGCTGTGCTCAGGGTTTTGTTTGCTCTGGTTCTTTTTGTCAGGGATCAAATACAAACAGTCGTCTCAGGCCCCGTTTACACGACACCGTTTAAAAATGAAAACGGCGTCGTTTTTATGCGTTTTGCCCTTCTGTTTACATGACAACAGAGTGAAAATTATGTGTTTCGGAAACTGGGTCCAGAGTGGAGCGTTTCTGGCTTGCGTTCTCGTGTAAACGCTTGAAAACGGGTGACTCGCACATGCGCACTATGGTTGCAACGGCCACAGTTTTCCGCGCATGCGCAAATAGATAAACAGTACTCGTGGATTCACGCGTGCTTCTTGTGCTTTTCTTGTGTTTTTACCTTTTTATAATTCAGTGTTGTGTGCACCAGCGATCCAACCTCATCGTCAGTCCACACAAAACCTCTCACATTGGCTGTTTTGTAAGTACTGTGTCACTCCACGCATGCGCGTCTTGCATAAACAAGCTTTGCAAAGAGAAAACCAACGCCAACTTGTGGCCTGGCATGGGAACTACATCTTTTTCATTGTTTCATGTGTCATCGTGTAAACACAGATCGTTTCTGAGACTCTATCATGTAAACGGAAGGCTGAAAAGCATCAAAACGACACCGTTTCCAGTTCTACTGTTTCTAGATGTTCACCCTAACATAGCCGGCTACAACCGGCCGTGTCCCAGAAAAGTGTATAAATCCAAATCCAGCCTTAAAGGGCTCATTTCCCCAAACAGTGCAGTGTGGTAGCTTCTAATAAAGATCTGTTCTCCTGCAGCTGATCATCAGGAGGAGGAGAGTCTGACGGAGAAGCAGAGGGACATTTTCAGCCTCTACAGAGGAAACAATGAGTTCAACACAACAGGTGAGAAAAATATCAGTGTTACACTATTATTGAAACTGTGTGACTTCATCAGCTGCTGTTGGTTTGTTTTATTATGGTCCCAATTAGCACTGAACTTACAAGTTACACATCATTTTCTTCAAGGATGTGCAGCTGGTGGCAGTAGTCCTTGTTCTGCTCTGAAGATCTGCTTCAAGCTTTGGGGTCACTCTAAGCAGAAGCTGCAGAAGGTGGAGAGCTGCTTCATGTGCTGCTACACCAAACTCACAGAGGCTGCAGAGCAGAACAACAACTACCATCACAAACTGCAGTTCAACACTGTGGAGTTTGTCTGTCAGTGTGACCAGAAACTCAGTGAGAGAGAGCTCATATTTGCTTTGTTATTTGTTAGAAAATATATGCATACAGTACTTGAAAGAGTGTGCGTTTGCTGTCCTTTTATGGCCTTCATGTGGCCTGCAGTAGTCCTGTGAGGAATCTTGGATTCATCTTTGACCAGGATGTGTCTGTTAGCTCACAGATAAAACAAGTTTCCAGGATGGCTTTCATCCATTTGCAGTGTTGTCCCATCCTTTGGCATTTTGACATGTTATGATTCTTTATAACCAGGATGTCCAATTAATGCTTTGAATTCATTTTACATAAATTTACATTTCCTCTTTTTTTCCCTTGTACATGGCTGTATGTAATGTGCTACTTTCACCAGTAGGTGGAGGTAATAGACCTAGTAGATCTTTGGAGGCTCCAAAAAAACTCTAATATTAATGGAGTTTGAAGTTTATTCCACGACTGCATTTCACTCACTGCCTCTGTTTGTATCTCTGTCCCTGCAGGACCAACATGGAGCGAGAAGTCAGGAGGCTGACAAACCTCACAGAAGGAAGGGAGGAAAGCAATACACCTGTGATCAGTGTGGGAAGGATTTTCCTAAGAAGTGTAATCTAAAAATACATCAAGTGATCCACACTGGAGAGAAGCCGTTCAGCTGTGACTTGTGTGGAAAGTCTTTTAGCCTGGCTGGACACTTAAAAACACACCAACTCATCCACAGTGGAGAGAAACCGTACAGCTGTGATCAGTGTGGCAGAGCTTTCACTCACCATAGCCACTTAAAGAGTCATCAAGTCACCCACTCTGGAATTAAGGCATACAGCTGTGACTATTGTGGAAAAACCTTCAGTCTGCTAGTGAACAGAAATGTACACCTACGCATTCACACTGGACATGATGTGTACAGCTGTGATCAGTGTGGCAAAAAGTTTGGAAGAGAGTCAGATTTACAATCCCACGTTTACCCACACTGAGGAGAGACCTCATAAATGTGACATGTGTGATAAGACTTTTAAAGCTCCACATCACCTGAGAGCACACCAACAGATCCACAGCAGAAAGAGACTCTACAAGTGCAGTTACTCTGAGGTATGTGTTTTTATTTTGATCTTGTAACTTTAGCCTGACTGTTGGGAACAACTGTTCAGTTATGATTTTTGCTCCTATGATCATAAGAAACTAAGTTATTACTTTTTGTAGTGACAAACATTTATATCACTGTATTATTTATGATACACCAGTTTCCTGGTATATCACGGTATTATTATTTCTGCATATATGGGTCTTTATGTTGGGTTACAGTGGCTCCTTCTTCAGTCAGGTGTGTATAGAATAAAAATAATATTGTCATAAAAAAACAGATTAGAAAATACAACCATAGAACAAATTATCAAAACATTTCTGTTTAATTCTTTGCTTTGAAGCCCAAATTCTTCTGTCTGCAGGTAAAAACACCTGTAAGCTTTGTTAGCACAGAGTAAACAGAGCCAAACTACAAACAGTTTAAATATTTGTCACAGGGAGTCGGTCCTTAACAGGCTGCCTGCTCTGCTGTTTGCTTGTGATGCCGCTTTTTGTCGTATATTTGGCTCGTTTACGTTAATGTTTCCACAGCAGAGCTGGAAGTGGGCCTTTAAAACCATTTACATTGTTTGTCTTTGACTCACCTGGTTTCTTGTTGCTGTGTGTGGGCGGAGCTTCCTGGGTGGTCTAACCTCTTCCTACCATATATAGGTCCATGTTACATTTGCCATTATGGCTGCTGGAGTTTGGCAAGTGTCCCTAAAGAACACAATCAGCTTAAATTCAAACTGATGACTCCTTCTAGAAGTGAGTCCTGTTACTTTGCAGCCATATTGAAACACACTGGAGCACTTACACTTATTTTGAAGCATTATCTAAATTAACTTTCATTTCAAAGATCAACGGGACATAAGGTAGTTATACTTCCACCATCTTTCTATCTAATATTTAGTCAGAAATTTCAGCTCAGAGTTGAGCTCCATGTCTCTCTCTCATGATGTCTCTGCTGCTACCAGGACCTAACCTAGCAGTGACCAAGGATCCCACAGTCTGCCCTGCAGCAGTCCAACAGAGTTCATCACTGTAAACTGAACCACAACACTGCAAACTACCCAGTTTATCCTGCACTTACTGTCCAGTATAAACTTTGAATAACATGGAATTATCATTTCATTTGCTTTCAGAAAACTTTCTAGAAGATGAAACATCATGTACAGATCCAATATCTGACTAAAACTCTAAAATGAATGATAACGTTACCTGTAAGCTTTAAATTAGTAGTTTATCAAAGGACACTTGCTGAGCAGTCTTTACCTTAGAAAGAGTCTCATCTTCCTCTCATGTCCTCTCTTTGTTCCACCGTTCTCCAGCTCACAGAGTCAAAGTGTGACTTGTTTGAAGGCTGCAGGAGAAAGTCTGTATGAAATGAGCCGTATGAAAAATGAACAGACACAGCTGTGTCCAAAATCACTCACTGCTCACTTATAGAGAGTCCCACAGTTTGTTGTGCTCTATGAATGTACTCTGGTGGTGGTATGTAGTAGATCATTAGCAGTATTTTAATATTACTGTGGTATTCTGGTACTATATAAGCAATTATAGTCTTATACTGAACTAAGTGCACATTTACCGTGGTGGTACTGCAGTATTACAGTGATATAATTGTAGTATTATATTAGAATTGGACACATTAGTATTATTTTAGTGTGACATTATTATTGTAGCACTATGTTGGTAGCAGTTTAGTAGGACAGTGAAATTACAGTATTACAGTGGTATTATTGCAGTGTCACAGTGTTAGTACTTTAGTATGACATTAAGGTTATTCTAGTATTAAATGAGTATTATTGTAGTATTCTGGTAGTAGTATTGTAGTTCTTGTATCCCAGTAAGCTGAGTGTTGTAATGTAAACAGTAAAATGTAATTGGACGTTGGCAGAGATGCTCTTTATTCCAGGCGACGTACAGGATAAAAATGTTGAAGGATTCCCTGACTTACACTGTCTTTGTGTCTTTGTGTAGAAGCAGAGCCACACAGATGGATCCAGTTCTCAACCCTGTCATCGCTGTGGTGGTGGGAAAGCGTTTCTCTGTGACCTTTGTGGGAAAACTTTCAATAAGCAACAGAGCCTAAAAATACATCAGCGTAGACACACTGGACACAAACTGAAGTACTGCAAAGAATGTGGGAGGAGCTTCACCACAACAAGTGAATTAAAACGTCATGATCTCATCCACAGTGGGGTTAAAAAGCACCTCTGTGACCAGTGTGGGTCATCCTTCATCACTGCAGGTCACCTTAAAGCGCATAAACGAGTCCACACAGGAGAGAAACCATACAAGTGCAGACACTGTGACAAAAGCTTCTCACGATCAGGTCATCGTAACAGTCATGAAAGTACACACACTGAACACACTGAAGGGAACTACAGCTGTGACCAGTGTGACAAGAGCTTCAGGAATCTCACTTCATACTCCCAACACAAACGATCCCACGCTGCAAAGAAACTGTTTCACTGTTACCAATGTGCAAAAACATTCTCTTCATTATCTGCTCTGTGCAGACATCAGCGTGATCATGCAGGCCTGAAATCATTCCCATCATTGGATCACAATAAATCTGCAGACACACAAAGATCCTCTTCTGGTCCAACTTAAAAACCTTGAGATCCGGCTCCACAGAATTCTGATGGAATCTCCTGTAAAGATGTGATGAGGGAGCTGTGAAAGAAAATGTTACCATAGTTACATTTTTTCTAGAAATCAGTAGCATGCAGTTATTTGTATTTACTTTTAGTATTTGTATTATAAAGTTGCAGAAATGTGTGTTGTGTTCAGGTGAGATTGCAGCAGTATTATAAGTTTTCCATCCAGTGGACTGGATTGGACTAATTGAATATTTTGGTGGGCCTCAGGCCTTATGTTTGACAACCCTGAATTTAACACATCTGAGACAAAAGATCCATAAGATTGAAAGGTTTGAGGAAACCTTCTTCCTGGATTTAAAGTGTTTTAGCTGTTAGAGTTCGTGTTAGTGATGAGCTTTTCTCCAGCAGTCAGATTAAAAATCAGTTCTTATCTTACATGTTAGTTTGTACTGAATCTGTTTTATCTTCATGTTGTTGCTGTTTTATTGTTTGTGTTGTCAAATCTTACAAAGGTTAAATAAAAATATTTAAAAATGTTAAAGAAACAGTTTAATATTGAATCATTTGAACCATGATGTCACTTGTAGTTCAAATTTATTCATAAAGCACATTTAAAACAACAAGTTTGACCAAAGTGATGGACATGAAAACAAGATAACACAATAAAATAAATATGACGCACACAACAATAAATATATGTATGAAATGTCAAAAATCCATCCGTCCGTTTGCTTCCACTCATCCTGTTCAGGGTCGCGGGGGGGCTGGAGCCTATCCCAGCTGTCATAGGGTGAGAGGCAGGGTACACCCTGAACAGGTCCCCAGCCTGTTGCAGGGCCAACACAGAGAGACAAACAACCTTTCATGCTCTCATTCACACCTATGGGCAATTTAGAGTAGCCAATTAACCTGACCCCAGTAAGTGCATGTCTTTGGACTGTGGGAGGAAACCCACGCAGACACGGGGAGAACATGCAAACTCCACTCAGAGAGAGGGAGAGGCCTGGGCCAAGGTGGACTCAAACCCAGACCTTCCAGATGTTATTCTAACTGTGAGGCAGCAGTGCTAACCACTGCGGCACCGTGCTGCCTCAAATAGCTCTCACTGCAGCTTAAAGCCAAAGAATAAAAATGAGATTTAAGGTGAACATTAAAAACATGCAGAGTGGAGCTGACCTAACATGACGGCGCAGCTCATTCTACAGTTTTGGGGCCGTGGCTGAGAAAGCTCGACCCCTCGTTCTTAAATCTAGTTTTAGGAACACTGAGGAGGAGCAGGTCAGCAGATCTCAGTGACCCTGAGGGGTCATAAGGTGTTAGGAGTTCAGCCAGATATGATGGAGCCAACCCATTTAGAGATTTAAAAAGATAGAATAAAATCTTAAAATGAATCCTAAAACACAGGAAGCCAGTGAAGGGAGAGAACAGAGGAGAGATGTTCTGTTTTACAAGTTCTGGTAAGAAGGCTGAATTTCAGAGTAAAGACTGAAGTGCCAAATGGAAACATGTTTGCAGTCAGATGAACTGTTTTCAGTGGCACAGATGGAGGTTTATCAGAGGAGGAGCCTTGGCTGCTCTCCACTCACACTGAACAGGCTTCCTGCAGCTTATTAAAAACTCTGACATTAACATGAAGAAAAATAAGGCCTTAAAATGTTTCATATCTCCAGATATTTGCTGATTATTTCAATTATATTGAAATAATTTATTAAAGTTGTGGTTTTAATGCTGATTTTGGTTTTACTTGCTCAGAGTTGTTCCTTTGTTATCAGCTTCTCTTTAATCTGCACTGACTGCCACTTTATTAGGTCCTCAGAGATTTTGGTCCATATTGACAGCATCACACAGTTGCTGCAGATTTGTTGGCTGTGTATCCATGATGAGACTCTCCTGTTCCTCCACATCCCAAAGGTGCTCTGTTGGATTGAGATCTGGTGACTGTGGAGGCCGTTTGACTGCAGTGAACTCAGAGTCAGGTTCAGTAAAGCAGTTTGAGATGATCTGAGCTTTGTGACGCGGTGTGTTATCCTGCTGGAAGCAGCATCAGAAGATGGTACGCTGTGGTCATAAAGGGATGGACATGGTCAGCAACAACACTCAGGTAGGCTGTGGTGTTTAAATGATGCTCAGCTGGTACTGAGGGCCAGAGGTGCCAAGAAAATATCTCCACATCATCACACCAAAGCAGCCTGACCCTCTGATACAAGCAGGATGGATCCATGCTTTCATGTTATTGATGCCACAGTCTGACCCTACCATCTGAATGCTGCAGCACAAACTCATCATACCAGGAAACATTTTTCCAACCTTCTGTTGTCCACTTTTAGTGAGTCTGTGTGAACTGTAGCCTCAGTTTCCTGTTCTTCGCTGACAGCAGTGGTACCCGGTGTGGTCTTCTGCTGCTGCAGCCCGTCTGCTTCAATTTTTGACGTGTGCTCAGAGATGCTCTTCTGCATACCTTGGTTACAATGAGTGGTATTTGAATTACTGTTGACTTTATATCAGCTCAGAGCAGCCTGACCTTTCACCTCTGACCTCTGGCAACAACAAGGTAGATTCTCAGCACAACAGACACATTCTCAGACACAGCGTTGCTGTTTGGCTGCAGGTTTCTGTTCTTCAGTCACGTGATCCTGAAACAGGACAGCTACACTGCTGACCTGAGATCAGATCCACACGCAGACTGATCCTGTGTTTGAATGCTGTTTTTAGACTGAATCTTTGCTCTCAGAGCTCAGAGAGTCCAAACTTTAAACGGGTTCACTGAGGGAGCTGACAGCCAGCTTCACCTGACTTCATGTTAAATTAAATTAATCCAGCTAACAGAAACATAACCTATTCTGAACTCACTCTGCAGTCCAGGCCTCAGGTCCACCACCCCCGACCGAGTTCTCCCTTTTTCTCAGCTTCAGAGAGGTGAGGAGGCTCTGATCTGAAAGGCCTTCCACCACAAACAGACTCTGAGGCTTGATTCAGACTCTGCAGGGGGTCTTTGCAGAGATTATGATTCCTTATATTGATGCTATGATTATGTTGGTATGAAACAGGGAGCATAGCAGATACAAAACAGGTGAAGGGGGTCAGAGGTCAGACTCCTTCATCCTTCTCCAGCGTGAGGCCGTCCTCAGACCCACAGGAGGTCTCTGCTCTGTTTGGGATCAGATCCTCGTCTAGTAGCGCCCCCTGTCTGCGTTCCTGTCTCAGCCCTGTGCTGTTTTCACCTCTTCACTCTCCATCCAGCCACCAGGTGTCCTCACACTCTCCTCCTGCTCTCAGTCACCTGACTCCCACAGCGCCCTCACCTGTTTGCATCCATCCTTTACGTTACTGCCATCTTGTGGCCACAGTTGGCTATTGTCACTGAAGCTTCAGTGTGTGCGCTGTTAAGAAGCTGGAGGTGGCTGGAGCTTGTTGGGTGGAGCAGCTTTTCTCTGGTTGTTTCTTCATTGTGGATAAACCTGCAGTCTTTGATGGAGACCAGCGTGTGAGACAACCTGCTGCTGCTCTGCTTTCACTGCTCTCAGATCAGCTGGAAGTTGGAACAAGTGCAGAGACCTCAAACAGTCAGAGTGGCCTCATCTCTGTTCACTCCAGTGGAGCTTTGTTTTTGAAATATCAGCTAAATATAATCTAGAAATAATTGTGTGTGTGAGCTCAGGAGGATTGAGCCTGAAGACTCTGCAGTGAGACAGCACCCTGACCCTGAGACTCCCGCTGACAGCTTCAAGCTGCTGATTTTTAATAAAGCCAACATGACGCTTCCCAGTGCTCCGATCTTTGTAAGGAAAAGAAAAGGTCAAAGGTGGAGCTTGAATAGGATTCATTTGCATATTTGCTGCTGTTTGAATCCATAGCTGAGATTGTTGTTTGTAAATGAAGCCAAACATTTGTCTCCTCCTGGTGTCGCTGGGATAACTGTACATGTACTCTGATCTGTGAGTGAGTGCAGCACAGCACACAGCAGCAGAGACTGGATACAAGGAGAAGAGCAGAAAGGACACACAAACACTGGGAGACATGCTGTTCATTTGATGAGTTTATCAGAGATTTCCATCATGGAGTCATTGTGGGAACGAACTGCAGGGAAAAGAGCAAAAGTGGAAAAAGACAGAACAACAACATGTGGATCCTGGAATAATCACAGCTTCCATCTTTAAAGGACTGAAGAGGAAGAAGTTTACAAGGAATCATTGAGAACAGTTTCAAACATCAACTGATTGAATCCATGAATGTGAAAACGTGTTTGTGAGTGAAAGAGACAGACATGTACAGACTGAACTATCTGTTCAACAGTCAGAGTGTTTCTCTAACAGGAGGACGCTCTTACACTCAGCTCAGCACAGAGAAGCTGAGGAAGCAGGAGACCAGACTCCAAACCCAGGACAAAGAGGTTCAGTGAATGTGGTAGTTGAAGGTGTGGAGGTGGATCAGAGTGTCAGAGGAGACTCTGTAGAAGGACAGAGTGCCAGCAGGACAGTCCACATACACTGCTACTCTGTTAGAGACAGAGGAGGAGGGGGAGGAGGAGGGGGGTGGTGGAGACACTATAAGGTCATCATCATCACCACAGCAGTTCAGACTGCTCTGAAATTACATTTCTACTGCAGAGCTTCAAATGTTCAGCAGCCTGTGTTTTCTGTGTACAGTCCCTAGATCCAGTCAGAGCAGCAGCTGCTCCAATGATCAGAAGGAACCATGTGACCTCAGCAGCAGCTCTTTGAAAAATAAGTCATTTTGGTTTACGCTAATGTAAAGAGCACTGACTGCTATTTCCATTTTTCATATTGACCATACACAGTGGCAGAGTTGCTGTGTATCTGAGGACTTGAGCACACAGGGCTCTGTGATGAGCGTACTGTGGAGCCGTTTGACTGAGTGAACTAGAGCAGGTTAGAAACAGACTATCTAGCTGTGAGGTGTGTTACCTGCAAGCAGCATCAGAAGATGGTACGCTGTGGTCATCAAGGGATGGACATGGTCAGCAACAACACTCAGGTAGGCTGTGGTGTTTAAATGATGCTCAGCTGGTACTGAGGGGCCCAGAGGGTGCTAAGAAAATATCCCCACATCATCACACCAACACCAGGAGCCTGAACCTCTGATACAAGCAGGATGGATCCATGCTTTCATGTTATTGATGCCACAGTCTGACCCTACCATCTGAATGCTGCAGCACAAACTCATCAGACCAGGAAACATTTTTCCAACCTTCTGTTTTCCACTTTTAGTGAGTCTGTGTGAACTGTAGCCTCAGTTTCCTGTTCTTCGCTGACAGCAGTGGTACCCGGTGTGGTCTTCTGCTGCTGCAGCCCGTCTGCTTCAATGTTTTACGTGTGCTCAGAGATGCTCTTCTGCATACCTTGGTTACAATGAGTGGTATTTGAATTACAGTTGACTTTATATCAGCTCAGAGCAGCCAGACGTTCACCTCTGACCTCTGGCATCAACAAGGTAGATTCTCAGCACAACAGACACATTCTCAGACACAGCTTTGCTGTTTGGCTGCAGGTTTCTGTTTTTCAGTCACGTGATCCTGAAACAGGACAGCTACACTGCTGACCTGAGATCAGATCCACACACAGACTGATCCTGTGTTTGAATGCTGTTTTTAGACTGAATCTTTGCTCTCAGAGCTCACAGAGTCCAAACTTTAAACGGGTTCACTGAGGGAGCTGACAGCCAGCTTCACCTGACTCCATGTTAGGTTAAATTAATCCAGCTAACAGAAACATAACCTATTCTGAGCTCACTCTGCAGTCCAGGCCTCAGGTCCACCACCCGACCGAGTTCTCCCTTTTTCTCAGCTTCAGAGAGGTGAGGAGGCTCTGATCTGAAAGGCCTTCCACCACAAACAGACTCTGAGGCTTGATTCAGACTCTGCAGGGGGTCTTTGCAGAGATTATGATTCCTGATATTGATGCTATGATTATGTTGGTGTGAAACAGGGAGCATAGCAGATACAAAACAGGTGAAGGGGGTCAGAGGTCAGACTCCTTCATCCTTCTCCAGCGTGAGGCCGTCCTCTGACCCACAGGAGGTCTCTGCTCTGTTTGGGGTCAGATCCTCGTCTAGTAGCGCCCCCTGTCTGCGTTCCTGTCTCAGCCCTGTGCTGTTTTCACCTCTTCACTCTCCATCCAGCCACCAGGTGTCCTCACACTCTCCTACTGTGCTCAGTTACCTGACTCCCACAGCGCCCTCACCTGTTTGTGTCCATCCTTTACGTTACTGCCATCTTGTGGCCACAGTTGGCTATTGTCACTGAAGCTTCAGTGTGTGTGTGTGTGTGTGTGTGTGTGTGTGTGTGTGTGTGTGTGTGTGTGTGTGTGTGTGTGTGTGTGTGCTGTTAAGAAGCTGGAGGTGGCTGGAGCTTGTTGGGTGGAGCAGCGTTTCTCTGGTTGTTTCTTCATTGTGGATAAACCTGCAGTCTTTGATGGAGACCAGCGTGTGAGACAAGCTGCTGCTGCTCTGCTTTCACTGCTCTCAGATCAGCTGGAAGTTGGAACAACTGCAGAGAGCTCAAACAGTCAGAGTGGCCTCATCTCTGTTCACTCCAGTGGAGCTTTGTTTTTGAAATATCAGCTAAATATAAAATATAAATAATTGTGTGTGTGAGCTCAGGAGGATTCAGCCTGAAGACTCTGCAGTGAGACAGCACCCTGACCCTGAGACTCTCCCTGACAGCTTCAAGCTTCTGATTTGGAAGAAAGCCAACATTACGCTTCCCAGTGCTCCGATCTTTGTAAGGAAAAGAAAAGGTCAAAGGTGGAGCTTGAATAGGATTGATTTGCATATTTGCTGCTGTTTGAATCCATAGCTGAGATTGTTGTTTGTAAATGAAGCCAAACATTTGTCTCCTCCTGGTGTCGGTGGGATAACTGTACATGTACTCTGATCTGTGAGTGAGTGCAGCACAGCACACAGCAGCAGAGACTGGATACAAGGAGAAGAGCACAAAGGACACACAAAAACTGGGAGACATGCTGTTCATTTGATGAGTTTATCAGAGATTTCCATCATGGAGTCATTGTGGGAACTAACTGCAGGGAAAAGAGCAAAAGTGGAAACAGACAGAACAACAACATGTGGATCCTGGAATAATCACAGCTTCCATCTTTAAAGGACTGAAGAGGAAGAAGTTTACAAGGAATCATTGAGAACAGTTTCAAACATCAACTGATTGAATCCATGAATGTGAAAACGTGTTTGTGAGTGAAAGAGACAGACATGTACAGACTGAACTATCTGTTCAACAGTCAGAGTGTTTCTCTAACAGGAGGACGCTCTTTACACTCAGCTCAGCACAGAGAAGCTGAGGAAGCAGGAGACCAGACTCCAAACCCAGGACAAAGAGGTTCAGTGAATGTGGAGTTGAAGGTGTGGAGGTGGATCAGAGTGTCAGAGGAGACTCTGTAGAAGGACACAGTGCCAGCAGGACAGTCCACATACACTGCTACTCTGTTAGAGCCAGAGGAGGAGGAGGAGGAGGAGGGGGGTGGTGGAGACACTATAAGGTTCATCATCATCACCAGAGCAGTTCAGACTGCTCTGAAATTACACTTCTACTGCAGAGCTTCAAATGTTCAGCAGCCTGTGTCTCTGTGTACAGTCCATTAGATCCAGTCAGAGCAGCAGCTGCTCCAATGATCCAGAAGGAACCATGTGACCTCAGCAGCAGCTCTCAGAGACTAAACATAAAGTTTTGGGGCGTGTGGGGTGATGGTTTAATGGATTAACGCTAAAATGCAGGACAAGTAAAAAGGGACACATATATTGATGACTTTGAGTGCTAATAATTACCTTCATGTTTATCTTTCAGATATAAACCTCTGAGAAACACTGGACAGAGATGCTTCTGTAGCAAGGAGGGCAAGAAATGCCACAGCAGGTGTTACAGTGGAGGTGCAGCGGTACATGACTGACCCACCACTGGAAAGATCAGATGTGGAGAAGCTGTGAGCAGGAAAATAAACTGACTCAATCTAAAACCAGTCAAAAGGATGATGAACCTCAATAAAAATCTTCCCCAACCCACAAAATCCACCCTATCATAGTTATGCAAGCACACTGTCTCTTAAATAACACAATATACACCTTCATCCATCTTTAACTGTTGATATAATAGATCATGATATTTGGTCATAATGTAAAGAATGCAAAGATGCTTCATAACAAAAGGTATTTCCTAAAAATGAGCTACAATGTTTATTGAGGTCCACATGTGGTTAAAACTCTCCTGTCCACCAGCTGTCGACTTTAAGTGAAGCATTGCACTTCTCCATGAGAGGGCGCTGTAACTGAAGCGTCCTCTAATTAACCCATTTTCAAAACAACTGAGTCAAAGTGGTTCAGAGCTTCACAAAGGCTTCATTTGCCCATCACTGCTTTAAGTTAGATCACAAATCATTGGATTCTGTTTTCATGGACATTTTCCACAAAGTGTTCAGACTTTCTGTACCTGCAGGAGGAGGAGCAGGGAACAGGTGTGCTGATGGATGAGGGGATCAGGTGACTGGAAACAGCGGGAACACACTGAGGCCACCTACAGGGCAGCTGGGGAACAGCAGGGACCTGAAATCATCTGAGATGTTAGTGAGAACTTAGAAAAAAGGTCCTTCAGATGCTCTAAGAGATCAAAGTTGATGCCAAAGAGAAGATAAATCCACTACTGATGGCAGCAAAGTTTGAATGGAGCTCTCTGTCTGCGCTGATTTGTCGCCCTCTGGAGGTGCAAACACAAACTGCACGATGTCACTTTAATGAACACAGCTGACATGAAGTGTTTTGAAATGAGCGACACGTCGCAGCATCCAGTTTGTCCCAGTAAAACGAGCTCCTGCAGCAGTGGATAAACTGTGTGCTGCTCACAGTGACCAGAGACACATCTGGAATCAACATCAGCCATTCAAAGCTCTTCTTCTTCTTTGCTCCTCCAAGTCTGCAGCTAATATCTCTGTGATGATCACCTTGTTGCTGCACAAAGACTATTAGATGTGTCAAACTGTGTTATCTTTGGCATTTTTCATGGATCCAACCAAAGAAATGGGAACAAATGATGTGTGTGTGTAACAGGCTGCTGGTAACAAAGTGTCTAAAGCTTCAGATGTTTTCAGTGCTCTGGTTTGTTTAAAGCTGGATCAACATCACGTCTTCATTCAGCTGCTGACTCCTGAGAGAACATTTAGCATCTTTAGTGAGTTTAGTGGAAATGTGCCTCACAAAGATGACATGCTGCTAATGAGAATTCAAATGCAGCTCTGATAGAAACACTGTCACTTTGTCTAATGTGAGAAACAGCTTCAAGTTCCTGAAGAAGAAATGATGATGTGGGAAATAATCCGCTGCAGTTTGTTCCATTGGCTCATTGCAGGGACGCTGCAGACGCAGCGACTCTGTCACTGCCCGTCAAACGGTCGTGACCTTTGACCCATCGATTTGTGTTCCAGGACACACATTTGGTGTCCATGATTGTTGTGAGCAGCAGATCCTCAGTCAGATCAGACAGTATTTAACAGAGGTGGCAAAAGTACTGACATTCTGTACTTAAGTAGAAGTAGAAGTACTTATGTTAAAAAATACTTTAGTAAAAGTCGAAGTACTGGTTCAACTTCTCTACTTAAGTAAAAGTAAAAAAGTACAGGCTCTGAAATGTACTCAAAGTAACAAAGTAAAAGTAGTTCTTTGGAGGATGTTTCTACCTGCTATTTTTGTGTAAAACTAACCGAACCTCGTTATATATTATTGTAATAATATAAAATAATATTACATGAGAATACAAATGTTATTCCAATCTAAATTTTAATCCTAATGAATGCTCTCAGCTTGAATCTGTTATGTAGGACACAAACTGTGAAAGTTAATTTAATCACAGCTCTGTTCTCTGTGTCCTCCATAGTAGAGGGTGACTGTGCCTCCACCTAAACACCAACATGAGGATACTCAGGGGTTACAGTGGGATTCAGAAGGTGGAGGAACCCTAAGATCAGCTGTAGTGGCTCTGCATGGGGAGAAGAATCACAACTTTCTATTGTAGCTGCAGTAAATGATGTTGGTGTGCAGGCTGTGATCAGCTGACCTGCTGCTGCTGCTCTGAGGTTTACTGCTCTGTGTGGATGAACTGAACTCACAAAGATGTAACCCAGTATTTCACAGCTATCTGAGCTGATCTCCATCCCCTACACTGACAGCATACAGGCTGTAGAAATGTTGGATTCAGTGAATGAATCTCAGCATCAGCAGCTTTGATTCAAACTCATCTCTGCTGCACTGATGTAACCTGTAACTCTGACCATGAACACAAACACTGTGCTCCAGTCCAACACAGAGCTTTACTGTAAATACAGTACAACAAGCTAACCTATTTATTAAACACTAAACTGCAGTATTTTCATAGAATCTTTGAATAACACAAAGTCAGCATACTTCAGTTTATTTTCCAGTCCTTACCTTTAATTCTAGCCTCTCTTCTTCCTCTCCTGTCCTCTTTCTCCATCTCTGAGTGAACTTCTCTCTCTTTGCTCTCCCTGAAATACAGCAGCTCTGCTTTTAGCTAGCAGACACACTGTGTGACAAACTGCACACACTTTGTGTGTTTGCTGATATTTGTTGAGCATTTAGAAACGTTGCATTTACCTGCCACACGTTACTCCCTTTATGCTCGCTCCTCTTCAGTAGCGCTAGCTAAGCTGTTTATGTGCCGCAGCGCAACTTACGGACTCGGTCCGGCCCGATCATAGCGCTATAAATGATACATTAATAATATGGGTTTGCGTATTTAATCCCTTTGTACGAGATAAGCCCCGGTGATGGAGGATACGCCAGTACGATTGTCTCTTATGTGTTATTATTCCTCCGTTTAGGCTCAGATCGTTTGATGTTTGACAGCACACTGACCGGAAATGCAAACTTCTCTCTGACGTGTTAAAAAGTAACGAGTCTGTTTGAAAATGTAAGAAGTAGAAAGTACAGATACTTGTGTAAAAATGTAGGGAGTAAAAGTAAAAAGTACTCAGAAAAATAAATACTCAAGTAAAGTACAGATACCTAAAAAATCTACTTAAGTACAGTAACGAAGTATTTGTACTTCGTTACTTCCCACCTCTGGTATTTAATGTCAGATGGAGGAAGCAGAGCTCTCAGCCTGAGACTGCATGAACATGAGAACAAACAGCCTGCAGTGCAGGAAGGCAGATGGAGGAAAGGCAGTGGATGAGGTGCGGTCCCACTACTGAAACTCACATCAGTGATCTCTGATTCAAACATGTCGTCTGCTGACGTTCAGTCATTCAAACAACTTGGTTAAGGTCGGCATTAAAGCTGCCGGCTCAGGTTTAGAAAGAAGATCACGGTTTGGATTCAAACACAACGCTCAGCCTTTGTTTGCTTGGTTGCCATGGTCACGCCTTCTTCCTGTTGAAGTGCATCACTTATAAATTTGTGCTCGCTGACATGAACAAAGTGCGACAGGTTGTGTCCATGAACGCACAAACAGAGACTGCTTTGACACTTTGACTGTTTGACTGTGTGGCGTCAGACTGGGCTGTGTGTCAGATACACTCCTCTTCATCTGTGTGACACTCTGACAGACACACAATCCAACATGACCTTTGATGTGTGTGAGTGTCACTCTAAGGTGAGTGTGTCCCTTCATGGCTCTGCCTTTAGCAGCAGCGCATTAATGATGCAGCTGCTTCACTTTAGATCCTGTTGCTGCTTTTTAGAGCCAAACTGCTCGGACACGCTTCAGGAAAAACAGCTCAGAGAGAAGAAATGTCCAAAGACTTTTTGTGCGTCTCAACAACCAAACTTGTGGCTGTGACTCACACAAAGTTGTGTTGCTAAAAGGTGAACAAAGAGTCATGTACATTTGCACCTTTGTTAGACAGATGAGCAGAGTCAGGGATCACGGGGCCCTTATCTACTCCACTAACAGGCCCACTCATGATGGACAACAGCAAAATGTCTCAGTGTGACCACAAAGCCTTCAAATCACTTTGCTTTACAAACACAACATTTACACACACTCACATCCACTCAGTCACAATAATCTTTGTGTTAATAATTACACTGATACTACTACTATTTAAGGAGCACATTCAGTCCTATCATTTCATTTGGATCATAGCGGGAGGATTAGATTTAAAAACTAAACGTCAGCAAATGTAGAAATACAGCACTGTGCAAAAGTCCTGAGCCACCCTTCATTCCTCTCCAATGCAAGTGTTGGAGCATGAATGTGTGTGAATGTTAGACAATAGAAGCACTTAGCTTAGTTATATATGGAAGTGCTTGTATGAATGGATAAATGTAAACATGTTACTTTGAGTGCTCAGATGGAAAAGAGTCTCTAAGAAATATTTAGAAATTAAAGTTTGAAGCTGATCTTAAAAATAGAGGGTGTCTGTCTCCTGAATCCAAATTGCTTCCACAGAGGAGGGGCCTGAAAGCTGAAGCTCCGCCTCCCAGTCAGGAAACTGAAACACGTGTTTGTTTTGTTGCTCCTACAGTTCTGTGAGATGTGCTCTTCAACAACATTTGCTGCTCCAACAACTGAGCACACATTTAGCTTGTGTGATGTTTGCAGAGTAAGAATGGAGAAATGGAAGAGATGGAGCTCAACACTGAACTATTTCATAGCTTTCAGACTGTTTGCTCAGGTGTCCCACAGCACTTACAGGCTGCTAATATCTGAATATTTGTGCAGGACTTTGTGTAACATACAGGTGTGAGACTGGAGCTGCAGACACAGGATGAAAGACAGCAGCCAGAAGCAGCACCTGTCACTGTTGTCTAATCGGTGTGTGAGTCTTTAAGTCCTCTTCCTCTATCCTGGCTGCACTCTGGGTGGATCTCCGCTCCATCAGAGTCGTGTCCAACATTTGGTTCAACAATAGAAACACAAAGTCAAATCAAAACAGGCTCCGTGCATGAAAATGAAAATGTGTCTGTGAACATTGATGTGTGTGTGACTGCATCCTCCTCCTGCCCCATCAAAGCTGCAGCAGGTAAACTTTCCTCCTGACACACGTGAAGGTAACGAGATCAGAGCTGCAGCAGCAGCATGAAGGCAGGGTGCAGTCTAAACTCTGCTTCATGACTTCTATGAATGTGCAGGGAGTCACTGAGGACTGTGAAGCATCAGCTGCAGACGCCCCAGTCTGCACCATCAAATCTCTGCTGCTGCATTCACACCACATTCATCTTCAGGCTCCATGACAACAAAAACAGATACTGAGTGAAACCATCACAGCTGCAGAGCTGTGGCAGCTACCATATGATGTAACCATGGAGACAGAGGCCATCATGGAGCTGGGTGTGAATGAGGTCATTGTGTGCGCAGCCTCATTTCACAGGTAAAGGCATCACCTGAATATTGTTCTAATATGTTTGCTTTCTGTGGACCATCGCCTCAGGTTCACCATCACAGTCTGAGCCTACAAATGTGCTGCTGTGTGAATATGAACACACGCTCTGACATCAATCATCAGCCCGCTTTATGAAGCCAAACTTACAGGAAGAAGAAGAACTTTATTGATCCCAGAGGGAAGTTCATGTGTCTGAAGCTCAGCTGCTGTTTGTATGAGCAGTGAAAAGCCTGACGGCTGTGGCTACACTCTAAAATTTGACAAGTTGACCTTACTTAAGAAAATCTAGGAAACCGATTGCCCTGAAAAATGTAAGTATAACTATTAAGTCTTATGTTTGTTTACTTAACATATACTTGTTCAGTGTACTTAAGACCTTGTTGTGTCAATTTAATTTTGCTAAGTTAAACTAACTTAGTTTAGTGAAGTTGTTTCAACTCAGAAATAGCAAGTAAATTAACCTGTTCTTAACTTAGCTAAGAACAGGTTAGTCCAACTTACATGAACAGTACAGTTTACTTAGCAGACTCTAGGACAGTGTTTTTCAACCAGTGTGCCGCAGCGTGTGCCGTGGGAAATTATCCAATTTCACATAATATGCCATGAGTGTCTGTGCTGTAGTAGTGACTGGAGCATAATCATGTGTTACACTTCCATATCACTAGACTAGATAGCAGCAGGTACCGAATTGCATTGTACATAGAGACAAGAGAATTAAGCCGCGTTTCCATACGGAACGACTCGCCGCGATTTGACGGCATCTCCATTAGAATCAGGTACATTTTGCCGGTCCTTTTTTCCGTACTCACTCACCCGAGGTTCTAAGCGATCCGAGGCGATACAAAAATATGACGCGGAGTACAGTATGCCACTGATTAGCCAGGGAGTATCATCACTAGCGGAGGCATGAGAGCGACTCCTTCACCAGAATCCTCGCCGCTACTAGCCGAACAGCTGGTTAGCACAGAGCCTGAGACGGTTGTTTCTGAAAGCTGCGAAACTGCACTTCACAACCAACATAGGGTATTATTACGGCGTTATTACGCTAATTGTTGTCGTAACTCCGCGAACGGCGGCTCTTTTGAAGTACACTGAGCCGATTATGACATGTTCGGTGGTATAGGGTTATAGTTAACAATGATAACCTTCATCCATTAAAACATTGTATGGGGACTTATACATGATGATGATATTAAACTGGTATTAGCTGTGAGTTTGCCTCTATCTCATGTGTTGTTGTGTTGTGTTATTCCTGTAACAGAATGCTTTTGGACAGAATTAGAGTTTCCAAAACACTGAAGTTTTCTACTATAAGACCACATTGTTGTGGCATTTGTTATGTTCAAGCTGTGTTCTTGAAGTGAACATGTTAAGTGCACTTTTTATTTGAAAGAAGATATATATTATATGATAAAGTTCTTTTTTGTGTTTATTTGATTCCTATTCAAGACACTTTGTTAAGAATGACTATATTGTTAATATAGGCTACAGAGTATCATTTTTTTTTAAACATTTTTGGCTGTTGGTGTGCCTCGTGATATTTTTCAATGAAAAAAATGTACCTTGGCTCAAAAAAGATTGAAAAACACTGATCTAGGAAACCGATTGCCTTAAATGAATGAAGTAACTACAATAAAACATGATGAGTTCACAAGGTTCAATGTTTTATTTTTAACAAAATACTATCCTTAGTTTCTTAACAAAAGGCCAATGTGGCCACACATGAACAAATACAAAACTTATCACGTTTTTACCCTTCCACAGGGCTCAATTACAGTAATACCAGAAAGATGCTTAAGTCAGCTTACAGGCTGAATAAGCAGCAACTTAAACAGTTTATTTTGAACTGTAACAAGTAGGCACTCTAGCACTGTAACATTTAAAAAAAAGAGTGATTTAAGTAGTTATATATGGAGGACAGATTCTGACATACTTGGCAATAAACATAGAAATAAAAAAAATAGCTTGATGAAGTAATCCATGTGCCAAACATTGCATCCAACAAATACAAAATAAGAACTTTACCAACTTATTTGATAATACAGTCCAACAGTGCAAAAAACAAATTAAAATTTAAATATGACAATAAGTTAAAAAAAAATCATATTAAATAAATACACAATATGAAAAAACACAAATACAAAAAATGGCATAAAAAAAGAAACCAGACTGAGCATCAGCCTCTGAATGAAGTCAAAGGTGTTTTTAAGGCATTTTGGACAGTCAGGACATAGGGCATAAATCAGCCCAAATATGAGGCAAACAGCTTGATACAAAGTTCATTGGTTGATCGGGTACAAACCACCACAGAAGAACACATGGCGCGGTTATAAGAGCTCCTGCTGAAGCTCAGGTGGTAATTAAAATAGAAATCATGTCATGATAGTGTTTAAAAGTCCCCGCCCCCTTCACTCAGTGTCAACCATGACAATTGTACCTTCCAGAATGATAACATGCTGGATGGTTCAAGGTGAAGAGCATTCGGACCTGGCTGCTGACTGACTTCAGGAATAACAGTCAATAATCCCACAGGAACCTGGGTGAAGTCTGCCATGGTATCTGAATCCTGTGGATATTAAGAAAAAAAAAAAGAGAGAAAAAAAGAAAAGGGTGAAAATCTTGATTTCCAATGCAGAACCTCTAACAAACCAAATTGCAATACGTACAAAAGGGACATTGTAGAAGTCTCTTTCATCATCCCCAAGGAAAACCGAGAGGCATCGTAGGACAGCAGTCCTCATGGGAACAACATCATTGGTCTACAAGAAGGGAAAACAATAAAAGTAAGCAAAAGCATCTTCTGAAGAAAATGAATCACATTTTTCACAATAAGTGATACAAAATAATTGTTTAGCATGTTGAGAGCACTTATTTAGTGGAATGTATTGCATTTTTTTCTTCCATGCTTCATGTGCAAAGTATTATAAGCAAGTAAAGTCGAAAAAAAACCAAAGAATGACTCTCACTGGCCGTTTTTCCACCGACGGGGTTCTGGTGCCAGTATTTGAACCGTTCGGCAGTTTTTCCACTCCAGGCTTGTTCCTGAACGTCACATTACCCTCCACATGACCGAGTGAAATTAAGGCTACATGAAAGTTAGCAGGCCTGGTTTACGCTTACGAACATGCTAACGTGCTGCATTTGAAATACAGGTAATTAATGTTAAGAGCTCTTATCGTGGACAAAACAGGGCGGATTAAAGGCTCTCAAGTAAAACGCATGGTAGATTTAGCTAATATTGCCCCATAAGCTCCTCCGTGAATCGCCACCTTATTGTGGTGGAGGGGTTTGTGTGCCCCAGTGATCCCAGGAGCTATGTTGTCCGAGGGCTTGTCCCCCTGGTAGGGTCTCCCATGGCAAACTGGTCCTGGGTGAGGGTCCAGACAAAGAGCAGTTCAGAAGACCCTTATGATTGAAACAGCAAGGGAACAGTTTACCGGGTTACCGGGGCCCCACCCTGGAGCCAGGCCTGGGGAGGGAGCTCAAGGGAGAGCGTCTGGTGGCTGGGCATTAGCCCGTGGTGCTCGGCTAGAGGTTACATGGGCCCGCCCTCCTGTAGGCCCACCACCCGCAGGAGGCGTCATAGGGGTCGGGTGCAGTGCGTGTCGGGTGGTGGCAGAGGGAGGAGGCCTGGGCGTACCGATCCCCGGCTATCGAAACTGGCTATTGGTACATGGCATGTCACCTCTCTGGTGGGGAAGGAGCCTGAGCTAGTGCGTGAGGTTGAGAGATATCAGCTAGATATAGTTGGGCTCACCTCAATGCATGGCCTGGGCTCCAGAACCAGTCTCCTGGAGAAGGGCTGGACTCTCTTCCAGTCTGGAGTTGCCCTCGGTGAGAGGCGGTGAGCTGGGGTGGGTATTCTTGTATCCCCTGCACCTTCGGGCTGGGGAACAGGTCCTGACTGTTTTTTGCGCTTATGCGCCGAATGACAGTTCAGAGTACCCACCCTTTTTGGAGTCGCTGGGTAGGGTGCTAGAGAGTGCTCCATCTGGTGACTCAATAGTCTTGCTGGGAGACTTCAATGCTCAGGTGGGCAATGACAGTGAGACCTGGAGGGGCGTGATTGGGATGAACGGCCTGCCCGATCTGAACCCGAATGGTGTTTTGTTATTGGACTTCTGTGCAAACCACAGTTTGTCCATAACGAACACCATGTTCGAACATAAGGATGTCCATAAGTGCACATGGCCCCAGGACACCCTAGGTCGGAGGTCGATGATCGATTTTGTAAACGTATCATCAGATCTGCGGCCGTATGTTCTGGACACTCGGGTGAAGAGAGGAGCTGAGCTGTCAACTGATCACCACCTGGTGGTGAGTTGGATCAGGTGGTGGGGGAAGATGCTGGCCAGACCTGGTGCACCTAAACGTATTGTGAGGGTGTGCTGGGAATGCCTGGCCGAAGCCCCAGTCCGGGAGATCTTCAACTCCCACCTCCAGCAGAACTTTGACAGCATTCCGAGGGAGGCTGAGGACATTGAGTCCGAATGGACCATGTTCCACACCTCCATTGTTGAGGCTCCTGCTCAGTGCAAGGTGGTTGGTGCCTGTCATGGTGGTAACCCCTGAACCAGATGGTGGTCACCAGAGGTGAAGGGAGCCATCAAGCTGAAGAAAGAGTCCTATCGGGCTTGGTTAGCCTGTGGGACTCCGGAGGCAGTTGACAGGTATCGGCAGGCCAAGTGGAATGCAGCTCGGGTAGTGGCCGAAGCAAAAACTCGGGTGTGGGAGGAGTTCGGTGAGGCTATGGAAAAAGACTTTCGGACGGCACCGAAGCGATTCTGGCAAACCGTCAGGTGACTCAGGAGGGGAAAGCAGTGCTCCACTCACACGGTTTTATAATGCGGGTGGGGTGCTGCTGACTTCAACTGAGGCTATAGTCGGACGGTGGAAGGAATACTTCGAGGACCTCCTTAATCCCACTGACACGCCTTCTGTAGTGGAAGCAGAGTCTGGGGACGAGGGAGATGACTTGACCATCACTGGGGTGAGGTCACTGAGGCAGTTAAACAACTCCTTGGTGGCAAGGCCCCTGGGGTGGACGAGATTCGCCTTGAGTTCCTGAAGGCTCTGGATGTTGTGGGGCTGTCTTGGTTAACACCCCTCTGCAACATCGCGTGGAGATCTGGGGCAGTGCCAATGGATTGGTAGACCGGGGTGGTGGTCCCCATCTCTAAGAAGGGAGACCAGAGGGTGTGCTCCAACTTTCGGGGGATCACACTCCTCAGCCTCCCCAGTAAGGTCTATGCCAGGGTGCTGGAAAGGAGGGTCCATCCGTTAGTCGAACCTCGGATCCAGGAGGAACAATGCGGTTTTCGTCCTGGTCGCGGAATGCTGGACCAGCTCTTTATCCTCTCAAGGATATTCAAGTGTGCATGGGAGTTTGCCCAACCAGTCTACATGTGCTTTGTGGACTTGGAGAAGGCATTCGACCGTGTCCCTCGGGGTGTCCTGCGGGAGGTCCTGCAGGAGTATGGGGTGTTTGGCCCGTTGTTGCGGGCCATTCAGTCTTTGTAGAACCGCAGTGAGAGCTTGGTCCGTATAGCCGGTAATAAGTCGGATTCGTTTCCTATGGGTGTTGGACTCCGTCAGGGCTGTACTTTGTCACCGATTCTGTTCATAATTTTTATGGACAGAATTTCTAGGCATAGCCAGGTGGTGGAACGCTTCTTCCTTGGTGGCCTCAGAGTCTCATCTCTGCTTTTTGCAGATGATGCGGTCCTGTTGGCTTCATCGGGGGTGGCCTCCAGCTCCCAGTGGAACAGTTTGCAATTGAGTGTGAAGCAGCCCGCATGAGAATCAGCACCTCTAAGTCTGAGGCCATGGTCCTCAGCCGGAAAAGGGTGGAGTGCCCTCTCCGGCTCAGGAACGAGTTCTTGCCCCAAGTGGAGGAGTTCAAGTATCTCGGGGTCTTGTTCACGAGTGACGGGAGAAGGGAGCGGGAGATCAACAGACGGATCAGGGCTGCTTCTGCAGTGATGCGGACGCTGCACCAGTCTGTCGTGGTGAAGAGGGAGCTTAGTGTAAAAGCGAAGCTCTCGATTTACCGGTCGATCTACGTTCCTACCCTCACCTATGGTCATGAGCTTTGGGTAGTGACCGAAAGAATAAGATCGCGAATACAAGCGGCAGAAATGAGTTTCCTTCGAAGGGTGGCTGGCCTCTCCCTTAGAGATAAGGTGAGGAGTGCGGCCATCCGGGAGGGGCTCAGAGTAGAGCCGCTGCTCCTCCACATCGAAAGGAGCCAGTTGAGGTGGCTCAGGCATCTGATTAGGATGCCTCCTGGCCGCCTTTTGGGTGAGGTGTTCCGGGCATGTCCCACCAGGAGGAGGCCCCGTGGTAGACCCAGGACACGCTGGAGGGATTATATCTCTCGGCTGGCCTGGGAACGCCTTGGGGTCCCTCCGGATGAGCTGGAGGAGGTGGCTGGGGAGAAGGAAGCCTGGGCTTTTTTGCTTAGGCTCCTGCCCCCGCGACCCAGCCCCGGAAAAGCGGGAGAGAATGGATGGATGGATGGATGGATGGCCCCATAAGCCCATGCTAACATTAACATTAGCATTAGTCTGCAAATACATTTCTGCATCATCATGCAAAAGTAGCCTGTAACAATACATTGAATGATAAAGTCATACATGACATATGAAAATATAATGAAGATGAATAGCTCACCTTTAGAGAAGATCAGCTTCTTCCAATGTGTAAGTCCACAGGGTTTCTGGAAGCTTCCCGCACTTCTGTACTGCGCATGTGCACTGCTGAACTCACTCCAGTAACAAAAATATTCAAGTCCAGTTTACACACTAGAACTTAGTCTTGTACCTCTCTCAGGCTAAACATGTAAATTACTCACGTTGCTTGAGTTAAATCAACAGTATAGTGAGACTTAAGTAAAGCACACAAACGTAATTTAAGTAAGAATAGGTATTACCTTTTAGAGTGCACCAATGATTTCCTGGATCTCTGCGTTTCACAGCAGAGAGAGAGAGAGAGAGAGAGGAGGCTTCCAGCACTGATGCTCTTTGTTCCATAAAGATGTTAGAAAGTGGCTGATCATAATAAGCTCTGCTCACAAACATTGATGTCTCAGAAAGAAGCACAGCTGCTCACATTTGTCATTAAAGTTGGATTTCACAGAAGTGTGAGCTTCACATTGTGTCTCTGATCCCAGAGTTTGATGAGACTGTTTCCTTCCTCTGCCCTGTGACAGCTGGGAGAAAGTCTCATGATCATTGGAGCTCAGCAGACTTCAGTCAGATCTGAGCTAAACAGTGGATACAGGCTGAAACTGGATCCCAGCTTCATCTGTGCATCCTCACAAACAGACAACTGCTGTTTAAAAACAGCTGCACACACACATCACTGCTCCATGTGCTTTTTGGAGACACTTCCAGATCAGAGTGAAGCAGCCCAGTCTCATAATGAGCTCACTAAAATGTGTCTGTATGAGATCTCTATGAGAGAAGAGAGAAGAGCAAAGATGATGTCCAAGGAAACAGGAAGAAAGAACTAAACTAAAGCTTTGGAAACAAGATCTGGGCTGCAGGTGCTCCTCAAAATAGAAACCAGAGCTCAGCTGTTTGGAGGAACACACCCTAGCATGCAGTAATATGACACAGCTCCAAACAGCACACATTTCAGAGCTTTTCCTCAGTGTTTGGATCGTGGCAGTGAACACACATGTTGCTTTAAAGCCACATGCAGTGTGTGAGCGTGACTGGCAGCCTGTGCACTGAGACCATGAACGCAGCCGCTTCCCTGAAGCAGCTTCTTCTTCTTCTCTGCATCAAAGTTGCAGAAAGAGCCCAGGCTGCTGTGATCTACCAAAAGGAGGAGGAAGAACATGTGAGGGGAAACCACTCAGATATATCCAGGAATTCAATGCAGCGTCTCAGGGAGCTCAGTCTGTCACAGCTGCTGAGATCAGCTCACTACAGGAACACTCACAGTGTCAGGGAGCTCCTGTCTGGGAACCAGTGCTTTTTATGTCTCTGACCATTTCACTTCCATCATCCATTTTACTCAGGGAGGTCAAAGGTCAGCTTGGTGCAGGCTGCTGAGTTTAGGAGAACGAGCATTTGTTCCTCTGCTGTCATTGGCTCAATGATGTACTTCTCTCTGTGGCTGGGCTGTATCTGGGCTTATGCCGTACCTATCCCCTGTCAGGCTCAGTGAGGTTCTCAGGGGAACCCATTGTGTTAAGGAGGCCATGAACGTGGGTGGGAGAACGTCTGTGGCTGTGCAGGCTGCCGCTTTGTTGCTGCTCTCTTTATCCCACTGCTTTGGAGGGTGGAAATACCCCCACTAGTTAGCTTTGGCTGCTTAGGTAATGGGACAGGGGGGTGTCACCCATTAAACTTTAAGCTCCACTTTAATAACGAGATATAAAAACAATCATGAAGGACACATGAGCTTCATAAGTTCGGCCATCTTTATATTTGATATTCATTTCTATGTGAAGAAGCAGAATCAGACTCTTCAGTGGCCGAGCTCTCAGTGATCTAAGCAGCTGTTCCACATCTGTTCTTATTGTTGTATCTTCATGTTTCTGCTGCTTCTGTCTCCAGGTCTCTGTGGGAAACGGGCTCATTAATCTCAGTGCTTCTTCCTGAACAGCTTCAACAAGGTTACAGATGCTTCATGGCTCAATAACAGCTGCTGCTGTCTGATAGTGTCAGCGAGACCTGAAGCAGCGGCTGACGAGGAAGATGAGGAACACAACGATCTGCAGAGATCCTCCATGTGCAGTCAGCACAGCGGCTGCATTAGTGGCTCTTTGAGTTTCCTTCCACCTGCTGTGAAGCTGCAGCACAACAAACACAAAAACACATCTTTGGCAAATCTGGGATCTTAATTCCAAATGTGTCCTAATCAAAGTGTCGCTGCTTAGTGGAAACGCAGCATCAGGACCCAGAAAGCTCTGAGATGAAGTCCAGCAGCTCAGATATAGTGTGATGATCAGAAGATCAAAGCTGTCAAAACTGTTTAAAGTCACATTTTTATAACTGTGAATCAGTTCAAAGAAGTGAGCTTTTCTCTTTGTGTTAAACACCAACAGCAGCTTCTCAGACCGAGCTTCACTGAAGCACAACCAGAAACTGAGCGGCAGCAACCGTCCCTCCAAATGTCTCATGATAACAAGAAAAACAGCCTTTCAGTTCACGCCCTCAAACATTTCTTCCTCCACTTCTTCTGAATGTGCTCTGCTGTGTGTGCTGCTGTGAAGACAACAACAACTACAGAGGAGGATCTTTGTGTTTGCAGCGTGCAGCTTGAATGTGCTGTGTAAGGGGGAAGAACAGCCACAGTTATGGACAGCAAACAATCCTCAAGTGTAACGTTAAACATGGATTTAAAGATCATGTTTCCATGTGGTCCCTCTGCTGTGTCAGCAGGGCTGTACTGTGCAGCCTCTGATTGGCTGGAAGAACATGAAAATATCTCCATCATTTCACAGAGCCAGCAGAGTCATTAGAATCACAGTGAGCTAAAGGACGCTCTTAATGAGCTCTAAGTGCAGAACAAATGAACTGCTGTTAATCCCTTCCTTCAAAGAGCTTCTAAGAGGTTCCTCCAGAACAGGACGGCTTCTCCAGGGTGAGACCATCATGCGCTCTGACGGCCTTTCTGCTTCTGCTCTGATTCAGCAGGAACTGGGAGGAGAGCCTCTCAGTGAGACACACAAACATGCACTCACATGTTGCACAGCTCCATCATTTAGATTCTCTCCTCCTGCTGACAACAATCTGCATGGATGCAGCTTCATTGTTCCTTCAGTCTATGTGACATTTATTGAACGCATCTTAATCTAACTGTTGATGAGCACATCAGCTCAATCATTGGATTTCAGTGATGATCCACTGATTCATGGAGGGATATTAGGTTACTGAATTCAAACAACTTCTGACTGCGATCTGAAACAAATAAACAGCAAACAGGAAACATGCTCACTGTGTTTGAACACATCAGCTACTTTTTAAATGAACCTCAGCTTCATCTGCACCAGGGTTATAATAGTTTTGGATTTTACATTATAGTTTAGTTTTAGTTAGTTTTTACTTTTTTTTCACTAATTCAGTTAGTTTTAATTAGTTTGCAGAGTGGTTTTTCTCATTTTTATTAGTTTTTATTTTTGTTTCATGCTTAGTTTCAGTTAGTTTCAGTATTAGTTTTAGTATTTTCATACCTAATCAGGTGCAAGATTCAAGGCGCAAAAGTGACTATTGTGTAATGAAAACTTCACAAAAGATACCGTTTAAAGAAATATATTCAACAACCAGCTGTTCACAAGACATGATAAATGTGTGTAATATTAAGGACACACATGAACATCAACAGGGAGAAACAAAGAAAAACATGAACTCCCAAACTCAATAAATTCTACAATAAACTCCACAATAAACTTCAGCATCAGTGCAGCAGATTAACAACAGCTACATGTGGTGTTTGACAAAAACAAACTCTTTGAAGGAGTCAAAGCTCAAATCCAGCTGCATCCTGATGTTCTCACCACCTGATGCTGCTTCTGTTTTGGAGCTAGCTTGGTTAGACGCTCGCTAATTAAACTTGCAGGGTCTTTGTACACAACCTACGGAAGTGTCCGACCTCATGTCCACATTTATGCTTGTGTAGCTGGTGTGTGTGTTAATTACCTTGTGGTCGTGTGCAGGTGTTTTATATGCAGTGCAGGCTGGGACTTCTTTTTTGGTCCTCGCTCTTTGTGCTCAGTTTTTTGGCCGCAAACATATTTGTCCCTGTTTTTTGTTTCACTTTCTTCATTCCTTCACGTCCATTTCGATAGTTTCAGCAGTCTCCCTCTAGGAATTTGCTGACAGTTGTGAGTCCTTATATTGATGCTTTGATTATTATTCCTGATTGTTATTCTCTCACTGATAAAGTAGCCAGAAACGCACAAGGACGCTACAGTTTGAGGTGGACTTTGATGTTGCTGGTTTTTCCTGACTGAGAAATGTTCCGCACATTTTTCATCATCCACAACAAGACTTTCGATTCTATCTGAGCTCTTGTACTCAAAGAACCTCCATACGGGACTCTGCCGCTTTCTCCGCAGACAGCAGCCATTACTTTGCGTACCAGCGCGGTGAGCGCACGCACGTGCGCACGCACACGGTTGTCCTGTGGCGCTTTCAGCTTAAACTCGGAGAGCGGAAAAAATAATTTCATATCAATCCACAAGGCTTAAAAAAAACAAGTAAATGAAAGTAGGTTTATCGATAATTTCAGTTAGTTTTAGTTAGTTTTGTAAACTCACACTTCAGTTTTAATTAGTTATCGTTTTTTCCTTTTAATTATAGTTTTTATTTATTTCAGTTAACGACAATGTTTTTTCAATTTCAGTTTTCGTTATTTCGTTCGTTTTCGTTAACTATAATAACCCTGATCTGCACTGGATGCTGCAGCTGAGGAGAAAAGAAAACTCCTTTGATCAAACTGGAGATTTGAACTCAGAGCTTCAACTGTGAGGACTTTCATATATGACCTTTGACATGCACAGCAGGAGCAGCCATTTCTACCTGCAGAGCTTCATGTGTGGAAACCTTCACAATATTTAATAAAAACATGAGCAGCTAAACAGGAAACAGCTGATTGTGAACCAAAGTCCAACATCCAGTGAAGAAGAAAAGCTCAGAACAGTTGAAGGAAGAAAAAAGCAGAAAAACAGCTGTGAAGGAAAATGACATGAAATACTGATGACATCATTCAGCTGGATCAGCTCCAACCCTGTCATCCTTTATATTTCTTGTGATTTCTTACATATATTTATTGCTGTGTGCGTCATATTTATTTTATTGTGTTATCCCATTTTCATGTCCATCACTTTGGTCAAACTTGTTTTAAATGTGCTTTATGAATAAAATTGAACTGGAAGTGACATCATGGCTCAAATGATTCATTATTAACCTCGGATTTGTGGGATGTGACAACAGAAACTCAACAATAAAACAGCAACAACATGAGGATGAAACAGATTCAGTACAAACTAACATGTAAGATAAGAACTGATTTTTAATCTGACTGCTGGAGAAAAGCTCATCACTAACATGAACTCTAACAGCTAAAACACTTTAAATCCAGGAAGAAGGTTTCCTCAAACATTTCAATCTTATGGACCTTTTGTCTCAGATGTGTTAAATTCAGGGTTGTCAAACATAAGGCCTGAGGCCCACCAAAATATTCAATCAGTCCAATCCAGCCGACTGGATGGCAAACTTATAACACTGCTGCACTCTCACCTGAACACAACACACATTTCTGCAACTTTATAATACAAATACTAAAACTAAATACAAATAACTGCATGCTACTAATTTCTAGAAGAAAAATTTAACTATGGTAACATTTTCTTTCACAGCTCCCTCATCAGATCTTTACAGGAGATTCCATCGGAATTCTGTGGAGCCGGATCTCAAGGTTTTGAAGTTTAACCAGAAGAGGATCTTTGTGTGTCTGCAGATTCATTGTGATCCAATGATGGGAATGATTTCAGGCCTGCATGATCACGCTGATGTTTGCACAAAGCAGATAATGAAGAGAATGTTTTTGCACATTGGTAACAGTGAAACAGTTTCTTTGCAGCGTGGTATTGTTTGTGTCGGGAGTATGAAGTCAGATTCCTGAAGCTCTTGTTACACTGGTCACAGCTGTAGTTCCCTTCAGTGTGTTCAGTGTGTCTACTTTCATGAAGGTTACGATTACATGATCGTGAGAAGCTTTTGTCACAGTGTCTGCACTTGTATGGTTTCTCTCCTGTGTGGACTCGTTTATGCCTTTTAAGGTCACCTGCAGTGGTGAAGGATGACCCACACTGGTCACAGAGGTGCTTTTTAACCCCACTGTGGAAGAGTTCATGGAGTTTTAATTCACTTGTTGTGATGAAGCTTCTCCCACATTCTTTGCAGTCCTTCAGTTTGTGTCCAGTGTGTCTACGCTGATGTGTTTTTAGGTTCTGTTGCTGACTGAAAGTTTTCCCACAAAGGTCACAGAGAAACGCTTTCCCACCACCACAGCGAGGACAGGGCTGAGAACTGGATCCATCTGTGTGGCTCTGCTTCTACACAAAGACACAAAGACAGTGTAAGTCCGGGAATCCTTCAACATTTTTATCCTGGACGTCACCTGGAATAAAGAGCATCTCTGCCAACGTCCAATTACATTTTACTGTTTACATTACAACACTCAGCTTACTGGGATACAATAGCTACAATACTACCACCATAATACTACAATAATACTCATTTAATACTGTAATAACCTTAATGTTGTAGTGCTACAATAATAATGTCACACTAAAAAAAATACTAATCTAAGACTATAATAACATTTTAGTACTGCATTACCACCACTGTACATGTGCAAGAATATCAGTCTAACACTATAATGTTTATATAGTACCAGAATACCACAGTAATACTGCAATATTGCTAATGAACTACTACATACGACCACCAGAGTACATTCATAGAGCACAACAAACTGTGGGACTCACTATAAGTGAGCAGTGAGTGATTTTGGACACAGCTGTGTCTGTTCATTTTTCATACGGCTCATTTCATACAGACTTTCTCCTGCAGCCTTCAAACAAGTCACACTTTGACTCTGTGAGCTGGAGAACGGTGGAACAAAGAGAGGACATGAGAGGAAGATGAGACTCTTTCTAAGGTAAAGACTGCTCAGCAAGTGTCCTTTGATAAACTACCGTATTTTCCGGAGTATAAGTCGCACTTTTTTTCATAGTTTGGCTGGGGGTGCGACCTATACTCCGGAGCGACCTATATGTGAAATTTATAACACATGAACCAAAATACACCAGCCACTTGACATCTCCGTGAACCGGAGCTTTAAGGCAGTCTTGCGTAACCTGTGGGCGCAGTGGATGATGGGTGGAGAGCACAGCTTAACGGCAACTGGGAGAATGCGCCACCCAACTTTCCTGGAAGTCATTGGATGGATCAAGAAAACATGGGCTTCAGTGACAACCAAACCATCCTGTTGGGATTCAGAAAGGCTGGAATAATTGGAACTGCAGCTGACGACGAGTGACGAAAGCGACACAGAAGAGGAAGCGGCGCTTCGTCTGCCTACGGAGTGTACGGAGTTGTTTAGAAGTGACACCGAGGATGAAGAATTCAATGGATTGATGGTTTGGTTAACTTGTTAGTACTATTTATGCTATGGTTATCTGAATAACTGTTAATGTTACGTTAACATACCAAACACGTACTCTGTTCGTTGTGCGTCATGTAGCTGAATGTGTTACGTTAGCATAACGTAGGCGTAACCGTGTTCGCCCTGTTCTTTAATCCATTATTATTTTAAATTGCCTTTCAAGATGGAATTTCTGCTCTGGGTGTCGGATTCTATCAAATACCCCCCCCCCCCCCCCCCCAAAAAAAGTGCGACTTATAGTCCAGTGCGACCTATATATGTTTTTTTCTTCTTTATTATGCATTTTTTGGCTGGTGCGACCTATACTCCGGAGCGACTTATAGTCCGAAAAATACGGTACTAATTTAAAGCTTACAGGTAACGTTATCATTCATTTTAGAGTTTTAGTCACATATTGGATCTGTACATGATGTTTCATCTTCTAGAAAGTTTTCTGAAAGCAAATGAAATGATAATTCCATGTTATTCAAAGTTTATAGTGGACAGTAAGTGCAGCTAAACTGGGTAGTTTGCAGTGTTGTGGTTCAGTTTACAGTGATGAACTCTGTTGGACTGCTGCAGGGCAGACTGTGGGATCCTTGGTCACTGCTAGGTTAGGTCCTGGTAGCAGCAGAGACATTATGAGAGAGAGACATGGAGCTCAACTCTGAACTGAAATTTCTGACTAAATATTAGAGAGAAAGATGGAGGAAGTATAACTACGAGGAGAGAAGCTGTTAAAATCTGATTTGTGTACAAAGAAAACTTTTAGCTGATTTTATCAGATCTGACTGAATATTCTGTGCATGAAGTTTTTATGTCCCGTTGATCTTTGAAATGAAAGTTAATTTAGATAATGCTTCAAAATAACTAAGTGCTCCAGTGTGTTTCAATATGGCTGCAAAGTAACAGGACTCACTTCTAGAAGGAGTCATCAGTTTGAATTTAAGCTTATTGTGTTCTTTAGGGACACTTGCCAAACTCCAGCAGCCATAATGGCAAATGTAACATGGACCTATATATGGTAGGAAGAGGTTACACCACCCAGGAAGCTCCGCCCACACACAGCAACAGGAAACCAGGTGAGTCAAAGACAAACAATGTAAATGGTTTTAAAGGCCCACTTCCAGCTCTGCTGTGGAAACATTAACGTAAACGAGCCAAATATACGACAAAAAGTGGCATCACAAGCAAACAGCAGAGCAGGCAGCCTGTTAAGGACCGACTCCCTGTGACAAATATTTAAACTGTTTGTAGTTTGGCTCTGTTTACTCTGTGCTAACAAAGCTTACAGGTGTTTTTACCTGCAGACAGAAGAATTTGGGCTTCAAAGCAAAGAATTAAACAGAAATGTTTTGATAATTTGTTCTATGGTTGGATTTTATAATTTATTTTTTATGACAATAAAATAATTTTTATTCTATGTACACCTGACTGAAGAAGGAGCCACTGTAAGCCAATATAAAGACCCATATATGCAGAAATAATAACACCACGATATACCAGGAAACTGGTGTATCATAAATAATACAGTGATATAAATGTTTGTCACTACAAAAAGTAATAATTTAGTTTCTTATGATCATAGAAGCAAAAATCATAACTGAACAGTTGTTCCCAACAGTCAGGCTAAAGTTAGAAGATCAAAATAAAAACACATACCTCACAGTAACTGCACTTGTAGAGTCTCTCTCTGCTGTGGATCTGTTGGTGTGCTCTCAGGTGCTGTGGAGCTTTAAAAGTCTTATCACACAGATCACATTTATGAGGTCTCTCCTCCGTGTGGGTAAACATGTGGGATTGTAAATCTGAGTATGTTGCACACTTTTTGCCACACTGATCACAGCTGTACACATCATGTCCAGTGTGAATGCGTAGGTGTGTATTTCTTTTCTCTGGCAGACTGAAAGTTTTTCCACAATAGTCACAGCTGTATGCCTTAATTCCAGAGTGGGTGACTTGATGCCTCTGTAAGCTGCTACTTCGATTAAAAGCTCTGCCACACTGATCACAGCTGTACGGCTTCTCTCCACTGTGGATGACCTGGTGTGTTTTTAAGTTTCCAGCTTGGGTAAAAGACTTTCCACACAAGTCACAGCTGAACGGTTTCTCTCCAGTGTGGATCACTTGATGATTTTTTAATGAACCCTTACTAGTACAATCCTTCCCACACTGATCACAGGTGTATTGTTTTCCTCTCTTCCTTCTGTGAGGTTTGTCAGCCTCCTGACTTCTCGCTCCATGTTGGTCCTGCAGTGACAGAGAAATAATACAGTGATATAAATGTTTGTCACTACAAAAAGTAATAATTTAGTTTATTTTGATCATAGAAGCAAAAATCATAACTGAACAGTTGTTCCCAACAGTCAGGCTAAAGTTACAAGATCAAAATAAAAACACATACCTCACAGTAACTGTACTTGTAGAGTCTCTCTCTGCTGTGGATCTGTTGGTGTGCTCTCAGGTGCCGTGGAGCTTTAAAAGTCTTATCACACAGATCACATTTATGAGGTCTCTCCTCAGTGTGGGTAAACATGTGGGATTGTAAATCTGAGTATGTTGCACACTTTTTGCCACACTGATCACAGCTGTACACATCATGTCCAGTGTGAATGCGTAGGTGTGTATTTCTGTTCGTTAGCTGACTGAAAGTTTTTCCACAATAGTCACAGCTGTATGCCTTAATTCCAGAGTGGGTGACTTGATGCATCTTTAAGATGAGTTGGTGTGTTTTTAAGCTTCCAGCCTGGGTAAAAGACTTTCCACACAAGTCACAGCTGAATGGCTTCTCTCCAGTGTGGATCACTTCATGTATTTTTAATGAACCCTTACTAGTAAAATCCTTCCCACACTGATCACAGGTGTATTGTTTTCCTCCCTTCCTTCTGTGAGGTTTGTCAGCCTCCTGATTTCTCGCTCCATGTTGGTCCTGCAGTGACAGAGATACAAACAGAGGCAGTGAGTGAAATGCAGTCGTGGAACAAACTTCAAACTCCATTAATATTAGAGTTTTTTTGGTCGCCTCCAAAGATCTACTAGGTCTATTACCTCCACCTACTGGTGAAAGTAGCACATTACATGCAGCCATGTACAAGGGAAAAGAAGAGGAAACAGAAATTTATGTAAAATGAATTCAAAGCATTAATTGGACATCCTGGTTATAAAGAATCATAACATGTCAAAATGCCAAAGGATGGGACAACACTGCAAATGGATGAAAGCCATCCTGGAAACTTGTTTTATCTGTGAGCTAACAGACACATCCTGGTCAAAGATGAATCCAAGATTCCTCACAGGACTACTGCAGGCCACATGAAGGCCATAAAAGGACAGCAAACACACACTTTTTCAAGTACTGTATGCATATATTTTCTAACAAATAACAAAGCAAATATGAGCTCTCTCTCACTGAGTTTCTGATCACACTGACAGACAAACTCCACAGTGTTGAGCTGCAGTTTGTGATGTAGTTGTTGTTCTGCTCTGCAGCCTCTGTGAGTTTGGTGTAGCAGCACATGAAGCAGCTCTCCACCTTCTGCAGCTTCTGCTCAGAGTGACCCTAAAGCTTGAAGCAGATCTTCAGAGCAGAACAAGGACTACTGCCACCAGCTGCAGTCCAACACAGTGGAGTTGGAGTGTGTTGAACCACGGGATGAGGGACTCTGGGGATCACCACAACAGCAACGTCAACAGTTACTGGTACAGCATTTCCAAACCAGTAAGAACTGGAATCAAACTGGTTGGAAAACAATGAGATCTAATGAGGAGAGAGTGGAAAAGTGCTATGAAAATATGAAATGTGTAATTATAACAGTGATGAAAATGACATTATAGATCAAATACTGCTCAATGAAAATGATGTATTGTATGATGTTGTAACTTCAGTGCCAACTGGGACCATAATAAAACAAACCAGCAGCAGCTGATGAAGTCACACAGTTTCAATAATAGTGTAACACTGATATTTTTCTCACCTGTTGTGTTGAACTCATTGTTTCCTCTGTAGAGGCTGAAAATGTTCCTCTGCTGCTCCGTCAGACTCTCCTCCTCCTGATGATCAGCTGCAGGAGAACAGATCTTTATTAGAAGCTACCACACTGCACTGTTTGGGGGAATGAGCCCTTTAAGGCTGGATTTGGATTTATACACTTTTGTGGGATACGGCCGGTTCTAGCCTGCTATGTTAGGGTGGGCATCTAGAAACAGTAGGTGGGAAACTAGTTTGAAACAAAGACAGAAGGTCTGAACAGCCGACTAGTAACCCACAGGTTTGTGGTTGGAGTCCCTGTTGGATCTGAACTTGAAGGGAATGAGTTTTTATGAAGTTTCAAATATACTCATGGTACATGTTTGCTCTCACCATCTTTACATTTATTTCCCTGACAAATCTGTCTTTGACTGGAAAATAAACATAACTGATTAATGACACAGAAGCTCATAATGTTTGGGGTCAGCCAAGAACAGTGTGTTTGTTCTGGGTATGTCTCTAACTAACAGATGCCAGGACTCTGTCAGGTGAAATGGTTCAGCCACTGATGGAGACCCAACAAACAATAAAGAGAAACTCTGAGGTCATGTGAAGACGCAGCTGCTGGAATCCTTTGTCTTGCACATTTCTGGTTTTGTATCTGATGTAAGCAAGATTGATAAGATTTGACTATATGAAAACCTGAGCTGAAGAAGAGAGGGTCAGTACTTCATGTCATGTCCAGTACTACACTGGGTATGGTATACAGGTCTGACCATGATTTATCTGTAAACTGGCTAATTAAATGTAATAATTGACTCTGTTGGAAATTAAGAACATGGTCATATTTGCTTGATCTTTGCTGCTGGAATCCTTTCTCCTGCTTACATCATATACAAGCACACTGAAACCTGGGAGGAAGAAGCTGGTAACAGATTTCTTCAACTGCAATGACTGGGAGGTTTTCAGAACCACTCCAACAGTTTGGCTGAGTATATACCACACAACACTTTTCAGTTTTTTATTTGTAAAAAATTTTTTTGAATCATGTATAATTGGTCTTTTACATTAAATTCCAGTGAAATATATTTATGTTTGTGGTTATAATGTGACAAAATATGGAAAAGTCCAAGGGGTATGAATACTTTTGGAAGCCACTGTAGATGCTGTGACGTCCTACATCAGCTTCTGTGAGGACAGCTGCACACCATCACACACCAGGGTGAGTTATAGTAAAGACGAGCCCTGGTTCACAGCTAAGCTGAGGAGGCTGAGGCTGGAAAAGGAGGAAGTGTTTCAGAGTGGAGACAGAGGCAGTTTCAAAGTTCAGCTTTAGTAAAGCAGTGAGAGGCTAAACAGGTGAACTGAGAGAAACTCCAAAACCAGTTTTCAGTCAACGACTCTGCTTCTGTCTGGAAAGTTCTCAGTGACCCAACCACAAGCCTAAAGCCCCCCCACTGCACCAGCAGTTCACACCTCACCAACAGCCTGAACAGCTTCTCCTGTAGCTTCAACAATGGGACAGACCTGTTACTCCCCCACCCCAGTCCCACCACCTCCACCATTCATACTACAACAGGGACCTGCTCACCACCTCACAAGTCTCTCCACCCCCCATGACGCCTCTCTCCATAGTTGAGGTGCTATTTACACGAAGCCGTTTTCACTGGAAACGGTGTCGTTTTGATGCGTTTCAGCCTTTCGTTTACACGATGGCGTTTCAGAAACGATCCGCGTTTACACGATGACATGTGAAACGACGTTCCCATGCCAGGCCACAAGTTGGCGTTGGTTTTCTTTTTTTTTTTTTTTTTTTTTTTTAATGTTTTTTTTTTTTTTTTTTTTTTTTTTTTTTAATTAATTTATTTATTTATCAATACAAAAAAATAGATTGCTACAACTTCACACTAATATAAGAAAGAGAAAATAGAGAACAAATAGAAAAAAACAAGAAAAACAAAACAAAAGAACAAAACAATGACCATTTCACATTAAAAGATCTTTTAGATAATAACTCTTAAACAATACCTCCTTACAAAAGTCAGATTTTAGTAACAGTATAACTATATTATACAAATATTCACATGGATTTATTAGAATCTATAAGCAGAATGAGATCACAGTATAATTATGAACAGAAACAGACCTGGACAAAAAAAAGAACCTGGGGTTTATAACAAATCAAATTCTTCTATAAGTAAGAAAAGTTTAGTTGCAGGGGCTGTATTAATATTTTTTAAGGATTTCGAAAATAATGAAAAGTCATTTTTTAACGCTTTTTCGTTTGGGATCGATTTTGTACAACGACATTTATGGATGAAATACTTGGCAAACAATATGACATTATTTATCAAGTATTCAGCTTTTTTGTTTTTTATTGATATACCATATTTGACCCCCTTCCAGGTAAAAGTATCTATATGAAGAGATTTAGACAGCAACCAGTTATGTATTTCCTTCCAAAAGTTGCATACAACCTCGCACTCAAAAAACAGATGTTCTGTTGATTCCAACAATGATTTACAAAAATAACAATTCTCCATTTCAAATTTGAATATTCTTTTAATAAATTCCTGCGAAGGATAAATTTCATTTAAAATTTTAAAATGGATTTCTTTGACTTTAGGAAGGATTGGAAATTTCAGGAATTTAGTTCTGATGGATCGAATTTCTTGTTTGTTAAAGTTTTTTAAATGATGTGTTCTTTTAGAAGATCCAGGATAGATCTCATCAATTAAAAGTTTTCTCAAAAATAGGTTATTGCATTTTTTCTCTACAAAGTTTATGCCATTGATGAACACTTTATTTAATCTGGGGGTTGGGGTCTGATCTAAGTTGTTTCTAATTAGATTAATCATTGCAGCTGGAATATTATCAACTACGCTTCTATAGTCATCAGGGCTACAGACTATTTTATATTTGTCACTAAATTCGTCATACTTTAATAGATCCCCCTTATCATTTAACAGATGAACAATTGACCAAATTTGTTTTTCCATCCATCCTTCCATGAATATTGATTTTCTTCTCCTTAGAATCACCCTATTGTTCCACAGTGGAACATTGTGTGGACTAAAGTTATGTTTGTAAATCATTTTCCAGTAAAACAGAACTTGTTGATGGAAGGCAGAAAGTTTCACTGGTAATTTAGAGACCTCAAAGTCACATTTCAAAAGAAAATCTATGCCACCTAATTTTTTAAAGACAAAGTTGGGTAAAGAGAACCAAATATCCTCGCTGCATTTTAAAAAGGACTGCAGCCATCTTAACTTAAGTACACCATTTATAGTTTCAAAGTCAATTGCTTTTATTCCTCCTTCCTCAAAACCTTTGATCATGTCAGCTTTTCTAATATAATGATGTTTATTTCTCCAAATGAAGTTGAAAATGAGGGAGTTTATTTCTTTTATGGTTTTTGTGGAAAGGGGTAAAGAGTACGTGGGGTATATTAGTCTGGAAATAAGTTCAATTTTTGTCAATAACGATCTTCCAAATAGTGTTAAGTCTCTTTGCAGCCAATTATTTAGGATTCGTCTGGATTTTTCAATTGGCTTCTGGATGTTTTTTCTGTAACTAGATTCAGAATCTTTGGACACCAATATACCTAAGTACCGAACCTCCTTTTTCACTGGAATATTGTATAACACATCTTCAAAACTATCATGAATACTTAGGAGTTCAGATTTTTTAAGGTTAAGAGTTAGGCCTGAGGCCCGGGAGAATGATTCCACCACCTGAAGAGCAACCGGTATTTGTTCTTTATTTTTCAAAAATAGTGTTGTGTCATCAGCTAATTGACTAATAACTATTTTTCTTTCATCAAAAGTAATGCCTTCAATTTCAGAGTTTCTCAGACTGATTGACAGCAGCTCAGCAACCATAATAAACAATAGTGGAGACAAACTGCACCCTTGTCTTATTCCTCTCCCTATATTAAATCTTGGGCCTGTACCTTCAGGAAGGGAGACACAACTATTGATATCTGTGTGTAACATCTTAATTATATCCAAAACATAGTGCCCAAAACCAAAATATTCTAATGTCTTATAAATGAAGGGATGCTCAACTGAGTCAAAGGCTTTTTGAAAATCAAGGAATAAAATATAAGCGTTATCTTTCACCAGATCTTTGTAATCTAAAAGATCTAAAACTAATCTAATATTATTATGAATTAACCTACCTTTCATAAATCCTGATTGTGAGTTGCTTATAATTTTGGAAAGGCCTACTTTTAACCTAGATGCCAATGCCATAGTAAAAAGTTTATAGTCTGTATTAAGAAGAGTGATGGGCCTTAAATTATTTAATATTCTTTTGTCTTTTTCCGGTTTAGGGATTAATTTTATTAATCCTTGTTTCATCGTTGTCATCAATTCCTTTTGGTTAATACTTTCTGTAATAGCATCAAATAATAACCCTTTTATTTCTTCCCAAAAATGCTTGTAAAAGTTAGCAGTTAACCCATCAGGACCAGGCGAGCGATCAGAAGCGATTTTTTTAATAGCTGCGTCTAATTCTGCTAATTTTAAACTTTCTTCACAAAGATTTTTAAAGTTATCATCAATTTTTGGAATCCTATCCCCTAACGTTTGAAAAAACCGTTTTGAATACTGTTCATTATAATAAGTAGAATAAATATTACTGTAGAAGTCATAAATTTCTCTGGATATTATTTTTGAGCTTGTGCATTCCTCCCCATTAATTAATAAGGAAGAAATTGCATTTTTTTCTTGTCTTTGTTTTTCGAGCCTAATAAAAAAGGATGAATTCTTTTCTCCATCTTCAATCCACTTTGCCCGTGATCTGACAAAAGCACCTCGGGCTTTATTAAGGTAAAGCTGGTCTAATTCAGTCTGTATACTTGAAATCTCTATTTATCTTCTTCCGACCAATTCAATTTAGAATAATAATTGAGCAATGTTTTAACCAAGTTATTTTCCTTCTCTCTCTTTCCCAATTCTAGTCTTTTGCTAAAATCAATAGAAAATTTTCTTATAGAGAATTTTAAGAATTCCCATTTTTGTATTGGGGATAAATTAGAGTTATTATTCATTTCTAAGATCAATTCTCTAATTTTACAACAATATACTTCATTCTTTAAGAGGGATGAATTGAACTTCCAATAATCCTTCTTTCTTCTGAAGAGAGCCTGGTTAAAAATGCTCAAACTTATTATACAGTGATCACTGAGGGGGTTTATAGAAATGTTAGAGGCGACTTTTAGTTGCATTATGGAAGCTGAAAGTAACCAGTAATCAATTCTTGATTTAGCATTTCCATTAGGTTTTAACCATGTAAAGTGTCTTATATTCGGGTTACTGACTCTCCATACGTCTAACAAACCATTCTCATTCATAAAATGCTCAATAATAGGGTTTGGGTGATATTGTGAATATTTGGAGGGCCATCTATCTAACCATTCATCTGGGGCCACATTAAAATCACCTCCCACTATTACAAGATCAGTAAAATAGGTTGTTTTCAGCTCTTTTATGACATTTGTAATTTGGTAAAGAAAAATTTTATTTTTAAGTTCGTTGTTGTAACCATAAGCATTAAGCAAAATAAAAGTGACTTTTTCTATTTTCAAAACGCAGGCTACCCAGTGACCTTCATTGTCCATTCTTTCTGAAACAACTTCACCAGAAAATTTATGAAAACAAATAGCAACTCCTGCAGAGCGAGTGGATCCATGACTAAAAATTATCTTCTCACCCCATTGCTGGGCCCAAAATTTGGCATCAGACTTATCAGAATGAGTCTCTTGAAAAAAGAAAACATTTGACTTTAGCCCCTTACAAAATAAAAAAACTGCTTTTCTTTTGACTGAGTCTTTTAAACCCCTAGCATTAAACGAAGAACAAGAGATGACAGTTTGAGATGGGAACAGTGAACACATAATGAGACGGAACAAAAAGATGAAAAAACAGTTAAGGAGGTAGAAGTGATACTTGTGAACGTCCCCTTATGAACATTTTCTCCATCTAATCTTTTTTTTTTAAATACTCAACCCGCTTCTATGGAGTCTCTTCAATTCGTTTGCCGTTGATGTATCCATATGGGCCTCGGAAGCCTGCAGCTTTCCCCTCTTTCCTCGCTTGCTCAATCTTGGGCCACACTGCTTGTCTTGCCAAAAAGTCATCTCTTGTTAGATCTTCAGCAAACCGGACACCTGCTTTTTTGCACACCTCTGATGACTTTGTTCTTTTCCAGATGATGTCACGGATTGATCTTTTGGAGAAGAGAACTATAATTTGTCGGTGCCTGTTCTCTATCTTTCTTCCTACTCTGTGAACAATGTCCACAGTATCCTCCATCTTCTCCGCCAGGTCTGGGGCCACTTTGCACAGCAATTTAACAATGTCGGCTCTGATGCTCTCATTTTCATCTTCTTTTATCCCTTTAATCCGAAGGCTCCATCTTCTTTTGTACCTTTCCTGCTCCGCCAGCCGTTCTTTCAGATTTTCTTTATCTTTGATGAGGGAGCCGACCTGTTGCTCCAAAAACTTGATTTTGGTTTTGCAATCTTCTATGTCTTCTGAGTTAAGCTGTGCTATTTTTGCAACAGAGGCTAGCATGGCACTCTGTTGTTGCATTTGTGAGCAAAGGTCATCCATACGGCCATCAAGACGCTGCCCAAGTTGATTAATAGCCGACAAAATGTCTTCCTTCAAAGTGTTACACTCACTTTCTTTATGTGTGTCTTTAGCCTTTTTCTCCTGTTGGTTCTTTTCTGGTGTGTTCATTGGCGTCCGGTTGTCTCTGCTCCGTTTGGCAGAGGAGCTAGCAACCTCCATCGGTACAGCATAGTCGTGCTCCACTGCATTTCCCGAATGTCCGAACGGGAGGGCTTTTGCCCCAGAGGGGTTCTTGGTGCTTTTCATCTAGAAGCCGGGTGAGTATACTACACTTAAGATCTTATATAGAGGAGATATAACTGTTACATCAGTATCAATTCGGGACGGTGTTCGCAGCTTCAGTAAAGCGCAGCCGCTCCACTCGCCATTCCACCCGGAACGCCCTGTTGGCGTTGGTTTTCTCTTTGCAAAGTTTGTTTATGCAAGACGCGCATGCGTGGAGTGACACAGTAGGTAGTGCGGCAAATTGTTCATTACTTACAAAACGGCCAGTGTGAGAGGTTTTGTGTGGACTGACGATGAGGTTGGATCGCTGGTGCACACAACGCTGAATTACAAAACGGTAAAAACACAAGAAAAGCACAAGAAACACTCGTGAATCCGCGAGTACTGCTTATCAATTTGCGCGTGCGCGAAAAACTGTGGCCGTCGCACCTGAGAGAGATGTAGATACTCTTTCAGAGACAGAACCCCCACAAAGCAGCTGGACCAGACTCAGTGTCTCCATCATCTACCACACAGTGGATCCCAGTAGAAAGCAAATATAGAAACAGGAGAACATCTGAATTCACTCTGTGCTAAACATTCATTTGATAGAAGGAACAATTGTAATCATAGTCAGATCTACCTGAGCTTTAATGATGGGGCCTTTTAACTCACACATTCAACACTTTTTACCAGCTTTCCTTCCTGGCTTTGACTGCTGCAGCTGTGTTTGACACTGGAAGACATTTTTAAATTCTTCTTCACTCTTCATGATTATAGTTTATTCTTTTGGGGGAAATGCAGCTTTAAACCTTCAAATGTTCAAGTGAACCCAACAATACACAAGAAAAATCAATCTGATTGATCACAAGTGGCTTCTGTAGACAAAATAAAATCCAACGTTTAATCTAAAATGTTAAAATCTAAAAGCTCAACTACTAAACAGCTCGATGCTTACCTTTAGCTGAGCCCACAGACAGAGATTAACGCTGTTCTCAGGTCAGATCCAGGAGATCAGGGAGCGCGGATCGATCCAAGTATCAACAGTATCGATACAAACGTTGGTAGTGATGTTGGATCGATGCTTTAGTTTGTTGCTCCTCTAAATTCACTTCTCTTCCTCCAGGAAAAAGCAGCTCTCTCTGCTCTCCGACCACGCAGCCGCACTTTGCTCCGCCCCCTCCTTCCTGCTCTGCTGTGGTTTGTTGGTGCGCGGTCACGTGACTCCGCTGCGCTCAGATATCACGCTTGCTGGAAATTCTCTGCAACAGCAGCAACTTATAAAGACACGAAAAAGAGCAACACAGAAACAAAGAGGAGGGAAATCATCATCAATTCATATTAATCATCAATTTACGCTGTCTAGTAGCAAGTTGGCGAGAAAAAACTAAATCACGGAAGTGTTAAATAGATTCACGCCGCCATGTACAATGCTGCCGAGATTCACAAGGTCTCGCGCTACTACAGCATAGCGCCTCAAATTTCTATGGCCATTTCACTTGAGAATGATTAAGGATGTATTTGAGTACTGGATGAACAGGAATTTTAGGTTAATTGTTGATAGCAGTTTGATCAGATCTTTTCCACACAGTTACAACTGTGGACCTAATTATTATTGTATCTAGGTATCATAATGCATTTGACTTATCTGCTGATTCTCTAATATTAGCTAAATGTTGCATTAACCATCTGAAGCTTGTCTTTTCACAAATGAACTTTGAGCAGGAACAATGGATCCATATGCTTTTAACAACCTGGTTACAGTATTCTTTTAGATATATAAATATCCCTGTATAGTGTTGCTTATGTTGTGTATCACTTTAGTTTTTTATAGAATATGCAAACTATTAAAAGAGGGCAGTAAAAGATATTATTAAAGTCTGTTAAAGTATAGATCACGAAATTTACGAGATGCACCTAAAGGCACCATAGCTTGAACCGCATATATTGATGTAGATGCGCATTTTTTTTCAAGCGCGGATAGCCGGTGCACATGTGTATGTATATAACGATTCACAGATTATTTGGCGGCTCGGTAGCTCCTCTCCCAGGTGTAGCTGCAGTGACTTTAGCTTTTTGTCTCCTGCACTGTTTTGTCCTGTGCAGAGGTGGGAAGTAACGAAGTACAAATACTTCGTTACTGTACTTAAGTAGATTTTTCAGGTATCTGTACTTTACTTAAGTATTTATTTTTCTGACTACTTTTTACTTTTACTCCCTACATTTTTACACAAGTATCTGTACTTTCTACTTCTTACATTTTCAAACAGACTCGTTACTTTTTAACACGTCAGAGAGAAGTTTGCATTTCCGGTCAGTGCGCCGTCAAACATCAAACGATCTGAGCCTAAACGGAGGAATAATAACACATAAGAGACAATCGTACTGGCGTATCCTCCATCACCGGGGCTTATCTCGTACAAAGGGATTAAATACGCAAACACATATAATTAATGTAACATTTACAGCGCTATAATCAGGGGTCACAGCGGGCCGGACCGAGTCCGTAAGTTGCGCTGCGGCACATAAACAGCTTAGCTAGCGCTACTGAAGAGGAGCGAGCATGAAGGGAGTAACGTGTGGCAGGTAAATGCAACGTTTCTAAATGCTCAACAAATATCAGCAAACACACAAAGTGTGTGCAGTTTGTCACACTGTGTCTGCGAGCTAAAAGAAGAGCTGCTGCATTTCAGGGAGAGCAAAGAGAGAGAAGTTCACTCAGAGATGGAGAAAGAGGACAGGAGAGGAAGAAGAGAGGTTAGAATTAAAGGTAAGGACTGGAAAACAAACTGAAGTATGCTGACTTTGTGTAATTCAGAGATTCTATGAAAATACTGCAGTTTAGTGTGTAATAAATAGGTTAGATTGTTGTACTGTATTTACAGTAAAGCTCTGTGTTGGACTGGAGCACAGTGTTTGTGTTCATGGTCAGAGTTACAGGTTACATCAGTGTACAGAGATGAGTTTGAATCAAAGCTGCTGATGCTGAGATTTATTCACTGAATCCAGCATTTCTACAGCCTGTATGCTGTCAGTGTAGGGGATGGAGATCAGCTCAGATAGCTGTGAAATACTGGGTTACATCTTTGTGAGTTCAGTTCATCCACACAGAGCAGTAAACCTCAGAGCAGCAGCAGCAGGTCAGCTGATCACAGCCTGCACACCAACATCATTTACTGGAGCTCACAATAGAAAGTTGTGATTCTTCTCCCCATGCAGAACCACTACAGCTGATCTTAGGGTTCCTCCACCTTCTGAATCCCACTGTAACCCCTGAGTATCCTCATGTTGTGTTTAGGTGGAGGCACAGTCACCCTCTACTATGGAGGACACAGAGAATAGAGCTGTGTTTAAATTCCCTTTAACAGTTTGTGTCCTACATAACAGATTCAAGCTGAGTGCATTCATTAGGATTAAAATTTAGATTAGAATAACATTTGTATTCTCATGTATTATTTTATATTATTACAATAATATATAATGAGGTTCGGTTTGTTTTACACAAAAATAGCAGGTAGAAACATCCTCCAAAGAACTACTTTTACTTTCTTACTTTGAGTACATTTCAGAGCCTGTACTTTTTTACTTTTACTTAAGTAGAGAAGTTGAACCAGTACTTCGACTTTTACTAAAGTATTTTTTAACATAAGTACTTGTACTTGTACTTAAGTAGAGAATGTCAGTACTTTTGCCACCTCTGGTCCTGTGTGTTGTTGCTGGGATCTCTATGCTCCTCTTTCCTCTCCTCTCTCTCCCCTCACCGCTCAGCTGCTCTCTGCACAGCATTTTAGGAGTTCACTTCCTCTCATGTGTTCATCCACAGCAGTTTTCTGCTCCAAGTTCCTGCCAGCACACGATTAACTACTAAAGTTAGCTCGATGCTTACCTTTAGCTGAGCCCACAGACAGAGTTTAACGCTGTTCTCAGGTCAGATCCAGGAGATCAGGGTGCGCGGATCGATCCAAGTATCAATAGTATCTTTACAAACGTTGGTAGTGATGTTGGATCGATGCTTTAGTTTGTTGCTCCTATAAATTCACTTCTCTTCCTCCAGGAAAAAGCAGCTCTCTCTGCTCTCCGACCACGCAGCCGCACTTTGCTCCGCCCCCTTCTTCCTGCTCTGCTGTGGTTTGTTGCTGCGCGGTCACGTGACTCCGCTGCGCTCAGATATCACGCTTGCTGGAAATTCTCTGCAACAGCAGCAACTTATAAAGACACGAAAAAGAGCAACACAGAAACAAAGAGGAGGGAAATCATCATCAATTCATATTAATCATCAATAACCTGAGTAAATACAAACTGCACTTTTTCAACCATTTCATGCGTTAAGGGAACAAAGTGATCCAAACCTACCTGCCCTGTGGGAAAAACTCATTTGCCCTCGTCTTCAGTGATCAATGAACTGTGATGAAGCAGATTGTTGGAAAGCTGACTTCAGTCTCACTGCCACACTCAGACCTGATCACTGCAGAGCTGCTCAATCAGGAAGGCCCTTAAACACAAGCTGTGTGACAAAGTCAAGCAGCTCAAAGATGTCAGGAAGCAAAAAAGGAGCTTCCAAGACAAAGAAAGAAGCTGAAAGGAACCAATGCAGACACAAATGAGCCTCTGACAGAGAGACATGCAGACACAACACCACAAGCACCAATACTAAGGAGACAAAACCACATTCAATCAACATGGATCAAAGATCAAAGTTACAGGAGCAGCTGAAGGACAAAAAGCTGTGATCATTAAAGAACTTTGAGCTTTGGACAAATATCACAAATGTTCACAATTATGAGAGCTTCATCAAAACCATCATTTCCCATCAGGAAGCCACAACAGTCACTATCCATATAACAATGGAACAATAATCACTTTGCTCTGTTTGCTCCAAATGAACTCTGTCCATAAATGAAGAGTGAAAATGAGGATTTGGGACTAAAACTCTTTGAGTGCACTGATCACAGAGCCTGAAAATCATTTCTATACCAGGATCCATAATAATAGCTGTGAATCCTGTAATACTGAGCAGCTCCTCCACAATGGAACAGCAGATCATATCAATCAGATCAATAGTAGGAAGTAGAATAATGATGCTCCTCCCAGGCCTCTCAGGCCTGTCTCAAACTATAGGATTTTTTTCATCAAACACATCAAACATGTCTATAATGTTTAGAACAAGCATATATTTAATTAGCCAAATCATCAAATAGTGCTGCAGTGTGATACTGTTTGTTGAGTCTACATTTGTTTAAGAGATGCAGACTAAGACTCACGCAGCACCCAAACACAGACTTGTGTGTGAAACATATACTGTTTTAATTTTGCTATATGTTCCCCAATGAAGATCCAAGCGCATATCGAAGGAAGGATTTTATGAACTTTCAAATACACGCATGGTATAATGTTTGGTGTTACCATAGGTAAATTTATTTTGCCTGAGAAACTTTTGTCTTAGACTTGACATAACTGATTAAAAATACACCAGTACATAGGTTTGGTGTCCAGCGGGAACTTGGTGTCCTCACTGGGCAAGCGTCAAGCCAATCATGGCCGGACTACACAATGATAAAATGGAGACTCTGAGGTTCATCTGAACACCAGCTGTGGCAAAGTCTCTTTTTCCACATATGTTTTTGTATATGATGTAAACGAAACTGATAACGGTAAAATAGATGAAAATCCTGGGCTGTAAAGAAAGTGTAGCAATAAATGTCATATCCAGGAACACACTGAGGCATGGCATGCGGGTTCTTACCCAGATTTCATCTGTAAACTGTATAGACATATGGCTAATGACACTTTCATCATTGGGCCCCTTATTCGGTTGTTTTGTCCATATCCTGTTTCC